>JARQOD010000001.1:726010067-726125153 GCA_033576555.1 Oophaga sylvatica
TTGGTGCGTTTTCCTTCAGCCGTGGTTCGTTTACACGGTTCCCCTGAGAACATTGTGTCTGACGGGGGGACCCCAGTTTTTTCCTTTTTTGGGGACTTTTTGTTAAAAAGGGGGGTGTTCAATTGTCTTTCCTCGGCATTTCATCCTCGACAAAGGTCAAAATGGAGAAACAAACCAACAGGAGATTATTAAGAGCTTTGTGTTGCTGATCGGATGAGGGTTCTTTTTTGCCTTTGGTGAGTTTGCTTTAATAATGGGTAGCTTGCCACTTTGATGTCTCCGTTTTTCTGATTTCTGGGTTTCACCCTCGATTTTCTTCGGGACAGACGGAGGCTTCGTCTGTCAGGGTTGACTTGTTTGTTAGCTATGCAGCGTTTTGGGACCAGGTGTGGAGAGGTTGTCCCTCTTAGGAGAAGGCCCCCCAGCGGTTTGTCCGGATGGTGATGGTCCTCGGTTTTTAAAGTGGGGGACTTGGTTGGTTTCTCAAAGAATATTCCTTGAGGTAGCATCTCCAAATTTAAGCCTAGGTTCATTGGACCTTATAAGTCATGGGTTTTTCCGTTTTTTTGTTGCTTCTTCCAGGGACATTTAAATCCATAACGTGTTCCAAAGTCCTTGTTGAAGAGGTTTGTTGAGCCGTGGTTCTGTGCGTGCCTCTGCCCTGTTTTGGTTGAGGGCAATTGGGATGTGGTTGAGAAAATTTGGATTCTGTTTTTTAGACAAAAAGACCCCCGTATTTGGTTTAAATGGGAGGTTATGGTCAGGAAGATAATCTTGGGTGTTTTGCTTCGGACTCCATGTAGGAACTTATCCGGGTATCATAGAACCATCCTGACGACCTGGTTGCTCAAATGGGGTTCGGTGACCCCTCCTCAGGGGGGGGGGTACTGTTGTGATGGGTTTGAGTGGTTTGAGCAGAGGTCCCTTTGGTGGTTCGCGGTACTAGTGAGGATTGGGAATCAGGGTTATGATTGGTTTATTTAAGGGAATCTTTTCCCATAGGGTTGCGGTGATCAATTGTTTGGTCGAATCCTTCTTTCCAGTTTCCCTTGTAGCCCTGCTGTGTGTGTCTGCCCCTGCTATAGATAAGCAATTTCTTTATTTTGTGTTTTTGCTATATTTTTGATTTTGTCCTGCACTTTGTGGGGGCCTTCTGGGTCCCCTCCGGGGGCTTTTGCCCTCTAGTTTAGCCAGCCACTGTGTTTTGTACTTTTGCTTTTTCCAGTTTTTTCAGTGGCGCTGTTTTGTTAACCGGAATAATTTAGGTGGTAGAGGGTGTGATTCAGGTGTTTTGAATTAGAGGTTGGTGTTTTTTCGGGTTTTCTGGGATTGCAGTAAGCCCTTCCTGTCCTTTTTATTTAGTGTTTGGGCCCAGGTTTGCTCATACTTTTTCTTTCTGTGTCGTATTTCCTCTTGTCTAACCGCCTTAATGTTTGGGGGGCTTTCTATTATCTTGGGGTTCTGCTGGGGCAGATAGCTTTTCCCCATTTTCTATCTTTGGTTGTGTTGTTTCTCAGGCTTGACGAGGGTTAGGACCATCGTAGGAACGCTCCACGGTGCCTCTAGTTGTGGGTGGTTAGTCAGGGTACTGCAATCTCATAGATTCCAACTGCTTGGTGTATTTCCTTTTTTTACCTGCAATCCTCAGTACCGTTACATAACGTTGTGGGGACCCGCTCCAAACCTCCAAGGTGGTTTGGGTGGCTGCAAGACTTTCTGACTTTTCCAGAACCTCACCTTTGGCCCCCAAAGGGTTTTAACTTTGGGTAATTAAGGGTAACAAAATGGGCCGAAGTGTAACTATATAAAAACAGTTTTTGGGCTAAAAGTGTCCATAGCCCACCAGTTCATAAAAGCAAATTGAAGGCAATGACATTTACATACTTAAAATTACTATACTATTACTTTGTTACAAAAATGATAAATAATATGTCGTTGTTAGGCCCTTTCCCGTACCTAACAGGTAATTGCCCTCTTGTCTCCTTCTGACCTCGTGGTGTATTAGTAGGTGTGTATCGTTTCTACTATTCCTGGTGCGGTAAGTATGTATTGCTTAACCTCTCCATGGATCTGCGAATACTCGGGCGGGCGAGCTGGTTCGACTTCCGCAGGGGATCCTTTATTAAGGTTTGGGTGGAGGTTCTATTGTGAGGCTTGCTTGAACGGTTCTGCTTGAACAGGGTTTGCTTGAACGGTTCCTCGCAAGATCTGTTGTGCAATTGGTGCACTGGAGTGGAGTTCGTTTGGGGGTTTTGGTTAGAATTGGGCACAGGAATTATCACGCTTCCCAAATCGGGGCCCAAATTGCAGGTAAACTCCAAATCCGTAGTATGCTGTTCTTCAGCTTTTCTTGATTAAAAAAACAGGTTCTTTTCACGAAGCTTTAAGGGGTCGGCCAACTTCAAGTGATCTTGGCACAGTTGCAGTGTTTTCCCCTCCTTTTTTGTGCATGTTTTCCTGTTAATCAAATCAAAAAAAACTCTGTATGATATGGGCTCTCTTTCCCACTGATAATCAAGTTTATGTCCTCCCTTTTTTTCAGTACGTTTCACCTGGTGCGAATGGTTAGCTGGGCATCTTATTGAGGGTCTGTTGCTTCTCCGTACCGATTGGGATTTCCTCAACGCGGCTGTACTTTTCGTACTGTTCCTTTCTGTTTTGGCCCGTCCTCAGGATCATATTGTTCGGTTCAACAACTCCAAACTCTAAGTCCTGGGCAGTTTCCTGGTCTTGCCCGCATGGATGGCGGGGGCAGTTGGTGGAACTCACGGTATATGGTTATACGTTACCAGGGTCTGGTGCAGGTCCGGCCACGATTCCTCTTTTGAGTGGGTAGTCTTCAACAGGTCAATAACGAGGTTACTTTTCCAGAGTCCGTTAGTTTGGGGAGGGTACGGTGTGTTCTTATTTCTTCACCGTAAAGTGACAGAACCTTTGAATAATTCAGCTTCAAAGGTGGACCTCGACAGGGGCCCCACTGCTAGGATTCCGTTTTGGTTTGCAGAAATACGCTTGGAACGTTTTTGCTGCTTCTCTGCCGTCGATCTTTGCAGGGGCGACCCCGGGAAAACTGGAGTAGTGATCACCATAGTCAAGGCAAGGAATACCTTTTGGTGGATGACAATTCACATGATCCAAAGCCACGATTTCCAAAGGGAGTGTTGGATGGGTGCAGGGGTGCCTTGACTATGTGTCTTTTCCTTTTCTGAGGCCCAGGGTCCACACTTCCCGCCCCACTTCTGGGAGTGCGCTTTCCCCCTGAAACGGCAATTTCAAAAAAGGGGTTTCCAGCTTTTTCCAGCCAAAGTGGCCCCCTATCGTGGTAGCTTTACACCCTGGTGTCTGTTGGGAATCTATCTGCCAAACCATTTCAGGGTCCTTGGGTTGACATATTCCTGCACAGCTTCTCACGGTGTGAACAACCGACTCCGTCATTCCACGGCTTAGCTTTTCGGCGCATCCTTTTCCAAGAGGACCTTCCTGAGTTATCAGCCTGATACTGCTGACACGGGACCGGTTTGGTCTCCCCAACTGTGGTGGGTAAGGGTTTATCATCTTATCCGTGGTCTTCCGCCCGGCTTGTTGTTCTGATCAAACCATTTCGGTGGGCAGGTAGTTCAATCTCTTCCGTCATCCCTTCTTCTTCAGTGTCTGATATGAGGCATCTGGAAGGGCTCAGCATTGGCATTCTTTTTTCGGCCCCCGGTACTTAACTGTGAATTGATAATTTGCAGTCGAGCCATCCTCGGTTCCATAGTCCCAGTTGGCGTTTCAAGATGCTCAAGGGGTTGGTTGTCGTGTTTGGCATGAATTGTTGGAGGCCAAGTAGTGTTTGAACCTCTTGTGTGGCCCAGACAGGTAGGAACTCCAATTGAAAGCTGCTAAGTTCTCTGGGTTCCTTTCGGTCGGAGGAGCTTCGCTTGCCTGGCGATGATTTTCCGGCCATTTTGTTTCTGACTGAGGATGCTCCCAATCTTCGTTGCTGGTCAGAACGCAGGAACGGGGCTCTTAGTCAGGAAGGTGGATTCATCACCTGCAGGTCCCTTCTTTTTCCTGAATGCTTCTGCCTGTTTCTTTACCCCGTGGAATTGGAATTTCGCTTTTGTGGGGCTGCCCACAGGGGTCTTGCGAGGGGCTGTTTCTTAGTGTAATCTTTTAAAACCTCCCGGGAGTTCTGTCAGACCTAGGAATTGTCGACCTCCTTGAGATTTTTCGGTCCGGCCATTTTGGAGGCGGTGATCTTTCAGGACTGGCGCTCTCTTCCGAGTAAAGTTGTCCAGATACTGACTTTTTGTTTGAGCGTGGCACTTAGAAGGCTTAAGTTCCTCCCATACTTGGACAGTGACCAATACCTTGCCAGGTGTTCAAGTGATCTTCATCGTTTTGGAGACACGATGCATGCCAAGTACAGCAACACGTCTCGAAGTTGGTGTCCAGGCGTCTCCATCACTCTCTGGATGTCCCAGGGGCACTACTGGTCCAAACGGCATCCTGTCGAATAACAGGTCCTCGGGGTGGTGAACCGTTTTCTCCCGATTTTCGAAAGTTCTTGCAGTCCCTTGGGCAAGGGGGAGAAACAGTTAGCAGTTTTTTAGTGCAGCTAAGGATTTTCAATGCGTGCAAAGGGTTGCACTTTATTGATGCGATTTAGTCGAATCTACACACATTCGATGCTTCCATCCTTTTCCTGACCAAAAATAAAGGTGTGCCCAAGGACTGCACCTTCCCCTTTTACCCTGCTTCTTTCATATAGCAAAAATCTCTTGGCCTTTGGTAGTGTGCTGTGTATGGCCTGTCCGTTTCTTTGTGGGAGGATGATTGCCTGGGGGATGTGTGTTGAACCCCCTTTTTTTGTCCCAAATGAAGTGAGTGTTTGCTGTACCGTGGTTTCTTCCTGAATACTCGGTTACCCTTGTTTCTGGTGGTTGGGTGGTGTCTGTCCCAAATGGGTGCTGACACCAATCCTCCCTGATGGTCGGAGTTTCCTCCCTGGTTGTGGGGAGGTTAGGGTACTGGGGGGAATGGAGTTGTTATCCACAGCATGTAACTTAGCAAAAAGTGGCATACGTGGTAATTTGATTATCCTTCCCCAGTGAGAAGAGCACTGGCCCCTCCCATTGTACATCCACTACCCCTTGGCAGTTAAGGTGTAGGTCTGTGTTCTGAAAATGGGCTTACTACTGCTGGTAGTCTCGACCTCTCAGACCTATCGTGTCTACACCAAATAAGCATTTCACCTTGGGGGTTCACAATGGGTTCGGGTCCGTTACCGTCATTCCCAATCTCCCCCGGTCAGTTTCCTTGCTGCGGACATCAGGGTTGGATTTCCTTCTGGATCTCTCCCTTTTGCTTTGGTCTGGTGATTTCGGCAAGCTGTTGGAGCAAAAACACAACCTCCTCCAAACAGTTACTAATAATGTTAGTGCCTAAGACCACATTCAACCCATTTTCTTCATTAACAGTTTTTACTACAAGAAGTCCCTGATTCTTTAGCTCAACTCTCCCCACTTTCACATCTACATCTTTAGCACCCCGTAACTCAAGCGGGAGGCCATTAGAGGCGTATACTGCAAAGTCAGGGTTTGGGGGTTGGAGACTATCACTGGACCAGTACTTGTTGTAGAGAACATCAGGTATGATGGTTACCTGAGATCCAGTGTCCAGCAGGGCAGGAATTGCGATCCCGTCCAGTATGATGGACAGGTAGGGTCTTCCTCCCACAAACCTGCGGTTCCAGTCTGTGGGGCCTGCAAAGTCTATTCCTGGGTGTTGGCCCTTGGACCCAGGTTTTGCTCGTTTAAAGTACACAGACGTGCTGGGTGACCTTCTCGGTGGCAGCGGAAGCAGACGATCTCTCGGCGAGGATGATGCTGGTCGCGGGTCCTCCCCGGAGGTGGCGTTGTCCTCCTCCGATGGGGCGACGTCCTCCCTTTCCTCCGGCGCATCCAAGGAACATCCTCCGGGCAGTCAGCTAGCAGAATCTTTCCTTCTTCCTTCGTCGGCAGTTGAGGGCACTCATTACAGTGGCCAGGTTCTTGGTCAACTGACGCACTTCTGAGCGCAGACAGTCCAGCTCAGTAGGGGGCGCCACCTGCGTTTTAGCTTCTGCAGCCAGCGGGAAAAAGGGGAATGCTGATGGATGTGGGGTGGCTTCACTCGGGTGACACTGGGTTGCCATCTCGGGTGTTTCCAGAGGTCGCAGTCCTTTTATAGCCATATCCTTAAGAGCATCAAAGGTAGCATCAGGATGATCCAAGGACCACCAGTGCACAGTCCTGCCTTCAGTTTGAGACCTCAGTCCCCGTGCAAATTGTTCTTTTAACATTTTATTTTCGTTAGAGTCACTCATGGGGTTAACTTGCTTGAGTGCTCTCAGGGCCCCTTGTAATCGGCAGGCATAGTCCCTTATGCTATCATCTGGTTTCTGGGAGCAGTTGTAAAACCTCATCCTGAGATCTGTTTCAGTGCGGTCCTCAAAGATAGTCTGTAGCTTTGAAAAAATTGCAAGCACTGACTCTTGATCTGCAGCTGTCCAGTTCTCTATCTCTCTCTCTGCAGCATCAGTTAATTGCCCAATTACCACTGCAGCTCTCTGCTTCTCTGTCATGGGGTACATGTCCATTATGCTGCATATTTTTCGCTTGAACCCCGACAGAGTGTCTGGCTTGCCACTGTACTGAGGGAGCCACTTCGCTCCTGGCATATATGGTAGCGTTAGCGGTACTATTGGGGCTACAGGACCGGGTAAGGGGGCAACATCTCCCACATTTCCGTCCTGCGCTGCATCATCAGGTGGTATGTTATTGGGGCCGCCGGCCGGGGCCGCACTGTCGGCTTGCTGCTGAAACATATCGGCACCCCCTTAGTTAATCGGAGCCTACCTTCTCTGAAGGCTGCAGCTCTGCAGGCACAGCGGTGGGGACAGGACCTGTGTCGCTGGCGCTCTGATGTCAGAGCGTTCACTGGAACTTTTCACAGGACCTGCCGCCGCGTCAGCGTTGGGGGCGTGTCCAGGTCTCGGCGCTCTTTTACAGGTACGCCCACCTTCTTCACCAGCAGGGCGCGAATATAGCGGTACAATGGCGGGAAATGGCGCCAAATTCACACAACAGCAGCACAGTCTTTTGCACAAAACGATCAATATAGGCACACAGGACTCACATCCAGTAAGCTTCTCATCCTGTTCGTGACGCCAAAAGATGACTCGCACAACACCAGATGGTGTGGGTACCAGGGCTATGGGGTACTCGGCACCGAGCCCGTCGACTTCTATGGGGAATGTCACTGGCAGCAGAGCTCGGTCCGTGGCCCTGGGCGGTCATTCAATGGTGGGGGATATTTACAGGGGATGATGGAATGTTCATATAAATTGTCGTGACGCCACCTGTAGTGTATGGTCAGAGTGACCAACGCTGCTATGCGAGTACCCTGGAAGGGATGGTATTAGGCAGCTAGATGGTAGGTCTCCTACAGGAAAGACAGGGTTCTTCCAGGGCAGATAGTAATATGGAGATGCAGTGTGAACAGGGGTCCGGCAGGCTAAGGGCAAGAAGGGAGACACACTCACAAGTAACTTTTGGTACCTTTTACTGTAGAACTGGCAGGTTCTCCCCGGAGCACTGTGAGGCGAAGGATGCACATTCAGACTCCCCCACGGGTAGGTATATGGCCTCCTGTCCTTTGCACTGTGTGATCCAGTCCTGACCTGCATGTAGCTAAGTCTGACTCTGTCTCTGTTCTGTACCTGGCTGAATTGGTGATTGGACCTTCTATTTGGTAGAACAAGTCTTTTCAGGCTGATCGAGCCGACTCCGTCCTCCTGGTCCTGTTGCTTAACAGCTCTGTGGTACCCTGGGACTTGTAGTCCTACAGGAACTCCGGTGTTCTCCTAAAGGTTGTGGAAATCCTTAAAGGCTCGGACCCCGATGTCCGGTGACTTGTTAGGGAGAGCTATTAATGCTCCTTTTTCCCTCTGCTTCCACTTGCCTTCGACCCTACCCGGGTCCTGCTCACAACACACATTGGCAGCAGGCAAGCTGCCTCTTCGCCGCTCTCTAAGCGTCGGCACGCTTCTTAGTCAGATTTGCTTCAGATTTAGCTCTGACCAGACTAGGGTGGTTTCAGTACACACCCGTACCAGCCTCCATGTATAGGCTCTAAGCAGCTCTCTTTCTGACAGAGCTGGGGCTCAGAACTGAGCTAAACTTCTCTCCTCTCCTCTGATCTTATCTGAGCTGCTCCGTGAGCTGCTCTGGCAATTCTGAGGCAAAGTGAAACTAAAACTGAGTTTATGTGTGCCTGCAACCAGCTCCCTCTAATGGTCTCCTAAGGTAAGCTGGAATGTGTGTGTGCATATTGACCTCTAGTGGGGTCCTCTGTCAGTGCACCCTTCTGGAGATGTGGATTCAGTCGCAGCTGGGCTCCACATATATAGGGTGGGAGAGGAGCCATGTATATAGGGTGGGAGCGGAGCCATAGTGGGAGCGGAGCCATGTATATAGGGTGGAAGAGGAGCCATGTATATAGGGTGGGAGAGGAGCCATGTATATAGGGTGGGAGAGGAGCCATGTATATAGGGTGGGAGAGGAGCCATGTATATAGGGTGGGAGAGGAGCCATGTATATAGGGTGGGAGCGGAGCCATGTATATAGGGTGGGAGCGGAGCCATGTATAAGAGGGTGGGAGCGGAGCCATGTATACGAGGGTGGGAGCAGAGCCATAGTGGGAGCGGAGCCATGTATAAGAGGGTGGGAGCGGAGCCTTGTATACAGGGAGGGTGCAGAGCCATGTATAAGAGGGTGGGAGCAGAGCCTTGTATATAGGGTGGGAGAGGAGCCATGTATATAGGGTGGGAGCGGAGTCATGTATTAGAGGGTGGGAGCAGAGCCTTGTATATAAGATAAGAATGATAAGAATGCACTACTACTAAACTACAACCCTGGTGAACAAGGACGCCATGTCATTATTTTTTCTTGTTTTAGACCTTTACTGGCCAGCCACGCTGTGGAGTATTTGGATGCATGTGATGGAGCATAGTCCTGCATGAAAATCATGTTTTTCTTGAACGATACTGACTTCTTCCTGTACCACTGCTTGAAGAAGGTATCTTCCAGAAACTGGCAGTAGGTCTGGGAGTTGAGCTTCACTCCATCCTCAACCCGAAAAGGTCCCACATGTTCATCTTTGATGATACCAGCCCATACCAGTACCCCAACTCCACCTTGCTGGCGTCTGAGTCGGAGTGGAGCTCTCTGCCCTTTACTGATCCAGCCTTGGGCCCATCCATGTGGCCCATCAAGAGTCACTCTCATTTCATCAGTCCATAAAACCTTAGAAAAATCAGTCTTAACATATTTCTTGGCCCAGTCTTGACGTTTTATTTTATGTTTCTTGTTCAAAGGTGGTCGTTTTCAGCCTTCCATACCTTGGCCATGTCCCTGAGTATGGCACACCTTGTGCTTTTTGATACTCCAGTAATGTTGCAGCTCTGAAATATGGCAAAACTGGTGGCAAATGGCATCTTGGCATCTTCACGCTTGAATTTCCTCAATTCATGGGCAGTTATTTTGCGCCTTTTTTTATTAACACGCTTCTTGCGACACTGTTGGTTGGTTGTTGATTGTTCGGTGATCACGCTTCAAAAGTTTGGCAATTTCAAGACTTCTGCATCCCTCTGCAAGACATCTCACAATTTCTGACTTTTCAGAGTCCGTCAAATCTCTCTCCTGACCCATTTTGCCAAAGGAAAGGAATAATAATTAAGCACACCTTATATAGGGTGTTGATGTCGTTAGATCACACCCCTCCTCATTACAGAGATGGAAATCACCTGATTTACATAACTGGCAGTTGGCTTTCAAGCCAATACAGCTTTGAGTAGGACAACATGTAGAAAAATACTCATTTGCCTAATAATTCTGCACACAGTGTGTATATATATATATATATATATATATATATATATAAAATTTTTGAGTGGCATCAATGAAAATTAAAAAATTAAACACAAAATCAAAGTATTATCTTGAACCAGGAAGACAAGGCCCTAGTGGAGGAAGAGGCGGAGGTAGCCAACAACTTTTTTAAATTGTTTTTTGGAGGGGAGGCCCCAAAATTAAACGAATTGCGAATAAAGTCTAACCATGGCTGGGTACAGCTGGCCTAGTTGTCTAGTCAGCCAAAAATACGGACATAGAAAAAATGGTGATAAATCCAGCAGGAACAATAATTAAAATCTCAACTTTATTTTTCCATATAAAAAAGGAAAGTTATCCTTAACCCCTTTACCCCCGAGTGTGGTTTGCACGTTAATGACCGGGCCAATTTTTACAATTCTGACCACTGTCCCTTTATGAGGTAATAACTCTGGAAAGCTTCAACAGATCTTGGCAATTCTGAGAATGTTTTCTCATGACATATTTTACTTCATGATAATGGTAACATTTCTTCGATATAACTTGCGTTTATTTATGAAAAAAATGGAAATATGGTGAAAATTTTGAAAATTTTGCCATTTTCAAACTTTGAATTTTTATGTCCTTAAAACAGAGAAATATGTCACAAAATACTTACTAAATAATATTTCTCACATTTCTACTTTACATCAGCACATTTTTGGAAACAAATTTTTTTTGTTAGGAAGTTATAAGGGTTAAAAGTTGACCAGCGATTTCTCACTTTTACAACGCCAATTTTTTTTAGGGACCACATCACATTTGAAGTCACTTTGAGGGGTCTATATGATAGAAAATACTGAAAAGTGACACCATTCTAAAAACTGCATCCCTCAAGGTGCTCAAAACCACATTCAAAAAGTTTATTAACCCTTCAGGTGCTTCACAGGAATTTTTGGAATCTTTAAAATAAATGAACATTTAATTTTTTTTAGCAAAATATTTACTTCAGATCCAATTTTTTTTTATTTTACCAAGGGTAACAGAAGAAACTGGACCACAAAAGTTGTGCAATTTGTCCTGAGTACGTTGATACTCCATATATGGCAGGGAACCACTGTTTGGACGCACAGAGATTGACTTTTCAATGCTAAATTGGCTGGAATTAAGATCAGACGCCATGTTGCTTTTGAAGAGCCCCTCATGCACCTAAACAGTGGAAACCCCCCACAAGTGACACCATTTTGGAAAGTAGACCCCCTAAGGAACTTATCTAGATGTGTGGTGAGCACTTTGAACCCCCAAGGGCTTCACAGAAGTTTATAGCGCAGAGCCGTAAAAATAAAAAATCATAATTTTTCCTCAAAAATGATCTTCTCGCCCCCAATTTTTTATTTTCCAAAGTGAAACAGGAGAAATTGGACCCCAAAAGTTATTGTCCAATTTGTCCTGAGTATGTTGATACCCTATATGTGGGGGTAAACCACTATTTGGGTGCATGGCAGAGCTCGGAAGGGAAGGAGCGCAGTTTCACTTTTTCAACGCAGAATTGGTTGGACTCCATGTCGCGTTTGGCGAGCCCCTGATGTACCTAAACAGTGGAAACCCGCCACAAATAACACCATTTTGGAAATTAGACCCCTCAAGGAACTTATCTAGATGTGTGGTGAGCACTTTGAACCCCGAAGGGCTTCACAGAAGTTTATAACGTAGAGCCATAAAATTCAAAAATCATATTTTTTAAACAAAAATGATCTTCTCAACCCTAATTTTTATTTTCCCAAGGGTAACAAGATTTTGTCCTGAGTATGCTGATACCCCATATGTGTGGGTAAACCACTGTTTTGGCGCCTGGCAGAGCACGGGGGGGAAAAGGAGCACCGTTTAACTTTTTCAATGCAAAATTGGCTGTAATTGAGATCGGACGCCATGTCGCATTTGGAAAGTCCCTGATGTGCCTGAACATTGGAAAACCCCCACAAATGACCCCATTTTGGAAACTAGACCCCCAAAGGAACTTATCTAGATGTGTGGTGAGCACTTTGAACCCCCAATGCTTCAGTGCTTCACAGAATTTTATAACGCCTGGGCGTGAAAATAAAAAAAAATCATATTTTTTCCACAAACATGATATTTTAGACCCCAATTTTTTATTTTCCCTAGGATTACAGGAGAAATTTGACCCCAAAAGTTGATGTCCAGTTTGTCCTGAGTACGCTGATACCCCATATGTGGGAGAGAACTGCTGTATGGGCACACGTTGGGGCTCGGAAGGGAAGTAGTGACGTTTTGGATTGCAGACTTTGATGGAATGGTCTGCGGGCGTCATGTCGTGTTTGGAGAGCCCCTGATGTGCCTAAATAGTGGAAACCCCTACAAGTGACCACATTTTGGAAACTAGACTTCCCAAGGAACTCATCTAGATGTGTGGGGAGAACTTTGAACCCCCAAGTGTTTCACAGAAGTTTATAACGTAGAGCCATAAAAACAAAAAATCATATTTTTTTCCACAAAAATGATGTTTTCGCTCCCAATTTTTTATTTTACCAAGAACAGAAGAACAGAAGAAATTGGACCCCAAAAGTTATTGTTCAATTTGTCCTGAGTGCGCTGATACCCCATATGTGGGGGTAAACCATTGTTTGTGCGCATGGCAGAGCTCGGAAGGGAAGGAGCACAGTTTGACTTTTTCAACACAGAATTGGCTGGAATTGAGATCAGACGCCATTGGAGAGTCCCTGATGTGCCTAAACAGTGGAAACCCCCCAATTCTAACTCCAACCCTAACACCAACACACCCCTAACCCTAATCCCAACCCTAATCATAACCTTAACCACAAACCTAACCCTAACACACCCCTAACCCTAATCCCAGCCCTAATCCTAACACTAACCCTAAGTGGAAATAAATACATTTTTTAAATTTTATTATTTTCCCTAACTATAAGGGGTGATAAAGGGGGTTTGATTTACTATTTATAGCAGGTTTTTATATTGAGTTTTATGATTGGCAGCTGTCACACGCTAAAAGACGCTTTTTATTGCAAAAAATAGTTTTTGCATCAGCACATTTTGAGAGCTACAATTTTTTCATATTTTGGCCCACAGAGTCATGTGAGGTCTTAGTTTTTGCGGGACGAGTTGACGTTTTTATTGGTACCATTTTTGGGCACATGACATTTTTTGATCGCTTTTTATTACAATTTTTGGGAGGCAGAATGAACAAAACCCAGCAATTCATGAATTTCTTTGGGGGGAGCGTTTATACCGTTTCGCGTGTGGTAAAATTGATAAAGAAGCTTTATTCTTCGGGTTAGTACAATTACAGTGATACCTCATTTGTATTTTTTTTAATGTTTTGGCGCTTTTATACAATAAAAACTATTTTATATAAAAAATAATTATTTTTGCATCGCTTTATTCTGCGAGCCATAACTTTTTTATTTTTTCGCTGATGATGCTTTATGGCAGCTCGTTTTTTGCGGGACAAGATGACGTTTTCAGCAGTACCATGTTTATTTATATCTGTCTTTTTGATCGTGTGTTATTCCACTTTTTGTTCGGCAGTATAGTAGTATAGGAGTTCCACCACTCGTCAAACTCAATTTGACAGGTCGACACGCCCCCTATCATTTAATCCGTCTCCCTGGGATTTGATCTGGGGTGGACTTTGCTCAGGCTGGGAAATCTGAGCTGCTGGATTTGTGAATTTCAATCAAAGTGATTTATTTGTCTCTATTGATATTTTATCCCGTGGATTTGATTAGTCTGTGTTGTTTTAGTGAATTAAAGAGTGAATCTTGATCTTTTTTGTGGAGAGAAACTTTTAAGGACCCAGTAAATGTATAAGGAGTTTTAGTTAAATACAGACTTCTGTATATAACTAGTATATAAGGATTTTTAGTGAATTAAAGAGTGAATCTTGATCTTTTTTGTGGAGAGAAACTTTTAAGGACCCAGTAAATGTATAAGGAGTTCTAGTTAAATACAGGCTTCTGTATATAACTAGTATATAAGGATTTTTAGTGAATTAAAGAGTGAATCTTGATCTTTTTTGTGGAGAGAAACTTTTAAGGACCCAGTAAATGCATGTAAAGCACTACTGTGGTGGAATATGGAATTATGACGCTCAACTTATAGTTTTATTCAGTATATATATTTTTAGCTTGGCAGTGTATCTACACTTATATCAGGACTGGGAAGAATGTAATGACATGGAGTTAGGAATTTCCAGACTAGTTTCTGAGTTTTAGTGAAATACAGACTTTTGTTACAGATCGGTAACTTATTACCAATCTCTATTTACCTGTAAATGTGTGTAAAGTTGTTTTATCTGTGTGCCTGATACTGAGCTCTTTTAAGTCAACCAGTAAATGTATCCTATGACCACTCTATTGTGTGGGGAAAGTCATGGCGAGATTGAAATAAATTCAAAAAGGAAGCTTTTGCAGTATAAAGTACAAATTTTATTAAGGTCTAAAATACATTATCATGGATAAAAATCCAAAAGAGTGGGATATACAGCATGCAGAAAAATAGCCAAATGCAGACAGGTATGAACTACATTCAAATCAATATATAATAGTGCCCATCTCCATATCTTATATGTTATAGCGATAATAGACTAATCCGGGGCTAAACAATAATAACCTCCATATATTTGTCCATATATATGCAATCTATGTAACTCACAATATCCCCCAATAGGCAGACATATATGCACTATATATAGGATTATAAGTATCTCAATGAAGCATGTATATCAATAAAGTAACTTCCCCATCACAGCTGCTAATATAATGATGTTAGCATGCAAGTGCAGGGCTCACAATACATACTGTGCGTGCATATGAAGTCAATTAGCACATCCATATGAGGAGCTATATTAAAAAAGCAGCGCCATAGATGGGAGATCATACCTGAATGCTGCTTGGCACCCCTTGTGTATAGCCCTCATTTCTAGCAGTGTTTGCTACAGATAGCTCACTTATTAAGCCAGGAATAAACATAGTGACTGTTTCATGTGAGAATACATGCATAGGATGGGGCCATTACTTAGTGTATACTATTTATGTACAAAGATGATACGGAAAATATATGCTTCCAAAGTTTACTGACAGGAACTACTTAGTGATGACAAATTCACAACAAATTTGTTATTTTGGGACTATTTTTTAACTGTTTCATGTGAGAATACAGGCATAGGATGGGGGCCATTACTTAGAATTTGTTATTTTGGAGCTATTTTTAACTGTTTCATGTGAGAATACAGGCATAGGATGGGAGCCACTACTTAGAATTTGTTATTTTGGGGCTATTTTTAACTGTTTCATGTGAGAATACAGACATAGGATGGGACCATTACTTAGTGTATACTATTTATTTGTTATTTTGGGACTATTTTTTAACTGTTTCATGTGAGAATACAGGCATAGGATGGGGTCCATTACTTAGAATTTGTTATTTTGGAGCTATTTTTAACTGTTTCATGTGAGAATACAGGCATAGGATGGGAGCCACTACTTAGAATTCGTTATTTTGGGGCTATTTTTAACTGTTTCATGTGAGAATACAGGCATAGGATGGGGGCCATTACTTAGAATTTGTTATTTTGGAGCTATTTTTAACTGTTTCATGTGAGAATACAGGCATAGGATGGGAGCCACTACTTAGAATTTGTTATTTTGGGGCTATTTTTAACTGTTTCATGTGAGAATACAGACATAGGATGGGACCATTACTTAGTGTATACTATTTATTTGTTATTTTGGGACTATTTTTTAACTGTTTCATGTGAGAATACAGGCATAGGATGGGGTCCATTACTTAGAATTTGTTATTTTGGAGCTATTTTTAACTGTTTCATGTGAGAATACAGGCATAGGATGGGAGCCACTACTTAGAATTCGTTATTTTGGGGCTATTTTTAACTGTTTCATGTGAGAATACAGGCATAGGATGGGGTCCATTACTTAGAATTCGTTATTTTGGGGCTATTTTTAACTGTTTCATGTGAGAATACAGACATAGGATGGGACCATTACTTAGTGTATACTATTTATGTACAAAGATGATACGGAAAATATATGCTTCCAAAGTTTACTGACAGGAACTACTTAGTGATGACAAATTCACAACAAATTTGTTATTTTGGGACTATTTTTTAACTGTTTCATGTGAGAATACAGGCATAGGATGGGGGCCATTACTTAGAATTTGTTATTTTGGAGCTATTTTTAACTGTTTCATGTGAGAATACAGGCATAGGATGGTAGCACTACTTAGAATTCGTTATTTTGGGGCTATTTTTAACTGTTTCATGTGAGAATACAGACATAGGATGGGACCATTACTTAGTGTATACTATTTATGTACAAAGATGATACGGAAAATATATGCTTACAAAGTTTACTGACAGGAACTACTTAGTGATGACAAATTCACAACAAATTTGTTATTTTGGGACTATTTTTTAACTGTTTCATGTGAGAATACAGGCATAGGATGGGGGCCATTACTTAGAATTTGTTATTTTGGAGCTATTTTTAACTGTTTCATGTGAGAATACAGGCATAGGATGGGAGCCACTACTTAGAATTAGTTATTTTGGGGCTATTTTTAACTGTTTCATGTGAGAATACAGACATAGGATGGGACCATTACTTAGTGTATACTATTTATGTACAAAGATGATACGGAAAATATATGTTTCCAAAGTTTAATTGTAGCGAATCAAAGTGTATTAAACTGATTACTAACCCGATTACGGCAACTTGATAACAAATTCACAACAAATTCGTTATTTTGGGACTATTTTTTAACGATGCTAAGCCCCTCAGATATGAAAGACAGGCAGCGCATCGCTGTTGTTTGGAAAATACCATATTTCATAGATGGTGCTGATCCGCTGAATCATTTTTAAACACTCATGCATACACACCATTTTGATCACCATTCAACAAAAAAAAATTGAGGCATGTTGGAACAGGTCCCGGCCTATTTTGGCACATGACAAATTAACTTTTTAACATACCTGTGTTTCGGACCATTATGACGCACCAGAAACACACGGTGCCATGTACTCTAGCCCATAATATTCGATTTTGAGCACCATTCAACAAAAAATTGAGGCATGTTGGAACATGTCCTGACCTATTTTGCCACATGACAAATGTTCTGACACTCAGATGCTATTTTATTAGTTACCATACGAATATTATAGCGAGTCAAGGTGTATTAAATTGATTACTAACCCGGTTACGGTAACTTGATAACAATTTCACAACAAATTCGTTATTTTGTGACTATTTTTAACTGTTTCATGTGAGAATACAGGCAGAGGATGGGGCCAATACTTGGTGATACTATTTATGTACAAAGATGATACGGAAAATATATGTTTCCAAAGTTTACTGACAGGAAGTACATAGTGGGGAGAGCCCTCTTGCAGTGCTAACCTGACTACAAGCCCTCACGGCTACTTTTCCTCTTGTCTAACATCACAATACAACCAAGTGGTTCTTCAAAACTATTTGTAAGTCTTCCGGCACAAAGCACATGTGAACAGTTGATGGTAATATTTTGCCACATGACAAATGTTTCTGACTCTCAGTTGCTAATACTGATAGACATATTGTGAACTGACATATAGGGTCCATGTGAGACACCATATTTTTCAACATTTTTGCTCCTTCACAGATTTATTTTGCATTATATTTTTTTATTTGCTTAAGGATCATGTACAGAGGAGTTTTTATGGTTTAATACTGATAGACATATTGGCCCAGGCATGTCCGGGCATGCCCGGACAAGTCCTGGCATGCCTGGACAAGTCCTGGTCACGTGACAACCGTGGAAAAAACAAGACTGAAATTGGCCCAGGCATGTCCGGGCATGCCCGGACAAGTCCTGGCATGCCTGGACAAGTCCTGGTCACGTGACAACCGTGGAAAAAACAAGCCTGAAATTCAAAAACTATGTGCTGTCCGTTAACACACGCATAGTCATCTAGAAAATATTGAGCGAGTTGCTTCACAAACCCTCTCAGGCATGATGAATGTCAACGTTCCCGCTATGAGCTACACACATGACCAACTGTATAGCCTGGGATGCGTAGCGTTCTTGTTGCATAGGCCTATTTTTAAAGATGCTATGCCCCTCAGATATAAAAGACATGTATGTTGGAACGTGTCCCGGCCTATTTTGGTCCATGCCCACTCCTATGCAGCGATATTGAGTACCGTTCAACAAAAATCAGGTACAATCTTTTTAACATATCTGTGTTTCGGGCCCTCATGCCGTACCAGAAGCACTCTGTGCCATGTACCCTAGCCCATAATAATCGATTTTGATCAGCATTCAACAAAAAAATTAGGGTGCAGACTTTTTAGCATACCTCTGTTTCTGACTCCCATGTCGTACTAGAAAGACCTATTTTGGCACATGCCCGCACCTATGCAACGGTTTTGACCACTACTCAACAAAAATTGACTACAAACTTTTTAACATACCTGTGTTTCGGACCCTCATGTCATACCAGAAGCACCCTGTGCCATGTACTCTAGACCATAATATTTCAAATCGGGTATGGGACCTACATAGCTTTGTTTTCTCAGGTATTAAAAAAAGTGTGGAAAACTGAAAATCCCGCGGCCTGTGGTAATTTAGTGAGAACCATATAGACAAATCGGGTATCGTCACACACGAGACCACAACACCTCGCGCTATCACATTTACCACTAGTTTTCAAAAACCACTGTCTTAAAAATAAAGTAAGAATCGTGGTGTAATGTATGTGGTACAGTTCATATAGCGTCTTGTGCTTGGGTGCGATGAAAATACTTGAGACACAGGTTGATAAAGAAAGTCTTGTATTGCTTCATACAAATTGGCAAAAATAAACACACAGGTTGCAAACACAGAAGCAGGAGACACAGCAGGCCAGAGTAATCTAAGCTCAGCAATAACTCTCCACAACAGATTCAGATCTTCTTCTCTGTTACCGCAAGTCCATGCAAACGTGAGGCTCTCAAGAGCAGAGTTCAGAGTCCACAAGTGCTTCAGAGTTCCTCAGAAGGAATGGCTGGAATACAAGGTCCAAGGCTTCAGGAGTCAGAACACAGGTTCACTGCAGGCTAGATTCTGAAGCACTGATTACTCAGCTGTGGCTGTTTAAGAAGCAAACGGAGAGAATCAGGGCGGGAACATGCAAGCTGGAAAACTCCATTTTGACTGAGGGCAAGATAGCTGCAGCAAAACAGAAAGCAAAATGGCAGACGAACAAACTGAGTTTCAGAAACAGATACACAGAACCTTACATTACTCCCCCCTTAGGGACAACCTCCGGATGACCTCAGACCAGGCTTGTGTGGGTACCTCTGATGAAACTGACGGAGCAAGCGAGGAGCATTAACGTTATTGACTGGCTCCCATGAGTTGTCCTCCACTGGGTAGCCCTGCCATTTAATCAGATATTGTAACTGATTTCTATACAACCTGGAATCTAAAATCCTTTCCACCACAAATTCTTCCTGACCATCGACTAGCACTGGGTCAGGGCAAGGAGAAGAACGTCCAGGAAACGTATTGGGTGTCGCAGCCTTTAGTAGGGATACATGAAAGACAGGGTGGATTCTCATAGTTCTGGGCAATTGAAGACGACAAGCAACGGCACTTATAATCTTACTGATTTTATAGGGTCCAATGTACTTATGTCCCAACTTAGACGATGGAATCCTTAACTTAAGATTTCTGGTTGACAGCCAGACCAGGTCTCCTACCTTAAAAGCTGGTGCAGGTTTACGAAATTTATCTGCTGCCTTCTTGTACCTTTCCTGAGCCGATTCCAGATTCTCCTTTAGAAGATCCATATTCTTCTGTAAAGTCGTGACTCTTTCAGCCACTGCTGGCAAAGGCGTCTCTATGGGAAATCGTGGTAGAATGTTAGGATGATAACCTAGATTAGAGTAAAAAGGAGACTGTTTAGTGGAGGCACTCTGAGAGTTGTTGTAAGAGAACTCAGCCAATGGAAGTAGATCCACCCAATCATCCTGTAGGTGGCAGATAAAGCAGCGGAGATACTGCTCCAGGGTTTGATTGGTTCGTTCGGTTTGTCCATTAGTCTGGGGATGAAAAGCAGAAGAAAGGTTTACTTTAATGTCCAATGCTGCACAGAAATTTTGCCAAAACCTAGAAGTGAATTGCACCCCTCGATCCGAAATAACCTCATCCGGTACTCCATGTAAACGAAACACATCTTTAATCATCAAATCTGATGTCTGTTTTGCAGTGGGTAAGCCGACACAAGGGATAAAATGAGCTGCCTTTGTTAAACGGTCAACCACCACTAGAATAGTGTTCTTCCCTTGAGAGGTTGGTAATTCCACAATGAAGTCCATAGAAATGGATCCCCACGGGCGGGACGGGGTGGGAAGAGGCTGTAACAGACCAGTTGGTGAAGAGCGAGGTGTTTTGCATCTTGCACAAACCTCACACGAAGTGACATAGTCCAAAACATCCTTCCTACAAGTGGGCCACCAAAAGAAACGAGAAAGAAATTCCTGTGTCTTTAGAATTCCTCTATGCCCGGCTATTTTGGAATCGTGAATGAGTTGCAATACTCTCAATCTGACTGTTTCAGGTATATACAGACGTTGTCCCAGAATCCACACACCATTCTTAAAGACAAGACTTACGTCCCTTGGGGGTTGAGCCAAAAAAGAATCCGCATGGTATGCTTCCTTGATGTCTTTAATTAGGTCTTGATGATGAATCACTCCTAGGAATCTAGAGTCAGGAAGAATAGTCTTAGGAGGAGTAATTGGACGTGTCTCTGCTGAGTAAATCCTAGAGAGTGCATCAGCCTTTCCATTGCGCGATCCTGGTCTATAAGAAATAATAAAATTAAATTGGTTTAAGAAAAGATTCCAGCGAGCCTGGCGAGGAGTCAGGCACTTAGCCGACCTGATAAACTCAAGATTACGATGGTCTGTCAGAACGACTATTTGCTGTGCAGCTCCTTGAAGAAGGTGTCTCCATTCTTTGAAGGCGGCAATAATGGCCAACAACTCTCTATTGCCCACATCGTAGTTCTTCTCAGCCGAAGACAACTGCTGGGAAAAGAAGGCACAGGGATGCAAGACATTCTTCTCACCTGTTCTCTGAGAGAGTATAGCTCCCACGGCACAGTCTGAAGCATCCACCTCTATTATGAAGGCAAGCTCTGGGTTGGGATGTACTAGGATAGGTGCAGTGGTAAATTTATCTTTTAGACGGGAAAATGCTTCCTGGGCTTGGGGAGTCCAGGAGAACTTAGACTCTTTCCGGGTAAGTTGGGTGATAGGTGACACTACCTCAGAGAAATTTCTAATGAAACGTCTATAGAAGTTTGCAAACCCGATGAAGCGCTGTACCTCCTTCACATTTCTAGGACTTGGCCAATCATTGATGGCTTGGGTTTTACTTCCATCCATACTAATTCCTTGTGTAGACAGTACATACCCCAGAAATTGAATTTCGGTCTTATGGAATTCACACTTTTCAAGCTTGATGTAAAGATGATTTTGTCTTAGACGTTCCAAGACCATTCTCACATGTCCATGATGTTCCTCTGTGGAGTTAGAAAAAATTAAAATATCATCCAAATAAATTACCACGAATGTATCTAGGAGATCCCTGAAGATGTCATTCACCAAGTGTTGGAAAGTGGCTGGGGCGGTACTCAGACCAAAAGGCATAACCAGATATTCAAAGTGTCCATAGCGTGACCTGAATGCAGTCTTCCATTCATCCCCAGGTCTAATACGGACTAAGTTATAGGCCCCACGAAGATCTAGTTTAGAAAAAATTTTGGCATGTCGCACTCTCTCCAATAACTCAGGGATTAAAGGCAATGGATAACGGTTTCTAATAGTAACCTTATTGAGTTCCCTATAGTCTACGCATGGTCTCAGGGATCCATCTTTCTTCTTTACAAAGAATATGGGTGCCCCTGCAGGAGATGAAGAGGGGCGAATGAAGCCCTTGGCTAGATTTTCGTCTATGTACTCTTTTAAAGCCTTCAGCTCGGGCCCCGCCAGGGGGTAGATCTTACCAAAAGGTATCTCTGCTCCAGGCAATAATTCAATTGGACAATCATATGGACGGTGAGGAGGAAGCTGGTCAGCGTTCTTCTTGTCACATAAATCCACATAGTCCTGGTATACAGCTGGTAGTTCAGGGACTGACATGGTTCCTTTAGGAACAGAGCAAGCTGAAATTTTTGGACTCATCTGTTTCTCTGGAAAGTGTAATTCCTTGGTCTCCCAGTTAATGGTAGGATTCTGAGCCTGCAGCCATGGTAGCCCTAGAATAATGGGAAAGTGAGGAGAAGAGATAAGCATAAAGGACAGTTTCTCTTGATGATCTTTACCCATAAGAACCTTTAAAGGCTCTGTTTCCTGATCCACTGGTCCAGAGGTCAGCAGGGAACCATCCACAGTTTTCATCTGTACTGGAGCAGCCTTCTTCACTGAACGTATTCCCTGTTTTAGAGCAAAGGAGACATCCATAAAATTTCCACTTGCACCTGAGTCGATCATAGCAGAGCTAGACACCCAGGCTGAGTCAACCCAGAGTTTGATGGAAAGAAAACAGTGAGAATTGTTTTTCTTACAACTCAGCTGGGACACCGCTGAGGAAACTTGAAAGATGGCAGCATTTACACAGTCAACGTCCTCAGAGGTAACGGAGTTTAAGTCCGAGAAATCAAGATCTGTTGCTGCAGCTCTCTCTGGAGCCTGAGGCTCGGACCTGACAGATCCCCTCTCGCAACACTCACAATGAATGAGTGCTGCAGTAGTCTTGCGAGAACGGCTGGGACAGTTAATAATAAAGTGCCCTGACTTACCACAATAAAAACATAGATTCTCCTTAAAACGATGTTCCTTGCGTGCATCACTAACCGTCGTAGTAAAGAGTCTACCTGCATGGGTTCAGGTTCAGGTTCCCGTGTAATCCTATTCAAAGGTTCCTTAGCTGGAGAGGAAGGTAGGAAAAGGTTAGTACGATTGCTTTCGAACCATCTCTCTTGCCTGCGTTCAGTTAAACGAGTATCAATACGGATGCAGTAGTTAATAAAGTCACCTAACGCAGTGGGAGGGTCGGCACGAGCAAGTTCATCCTTAATTAGTGGGGATAACCCCTTTCGAAAAATAGATTTTTTGGCGGAATTGTCCCAGGTGGTATCAAGGGCCCATCTCCTGAAATCCAAGGCATATTCAGCTACCGAGTGCTTACCTTGGCGCAAAGCTAACATGGCTGCTTCAGCTGTTGCACCTCGATTGGGGTCATCAAACACCTGCCCCATGGCTGAAATAAAATCATCAAGGTGATTCAAACAATCATCCTCAGTCTCAATCAGAGGGTTTGCCCATATCAAAGCCTTGTTGGTAAGCAACATAATTATAGTAAGCACCTTAGATCGTTCAGTAGGAAATTGTGAAGCATGTGCAGAAAAAAAAAGATTGCATTGATTAACAAATCCCCTGAATTTTTCACGTTCACCACCAAAACGAAAAGGGGGCAACTTGGGAATCCCAGAACTCGGGGCCACGGCAGGAGCCTGGACTCGCCCTCCAGAACCTCAATCCTGGCTCGCAAATCCTGGGTAGTCTGTCCAACCACTTGCAAATTGTGATTATTTAGGTCCTGAAGATTTGTAAAACGGGTCTTTATATTCTGCAAATCTGCAAGGATATTATCAGTCACTCCGCAAAGTTCCTTTATACGGGCCTCCATTTTCCAGATCTTTTAAGACAGGATACTGGAAGAAGAGGAGAAAAAAAAAACAATAGTGTTCACCTGTGGCAACACTGAAGAAAGAAAAAACTTTAAGGGAACTGCTCACCTGGAATGGTTGTGAGAAGTCACAACCACTATCATCACAGAAAGCTTTCAACCAGACATCTGATATCCAGAGTTTCAGCAGACAAAAAGAGAAGAGAAAAAAAACAAAACAATAGTGTTTACCTGTGATAACACTGCAGAAAAAAAAACTTAAGGGAATTGCTCACCTGGAATGGTTGTGAGAAGTCACAACCACTGTCATCACAGAAAGTACAACCGGACATCCGATATCCACAGTACAGCAGACAAGCCTTTCCAGACCCAGCAGACACTAACGTTTGGCTTCAGAATCTTGTAATGTATGTGGTACAGTTCATATAGCGTCTTGTGCTTGGGTGCGATGAAAATACTTGAGACACAGGTTGATAAAGAAAGTCTTGTATTGCTTCATACAAATTGGCAAAAATAAACACACAGGTTGCAAACACAGAAGCAGGAGACACAGCAGGCCAGAGTAATCTAAGCTCAGCAATAACTCTCCACAACAGATTCAGATCTTCTTCTCTGTTACCGCAAGTCCATGCAAACGTGAGGCTCTCAAGAGCAGAGTTCAGAGTCCACAAGTGCTTCAGAGTTCCTCAGAAGGAATGGCTGGAATACAAGGTCCAAGGCTTCAGGAGTCAGAACACAGGTTCACTGCAGGCTAGATTCTGAAGCACTGATTACTCAGCTGTGGCTGTTTAAGAAGCAAACGGAGAGAATCAGGGCGGGAACATGCAAGCTGGAAAACTCCATTTTGACTGAGGGCAAGATAGCTGCAGCAAAACAGAAAGCAAAATGGCAGACGAACAAACTGAGTTTCAGAAACAGATACACAGAACCTTACACGTGGTGACATGCATTGTGGTCTATAAATGTATAGTCTGAAAATTTACCGTTGCTAAAGAACAGTAAAAAGTCGTGCGTACAACTATCAGCCCCAAAACTCTCACCACTATCACAAACACTATTGCCTACAGAGGCGCCCCGCGAGAATTTCTGTATGTGTGTATCAAGATGCTCCCTGCTATGACCGATTGTTTGCTCGTGGATGCTGGCATTTCCAGTGACATCATAGTTGTGTAAATGCGCTGGGGCACGTGTATCGATCCCCTAGGTTGTAATGCGTGAGCATTTTAATTATTTTTTCAATTCATAACCATACGTTCTCAGGCATACAGGTTTATTTCACAGAAGTTGACTGTACAGTTGCATAATTTTTGTTTAAAAGCATACATTTGCATAATTTTGTTTAAAATCGCACAGTTCAGCGATAATGTCGGGTGTTGGACACGCACTTATCAGTCTTTCATACGTGTCGCAGAAAGATTTTAGTCTGCTCTGCGTGAGTTTATTGTGCACGTAGTGTGCAGACATGTCAAGAAACATTTTGGCGTGTTCGGCAGTCCATGCGTGTGTTGGCGTGTAAGGCGATCCACCATCAACCTTCTGTTTCTTACTTACACGCCGGCGCGATACCGCGCGTTTCTTTGGCGCTAATGCATCGGCTGAATTGGCAGATGCTGCTTCCACGTTGTTATTTGCAGATTCTGTAGCTTGACACAGACGTATATTCTTAGGCCTACTACTCTCCGTATTCACGGTGTGTGCGATTGGCGCGTCGCTTTCTTCACGATCCGCGACACATCTGAGTGAACGTGGTTCTGTTCTCACATCCGCTCTGTTCTCAAATCCATATTTGTGCTGTTGCAAATCTCGCGAATGACGATCCTCCGTAACTAAAGAAAAGATACGTGGTGTAGTTAACCGCTAAGCGGGCGAGATATTGGAAATGCTACAAACTCCACTTTACTCTGATTCAACGCGACATTTGTAAAGCTACCAGTACCGATTATCTGTGAAACCGATATGTTTTATTTACCTGTGTCAAGTTAGCTTTGTGAGTGCTTTGCGCATTCATGTATGTTATATTTTATTTTAGCGGCTAAAGTATCGCCCACGAGGTTGCAGTTTGATGGAGAAATCAGCTCCATATGGGCGCGAACGAGCAGCGTGATGTCTGTTAATTCAGCATTCTCTGTAGATCAGCACCCGGGGGATACTTGTAAGTATATATGTCTAGGCCTCTCTATACTGTACTTATACAAACAATTATGCATCGGTTTCACAGATAATCGGTGTTGGTAGCTTTACAAATGTCGCGTTGAATCAGAGTAAAGTGGAGTCTGTAGCATTTCCAATATCTCGCCCGCTTAGCGGTTAACTACACCACGTATCTTTTCTTTAGTTACGGAGGATCGTCATTCGTGAGATTTGCAACAGCACAATTATGGATTTGAGAACAGAGCGGATGTGAGAACGGAACCACGTTCACTCAGATGTGTCGCGGATCGTGAAGAAAGTGACGCGCCAATCGCACACACCGTGAATACGGAGAGTAGTAGGCCTAAGAATATACGTCTGTGTCAAGCTACAGAATCTGCAAATAACAACGTGGAAGCAGCATCTGCCAATTCAGCCGATGCATTAGCGCCAAAGAAACGCGCGGTATCGCGCCGGCGTGTAAGTAAGAAACAGAAGGTTGATGGTGGATCGCCTTACACGCCAACACACGCATGGACTGCCGAACACGCCAAAATGTTTCTTGACATGTCTGCACACTACGTGCACAATAAACTCACGCAGAGCAGACTAAAATCTTTCTGCGACACGTATGAAAGACTGATAAGTGCGTGTCCAACACCCGACATTATCGCTGAACTGTGCGATTTTAAACAAAATTATGCAAATGTATGCTTTTAAACAAAAATTATGCAACTGTACAGTCAACTTCTGTGAAATAAACCTGTATGCCTGAGAACGTATGGTTATGAATTGAAAAAATAATTAAAATGCTCACGCATTACAACCTAGGGGATCGATACACGTGCCCCAGCGCATTTACACAACTATGATGTCACTGGAAATGCCAGCATCCACGAGCAAACAATCGGTCATAGCAGGGAGCATCTTGATACACACATACAGAAATTCTCGCGGGGCGCCTCTGTAGGCAATAGTGTTTGTGATAGTGGTGAGAGTTTTGGGGCTGATAGTTGTACGCACGACTTTTTACTGTTCTTTAGCAACGGTAAATTTTCAGACTATACATTTATAGACCACAATGCATGTCACCACGATTCTTACTTTATTTTTAAGACAGTGGTTTTTGAAAACTAGTGGTAAATGTGATAGCGCGAGGTGTTGTGGTCTCGTGTGTGACGATACCCGATTTGTCTATATGGTTCTCACTAAATTACCACAGGCCGCGGGATTTTCAGTTTTCCACACTTTTTTTAATACCTGAGAAAACAAAGCTATGTAGGTCCCATACCCGATTTGAAATATTATGGTCTAGAGTACATGGCACAGGGTGCTTCTGGTATGACATGAGGGTCCGAAACACAGGTATGTTAAAAAGTTTGTAGTCAATTTTTGTTGAGTAGTGGTCAAAACCGTTGCATAGGTGCGGGCATGTGCCAAAATAGGTCTTTCTGGTACGACATGGGAGTCAGAAACAGAGGTATGCTAAAAAGTCTGCACCCTAATTTTTTTGTTGAATGCTGATCAAAATCGATTATTATGGGCTAGGGTACATGGCACAGAGTGCTTCTGGTACGGCATGAGGGCCCGAAACACAGATATGTTAAAAAGATTGTACCTGATTTTTGTTGAACGGTACTCAATATCGCTGCATAGGAGTGGGCATGGACCAAAATAGGCCGGGACACGTTCCAACATACATGTCTTTTATATCTGAGGGGCATAGCATCTTTAAAAATAGGCCTATGCAACAAGAACGCTACGCATCCCAGGCTATACAGTTGATCATGTGTGTAGCTCATAGCGGGAACGTTGACATTCATCATGCCTTGAGAGGGTTTGTGAAGCAACTCGCTCAATATTTTCTAGATGACTATGCGTGTGTTAACGGACAGCACATAGTTTTTGATATTCAGGCTTGTTTTTTCCACGGTTGTCACGTGACTAGGACTTGTCCAGGCATGCCAGGACTTGTCCGGGCATGCCCGGACATGCCTGGGCCAATTTCAGTCTTGTTTTTTCCACGGTTGTCACGTGACCAGGACTTGTCCAGGCATGCCAGGACTTGTCCGGGCATGCCCGGACATGCCTGGGCCAATATGTCTATCATTTATTAAACCATAAAAACTCCTCTGTACATGATCCTTAAGCAAAATAAAAAATATAATGCAAAATAAATCTGTGAAGGAGCAAAAATGTTGAAAAATATGGTGTCTCACATGGACCCTATATGTCAGTTCACAATATGTCTATCAGTATTAGCAACTGAGAGTCAGAAACATTTGTCATGTGGCAAAATATTACCATCAACTGTTCACATGTGCTTTGTGCCGGAAGACTTACAAATAGTTTTGAAGAACCACTTGGTTGTATTGTGATGTTAGACAAGAGGAAAAGTAGCCGTGAGGGCTTGTAGTCAGGTTAGCACTGCAAGAGGGCTCTCCCCACTATGTACTTCCTGTCAGTAAACTTTGGAAACATATATTTTCCGTATCATCTTTGTACATAAATAGTATACACCAAGTATTGGCCCCATCCTCTGCCTGTATTCTCACATGAAACAGTTAAAAATAGTCACAAAATAACGAATTTGTTGTGAAATTGTTATCAAGTTACCGTAACCGGGTTAGTAATCAATTTAATACACCTTGACTCGCTATAATATTCGTATGGTAACTAATAAAATAGCATCTGAGTGTCAGAAACATTTGTCATGTGGCAAAATAGGTCAGGACATGTTCCAACATGCCTCAATTTTTTGTTGAATGGTGCTCAAAATCTAATATTATGGGCTAGAGTACATGGCACAGTGTGTTTCTGGTGCGTCATAATGGTCCTAAACACAGGTATGTTAA
Organism: Oophaga sylvatica; assembly: GCA_033576555.1. Lineage (NCBI taxonomy): Eukaryota > Metazoa > Chordata > Amphibia > Anura > Dendrobatidae > Oophaga > Oophaga sylvatica. Next base: position 726,038,722 of record JARQOD010000001.1, read on the forward strand.
AAAGTTCATTTGTCATGTGCCAAAATAGGCCGGGACCTGTTCCAACATGCCTCAATTTTTTTTTGTTGAATGGTGATCAAAATGGTGTGTATGCATGAGTGTTTAAAAATGATTCAGCGGATCAGCACCATCTATGAAATATGGTATTTTCCAAACAACAGCGATGCGCTGCCTGTCTTTCATATCTGAGGGGCTTAGCATCGTTAAAAAATAGTCCCAAAATAACGAATTTGTTGTGAATTTGTTATCAAGTTGCCGTAATCGGGTTAGTAATCAGTTTAATACACTTTGATTCGCTACAATTAAACTTTGGAACATATATTTTCCGTATCATCTTTGTACATAAATAGTATACACTAAGTAATGGTCCATCCTATGTCTGTATTCTCACATGAAACAGTTAAAAATAGCCCAATATAACGAATTCTAAGTAGTGGCTCCAATCCTATGCCTGTATTCTCACATGAAACAGTTAAAAATAGCTCTAAAATAACAATTCTAAGTAATGGCCTCCATCCTATGCCTGTATTCTCACATGAAACAGTTAAAAAATAGTCCCAAAATAACAAATTTGTTGTGAATTTGTCATCACTAAGTGTTCCTGTCAGTAAACTTTGTAAGCATATATTTTCCGTATCATCTTTGTACATAAATAGTATACACTAAGTAATGGTCCCATCCTATGTCTGTATTCTCACATGAAACAGTTAAAAATAGCCCCAAAATAACGAATTCTAAGTAGTGCTCCCATCCTATGCCTGTATTCTCACATGAAACAGTTAAAAATAGCTCCAAATAACAAATTCTAAGTAATGGCCCCCATCCTATGCCTGTATTCTCACATGAAACAGTTAAAAAATAGTCCCAAAATAACAAATTTGTTGTGAATTTGTCATCACTAAGTAGTTCCTGTCAGTAAACTTTGGAAGCATATATTTTCCGTATCATCTTTGTACATAAATAGTATACACTAAGTAATGGTCCCATCATATGTCTGTATTCTCACATGAAACAGTTAAAAATAGCCCCAAAATAACGAATTCTAAGTAATGGACCCATCCTATGCCTTTATTCTCACATGAAACAGTTAAAAATAGCTCCAAAATAACAAATTCTAAGTAATGGACCCCATCCTATGCCTGTATTCTCACATGAAACAGTTAAAAAATAGTCCCAAAATAACAAATAAATAGTATCACTAAGTAATGGTCCCATCCTATGTCTGTATTCTCACATGAAACAGTTAAAAATAGCCCCAAAATAACGAATTCTAAGTAGTGGCTCCCATCCTATGCCTGTATTCTCACATGAAACAGTTAAAATAGCTCCAAAATAACAAATTCTAAGTAATGGCCCCATCCTATGCCTGTATTCTCACATGAAACAGTTAAAAAATAGTCCCAAAATAACAAATTTGTTGTGAATTTGTCATCACTAAGTAGTTCCTGTCAGTAAACTTTGGAAGCATATATTTTCCGTATCATCTTTGTACATAAATAGTATACACTAAGTAATGGCCCATCCTATGCATGTATTCTCACATGAAACAGTCACTATGTTTATTCCTGGCTTAATAAGTGAGCTATCTGTAGCAAACACTGCTAGAAATGAGGGCTATACACAAGGGGTGCCAGCAGCATTCAGGTATGATCTCCCATCTATGGCGCTGCTTTTTAATATAGCTCCTCATATGGATGTGCTAATTGACTTCATATGCACGCACAGTATGTATTGTGAGCCCTGCACTTGCATGCTAACATCATTATATTAGCAGCTGTGATGGGGAAGTTACTTTATTGATATACATGCTTCATTGAGATACTTATAATCCTATATATAGTGCATATATGTCTGCCTATTGGGGGATATTGTGAGTTACATAGATTGCATATATATGGACAAATATATGGAGGTTATTATTGTTTAGCCCCGGATTAGTCTATTATCGCTATAACATATAAGATATGGAGATGGGCACTATTATATATTGATTTGAATGTAGTTCATACCTGTCTGCATTTGGCTATTTTTCTGCATGCTGTATATCCCACTCTTTTGGATTTTTATCCATGATAATGTATTTTAGACCTTAATAAAATTTGTACTTTATATTGCAAAAGCTTCCTTTTTGAATTTATTTCAATCTCGCCATGACTTTCCCCACACAATAGAGTGGTCATATGATACATTTACTGGTTGACTTAAAAGAGCTCAGTATCAGGCACACAGATAAAACAACTTTACACACATTTACAGGTAAATAGAGATTGGTAATAAGTTACCGATCTGTAACAAAAGTCTGTATTTCACTAAAACTCAGAAACTAGTCTGGAAATTCCTAACTCCATGTCATTACATTCTTCCCAGTCCTGATATAAGTGTAGATACACTGCCAAGCTAAAAATATATATACTGAATAAAACTATAAGTTGAGCGTCATAATTCCATATTCCACCACAGTAGTGCTTTACATGCATTTACTGGGTCCTTAAAAGTTTCTCTCCACAAAAAAGATCAAGATTCACTCTTTAATTCACTAAAAATCCTTATATACTAGTTATATACAGAAGCCTGTATTTAACTAGAACTCCTTATACATTTACTGGGTCCTTAAAAGTTTCTCTCCACAAAAAAGATCAAGATTCACTCTTTAATTCACTAAAAATCATTATATACTAGTTATATACAGAAGTCTGTATTTAACTAGAACTCCTTATACATTTACTGGGTCCTTAAAAGTTTCTCCCCAACAAAAAAGATCAAGATTCACTCTTTAATTCGCTAAAAATCCTTATATACTAGTTATATACAGAAGCCTGTATTTAACTAGAACTCCTTATACATTTACTGGGTCCTTAAAAGTTTCTCTCCACAAAAAAGATCAAGATTCACTCTTTAATTCACTAAAAATCCTTATATACTAGTTATATACAGAAGCCTGTATTTAACTAGAACTCCTTATACATTTACTGGGTCCTTAAAAGTTTCTCTCCACAAAAAAGATCAAGATTCACTCTTTAATTCACTAAAAATCCTTATATACTAGTTATATACAGAAGTCTGTATTTAACTAGAACTCCTTATACATTTACTGGGTCCTTAAAAGTTTCTCTCCACAAAAAAGATCAAGATTCACTCTTTAATTCACTAAAACAACACAGACTAATCAAATCCATGGGATAAAATATCAATAGAGACAAATAAATCACTTTGATTGAAATTCACAAATCCAGCAGCTCAGATTTCCCAGCCTGAGCAAAGTCCACCCCAGATCAAATCCCAGGGAGACGGATTAAATGATAGGGGGCGTATCGACCTGTCAAATTGAGTTTGACGAGTGGTGGAACTCCTATACTACTCAGTATGATGATAAAGCATTGTTTTTTTGCCTTTTTTTAAGGGGTTAACTAAAGGGGTTAACTTGTGGGACAGTGTTATAGGGCGGGTTGTTATGGACGCGGCAATACCAAATATGTGTACTTTTATTGTTTTGTTTTTTTGATTTTCATAATAATAATGTGTTTATTGGGGAAATATTTTTTTTTATTATTTATTTAGAGATTTTTTTAAAAATATTTTTACACATTTTTTTTTTTTTTACATCTTTATATTGTACCAAGGTGTGATATTACTATATAATGTTAGATCGCTGATCTGACAGTTTGCAGAGCACTCTGTCAGATCAGTGATCTGACAGGCAGTGCAGGAGGCTTGCCGGCGCCACCTCCCTGCAGAAACATAAAGTCCATTGCTGTGCGTACTTGCATCTCCAGGTTCAGGTCCCTCTAGGCACTTCTCAGACAAGGAAGATTCCATCCCATGGCGACCCCCATCAAATGAGACCCAGTCCATTGCAACTGGAACGGTTTTCTTTACTATAAACTTTGCACAGTATATCCACAGTTGTTACATTTCGGGTTTCATATTCTTTCTTACGGGATTCCTCAAATTTCCCTGCACTGCTGATGCTTCCTTGCAGTACGTGCCCGTACCGGACCGTCTTAGACTGCTTCCCAGCTTTCTCCCGGCTCAACCTCGCCACAATGACAATTCCCTCTGCCTGCTTCGCCCCAGGATAGAGATCATCAGTCACTAAGTTAGGCTGCCTCTGGCAAAGCATCCTACCTGTCCGTACTGTTCTCTGTGAAGCTTCAGCTTCCCTTTCTTCCTTACTGGTCCCGTTAGCTCCGTGGTCCTTCAGTCTTCGGACCCCCGAGCATCCGCCCAGGCAATCAGTTGCCATAACTTCTTCATTCTGTAGTCCCACTATCCTTCCGTTCTACAACTGCGGATACCTGGGACTATCACTTGCAAACGTTATGTTCACACGTAGCGTTTTTGATGTGTTTTTCAACTTTAGCATTGCTTTCAACCAAGACAAATTCATTCACTGGGAAATGTCATTTTAACATTTTACAACCACATCCTGTTTCATTTATGAATGAGGGACTGTTAAAGGAGGAGGGCCATCAGGTGTACTTTAATATTCTTAAAGGGACAGCTGTTTGTCCTCACTATTATAGAGCCATCAGCCGTCTATGCTTTGTTGTTCCCATTATTAAACAGTGGGTCTCCTATACCGGTATTGCCTATGCATTGAATGCAAGGCCTGCCCCGAATTTGGACACACCCCAATAACCCTTTGAACAGACGTACTGGATGGCCACATGAAACCAAAGTTCCCATTAGTATTCAATTGTTACTACCATACTGTTTGCCTATGCATTTAATGCAAGGCTTGCCCTGCCACAAAGTTGCACGCACCGCAATAACACTAGGAACAGATGTCCTGGATGGCCACATGAAACCAAAGTTCCCATTATTATGAATTTTGTACTCCCATAAAGTTTGCCCATGAAGTGAATGCAAGGCCTGCTCCAAATTTGGATGCACCCCAATGACCCAAAAAACAGACATCCTGGATGGCCACATCAAACCAAAGTTCCCATTAGTTTTCATTTGTTACTGCCATACTGTTTGCCTATGCATTTAATGCAAGGCCTGCCTTGCCACAAAGTTACACACACCCCAATAACCCTTTGAACCGACGTCCTGGATGGCTACATGAAACTAAAGTTCCCATTATTAGAAATTTGGTGTTCCCATACTGTTTGCAGGCTATGCATTTAATGCAAGGCCTGCCCCAAATTTGCAAGCACCCCAATCCCCCTTGGAAAAACGTGGAGGATGGCCTCATAAAATTTTTTTCTCATTAGAATGGAGCGGGTCTCCTATACTTGTAATGCCCATACACTAACAGTATGGGCTGACAAACATTTCCCCCAGGGGGGTACACATCATCATACTGTGTCAACATTTTTGTTACGGGCATCATAACACCCTTGAAAACACTAACATGGCTGTTGCATCACGGAACACGTTCATCCTGGTGATCTAGTGGTGGTGTCTGAAGAGACACCTATAAATCATTTTTAGCCCCTTAGACGTACTATTCCATCCTTGTGACCTGGGACTTAATTCCCATGAACGGAATAGTACGTCATTGGCAATCAACCACACTCATGGGGGACACGACTGATCGGGGCCGGGCTGGGCTGATAGCCCCTCTGCCTTTGTATTCGGAGACCCGCGGCATGACGTGGGTCCCGATCGTGCCATGGAGACCGATGTGGTACTTTCCGGCCTCCAGCTGCTCAGCGGCTGCGATCTGACGAGGGCAGGCACTTCAACTTAGAATGGCAGTTGACAGAGGCTCTTCTCTGGTCATTTCAAGAGGAATGGTAGTGAAAGCTTTGAAAAAACAAATCATCAACTGGACTAGGATTCCAGACGGTCTCCATTCCAGTACTTGCCCAGCCTCAAGCTGCTTAGCAGCTGCAATCTGACAAGGGCAGGCAACTTCAGCTTAGAATGACTGTTGACAGAGGCTTAGCCCTCTCTGGGTCTTTTCAAGAGGAATGAAGGGAAAGCTTTGAAAAAAACAATATCATCAATTGGACCAGGGATTCCCAGCCGTTCTGCCATTTTGGTACATGCCAGGCCTTAAGCTGATTAGTGGCTGCGATCTGACGAGGGCAGGCAACTTCAGCTTAGAATGGCAGTTGACAAAGGCTTAGCTCTTCTCTGGGTCTTTTCAAGAGGAATGGAAGGGAAAGCTTTGAAAAAACAAAATCATAGAGTGGACCAGGTATTCCAGCCGGTCTCCCATTCCAGTACTTGCCCGGTCTCAAGCTGCTTAGCGACTGTGATCTGCGAGGGCAGGCAACTTCAGCTTAGAATGGCAGTTGACAAAGGCTTAGCTCTTCTCTGGGTCTTTTCAAGAGGAATGGAAGGAAAGCTTTGAAAAAACAAATCATAAGTGGACAGTATTCCCAGCCGGTCTCCCATTCCAGTACTTGCCCGGTCTCAAGCTGCTTAGCGACTGTGATCTGACAAGGGCAGGCAACTTCAGCTTAGAATAAAAGGCAACGGAGGCTTAGTTCTTCGCTGGGTCTTTTCAAGAGGAATGGAAGGGAAAGCTTTAAAAAAAAACAAATCATCAACTGACCAGGGTCTCTAATTCCGGTACTTACCCAGCCTCAATCTGTTTAGCGGTTGCGATCTGACAACGGTAGGCAACTTCAGCTTATAATGGCAATCGACTGAGCTTTTTCTCTTCTCTGGGTCTTTTCAAGATGAATGGAAGGGAAATCTTTGAAAAAAACAAAATCATACTATTGGAACAAGGCTTCCCAGCCGTCCTTGCCCGGCCTCAAGCTGCTTAGCGGCTGCGATCTGATGAGGGCATGCAATTTCAGCTTAGAATGGCAGTTTGCAGAGGCTTAGCTCTTCTCTGGGTCCTTACGAAAGGAATGAAAGGGAAAGCTTTGAAAAAAACAAAATTATCAACTGGACTAGTGATTTCCAGCCAGTCTCCCATTCAGGTACTTACCTGGCCTCAAGCTGCGATCTGATGAGGGAATGCAACTTCAGCTTAGAATGGCAGTTGAAGGAGGCTTAGCTCTTCTCTGGGTCTTTTCAAGAGGAATGGAAGGGAAAGCTTTGAAAAAAAACAAAATCATCAACTGCACCAGGGATTCCAAGCCAGTCTCTCATTCCAGTACTTGCCCAGCCTCAAGCTGCTTAGCTGCTGTGATCTGATGAAGTCAGGCAACTTCAGCTTAGAATGGCAGTTGACAGAGGCTTATCTCTTCTCTGGGTCTTTTCAAGAGGAATGAAAGGGAAAGTTTTTAAAAAAAACAAAACCATCGACTAAACCAGGGATTCGCAGCCAGTCTCTCATTCCAGTACTTGCCCAGCCTCAAGTTGCTTAGCGGCTGCGATCTGATGAGGGCAGGCAAATACAGCTTAGAATGGCAGTTGACGGAGGCTTATCACTTCTCTGGGTCTTTTCAAGAGGAATGGAAGGGAAAGCTTTGAAAAAAACAGAATCATCAACTAGAACAGTGATTTCCAGCCAGTCTCCCATTCAGGTACTTACCTGGCCTCAAGCTGCGATCTGACGAGGGAATGCAACTTCAGCTTAGAATGGCAGTTGAAGGAGGCTTAGCTCTTCTCTGGGTCTTTTCAAGAGGAATGGAAGGGAAAACTTTGAAAAAAAACAAAATCATCAACTGAACCAGGGATTCCAAGCCAGTCTCTCATTCCAGTACTTGCCCAGCCTCAAGCTGCTTAGCTGCTGTGATCTGATGAAGTCAGGCAACTTCAGCTTAGAATGGCAGTTGACAGAGGCTTAGCTCTTCTCTGGGTCTTTTCAAGAGGAATGGAAGGGAAAGCTTTGAAAAAAACAAAAGCATCAACTGGAACAGTGATTCCCAGCTGGTCTCCCATTCCAGTACTTGCTCAGCCTCAAGATGCTTAGCACCTGCGATCTGACAAGAGCAGGCAACTTCAGCTTAGAATGGCAGTTGATAGAGGGTTAGCTCTTCTCTGGGTCTTTTCAAGAGGAATGGAAGGGAAAGCTTTGAAAAAAACAAAATCATCAACTGGACAAAGGAATCCCAGCTGTTTTCCCATTCTGGTACTTGAATGGCCTCAAGCTGCTAAACAGCTGCAATCTGACAAGGCAGCCAACTTCAGCTTAGAAAGGCAGCTGATGGAGGCTTATCTCTTCTCTGGGTCTTTTCAAGAGGAATGGAAGGGAAAGCTTTGAAAAATACAAAATCGTCAAGTGGACCCAGCCGGTCTCCTATTCCAGAACTTGCCTGGCTTCAAGCTGCTTAGTGGATGCGATCTGAAAAGGGCAAGCAACTACTGCTTAAAATGGCAGTTGACGGAAGATTAGCTCTTCTCTGGGTCTTTTCATGAGGAATGGAAGTGAAAGCTTTGAAAAAAATAAAATCATGAACTGGACCAGAGATTCACAGCTGGTCTCCCATTTTGGTACACACACAGCCTCAAGCTGCTTAGCAACTGCTATCTGACAATGGCAGGCAACTTAAGCTTACAATGGCAGTTGACGGAGGCTTAGCTCTTCTCTGGATCTTTTCAAGAGGAATGGAAGGGAAAGCTTTGAAAAAAACAAAATCATCATCTGAACCAGGGATTCCCTGGCGTCTCCCATTGCGGTATTTACCAAGCCTCAAGCTGCATAGCGGCTGCCATTTGATGAGGGCAGGCAACTTCTGCTTAGAACGGCAGGTGACAGAGGCTTTGCTCTTCTCTGAGTCTTTTCAAGGGGAATGGAAGAAAAAGCTTTGAAAGAAACAAAATCAGCAACTGGAACAGAGATTAGAAGCCTGTCTCCCAATCTGGTACTTGCCCATCTTCAAGCTGCTTAGCGGCTGTGATCTGACAAGTGCATGCAACTTCAGCTTAGAATGGCAGTTGAGTATTGCTTTGCTCTTCTCTGGGTCTTTTCAAGAGGAATGGAAGGGAAATCTATGAAAAAAACAAAATCATCAACTGGACCAGGGATTGCCATCCCGTCTCCCATTCTAGTACTTGCCCAGCCTCAAGCTGCTTAGTGGCTGAAAACTGACGAGGGAAGGCAACTTCAGCTTAGAACGGCAGTTGACAGAGGCTTAGCTCTTCTCTGGGTCTTTTCAAGAATAATGGATGGTAAAGGTTTGAAGAAAACAAAATCATCAAGTGGACCAGGTATTCCCAGCCGTTCTCCCATTCTGGTACTTGCCTGGCCTCAAGCGGCTTAGCAGCTCCGATCTGACGATGGCTGGCAGCTTCAGCTTAGAATGGCAGTTGACGGTGGCTTAGCTCTTCTCTGGGTCTTTTCAAGAGGAATGGAAGGGAAAGCTTTGAAAAAAAAAAATCAACTGGACCAGGGAATTCCGGGCGGTCTCCCATTCTGGCCACTTGCCAGGCCTCAAGCTTCTTAGTGGCTGTAATCTGACAAGGGCAGGCAACTTCAGCTTACAATGGCAGTTAATGAAGTCTTACCTCTTCTCTGGGTCTTTTCAAGAGGAATGGAAGGGAAAGTTTTGAAAAAACAAAATCATCAACAGAACCAGGGATTCCCAGCAGATCTCCAATTTCAGTACTTGCCCGGCCTCAAGCGGCTTAGCAGCTGCGATATGATGAGGGATGGCAACTTCAGCTTAGAATGGCAGTTGACTGAGGCTTATCTCTTCTCTGGGTCTTTTCAAGAGGAATGGAAGGGAAAGCTTTGAAAAAAACAAAATCATCAACTGGACCAAGGATTCCCAGGCATTATCCCATTCCAGTACTTGCCTGGGCTCAAGCTGCTTAGCGGCTGCAATCTGACGAGTGCAGGCAACTTCAGCTTAGAATGTCAGTTGACAGAGGCTTAGCTCTTCTCGGGGTCTTTTCAAGAGGAATGGAAGGGAAAGCTATGAAGAAAACAAAACCATCAACCGGAACAGTTATTCACAGCCGGTTTCTCATTCTGGTACTTGCCCAGCCTCAAGCTGCTTGGCTGCTGCGATCTGACGAAGGCAGGCAAATTCAGCTTAGAATGGCAGTTGACGGAGGTTTAGCTCTTCTCTGGGTCTTTTCAAGAGGAATGGAAGAGAAAGCTTTGCAAAAAACAAAATCATCAACTGGACCAGGGATTCCCAGCTAGTCTCCCATTCCGGTACTTGCCCAGCCTCAAGCTGCTATCTGATGAGGGAAGTCAACTTCAGCTTAGAATGGCAGTTGACGGAGACTTAGTTCTTCTCTGGGTCTTTTCAAGAGGAATGGAAGGGAACGCTTTGAAAAAAAGAAAATCATCAACTGGACCAGGGATTCCCAGCAGCTCTCCCATGCCAGTACTTGCCCAGCCTCAAGCTGCTTAGCAGCTGCTATCTGACAAGCAAAGGGAACTTCAGCTTAGAATGGCAGATAACAGAGCCTTAGCTCTTCTCTGGGTCTTTTCAAGAGGAATGGAAGGGAAAGCTTTGAAAAAACAAAATCATAAAGTGGACCAGGTATTCCTAGCCTGTTTCACATTCCAGTACTTGCCCGGCCTCAAGCTGCTTAGCGACTGCGATCTGACAAGGGCAGGCAACTTCAGCTTAGAATAAAAGTTGACAGAGGTTTAGTTCCTCGCTGGGTCTTTTCAAGAGGAATGGAATGGAAAGCTTTGAATAAAACAAAAGCATAAACTGGACCAAGGATTCCCAGCGGATCTCCCATTCCGGTACTTGCCCAGCCTCAAGCTGCTTAGCGGCTGTGATCTGACGAAGTCAGGTAACTTCAGCTTAGAACGGCTGTTGATGGAGGCTTAGCTCTTCTCTGGGTCTTTTCAAGAGGAATGGAAGCGAAAGCTTTGAAAAAAACAAAATCATGAACTGGACTAGGGATTCCCTGCTGGTCTCACATTCCGGTACATGCCCGGCCTCAAGCTGCGATCCAATGAGGACAGACCACTTAATTTTAGAATGGCCGTTGACAGAGACTTATCTCTTTTCTGTTTTTTTTTCAAGAGGAATGGAAGGGAAAGTTTTGAAAAAAAACAAAATCATGAACTGGACCAGGGATTACCAGCCGATCTCCCATTCCCACTACTTGCCCGGCCTCAAGCTGCTTAGCGGCTGTGAGCTGACGAGGGCAGGGAACTTCAGCTTAGAATGTCAGTTGATGGAGGTTTAGCTCTTCTCTGGGTCTTTTTAAGAGGAATGGAAGAGAACGCTTTGAAAAAAACAAAAACACCAACTGAACCATGGATTCCCATCCTGTTTCACATTCCAGTACTTGCCCTGCCTCATGCTGCTTAGCAGCTGTGAGCTGACGAGGGTAGGGAACTTCAGCTTAGAATGGCAGCTGGCGGAGACTTAGCTCTTCTCTGGTTCTTTTCAAGAGGAATGGAAGGGAAAGCTTTGAAAAATACAAAATCATCTACTGGAACAGGGTTTCCCAGCCGGTGCTTGCCTGGCCTCAAGCTGCTGCAATCTGATAAGGGCAGGCAACTTCAGCTTAGAATGGCAGTCGACTGAGGCTTAGCGTTTCTCTGGGTCTTTTCAAGAGGAATGGAAGGAGAAAGCGTTGTAAAAAACAAAGTCTTCAACCGGACCAGGGATTCCCAACTGGTCTCACATTCTGGTAGTTGCCCCACCTCAAGTTGCTTAGCGACTGCAATCTGATGAGGGTAGGCAACTTCAGCTTAGAATGGCGGTTGAATGAAGTTTGTCTCTTCTCTGGGTATTTTCAAAAGGAATGGAAGGGAAAGCTTTGAAAATAAACAAAATCGTCAAGTGGACCAGGGATTCCCAGCTGGTCTCCCATTCCGGTAGTTGCCCGGCCTGAAGCTGCTTAGCGGCTGTAATCTGACGAGGGCAGTCAAGTTCAGCTTAGAATACCAGTTGACAGAGGCTTAGCTCTTCTCTGGGTCTTTTCAAGAGGAATGGAAGGGAAAGCTTTGAAAAAAAACAATATCATCAATTGGACCAGGGATTCCCAGCCGTTCTGCCATTTTGGTACATGCCAGGCCTTAAGCTGATTAGTGGCTGCGATCTGACGAGGGCAGGCAACTTCAGCTTAGAATGGCAGTTGACAAAGGCTTAGCTCTTCTCTGGGTCTTTTCAAGAGGAATGGAAGGGAAAGCTTTGAAAAAACAAAATCATAGAGTGGACCAGGTATTCCCAGCCGGTCTCCCATTCCAGTACTTGCCCGGTCTCAAGCTGCTTAGCGACTGTGATCTGACGAGGGCAGGCAACTTCAGCTTAGAATGGCAGTTGACAAAGGCTTAGCTCTTCTCTGGGTCTTTTCAAGAGGAATGGAAGGGAAAGCTTTGAAAAAACAAAATCATAAAGTGGACCAGGTATTCCCAGCCGGTCTCCCATTCCAGTACTTGCCCGGTCTCAAGCTGCTTAGCGACTGTGATCTGACAAGGGCAGGCAACTTCAGCTTAGAATAAAAGGCAACGGAGGCTTAGTTCTTCGCTGGGTCTTTTCAAGAGGAATGGAAGGGAAAGCTTTAAAAAAAAACAAAATCATCAACTGGACCAGGGTCTCTAATCCGGTACTTACCCAGCCTCAATCTGTTTAGCGGTTGCGATCTGACAACGGTAGGCAACTTCAGCTTATAATGGCAATCGACTGAGCTTTTTCTCTTCTCTGGGTCTTTTCAAGATGAATGGAAGGGAAATCTTTGAAAAAAACAAAATCATCTATTGGAACAAGGCTTCCCAGCCGGTCCTTGCCCGGCCTCAAGCTGCTTAGCGGCTGCGATCTGATGAGGGCATGCAATTTCAGCTTAGAATGGCAGTTGGCAGAGGCTTAGCTCTTCTCTGGGTCCTTACGAAAGGAATGAAAGGGAAAGCTTTGAAAAAAACAAAATTATCAACTGGACCAGGGATTGCCAGTCGTTCTCCCTTTGTGGTACTTGCCCATCCTCAAGCAGCTTAGCGGCTGCGATCTGACAAGGGCAGGAAACTTCAGCTTAGAATGCCAGTTGACAGAGGCTAAGCTCTTCTCTGGGTCTTTTCAAAGGAATGGGAGGAAAATATTTGAAGAAAACTAAATAATCAACTGGAGCAGGGATTCCCAGCTGGTCTACCAAGCAAGAACTTGCCCCGTCTCAAACTGCTTAGCAGCTGCGATCTGATAAGTGCAGGTAACTTCAGCTTAGATCTGCAGTTGACGGAGGGTTAGCTCTTCTCTTGGTCTTTTCAAGAGGATTTGAAGGGAAAGCTTTGAAAAAAACAAAATCATCAACTGCACCAGGGATTCCAAGCCCATGTCCCATGCCAGTACTTGCCAACATCAAGCTGCTTAGCAGCTGCTATTTGACAAGGGTAGGCATCTTCAGCTTAGAGTGGCAGTCGACAAAGTATTACTTCTTCTCTGGGTCTTTTCAAGAGGTATGGAAGGGAAAGCTTTGAAAAAACCAAAATCATCAACTGGACCAGGAATTCCAAGCAAGTCTCCCATGCTGGCATTTGCCAAGCCTCAAGCTGCTTAGCAGGTGCAATTTGACAAGGCCAGTCAACTTCAGCTTAGAATGGCAGTTGACAGAGGCTTGGCTCTTCCCTGGGTCTTTTCAAGAGGAATGGAAGGGAAAGGTTTGAAAAAAACAAAATCATCAACTAGACCAGGGATTACCAGCCGGTGTCCCATTCCAGTACTTGACCAGCCTCAAGTTGCTTAGTGGCTGTGATCTGACAAGGGCAGGCAACTTCAGTTTAGAACAGCAGTTGATGGAGGCTTAGCTCTTCTTTGGGTCTTTTCAAGAGGAATGGAAGGGAAAGCTTTGTAAAAAAACAAAATAATCAACTGGACCAGAGATTCCCAGCCGGTCTCCCATTCTGATACTTGCCCAACCTCAAGCTGCTTAGCGTCTGCGATCTGAAGAGGGCAGGCAACTCTTTGAAAAAAAAAACATTATCACCAACTTGACTAGGGATTCCCAGCTGGTCTCCCATCCTAGCATTTGCCTGGCCTCTATCTGCTTAGTTACTGCGATTTGTAGAGGGCAAGCAACTTCAGTATAGTATGGTAGTTGATAGAGACTTAGCTCTTCTCTGGGTCTTTTCAAGATGAATAGAAGGGAAAGCTTTGAAAAAAAACAAAATCATCAACTGGACCAGGGATTCCCAGGCAGTCTCTCATTCCAGTACATGCCTGGCCTCAAGCTGCCTAGTGGCTGCAATCTGACAAGGTTAAGCAACTTCAGCATAGAATGGCAGTTGATGGAGTCTTAGCTCTTCTCTGGGTCTTTTCAAGAGTAATGGTAGGGAAAGCTTTGAAAAAAGAAAATCATCAACTGGACCAGGGATTCCCAGGCAGTCTCCAATCCCAGGGCTTGCCCAGCCTTAAGCTGCTTAGCGGCTGCGATCTGATGAGGGAAGCCAACTTCAGCTTAGAATGGCAGTTGATGGAGGATTAATTTTTCTCTGGGTCTTTTCAAGAGGAATGGAACGGAAAGCTTTGAAAAAAAAAAACAAAATCATCAACTGGACCAGGGATTTCCCATTCTGGTACTTGCCCAGCCTCAAGCTGCTTTGCAGCTGCGTTCTGACTAGGGCAGTCAACTTCATCTTAGATTGGCAGTTGATAGAGATTTAGCTCTTCTCTGGGTCTTTTCAAGAGGAATGGAAGGGAAAGTGTTGTTAATACCTTGGAGGCGACTTCTGAGCTGGGGCTCCCTCCGGTGGTTGCTGAGGGTAATGAACTAATTACTGAATGGCCTTCAGCTGGCTCTGAATGGTATGATATAAGTGACCTGAGTTCCCAGCAGCCTTGCTGGTAATCAATTGTTCCTTCTGCATCTTGCTTTCCTGCTCTCATTCAGATAAGTGTTTTTTTTTCCTCTGTTGGATTTTCACTGCTGTTTGCTGCTTGCAGTGGACTGCAGCCTGGTCCCCTTTTGGGGTCTTGCGCTGCAATTGTGCTCATTGTGTGTTTGCATTTTTGATTTGTTACTTTGTCACTTTTTATTTGCTGTGTTGCTGTGTGTTACACCAGAGATCTGATTTAGGTGGTAGAGATCATGTGATCTCGGGTTTTTTTTGTTAATCAGAAGTGTTGGTATTTTTGTCAGGGTTTTTTTGTGTTGCAGTCAGCATTCTTTCTTATACTTTTCTATCTAGACAGATTGGGCCCCAGCGTTTGCTCATTCTATTTTCTGTCTGTGTCCGTGTTTTCTTCTTGTCCAACCGCCATTACATGTTCGGGGGCTTCCTATTTCTTTGGGGATTCTGCTCCGGGGCAGATAGCATTCATCTTTCTGCCTTTAGGTGTAGCTATCTCTCCGGCTGTGACGAGGCATCTAGGATCACCGTAGGTACGCTCCACGGCTACTTCTAGTGTGGCGGTTAGTTTAGGTTACTGCAATCAAATAGTTTCCAGCCACTCTGGTGTATTGCTACTTTGGCTATTTTTTGCAGTTTCTCCTCAGCTACCGAAACATAACAGTATTACTGGCCAAAATGAAAATTATATGGTACTCACAGAAGGGAAAAATAGTAAAGAGGAAAAAGTTTGTTACATTTTTTTTTTCCTCTATTTCTTTGGGTGCTGAGGAGGAATTTTTTTTCTCTCAATGGAGTTTGCACAGTTGTCTGGCTGTGTGGAGCAGCTTGCCACTGAGGTCCAGAGTATTGCTACCTATCTTGCTAGGTTGCCAGTTGTGAAACCTAGGATCCCCATGCCAGATTTATTTTTGGGGGATCGGTCTAAATTTCTGAATTTCAAAAATAACTGTAAGTTGTTTTTTGCCTTAAAGTCTAAGTTCTCAGGGAACTCAGCACAGCAGGTTCAAATTGTCATCTCTCTGCTGTGCGGCGACCCTCAGGATTGGGCTTTTTCCCTGACACCTGGGGATCCTGTTTTGAATGATGTTGATGTATTTTTTCAGGCTCTGGGGTTATTGTACGATGAACCTAATGTCACTGATCAAGCTGAAAAGACCTTGTTGGCATTAAATCAGGGTCATGAAGACGCTGAGCTGTACTGTCAGAAATTTCAAAAATGGGCAGTCCTGACCAAATGGAATGATGATGCTTTGGCAGCCCTTTTTCGGAAGGGGCTGTCAGAAAATGTAAAGGACGTTATGGTGGGATTCCCTGTTCCCTCTAGTCTCAATGATTCTATGTCTTTGGCTATTCAAATTGACAGACGTTTGCTGGAGCGTAGAGGTATGCGTGAGATAGTGTTGCCTTGTGAGCCAGCTCCTGAGCCCATGCAGTGTGATGGAGTGACTTCTGGGGCTCAGCGTCATAAGTTTCGTAAGCGCAATGGGTTATGTTTCTACTGTGGTGACGCTTCCCATGCTATTTCCGTCTGCCCTAAGCGGGGAAGACGTTTTGCGCGCTCAGTTGTCTTGGGTAGTGTTCAGACTAAATTTCTGTTGACTGTTACCCTGATTTGCTCCCTGTCAACATTTTCGGCTCAGGCTTTTGTTGATTCAAGAGCAGCTATTAACCTGATGGATTTTGACTTTGCCAAACGTTGTGGCTTTCCCATGATACCCCTGCGGAAGTCTATTCCTTTACTGGGCATTGATTCTTCCCCATTTGGCAGAGAATAAACCCCAGTTTTCTACTCAGGTGATAATGAGGGTTGAACCAGATCATCAGGAGAGTTGCAAATTTCTGGTGTTGCATAATCTGCATGACATTATTGTACTGGGTTTCCCTTGGTTACAGACTCATAATCCTATTTTTGATTGGAAATCTGTGTCTGTGACCAGTTGGGGTTGCCAATGTGTTAATGCTGACACTCCTGTTTTTTCTGCCTCTCCCCAGTCTCAGGATGTCCTGACTTTTTGACTGATTTTTCTGATGTGTTTAGTGAAAGTAAATCTGCATCCTTACCTCCTCACAGGAGCTATGATTGCGCTATTGAGTTAGTGCCTGGTGGTAAATTTCCTAAAGGTCGCCTTTTTAATTTATCTGTACCTGAACACGATGCTATGCGATCTTATATCAAGGAGTCATTGGAGAAGGGTCATATCAGACCATCCTCCTCACCCTTGGGCGCCGTTTTTTTCTTTGTGGCCAAAAATAATGGTTCATTGAGGCCGTGTATTGATTATCGCCTCCTGAATAAGATCACTGTTAAATATCAATATCCGTTACCTTTGATTTCTGACCTATTTTCCAGAGTGAAAAGTGCTAGTTGGTTTACCAAGCTTGACCTCAGGGGGGCGTATACCTTATTCGCATTAAGCACGGGGATGAATGGAAGACGGCGTTTAATACCCCAGAGGGGCATTTTGAGTACCTAGTGATGCCTTTTGGGCTTACTAATGCCCCTTCTGTCTTCCAATCCTTTATGAATGATATTTTCAGGGATTTTGTGGATACATTTCTGATTGTTTATTTGGATGATATCTTGATTTTTTCCAATGACTGGGACTCTCATGTGAAACATGTTCGGACGGTGTTCCAGATTTTGAGAGAGAATGCACTGTATGTGAAGAGGTCAAAGTGTCTTTTTGGCGTACAGAAGGTCTCATTTCTGGGATTCATTTTGTCTCCGTCTGTTATTGAAATGGACCCGTCAAGGTTCAGGCCATCTGTGATTGGGTTCAACCTACTTCATTGAAGGCTCTTCAGAGATTTTTGGGTTTTGCCAATTTTTATCGCAAATTTATTGGTAATTTCTCCGGTATTGTTAAACCATTGACTGATTTGACCAAAAAGGGTTCCGATGTGGTGAATTGGCCTCCTGAGGCAGTTTCTACGTTTCAGGAACTTAAGCAGAGATTCATTTCTGCTCCTGTTCTACGGCAGCCTGATGTTTCTCTGCCGTTTCAGGTTGAGGTTGATGCCTCTGAGATTGGGGCAGGTGCCGTTTTGTCCCAAAGGGATCCAGAGACCTCTAAGAGTAACCCTTGTGCCTTTTTCTCTCGAAAATTTTCTCCAACTGAACGTAATTATGACGTGGGTAATCGGGAGTTATTGGCCATGAAGTGGGCCTTTGAAGAGTGGAGACATTGGCTGGAAGGAGCCAAACATCAGGTGGTGGTCCTCACGGACCATAAGAACCTGGTTTATCTCGAATCAGCCAAGCGACTTAATCCTAGACAGGCCAGGTGGGCCTTGTTTTTCACATGTTTTAATTTTGTGGTTTCTTTTCTTCCGGGCACTAAGAATGTTAAGGCGGATGCCCTCTTGAGGAGTTTCTTTGCGGATTCTCCTGAATTATCTGATCCTGCTGTTATTTTGAAAGAGGGTGTAGTTCTTTCCGCCATCTCGCCCAATTTGAGACTGGCTCTGGAGGGGTGTCAGGAGGATAAACCTGAGCACTGCCCTGTTGGGAAATTGTTTGTCCCAGACCAGTGGAAAAAGAGTGTGATGTCTGAGATTCTGTAAGGTTCTGTGTACATGTTCCTGAAACTCAGTTTTTCCGTCAGCCATTTTACTTTCTGTCTTGCTGCAGCTGTCTTGCCCTCAGTCAATATGGAGTTTCCAGCTTGCATGTTCCCGCCCTGATTCTCTCCCTCTTGCTTCTTAAGCAGCCACAGCTGAGCAATCAGTGCTTCAGAATCAAGCCTGCAGTGTACCTGTGACCTGACTCCTGGAAGCCTTGGACCTTGTACTCCAGTTATTTCCTATTGTGGAACTTTGGAACACTCGTGGACTTTGGAACCTTGCTATTTGATAAATCCACGTTTGCATGGACTTATGGTAACAGAGAAGAGATCCTGAACCTGTTGTGGAGAGTGATTGCTGAGCTTAAGTTACTCTGGCCTGCTGTGTCTCCTGCTTTTGTATCTGCAAACTGTGTGACTATTATTGCCACTTGTATGAAGTAATACAAGACCTTCTATATCAAACCTGTGACTCCTGTGTTTTCATCGCACCCAAGCACAAGACACTATATGAACTGTACTCCTTACATTACAAGATTCTGAAGCCAAACGTTAGTGTCTGCTGGGTCTGGAAAGGCTGTGTCTGCTGTAACTGTGGATATCAGATGTCCGGTTGTACTTTCTGTGATGACAGTGGTTGTGACTTCTCACAACCATTCCAGGTGAGCAGTTTTTTTTTTCTGCAGTGTTACCACAGGTAAACACTATTGTTTTTTTTTTCTTTCCTCTTTTGTGTCTGCTGTAACTGTGGATATCAGATGTCCGGTTGAACTTTCTGTGATGATAGTGGTTGTGACTTCTCACAACCATTCCAGGTGAGCAGTTCCCTTAATTTTTTTTTCTCTCTGCAGTGTTACCACAGGTAAACACTATTGTTTTTTTTTTCTTCTCCTCTCCTTCCAGTACTCCTGTCTTAAAAGATCTGGAAAATGGAGGCCCGCATAAAGGAACTTTGCGGAGTGACTGATAATATCCTTGCAGATTTGCAGACTATAAAAACCCGTTTTACAAACCTACAGGACCTCACTAATCACAATTTGCAAGTGTTTGGACAGACTGCCCAGGATTTGCGAGCCAGTATTGAGGTTCTAGAGGAGCGAGTCCAGGCTCCTGCCGTAGCCCCGAGTTCTGGGATTCCCAAGTTGCCCCCTTTTCGTTTTGGCGGTGAACGTGAGAAATTCAGGGGATTTATTAATCAATGCAATCTTTTTTTTTCTGCACATGCTTCACAATTTCCCACTGAACGATCTAAAGTGCTTACTATAATTATGTTGCTTACCAACAAGGCTTTGATGTGGGCAAACCCTCTGATTGAGACTGAGGATGAATGTTTGGATCATCTTGATGCTTTCATTTCAGCCATGGGACAGGTGTTTGATGACCCCAATCGAGGTGCAACAGCTGAAGCAGCCATGTTAGCTTTGCGCCAAGGTAAGCACTCGGTAGCTGAATATGCCTTGGATTTCAGGAGATGGGCCCTTGATACCACCTGGGACAGTTCCGCCAAAAAATCTATTTTTCGAAAAGGGTTATCTCCACTGATTAAGGATGAACTTGCTCGTGCCGACCCTCCCACTGCGTTAGGCGACTTTATTAACTACTGCATCCGTATTGATACTCGTCTGACTGAACGCAGGCAAGAGAGATGGTTCGAAAGCAATCGCACTAACCTTTTCCTACCTTCCTCTCCAGCTAAGGAACCTTTGAGTAGGATCACACGGGAACCTGAACCTGAACCCATGCAGGTAGACTCTTTACAACGACGGGTTAGTGATGCACGCAAGGAACATCGTTTTAAGGAGAATCTATGTTTCTATTGTGGTAAGTCAGGGCACTTCATTATAAACTGCCCCAGCCGTTCTCGTAAGACTACTGCAGCACTCATTCACTGTGAGTGTTGCGAGAGGGGATCTGTCAGGTCCGAGCCTCAGGCTCCAGAGAGATCTGCAGCAACAGATCTTGATTTCTCGGACTTAAACTCCGTTACTTCTGAGGACGTTTACTGTGTAAACGCTGCAATTTTTCATGTTTCCTCAGCGGTGTCCCAGCTGAGTTGTAAGAAAAACAATTCTCATTGCTTTCTTTCCATCAAACTCTGGGTTGACTCAGCTTGGGTGTCTAGCTCTGCTATGATCGACTCAGGGGCAAGTGGAAATTTTATGGATGTCTCCTTTGCTCTGAAACAGGGGATACGTTCAGTGAAGAAGGCTACTCCAGTACAGATGGAAACTGTGGATGGCTCCCTGCTGACCTCTGGACCAGTGGATCAGGAAACAGAGCCTTTGAGGGTTCTTATGGGTAAAGATCATCAAGAGAAACTGTCCTTTATGCTTATCTCTTCTCCCCACTTTCCCATTATTCTAGGGCTACCATGGCTGCAGGCTCAGAATCCTACCATTAACTGGGAGACCAAGGAATTACACTTTCCAGAGAAACAGATGAGTCCAAAAGTTTCAGCTTGCTCTGTTCCTAAAGGAACCATGTCAGTCCCTGAACTACCAGCTGTATACCAGGACTATGTGGATTTATGTGACAAGAAGAACGTTGACCAGCTTCCCCCTCACCGTCCATATGATTGTCCAATTGAATTATTGCCTGGAGCAGAGATACCTTTTGTTAAGATCTACCCCCTGGCGGGGCCCGAGCTAAAGGCTTTAAAGGATTACATAGACGAAAATCTAGCCAAGGGCTTCATACGCCCCTCTTCATCTCCTGCAGGTGCACCCATCTTCTTTGTAAAGAAGAAAGATGGATCTCTGAGACCCTGCGTAGACTATAGGGAACTCAATAAGGTTACTATTAGAAACCGTTATCCATTGCCTTTAATCCCTGAGTTATTGGAGAGAGTGCGACATGCCAAAATTTTCTCTAAACTAGATCTCCGTGGGGCCTATAACTTAGTCCGTATTAGACCTGGGGATGAATGGAAGACTGCATTCAGGTCACGCTATGGACACTTTGAATATCTAGTTATGCCTTTTGGTCTGAGTACCGCCCCAGCCACTTTCCAACACTTGGTGAATGACATCTTCAGGGATTTCCTAGATACATTCGTGGTGATTTATTTGGATGATATTCTAATTTTTTCTAACTCCACAGAGGAACATCATGGACATGTGAGAATGGTCTTGGAACGTCTAAGACAAAATCATCTTTACATCAAACTTGAAAAGTGTGAATTCCATAGGACCGAAATTCAATTTCTGGGGTATGTACTGTCTACACAAGGAATTAGTATGGATGGAAGCAAGACCCAAGCCATCAAGGATTGGCCAAGTCCTAGAAATGTGAAGGAGGTGCAGCGCTTCATCGGGTTTGCCAATTTCTATAGACGTTTCATTAGGAATTTCTCTGAGGTAGTGTCACCTATCACCCAACTTACCCGGAAAGAGTCTAGGTTCTCCTGGACTCCCCAAGCCCAGGAAGCATTTTCCCGTCTAAAAGATAAATTTACCACTGCACCTATCTTAGTACATCCCAACCCCGAACTTGCCTTCATAATAGAGGTGGATGCTTCAGACTGTGCCGTTGGAGCTATACTCTCTCAGAGAACAGGTGAGAAGAATGTCTTGCATCCCTGTGCCTTCTTTTCCCAGCAGTTGTCTTCGGCTGAGAGGAACTACGATGTGGGCAATAGAGAGTTGTTGGCCATTATTGCCGCCTTCAAAGAATGGAGACACCTTCTTCAGGGAGCTGCACAGCAAATAGTCGTCCTGACAGACCATCGTAACCTTGAATTTATCAGGTCGGCTAAGTGCCTGACTCCTCGCCAGGCTCGCTGGAATCTTTTCTTAAACCAATTTAATTTTATCATTTCTTATAGACCAGGATCGCGCAATGGAAAGGCTGATGCACTCTCTAGGATTTATTCAGCAGAGACACGTCCACTTACTCCTCCTAAGACTATTCTTCCTGACTCTAGATTCCTGGGAGTGATTCATAATCAAGACCTACTTAAGGACATCAAGGAAGCATACCATGCGGATTCCTTTTTGGCACAACCCCCAAGGGACGTAAGTCTTGTCTTTAAGAATGGTGTGTGGATTCAGGGACAACGTCTGTATATTCCTGAAACAGTCAGATTAAGAGTATTGCAACTCATTCACGATTCCAAGATAGCTGGGCATAGAGGAATTCTAAAGACACAGGAATTTCTTTCTCGTTTCTTTTGGTGGCCCACTTGCAGGAAGGATGTTTTAAACAATGTCACTTCATGTGAAGTCTGTGCAAGATGCAAAACACCTCGCTCCTCACCAACTGGTCTGTTGCAACCTCTTCCCACCCCGTCCCGCCCGTGGGGATCCATTTCTATGGACTTCATTGTGGAGTTACCAACCTCTCAAGGGAAGAACACCATTCTAGTGGTGGTTGATCGTTTAACAAAAGCAGCTCATTTTATCCCTTGTGTCGGCTTACCCACTGCAAGACAGACATCAGATTTGATGATTAAAAATGTGTTTCGCTTACATGGAGTACCAGATGAGGTTATTTCGGATCGAGGGGTGCAATTCACTTCAAGGTTTTGGCAAAATTTCTGTGCAGCATTGGACATTAAAGTGAACCTTTCTTCTGCTTTTCATCCTCAGACTAATGGACAGACGGAACAAACCAATCAGACCCTGGAGCAGTATCTTCGCTGCTTTATCTGCCACCTACAGGATGATTGGGTGGATCTACTTCCACTGGCTGAGTTCTCTTATAACAACTCTCAGAGCGCCTCCACTAAGCAGTCTCCTTTTTACTCCAATTTAGGTTATCATCCTAATATTCTTCCTCGATTTCCCATAGAAACGCCTTTGCCAGCAGTGGCTGAAAGAATCACGTCTTTACAAAAGAATATGGATCTTCTAAAGGGAAATCTGGAATTGGCTCAGGAAAGGTACAAGAAAGCCGCAGATAAATTTCGTAAACCTGCACCAGCTTTCAAGGTAGGAGACCTGGTCTGGCTGTCAACCAGAAATCTTAAGTTAAGAATTCCATCATCTAAGGTGGGACATAAATACATTGGACCTTATAAAATCAGTAAAATTATAAGTGCTGTCGCTTGTCGTCTTCAACTGCCCAGAACTATGAGAATCCACCCTGTCTTTCATGTATCTCTACTAAAGGCTGCGACACCCAATACGTTTCCTGGACGTTCTTCTCCTTGCCCTGACCCAGTGCTAGTCGATGGTCAGGAAGAATTTGTGGTGGAAAGGATTCTAGATTCCAGGTTGTATAGAAATCAGTTACAATATTTGATTAAATGGCAGGGCTACCCAGTGGAGGACAACTCATGGGAGCCAGTCAATAACGTTAATGCTCCTCGCTTGCTCCGTCAGTTTCATCAGAGGTACCCACACAAGCCTGGTCTGAGGTCATCCGGAGGTTGTCCCTAAGGGGGGAGTAATGTAAGGTTCTGTGTACATGTTCCTGAAACTCAGTTTTTCCGTCAGCCATTTTACTTTCTGTCTTGCTGCAGCTGTCTTGCCCTCAGTCAATATGGAGTTTCCAGCTTGCATGTTCCCGCCCTGATTCTCTCCCTCTTGCTTCTTAAGCAGCCACAGCTGAGCAATCAGTGCTTCAGAATCAAGCCTGCAGTGTACCTGTGACCTGACTCCTGGAAGCCTTGGACCTTGTACTCCAGTTATTTCCTATTGTGGAACTTTGGAACACTCGTGGACTTTGGAACCTTGCTATTTGATAAATCCACGTTTGCATGGACTTATGGTAACAGAGAAGAGATCCTGAACCTGTTGTGGAGAGTGATTGCTGAGCTTAAGTTACTCTGGCCTGCTGTGTCTCCTGCTTTTGTATCTGCAAACTGTGTGACTATTATTGCCACTTGTATGAAGTAATACAAGACCTTCTATATCAAACCTGTGACTCCTGTGTTTTCATCGCACCCAAGCACAAGACACTATATGAACTGTACTCCTTACATTACAAGATTCTGAAGCCAAACGTTAGTGTCTGCTGGGTCTGGAAAGGCTGTGTCTGCTGTAACTGTGGATATCAGATGTCCGGTTGTACTTTCTGTGATGACAGTGGTTGTGACTTCTCACAACCATTCCAGGTGAGCAATTCCCTTAAGTTTTTTTTTTCTGCAGTGTTACCACAGGTAAACACTATTGTTTTTTTTTCTTTCCTCTTTTGTGTCTGCTGTAACTGTGGATATCAGATGTCCGGTTGAACTTTCTGTGATGATAGTGGTTGTGACTTCTCACAACCATTCCAGTGAGCAGTTCCCTTAATTTTTTTTTCTCTCTGCAGTGTTACCACAGGTAAACACTATTGTTTTTTTTTTCTTCTCCTCTCCTTCCAGTACTCCTGTCTTAAAAGATCTGGAAAATGGAGGCCCGCATAAAGGAACTTTGCGGAGTGACTGATAATATCCTTGCAGATTTGCAGACTATAAAAACCCGTTTTACAAACCTACAGGACCTCACTAATCACAATTTGCAAGTGTTTGGACAGACTGCCCAGGATTTGCGAGCCAGGATTGAGGTTCTAGAGGAGCGAGTCCAGGCTCCTGCCGTAGCCCCGAGTTCTGGGATTCCCAAGTTGCCCCCTTTTCGTTTTGGCGGTGAACGTGAGAAATTCAGGGGATTTATTAATCAATGCAATCTTTTTTTTTCTGCACATGCTTCACAATTTCCCACTGAACGATCTAAAGTGCTTACTAGAGTTGAGCGATACTTTCCGATATCCTAAAGTATCGGAATCGGAATGGTATCGCCGATATCACTAAAATATCGGCGATACCCGATACCGATACCGGAAGTCCCATGTAAGTCTATGGGAACAAAATATCGCAACTAAAAAAACCCCATTCTTTCCTTGTGAACACTAAATATACACACATAGAATACATATATATATATATATACACATGTCATTGTGACATATATATATACATATATGTATAGTTTATACACTTCTACATAGTAAAATATCCTCTGATTCAATTGCCGGGTAAAGCTGGCTTCAGTGAAAAGACAGAAGCACCCGACATGAAATGACACTTGGTGTACATAGGGTTAACCATGTCTTTTCATGTCGTTTGCTATCTGATTTGCACAAACAATTAAATCAGTCTATGTGTGCAAAATTTCACACCTGTAGGGGTTAATTAAAGGTGTAAATTCGTTGTAAAAAAACCTGACTTTTTTGCTACGAATTTACACCTTTAATTAACCCCTACAGGTGTGAAATTTTGCACACATAGTCTGATTTAATTGTTTGTGCAAATTAGATAGCAAAGGACATGAAAAGACATGGTTAACCCTATGTACACCAAGTGTCATTTCATGTCGGGTCATAGGTCATAGGTGTTCGGTCTGGATGCCGAACTTTACTGTTCGGGTTCGCCCATCTCTACTTGCAAAATCACCAATCTATAGCACTAGCTTCTCCAAGAGCAGTTCTCCTAATCACAGCTCTGACTATCCTGAGCTATGTGCTTGTTCAAGTGCCATTATCTCTATATGTACCGTAAATACAGTGATAGCAGTGTACATTATAAAACAAATCACTAATAGCTGAATGTGTTACAGCAGAACTTTATAGTTCTACTAATACTATAACTCAGCCTATCCTATCAGAAACAAAGAAGTAAAGAGCAACATAGCTCTGACCTGCTCCAGAGACAAATTGAGAATATTTCTTTAATTGTAACCACAACAATACCAGCACATTAAAAAGTTGTTGTTGTCCAATGTCCATATAGTACTATATTATGCTAAACAGTGGCCAGAGACCGCCATACCATGCCACAATAGTCCCATAGTTTGTTTTCATAGGACAGTGCGATTCTGTGCCTGCACACAGCCATATACTTTGCATAAAGTACCATATTCTACCTGCAAAGAACCAAATTGTGTGTTTGCAGTCCTACAATGAGCCTATATTGCACCCAATAAACTACACATTAGACCCAAATTAGAGTAATACTTGCCCATGTACATAGATGCCAGAGAGAACCACGTTTGTAAGTTACTGTGTATAACAACGCACATTATTCCATATTGTGCCCTGTTTGATTGATCCGATTCCTAACTGAAGGTGGTTTTCCAATCCTTAAAGAAAACTTCAAACTTGCTCCAAATAGTAAAACATAATCTAATATATTCATGTTTTACCCTTACCCCTCCTGTGCTGCTGGCCACAGGACCAACCGTGTGTTGCTTTCCATTGCGCTTGACAGCAGTGATTGGCTGCCTGAGTGACATGGCATTCAATCGACCTCAAAGCATGGTTAACAACTCCTGAAGGTTCTCAGCTCCCAAAACTTTCATGAATGGGCTAATCTCTAAATCCCACCCTTGCCCACTCAAATTGTATAAAATATAGACATGCGGACCCTCGATTTTACCTGATCCGTAGACCATATTGTTTTATATCCATTCAGGAGTTAGGAACACTCTGGCACAACAAGATACTTCTCTTTTATATCCTAAATATGCATGCATGCTAATATTCTGTTACTTTTGATGATGCCAAACCCTATATAGATTTGTATAATCATTGGGTCACATGGCAAAACAAAAATAGGGACAAAGTCAAGTTTGACACCAAATCAGACAAATTCACATTTAGGAGAATCAAAGAACAATCAGACTAATGATCTGTTGAGACTGGGTACACCTTTAGAATACATATAGCCAGTGGCACAACATAAATCTTTTACACGTCAATGCAAAGTCAATAACATGGCCCTCTATAATTGAAAATAAAAATAGTTTGCGCACATAAAAACTACAAGACACAAAAGGATCTGTAGAAAAATAGGAATATGCATGTGTCAAATGGAAAACAATACATAAATTCAGACGCACTCTGTAGAACAGTTTGAGATGCAGATGTAATAATACAGTAATAAATAAATATTGCACTAAGACCCGTGAGAAAAAGGTGATGAGAAAAGCCTGTAGTCTATTATGTAGTAAACCCCAAACCAAAGGACTAAATAGTCATAATACGCATAAGGTATTTATTCATATGGGTATTAATATGGACAAACCCTGAAAAAGTAAAAGAGGTCCTCTTTTAACGATGGAGCAGAAAAACGCTGCAGAAATCCTAAAAAACCTTTTATGCAGAAAGGTCAGAAGAAATTGACACTGTCCCGCCGGTGACAGCTCAGATGAATGAGTATTAGTGGTGCACTGTGGAGAAAATAGTCCTGTTTGCACAGGTTTTACCTGACAACCCGATGGGTCACTTGCAGTAGAAAGTCTGACTTCAGCCTCCTATGGCCCGCAGACGAAACTTACATCCGTTGATGAAAGCCGGTGATCTCTGGCCTCCGTGGCCAGATCAGGAACGCCGGCTGATGATGTTGAATCCTCACTAGGAAGAAGGATGTGGGCAGGACCTGTTGGTAAACTAGCCTGCCTCAAGCACAGTAGTACACAAAATCGCAATATCTAACTGTCCCTCAGAGTGAGCAGAGTAGCGTTCTGTCCCTAACTGAGTTCACAGCACAGTGACGCTAAAATGGCTGCGGCGCCTTTTATAGTGCATTCTGACATCATTTCAGCAGCCAATCACAGCCATGCCATTAGTTAAGATGACTGCAGCATTACAGGATGTGCCCACACTTCATAAGATTCATCATTGGCTGACTAACATCACATTGCCTCTCAAAGAATTATGGGAACTTCCGATTCCGGTATACGATATTGAAAAAGTATCGGAATTAAGTATCGGAATTCCGATAACGCGAATATCGGCCGATACCCGATACTTGCGGTATCGGAATGCTCAACACTAGTGCTTACTATAATTATGTTGCTTACCAACAAGGCTTTGATGTGGGCAAACCCTCTGATTGAGACTGAGGATGAATGTTTGGATCATCTTGATGCTTTCATTTCAGCCATGGGACAGGTGTTTGATGACCCCAATCGAGGTGCAACAGCTGAAGCAGCCATGTTAGCTTTGCGCCAAGGTAAGCACTCGGTAGCTGAATATGCCTTGGATTTCAGGAGATGGGCCCTTGATACCACCTGGGACAGTTCCGCCAAAAAATCTATTTTTCGAAAAGGGTTATCTCCACTGATTAAGGATGAACTTGCTCGTGCCGACCCTCCCACTGCGTTAGGCGACTTTATTAACTACTGCATCCGTATTGATACTCGTCTGACTGAACGCAGGCAAGAGAGATGGTTCGAAAGCAATCGCACTAACCTTTTCCTACCTTCCTCTCCAGCTAAGGAACCTTTGAGTAGGATCACACGGGAACCTGAACCTGAACCCATGCAGGTAGACTCTTTACAACGACGGGTTAGTGATGCACGCAAGGAACATCGTTTTAAGGAGAATCTATGTTTCTATTGTGGTAAGTCAGGGCACTTCATTATAAACTGCCCCAGCCGTTCTCGTAAGACTACTGCAGCACTCATTCACTGTGAGTGTTGCGAGAGGGGATCTGTCAGGTCCGAGCCTCAGGCTCCAGAGAGATCTGCAGCAACAGATCTTGATTTCTCGGACTTAAACTCCGTTACTTCTGAGGACGTTTACTGTGTAAACGCTGCAATTTTTCAAGTTTCCTCAGCGGTGTCCCAGCTGAGTTGTAAGAAAAACAATTCTCATTGCTTTCTTTCCATCAAACTCTGGGTTGACTCAGCTTGGGTGTCTAGCTCTGCTATGATCGACTCAGGGGCAAGTGGAAATTTTATGGATGTCTCCTTTGCTCTGAAACAGGGGATACGTTCAGTGAAGAAGGCTACTCCAGTACAGATGGAAACTGTGGATGGCTCCCTGCTGACCTCTGGACCAGTGGATCAGGAAACAGAGCCTTTGAGGGTTCTTATGGGTAAAGATCATCAAGAGAAACTGTCCTTTATGCTTATCTCTTCTCCCCACTTTCCCATTATTCTAGGGCTACCATGGCTGCAGGCTCAGAATCCTACCATTAACTGGGAGACCAAGGAATTACACTTTCCAGAGAAACAGATGAGTCCAAAAGTTTCAGCTTGCTCTGTTCCTAAAGGAACCATGTCAGTCCCTGAACTACCAGCTGTATACCAGGACTATGTGGATTTATGTGACAAGAAGAACGTTGACCAGCTTCCCCCTCACCGTCCATATGATTGTCCAATTGAATTATTGCCTGGAGCAGAGATACCTTTTGTTAAGATCTACCCCCTGGCGGGGCCCGAGCTAAAGGCTTTAAAGGATTACATAGACGAAAATCTAGCCAAGGGCTTCATACGCCCCTCTTCATCTCCTGCAGGTGCACCCATCTTCTTTGTAAAGAAGAAAGATGGATCTCTGAGACCCTGGTAGACTATAGGGAACTCAATAAGGTTACTATTAGAAACCGTTATCCATTGCCTTTAATCCCTGAGTTATTGGAGAGAGTGCGACATGCCAAAATTTTCTCTAAACTAGATCTCCGTGGGGCCTATAACTTAGTCCGTATTAGACCTGGGGATGAATGGAAGACTGCATTCAGGTCACGCTATGGACACTTTGAATATCTAGTTATGCCTTTTGGTCTGAGTACCGCCCCAGCCACTTTCCAACACTTGGTGAATGACATCTTCAGGGATCTCCTAGATACATTCGTGGTGATTTATTTGGATGATATTCTAATTTTTTCTAACTCCACAGAGGAACATCATGGACATGTGAGAATGGTCTTGGAACGTCTAAGACAAAATCATCTTTACATCAAACTTGAAAAGTGTGAATTCCATAGGACCGAAATTCAATTTCTGGGGTATGTACTGTCTACACAAGGAATTAGTATGGATGGAAGCAAGACCCAAGCCATCAAGGATTGGCCAAGTCCTAGAAATGTGAAGGAGGTGCAGCGCTTCATCGGGTTTGCCAATTTCTATAGACGTTTCATTAGGAATTTCTCTGAGGTAGTGTCACCTATCACCCAACTTACCCGGAAAGAGTCTAGGTTCTCCTGGACTCCCCAAGCCCAGGAAGCATTTTCCCGTCTAAAAGATAAATTTACCACTGCACCTATCTTAGTACATCCCAACCCCGAACTTGCCTTCATAATAGAGGTGGATGCTTCAGACTGTGCCGTTGGAGCTATACTCTCTCAGAGAACAGGTGAGAAGAATGTCTTGCATCCCTGTGCCTTCTTTTCCCAGCAGTTGTCTTCGGCTGAGAGGAACTACGATGTGGGCAATAGAGAGTTGTTGGCCATTATTGCCGCCTTCAAAGAATGGAGACACCTTCTTCAGGGAGCTGCACAGCAAATAGTCGTCCTGACAGACCATCGTAACCTTGAATTTATCAGGTCGGCTAAGTGCCTGACTCCTCGCCAGGCTCGCTGGAATCTTTTCTTAAACCAATTTAATTTTATCATTTCTTATAGACCAGGATCGCGCAATGGAAAGGCTGATGCACTCTCTAGGATTTATTCAGCAGAGACACGTCCACTTACTCCTCCTAAGACTATTCTTCCTGACTCTAGATTCCTGGGAGTGATTCATAATCAAGACCTACTTAAGGACATCAAGGAAGCATACCATGCGGATTCCTTTTTGGCACAACCCCCAAGGGACGTAAGTCTTGTCTTTAAGAATGGTGTGTGGATTCAGGGACAACGTCTGTATATTCCTGAAACAGTCAGATTAAGAGTATTGCAACTCATTCACGATTCCAAGATAGCTGGGCATAGAGGAATTCTAAAGACACAGGAATTTCTTTCTCGTTTCTTTTGGTGGCCCACTTGCAGGAAGGATGTTTTAAACAATGTCACTTCATGTGAAGTCTGTGCAAGATGCAAAACACCTCGCTCCTCACCAACTGGTCTGTTGCAACCTCTTCCCACCCCGTCCCGCCCGTGGGGATCCATTTCTATGGACTTCATTGTGGAGTTACCAACCTCTCAAGGGAAGAACACCATTCTAGTGGTGGTTGATCGTTTAACAAAAGCAGCTCATTTTATCCCTTGTGTCGGCTTACCCACTGCAAGACAGACATCAGATTTGATGATTAAAAATGTGTTTCGCTTACATGGAGTACCAGATGAGGTTATTTCGGATCGAGGGGTGCAATTCACTTCAAGGTTTTGGCAAAATTTCTGTGCAGCATTGGACATTAAAGTGAACCTTTCTTCTGCTTTTCATCCTCAGACTAATGGACAGACGGAACAAACCAATCAGACCCTGGAGCAGTATCTTCGCTGCTTTATCTGCCACCTACAGGATGATTGGGTGGATCTACTTCCACTGGCTGAGTTCTCTTATAACAACTCTCAGAGCGCCTCCACTAAGCAGTCTCCTTTTTACTCCAATTTAGGTTATCATCCTAATATTCTTCCTCGATTTCCCATAGAAACGCCTTTGCCAGCAGTGGCTGAAAGAATCACGTCTTTACAAAAGAATATGGATCTTCTAAAGGGAAATCTGGAATTGGCTCAGGAAAGGTACAAGAAAGCCGCAGATAAATTTCGTAAACCTGCACCAGCTTTCAAGGTAGGAGACCTGGTCTGGCTGTCAACCAGAAATCTTAAGTTAAGAATTCCATCATCTAAGGTGGGACATAAATACATTGGACCTTATAAAATCAGTAAAATTATAAGTGCTGTCGCTTGTCGTCTTCAACTGCCCAGAACTATGAGAATCCACCCTGTCTTTCATGTATCTCTACTAAAGGCTGCGACACCCAATACGTTTCCTGGACGTTCTTCTCCTTGCCCTGACCCAGTGCTAGTCGATGGTCAGCAAGAATTTGTGGTGGAAAGGATTCTAGATTCCAGGTTGTATAGAAATCAGTTACAATATTTGATTAAATGGCAGGGCTACCCAGTGGAGGACAACTCATGGGAGCCAGTCAATAACGTTAATGCTCCTCGCTTGCTCCGTCAGTTTCATCAGAGGTACCCACACAAGCCTGGTCTGAGGTCATCCGGAGGTTGTCCCTAAGGGGGGAGTAATGTAAGGTTCTGTGTACATGTTCCTGAAACTCAGTTTTTCCGTCAGCCATTTTACTTTCTGTCTTGCTGCAGCTGTCTTGCCCTCAGTCAATATGGAGTTTCCAGCTTGCATGTTCCCGCCCTGATTCTCTCCCTCTTGCTTCTTAAGCAGCCACAGCTGAGCAATCAGTGCTTAGAATCAAGCCTGCAGTGTACCTGTGACCTGACTCCTGGAAGCCTTGGACCTTGTACTCCAGTTATTTCCTATTGTGGAACTTTGGAACACTCGTGGACTTTGGAACCTTGCTATTTGATAAATCCACGTTTGCATGGACTTATGGTAACAGAGAAGAGATCCTGAACCTGTTGTGGAGAGTGATTGCTGAGCTTAAGTTACTCTGGCCTGCTGTGTCTCCTGCTTTTGTATCTGCAAACTGTGTGACTATTATTGCCACTTGTATGAAGTAATACAAGACCTTCTATATCAAACCTGTGACTCCTGTGTTTTCATCGCACCCAAGCACAAGACACTATATGAACTGTACTCCTTACATTACAGATTCATTGTTCCGCGTTGGCTGGTCATTCCGGGATTTTTGGTACCAGAGACTTGGTGAGTCGGTCCTTTTGGTGGCCTACTTTGTCTCGTGACGTCAGGGACTTTGTGCAGTCCTGTGGGACTTGCTCTCGTTCCAAGCCTTGCTCTCGTTCTAGTGGTTTGTTAATGCCATTACCTGTACCCAAGAGGCCATGGACCCATATTTCTATGGATTTTATTTCCGACCTTCCTGTCTCTCAGAGAATGACCGTTATCTGGGTAATCTGTGATAGGTTTTCCAAGATGATACATCTTGTGCCATTACCTAAGTTGCCTTCTTCCTCCGAATTGATGCCTTTGTTCTTTCAGCACGTGGTTCGGTTACATGGCATTCCTGAGAATATTGTGTCTGACAGAGGAGTCCAGTTTGTTTTCAGATTTTGGAGGACATTTTGTTCTAAACTTGGTGTTCAGTTATCTTTCTCCTCTGCATTTCACCCTCAGACCAATGGACAAACCGAGAGAACAAACCAGACCTTGGAGACTTATTTGAGATGTTTTGTGTCTGCTGATCAAGATGACTGGGTCTCTTTTTTGCCTTTGGCTGAGTTTGCTCTTAATAATAGGGCTAGCTCTGCCACCTTGATGTTTCCATTTTTCCGCAATTCTGGGTTTCACCCTCGATTTTCTTCAGGACAGGCGGAGGCTTCTGTCTGTCCGGGGGTTGACTCTATTGTGCAGCGTATGCAGCAGATTTGGGACCAGGTAGTGGAGAGGTTGTCTCTGTCTCAAGAGAGGGCCCAGCGGTTTGCCAACCGGCATAGGACTGATGGTCCTCGTTTTAAATTGGGGGACTTGGTTTGGTTGTCCTCAAGAAATATATCTTTATGAAGGTTGCATCTCCAAAATTTAAGCCAAGGTTCATTGGACCTTATAAGATCATGGAAATTATTAATCCTGTTTCCTTCCGTTTGCTTCTTCCAGGGACATTTAAGATCCATAACGTGTTCCACAAGTCCTTATTGAAGAGGTTTGTTGAGCCAGTGGTTCCTATGGCTGCGCCTCCTGATGCTGTTTTGGTTGAGGGCAGTTTGGAGTATGTGGTTAAGAAAATATTGGATTCTCGTTTTGCTAGACGGAAACTCCAGTATTTGGTTAAGTGGAGAGGTTATGGTCAGGAGGACAATTCTTGGGTGTTTGCTTCGGACATCCATGCTGGGAGACTTATCCGTGCCTATCATCGAGCTCATCCTGATCAGCCTGGTTGTGCAGGTGAGGGTTCGGTGACCCCTCCTTAAGGGGGGGTACTGTTCTGAATGCCTTGGAGGCGACTTCTGAGCTGGGGCTCCCTCCAGTGGTTGCTGAGGGTAATGAACAAATTACTGAATGGCCTTCAGCTGGCTCTGAATGGTATGATATAAGTGACCTGAGTTCCCAGCAGCCTTGCCGGTAATCAATTGTTCCTCCTGCTCTTGCTTGGAGCACATCTTGCTTTCCTGCTCTCATTCATATAAGTGTTTTTTTTTTCCTCTGTTGGATTTTCACTGCTGTTTGCTGCTTGCAGTGGACTGCAGCCTGGTCCCCTTTTGGGGTCTTGCGCTGCAATTGTGCTCATTGTGTGTTTGCATTTTTTCTTTGTTCCTTTGTCACTTTTTATTTCCTGTGTTGCTGTGTGTTACACCAGAGATCTGATTTAGGTGGTAGAGATCGTGTGACCTCGTGTTTATTGTTAATCAGAAGTGTTGGTATTTTTATCAGGGTTTTTTTTGGGTTGCAGTCAGAATTCTTTCCTATACTTTTCTATCTAGACAGATTGGGCCCCAGCATTTGCTCATTCTATTTTCTATCTGTGTCCGTGTTTTCTTCTTGTCTAACCGCCATTACATGTTCGGGGGCTTCCTGTTTCTTTGGGGATTCTGCTCCAGGGCAGATAGCATTCATCTTTCTGCCTTTAGGTGTAGCTATCTCTCTGGCTGTGACGAGGCGTCTAGGATCACCGTAGGTACGCTCCACGGCTACTTCTAGTGTGGCGGTTAGTTTAGGTTACTGCAATCCAATAGTTTCCAGCCTCTCTGGTGTATTGCTACTTTGGCTATTTTTTGCAGTTTCTCCTCAGCTACCGAAACATAACAGGAAAGCTTTGAAAAAAAACAAAATCATCAACTGGACCAGGGATTCCCAGCCTGTCTCCTATTCTGGTACTTGCCCAGCCTCAAGCTGCTTTGCGGCTGCGATCTGACGAGGGCAGGAAATTTCAGCTTAGAATGGCAGTTGACGGAGGCTTAGCTCTTCTCTGGGTCTTTCAAGAGGAATGGAAGGGAAAGATTTGAAAAAAAACAAAATCATAAACTGGACCAGGGAGTCACAGCCTTCTCCCATTCCAGTACTTGCCCAGCCCAAGCTGCTTAGCGGCTGCGATCTGATGAGGGATGGCAACTTCAACTTAGAATGGCAGTTGACAGAGGCTTATATCTTCTCTGGGTCTTTTCAAGAGGAATGTAAGGGAAAGGTTTGCAAAAAACAAAATCATCAAGGGGACCAGGGATTCCCAGGTGATCTCCCATTCCAGGGGTTGCCCAGACTCAAGCTGCTTAGCAGCTTCAATCTGACAATGGCAGGCAATTTCAGCTTAGAATGGCAGTTGACAGAGGTTTAGTTCTTCTCTGGGTCTTTTCAAGAGGAATGGAAAGGAAAGCTGTGAAAAAAACTAAATCACCAACTGGACAAAGGATTCCCAGCCGGTTTCCCATTACTGGTTCTTGCCCGGCCTCCAGCTACTTAGCGGCTGCGATCCAACAAGGGCAGGCAACTTCAGCTTAGAACGGCAGTTGACGCTGGCATAGCTCTTCTCTGGGTCTTTTCAAGAGGAATGGAAGGGAAAGCTTTGAAAAAAAACAAGATCATCAACTGGACCAGGGATTCCCAGACAGTCTCCCATTCCAGTACTTGCCCAGCCTCAAGCTGCTTTGCGGCTGCGATCTTACGAGGGCAGGCAATTTCAGCTTAGAATGGCAGTTGACGGAGGCTTAGCTCTTCTCTGGGTCTTTTCAAGAGGAATGGAAGGGAAAGCTTTGAAAAAAACTAAATCATAAACTGGACTATGGATTCACAGCCACAACCACTCCGGTAGTTGCCCGGCCCCAAGCTGCTTAGCGGCTGCGATATGATGAGGGATGGCAACTTCAACTTAGAATGGCAGTTGACAGTGGCTTAGCTCTTCTCTGGGTCTTTTCAAGAGGAATGAAAGGGAAAGGTTTGCAAAAAAGAAAATCTTCAAGTGTACCAGGGATTCCCAGGTGATCTCCTATTCTGGGGGTTGCCTGGACTCAAGCTGCTTAGCGCCTGCAATCTGACAATGGCAGGCAATTTCAGCTTAGAATGGCAGTTGACAGAGGTTTAGTTCTTCTATGGGTCTTTTCAACAGGAATGGAAAGGAAAGCTGTGAAAAAAACAAAATCATCAACTGGACCAAGGATTCCCAGCCAGTTTCCCATTTTGGTACTTGCCCGGCCTCCAGCTTCTTAGCGGCTGCGATCCGACGAGGGCAGGCAACTTCAGCTTAGAATGGCAGCTGACAGAGGCTTAGCTCTTTTCTGTTTTTTTTCAAGAGGAATGAAAGGGAAAGCTTTGAATAAAACAAAACCATCAATTGGAGCAGGGATTCCCAGCAGATCTCCTATTTGGGTACTTGCCCAGCCTCAAGCTGCTTAGCGGCTGCAATCTGACGAGGGAAGTCAACTTCAGCTTAGAATGGCAGTTGATAGAGTCATAGGTCTTCTCTTGGTCTTTTCAAGAGAAATGGATGGGAAAGCTTTGAAAAATGCAAAATCAGCAACTGGACCAGGAATTAACGGCCTCAAGCTGTTTAGCGGCTGCGATCTGATGAGGGCAGGCAGCTTCAGCTTAGAATGGCAGTTGACGCTGGCATAGCTCTTCTCTGGGTCTTTTCAAGAAGAATGGAAGGGAAAGCTTTGAAAAAAACAAAATAATCAACTGGATCAGGGACTCCCAGCTGGTCTACAATTCCGGTACCTGCCCAGCCTCAAGCTGCTTAGCGGCTGCAATCTGGCAAGGGCAGGCAACTTTAGCTCAGAATGGCAGTTGACAGATGCTTAGCTCTTCTCTGGGTCTTTTCAAGAGGAATGGAAAGGAAAGCTTTGAATAAAACAAAATCATCATCATCAGGACCAGAGATTCCCAGCTGGTCTCCCATTCTGGTACTTGCCCAGCCTCAATCTGCTTAGTAGCTACAATCTGACGACGGCAGGCAACTCCAGTTTAGAATGGCAGTTGATGGAAGCTTTTTTCTTCTCTGGGTCTTTTCAAGAGGAATGGAAGGGAAAGCTTTGAAAAAAACAAAATCATCAACTGTACCCGAGATTCACTGGCGGTTTCCCATACCAGTACTTGCCTGGCCTCAAGCTGCTAAGCGGCTGCGGTCTGACGAGTGCAGGAAACGTCAGCTTAGAATGACAGTTAACAAGGACTTAGCTCTTCTCTGGAAGAGTTGGTATAGCTCTCCACAGGCAGCTTAGTCCCAGGGCAAAGGTAATATAACGTGGATTGTAAAGATGGTAAATGTAGCAGTGTTGGATGAGTGATGCAGGAATGATTAGAGGACACAGCTGGGTGTAGTTTCCAAAGCTTTACTCACGGTTCTTGTGTACACAGATGCCCGCTTGGTGCTGTGTCCTCCAGATGAGGGGTTCAGCGAACTCCCAGGTAGTTCAGGATACACCTTTCTAGTACTCCCTTCAATATGTTCCTTTCTTGGTCGTCTCACTGTGCTGACTTTCCACCTTTCCTTCCTATCCAACACCTTACAGTCAGTGTCCCAAGCCAGTAGCCGCGGACCTTGTCGGATGACGTCCTCTCTGCGTCTCATTGCTCCCTTATGGCTACCTTTTTGGAGAAGATAACTGCAGATCGTAGCTGAGGCACCTAAAGATGCCACTGCCTCTGGCTTGCTGGCTGAGTCTTGAAGTTCTCCACCAGGTAGGGGGTCGGTACCCTTACTGTGACCTGGTACCTCCACTATTGGATTGGGCCCCACGGATGGACTACTCACTATCCGTGCCCCTAGGACCCCTTCTATCCTTCCAGAATCTTGTCTCTGCTTCGTGCTTAATCTAACTTTCTCCGTCTGGGACAAGCTGCTACCAGCTTGAGCTCCCCGCACACTATCTCTGACTCTCCAGTCTCCTTCCCGCTCTCTAAGCTTCACTCCCCTCCTTCTGCTTTCTCCACCCACCTCACAACACTCTTTCCTACCCAGCCTGGGATGAGACCATCCTCCCTTAGGGTACGTCCAGGGTGCCTGGCTGCTCTAGTGTGTGTTGGGTGCAGGTGTTAGAGTCCTAGGTGGTGCTCCCTCCTTACCTGAGAGTGGGGTACCACACCTCTGGATGAGGTGCAATACCTCTGTGGCGACTGAACCCCCAGGGGCGCCACATATTCATGTTCTGATAGTGGCTTTGGTAATGTATTCCTGTAGTGATGGTGGTTTTGTTTCTCTAATCACGTACCAATGGTGGTTCTGGTGCTGTATTTCTGTACTGATTTCAGTTTCTGTGCTGAATTCCTTTACTGATGATGGGTTTGGTGCTGTTTTTATGTATTGATGTTGGTTCTCATGCTGTATTCCTGTGCTGATGTTGTTTTTGGTGCTGTGTTCAAGTACTGATGGTAGTTCTAGTGCTGTACTCCTGTGCAGATGGTGGTTTTGGTTTTGTATTCCTTCATAGGAGACAGTGATTTGTTCTACATACTGCAATACTGTGGCATGGCAGTATATAGAATCAGCAATCAGACAACTGCAGTTTCAAGTCCCCTAAGGGGACTAAATAATAGTGAATGAATACAGTGAAAGAATAACAAATGACAGAATTGTGCTTTTTCATTGCAGGTTTAAATTGCACTGTGCAATGGGACACCATATTGGTTTTCACTTTAGACAGCAGAAAAGCATGATTCTTCCTTGGGTACCAAATATTAATGCTAGTGGTGTTAGTTAGGTGGAGTGCATATACATGGCTGTTAGTTATATTAAAAGCTTGAGGATGTATATTTTGATAAAGTAAATCAGGAGATACAAGTAGGTAAAGGGATTTTCTGTTTTACAGAACCCAAATTGCATGGGTCACCACCAGACTTCAGTATTATATATGGTCTTTTTATTTGAATTTAATAGTTTGTTCGTCCCTCAATGTTCTCACCAATCATGGTTATACAGCCCATACTAGAACACTGAAACATTTCAACTCTAAGCACTGTCAAAAAGTGTAATCATCCATTTTATTTTTCTTATCTTCCTTACTTATGTTGTGAAACAAATTTGGACATAAGGTACGACTCCACACTCCTGTTAAAATATCAGATGTTCCCTCAACATGCAAGTTATTAATGTCCATTCTCAATAGTTGGGATTGAAAGATTGGATCAGCAAAAAGAATATGAATAATACATTACAGTTGGCCACATGCACAGGATCTAACGATTTTAGATATTGGAAAAAAAAAAGATCTAATCTTATAGTTGTTAATAAAAAAGCATTTTTCTAGATTAAAATGGTTAGAGATTCCATCCTACGAAGAAACTTCATTTGCGCAATGGTAATGTATTCTCAGACTGTGTGAATATTTGGTACCTGATGCAATATTATGTTGGTATTTGAAGTATTGTTTGTACTTATACAAATCATATAGCGGCAGAATTTCCTTTACTTTTGTTGAGACCATTTATTGAAATAGTGGATTATGTTATTATGACCAGTCAGGATAAATCTATGTTGTCATTTAATATGCAAATTGCCTCTTCAAACAAAGAGGACTTGTACTCTATAGCGCCACCTATTGGAAGTAGCGATCCTACAAGTCACAATCAACCCTTTAACGAGTCTTGTAATATGACTTGGGATAAAAGCCAAATCAGAATCTCCATTTGCAGACACGGTGTTTCGGACTATTGGTCCTCGTCAGTGCAAAGTAGGAGAGATCTGATTAGGCTAGATGAGAGGCTATGGACTGGGGTCTGGGGGATAAGGTTTCTCCTTGTGGAGAGTGACATACCAGCTCTGGCGTGTCAAGGTAAGGAGGCTTATTCGCCGTGCAATGCTCCTCTGGTGTCATTTAGATATTCTGAAATGTTAGTCATATCTCTGGCGCCACTGTGTGGCAGTAATGTGGGACTGAGAAACTTATGTTAAAAATCAAAGCATGGGAGGATTTTGACACTTTGTGAAGGGCTTTTCGATTTTACTGTCAAACTGCAACTACATATATATTTAGATGCCTTCATAAGCTTTGATAATAGATACAATTAAACATGCACATGTGATGCCAACTTTGGACTGCTGGATAAACTGCTTCCTTTAAATGCAACCACTGAATGGCCTGGAAGATTAAATAACCACCTCTCTAAACTTTGGGGACCAAATGTGCCTGTGCCTACACTTCCATTGTAATTTTAACCCCTTTATGTTAGAGACCATTTTAACTTAAAGGGAATCTGTTTATAGGATCAACCCTCCTAAGCCGTCTACTTGGCTTGCAGGTCATATAAAGTTGAATAAAATGATACCTTGATATCTGTGATCTGATTTATTTTTCCAGAGAAATGCACATTTTTCTTAATAAATAAATGACCTGTTAAGATCTATGGGCCGGACAGTAGATCTTCCTGAAAATCTGTGTCCACAAGCAGGGCTGCCACTAGGAATTTCGGGGCCCCATACTGGCAAACTTTATGGGGCCCCCCTTGAGACTCCGCCCAGGCTCCACCCCCCAGTTCCGCATCCACCCTAGCTCCTCCTCCACCATGCAAACCTTCCAAAATCCCTCCGCCCTTTCATGGAAAAAACTTCACTTCTGCACCATGCCCTCACCAATGACACATTCAGGCTATGTGCACACGTTCAGGATTATTTGCGTTTTTTTTGCGGAAAAAAAACGCATCAAAAATGCATGAATTAAGCATCCTATCATTTAGAATGAAGTCCGCAATTTTTGTGCACATGGTGCGTTTTTTTCCGCGAAAAAAACGCATCTCGGAAAAAGAACCAACATGTTCATTAATTTTGCGGAATTCTAGCCTTTTTCCCGCTATATTATTGACCTAGAAAGTTTACCGCGGAAAAAGTCAGTTTTTGCTCAGGAAAATTCTGCAAACATTCCTGAACGTGTGCACTTAGCCTAACACCAATCACTCGATGAATATGCAGCATTTTGCTTGTTTAGTATAATACACCCCATAGTCCTCCATATATTATAATGTGCACCACAGTCCTCCATATTGTAAAGTGCACACAACATAGTCCTCCATATAATATAATGTATCCATAGTCCTCCATATAGTACAATACACTCCTAATAGCCCTCAATATATTAAAATACATTCAGTCATCCATATAGTATAAAACACTCCTCATAGTGCTCCATATAGTATAATGCACCGCCATAGTCATCCATGTAGTACAATTCACTTCCCATAGTATAATGCACCCCATAGTTCTTCATATGGTATAATGTATTCCCCATAGTCCTCGATACAGTATAATGCAGCCCACATATAGTATAATGCAGTCACCCTATAGAGCATAATGCAGCCACCCCACAGAGCATAATGCAGCCACCCCAGAGTATAATGCAGCCACCCCACAGAGTATAATCTAAACCCCCATAGAATATAATTGAGCCCCCTTATATAGTATAATGTAGCCCCTCCATAAAATACAATGTAGCCCTACTCATATAGTATAATGCAGCCCTCATAGAATATAATGTAGCCCCCTCAAAGTATAATGAAGCCCCCATACAATATAATCTAGCCCCCCATAGAAAACAATGTAGCCACATCATAGAGTATGATGCAATCACCCCTCATAGAATATAATAAATATAATACAGCCCCCCATAGAATATAATGTATCCCCGAATAGAATATCATACAGCCTGCCTCCCCAAAGGAATATAATGTAGCCCCCCATAGTATATAACACAGCCACAAAGTATATAACACAGCCACATATTATATAACTCAGCCACCCTATAAAATATAATATATCCCCCCATAGTATATAACACAGCCCACATAGTGTACAGCGTGGCCCACATAGTATACAGCAGGGCCCACATAGTGTACAGCAGGGCCCACATAGTGTACAGCAGGGCCCACATAGTGTACAGCATTGCCCACATAGTATATAGCAGGGCCCACATAGTATATAGCAGGGCCCACATAGTATACAACAGGGCCCACATAGTATAGAGTGCTACCCACATAGTATACAGCAGGGCCCACATAGTATACAGTAGGGCCCACATAGTATACAGTAGGGCCCACATTGTATATAGCAGGGCCCCCATAGTATACAGCAGGGCCCCCATTGTATACAGCAGGGCCCACATTGTATATAGCAGGGCCCACATAGTATACAGCGGGGCCCACATAGTATATAGCGGGGCCCCCATAGTATACAGCGGGGCCCCCATAGTATACAGCAGGGCCCCCATTGTATATAGCAGGGCCCACATTGTATACAGCAGGGCCCACATAGTATATAGCAGGGCCCACATAGTATACAACAGGGCCCACATAGTATAGAGTGCTGCCCACATAGTATACAGCAGGGCCCACATAGTATACAGTAGGGCCCACATAGTATACAGTAGGGCCCACATTGTATATAGCAGGGCCCCCATAGTATACAGCAGGGCCCCCATTGTATACAGCAGGGCCCACATTGTATATAGCAGGGCCCACATAGTATACAGCGGGGCCCACAAAGTATATAGCGGGGCCCCCATAGTATACAGAGGGGCCCCCATAGTATACAGCAGGGCCCCCATTGTATATAGCAGGGCCCACATTGTATACAGCAGGGCCCACATAGTATATAGCAGGGCCCCCATAGTATACAGCAGGGCCCACATAGTATAGAGTGCTGCCCCCATAGTATACAGCAGGGCCCCCATTGTATATAGCAGGGCCCCCATAGTATACAGCAGGTCCCCCATTGTATATTGCAGGGCCCCCATAGTATACAGCAGGGCCCCCATTGTATATAGCAGGGCCCCCATAGTATACAGCAGGTCCCCCATTGTATATTGCAGGGCCCACATTGGATATACCAGGGACCCTATAGTAGACAGCAGGGCCCCCATAGTATACAGCAGGTCCCCCATTGTATATTGCAGGGCCCACATTGGATATAGCAGGGCCCCTATAGTAGACAGCAGGGCCCCCATAGTATACAGCAGGTCCCCCATTGTATATTGCAGGGCCCACATTGGATATAGCAGGGCCCCTATAGTAGACAGCAGGGCCCCCATAGTATACAGCAGGTCCCCCATTGTATACTGCAGGGCCCACATTGGATATAGCAGGGCCCCTATAGTAGACAGCAGGGCCCCCATTGTATATTGCAGGGCCCACATTGGATATAGCAGGGCCCCTATAGTAGACAGCAGGGCCCCCATAGTATACAGCAGGTCCCCCATTGTATACTGCAGGGCCCACATTGGATATAGCAGGGCCCCTATAGTAGACAGCAGGGCCCCCATTGTATATTGCAGGGCCCACATTGGATATAGCAGGGCCCCATAGTATACAGCAGGGCCCACATAGTATAGAGTGCTGCCCCCATAGTATACAGCAGGGCCCCCATTGTATATAGCAGGGCCCCCATAGTATACAGCAGGTCCCCCATTGTATATTGCAGGGCCCCCATAGTATACAGCAGGGCCCCATTGTATATAGCAGGGCTCCCATAGTATACAGCAGGTCCCCCATTGTATATTGCAGGGCCCACATTGGATATAGCAGGGACCCTATAGTAGACAGCAGGGCCCCCATAGTATACAGCAGGTCCCCCATTGTATATTGCAGGGCCCACATTGGATATAGCAGGGCCCCTATAGTAGACAGCAGGGCCCCCATAGTATACAGCAGGTCCCCCATTGTATATTGCAGGGCCCACATTG
This sequence comes from Oophaga sylvatica, assembly GCA_033576555.1. Lineage (NCBI taxonomy): Eukaryota > Metazoa > Chordata > Amphibia > Anura > Dendrobatidae > Oophaga > Oophaga sylvatica. The sequence continues at coordinate 726,082,280 of JARQOD010000001.1, forward strand.
GATATAGCAGGGCCCCTATAGTAGACAGCAGGGCCCCCATAGTATACAGCAGGTCCCCCATTGTATACTGCAGGGCCCACATTGGATATAGCAGGGCCCCTATAGTAGACAGCAGGGCCCCCATTGTATATTGCAGGGCCCACATTGGATATAGCAGGGCCCCTATAGTAGACAGCAGGGCCCCCATAGTATACAGCAGGTCCCCCATTGTATACTGCAGGGCCCACATTGGATATAGCAGGGCCCCTATAGTAGACAGCAGGGCCCCCATTGTATATTGCAGGGCCCACATTGGATATAGCAGGGCCCCTATAGTATACAGCAGGGCCCCCATAGTATACAGCAGGGCCCACATTTTACAGCCCTCATCTCTCCTCCCCCCAGGAATGGCCCCACAGCAGGACAGATTTATATATATAAAAAAAAAAACACTCCTCACCAATCCTCGTGCCAGCGCTGCTCCCAGCTCCTGTCTCCTGCTCTGCCCGGCACACAGTGAGTGCGCTGTGTCAGAGGCAGAGCAGGGAATGATGGGAGAGGGAGCGTCAGCCGGTATAGTTCAATGCAGCGGCGGGGGGAGTCGGCGCTGGGGGCAGGCGGGCCCCCCTGCCACACAGGGGCCCCCATAGCGGCTGCGTGATGTGCCGCTAGCTGGGGGCCCCATGAGGTGCAGGGGAGACTCAAAATGTTGGGGGCCCCGGGCCTGAGCGCAGACCAGCGTGCTCGGGCGGCGGGCCCCCCTAATCACTGGGCCCCATACCGCAGTAAGGGTTGTCATGCCCTGATGGCGGCCCTGTCCACAAGTAATACAGTGATTACAGGGACAGTATAAACATGATCTCTAGACGTAGTATATACTATAGTGTACTACGACGTCACTCGCTATCTGATAGGCTGCCGGCGCATAGAGCCAATGGCTCTCTGCTACGCAATGCTTTTCATTCCCTGTCAGGGACGCACCATCTGTGCCTGCAATCATTATGTTCCGAATCAGGGCCCCATCAAGGATTCCCTGGTTCCTCGGTGGGCCTGTGCAAGTTTGAACATGGACATACAGTATTGACAGGATAAAACCACCATACAGCTATTAATTAACACCAACATACAGTAACTGAATAAGCGTGGTTTCACACCTGCACTAGGAATTCCATTTTCATGTTCTATTACAGTAGGGGTGGGGATTTTTTTTCTGCCAATGTCTATTTGGATATTTTTACCATCCTTCTGGGGACGTACTAACTCAGCCCACAAAGTACGTCCTGACGCTGGCACCGATGTCAGGATGTATTCTTTCATTGCACGCTCCTCAACGTTCAGTAGTGAACACTGTGTGAGCATACTCACAAAGCAAGGAGCAGATAATGGGCCAGCGGCCATCAAAATACATCTGCCAGCCCAAGCACTGCAATCCCCGGGAATCTGCCCGGGGGCCGGATAATAGGTCATCAAGGGCTGTAAACGTCCCGCAGTGTTAAGGTTCATCACCCTTGTATTACAGGAACAGAAATATGAAATTCATATAGGGCAAGGATCTGATACCTGATGGACACTCCAACACAAGTGTGAACCTAACCTTATACGTTATACTGCATACTGCTATGGGTAACAGTGAGTTTGTCTACATATTCAGAAGCATTTCATTATAGATAAGCATTTTCGCACCAGAGACTCAGTGTTTATTGCAAGTAAATGGTGTTATTATCATATTGTATGCTTCTATGCCATTACTGAATGTGTGTAGGTAGTTGAATAATAAGAATAAAATGATCAATAGTATGAAGGCCTCCATTTTAGTAGACGTGCAAGAAAGGGATGTATTTTGTAGACTATTTTAGGAAAGATGAATGGAAACCTTTCTAGGTGTTGTAATAGTTTCAATATTGTTTGCACCTCAACTGCTATTTCCAGTGAGAGGAGCAGAATAGTCCCTGGGTACTGACTGCACTTGGATGGGACACTTGTGGCTTCAGCATATCTGACAGTGTTCAGGGCCTCACAGGCTGTAGAAGAGATAACAGGGATTATCACCTTTCTCAAAAGTGGCAAATGCTGCTAAACTCAGAGAGTGATCTGTACTGTTTAGGACTTAGAAACATAGGTGATAACGGCTGCTGGGGCTACTGGTTGATTGATTAGCTAATATGAAGTTATTAATTTATATGGTTACCTACACATAAACAGCAGTTGCCAGCCAGGATATGTGATGAGTGAGGAGAGCGACTCCTTTGATACAAAGTGCGACTCAAGTGTCCTACAGCCCAACCCTATCCCATTAAGCTGCCGGTTGCCCAACCCTACCCCATTAAGCTGCCGGTTATACTAGCAAGTCTATAAGGAAACAAGAGAGAGCGTGGAAGAAAGAAAAAATAATGTGCATGAGCTGGTGCCACCCCCTGTAGTGTGCCACCAATTCCTGGTGTTTAACCCCTAATATAATATGGGGCTCATTATACTGTATGGAGCACTATAAGGGGGTTAATTATTCTGTATGGAGCAATATATGGGGCCATTATGCTCTATGGAGCAATATATGGGGTCCATTATTCTGATTGTGAATGAAGCAATTTATGGAGCTTATTATACAGTATGGAGCAATATATTGGGCTCATTATACTGTATGGAGCACTATAAAGGGGTTAATTATTCTGTATGGAGCAATGTATAGGGCATTATGCTCTATGTACTGTATATCGCATGATATGGGGCCCATTATTCTGCATAGAGCATTATAAGGGGCCCATTATTCTGTATGAAGAATTATATGGGGCTCATATATGGAGTCCGTTATTCTGATTCTGAATGGAGAAATTTATGGAGCTAATTATACAGTATAGAGCAATATAAGGGACTCATTATACTGTATAGATCACTATATGGGGCTCATTATTCTTAATGGAGCAATATATGAGGCCATTATGCTCTATGGAGCAATATATGGGGCCCATAATGTATGGAGCAATATATGGGTCTCATTCTGCATGGAGCATTATATGGGGTCCATTATTCTGTATGGAGCATTATATGGGGTCCATTATTCTGTAAGGAGCAATATATGGGGCCCATTATTCTGAATGGAGCAATTTATGGGGCTCATTATACTGTATGGAGCAATATATGGGGCTCATTAGACTGTATGGAGCACTATATGAGGCTCATTTTTCTGTATGGAGCAATATATGGGGCCATTATACTGTATGGAGTAATATATGGCTGCTCATTATACTGTATGGAGCAATATATTGGCATCATTTTACTGTACGGAGCAATATATGGGGCTCATTATACTGTATAGAGCAATGTAAGGGGCTCATTATACTGATTCTGTATGGAGCAGTATATGGGGCCCATTATTCTGTATGGAGCATTATGTGAGATCCATTATTCTGTATGAAGCATTATATGGAGTCCATTATTCTGATTCTGTATGGAGAATTTTATGGGGCAGTATGGAGTATACAGTATGGAGCAATATATGGGGCTCATAATTCTGTATGGAGCAATATATGGGGCCCATTATACTGTATGGAGCATTATATGGGGCTCCTTCTCATTATTCTGTATGGAGCATTATATGGGACCCATTCTTTATGGAGCATTATATGGGGCCCATTATTCTGTGTGGAGCATTATATGGGGCCATTCTGTATGGAGCATTATATGGGGCTCATTCTGTATGGAGAATTATATGGGGTCTGTTGTGAATGGGTTTGAGATGAGTTCTGAGCAGAGGTTCCCTCTGGTGGTTACAAGCGGTACTAGTGAGGATTGGGAATCAGGTGTTACTGATTGGTCTTATTTAAGGGAATCATTTTCCCATCAGGGTTGCCGGTGATCAATTGTTCTGGTCTGAATCCTTCTTTCCAGTTTCCCTTGTAGCCTGCTGTGTCGTGTCTGCATCTCCTGCTGTCAGATAAGACAATTTCTTATTTTGTGTTTTTGCTATATTTTTGCATTTTGTCCTGCACTTCTGTGGGGGCCTTCTGGGTCCCCTCCGGGGGCTTTTGCCCTCTCAGTTTAGTCCAGCCACTGTGTTTTGTACTTTTGCTTTTTGCAGTTTTTTCAGTGGCTGCTGTTTTTGTTACACCAGAGAACTAATTTAGGTGGTAGAGGTCGTGTGATCTCAGGTGATTTTGAAATTAGTATGTTGGTGTTTTTCAGGGTTTTCTGGGATTGCAGTAAGTACCCTTCCTGTCCTTTTCTATTTAGATAGTTTGGGCCCCAGCGTTTGCTCATACTATTTTCTTTCTGTGTCAGTATTTCCTCTTGTCTAACCGCCATTACATGTTTGGGGGCTTTCTATTATCTTTGGGGTTCTGCTCCGGGGCAGATAGCTTTCCTATTTCTATCTTTAGGTGTAGTTAGTTTCTCAGGCTGTGACGAGCGTCTAGGACCATCGTAGGAACGCTCCACGGCTGCCTCTAGTTGTGGTGGTTAGTCAGGGTACTGCAATCTCATAGATTCCAACTGCTCTGGTGTATTTCCTTTTTTACCTGCACTCCTCAGCTACCGTAACATAACAGTATCACCGGCCATAAAAATTGTATGGTACTCACAGAAGGAAAAAAAAAAAAAAAAAAAATATTTTGAAGGAAGAAAAGTTGTCAGAGATATTTTTCTGTTTGTTGCATTTTTTTTTTTTTTTTTCCTCTGTATCTCTGGGTGCTGGGGAGGATCTTTTCTCCCAATGGAGTTTGCACAGTTGTCTGGCCGTGTGGATCAGCTTGCCACTGAGGTTCGGAGTATTGCTGCATATCTTGCTAGGTTGCCTGTTGTGGAACCTAGGATCCCCATGCCAGATTTGTTTTCAGGGGATCGAGCTAAGTTCAGAATTTCAAAAATAATTGTAAATTGTTTCTTGCCTTAAAATCTAAGTCCTCAGGAAACGCAGCGCAGCAGGTTCAAATTGTCATCTCTCTCCTGCGCGGCGATCCTCAGGATTGGGCTTTTTCCCTGACACCTGGGGATCCTGTTTTGAGTGATGTTGATGTATTTTTTCAGGCTTTGGGGTTATTGTACGATGAGCCTAATATCACTGATCAAGCTGAAAAAGCCTTGTTGGCATTAAATCAGGGGCTTGATGACGCTGAGTTATACTGTCAGAGATTCCGTAGGTGGGCAGTCCTGACCAAATGGAATGACGACGCTTTGGCGGCCCTTTTCCGGAAGGGTCTGTCGGATAATGTAAAGGATGTTATGGTGGGATTCCCTGTCCCCTCTGGTCTCAATGATTCTATGTCATTAGCGATTCAAATTGACAGACGTTTGCGTGAGCGGAGAAGTATGCGTGGAGTGGTGTTGCCTTGTGAGCCAGCTGCTGAGCCCATGCAGTGTGATGGAGTGGTGTCTGGGGCACAGCGTCATGAGTTTCGAAAGCGCAATGGGTTATGTTTCTACTGTGGTGATGCCTCTCATGCTATTTCAGTCTGCCCTAAGCGGGGAAGACGTTTTGCACGCTCAGTTGTCTTGGGTAGTGTTCAGACTAAGTTTTTATTAACTGTCACTCTGATATGCTCTCTGTCCTCATTTTCTGCTCAGGCTTTCGTTGATTCTGGAGCAGCTATTAACCTGATGGATTATGATTTTGCTAAACGTTGTGGATTTCCCTTGATACCCCTACAGAAGTCTATTCCCTACTGGGGATCGATTCTACCCCTTTGGCTGAGAATAAACCCAGTTTTCTACTCAGGTGATAATGAGGGTTGAACCTGATCACCAGGAGTGCTGCAAATTTTTGGTTCTATATAATCTGCATGACATTATCGTGCTGGGTTTCCCTTGGTTACAGTCTCATAATCCTGTTTTGGATTGGAAATCTGTGTCTGTAACCAGTTGGGGCTGCCAATGTGTTAATACCAACACTCCTGTTTTTTCTGCCTCCCCCAGGCTGAGGATGTTCCTGACTTTTTGTTTGATTTTTCTGATGTGTTTAGCGAAAGTAAATCTGCATCCTTACCTCCCCATAGGAGCTATGACTGCGCTATTGAATTAGTGCCAGGTAGTAAATTCCCTAAGGGTCGCCTCTTTAACTTGTCTGTACCTGAACATGACGCTATGCGGTCTTATATCAAGGAATCATTGGAGAAGGGTCATATCAGACCATCCTCTTCACCCTTAGGTGCCGGTTTTTTCTTTGTGGCCAAAAAAGATGGTTCATTAAGGCCGTGTATTGATTATCGTCTCTTGAACAATATTACTGTGAAATATCAATACCCGTTACCCTTGATTTCTGACCTGTTTTCCAGGGTGAAAAACGCTACTTGGTTTACCAAGCTTGACCTCAGGGGGGCGTATAACCTTATTCGCATTAAGCACGGGGATGAATGGAAGACGGCATTTAACACCCCTGAAGGGCATTTTGAGTACCTTGTGATGCCCTTTGGGCTCACTAATGCTCCTTCCATCTTCCAGTCCTTCATGAATGACATTTTCAGGGATTTTGTGGACAAGTTTCTGATTGTTTATTTGGATGATATCTTGATTTTTTTCTAATGACTGGGACTCTCATGTGAAACATGTTCGAACTGTATTCCAGATTTTGAGAGAGAATGCTCTGTATGTGAAGGGATCAAAGTGTCTTTTTGGCGTACAGAAGATCTCATTTCTGGGATTCATTTTGTCCCCATCTGTTATTGAAATGGACCCGGTCAAGGTTCAGGCCATCTGTGATTGGGTCCAACCTACTTCATTAAAGGCTCTTCAGAGATTTTTGGGTTTTGCCAATTTTTATCGTAAATTTATTGGTAATTTCTCTGTTATTGTTAAACCATTAACTGATTTGACCAGAAAGGGTTCTGATGTGGTGAATTGGCCTCCTGAGGCAGTCTCTGCGTTTCAGGAACTTAAGCAGAGATTCACTTCTGCTCCTGTTCTACGGCAGCCTGATGTTTCTCTGCCATTTCAGGTGGAGGTTGATGCCTCTGAAATTGGGGCAGGTGCCGTTTTGTCCCAAAAAGATCCAGAGACCTCTAAAAGTAACCCTTGTGCCTTTTTCTCTCGAAAATTTTCTCCTACTGAACGTAATTATGACGTGGGTAATCGGGAGTTATTGGCCATGAAGTGGGCTTTTGAAGAGTGGAGACATTGGCTGGAGGGAGCCAAACATCAGGTGGTGGTCCTTACGGACCATAAGAATCTGGTCTATCTGGAATCTGCCAAGCGACTCAATCCTAGACAGGCCAGGTGGGCCTTGTTTTTCACACGTTTTAATTTTGTGGTTTCCTTTCTTCTGGCACTAAGAATGTTAAGGCGGATGCCCTCTCGAGGAGTTTCCTTGCGGACTCTCCTGAGCTATCTGATCCCTCTGTTATTTTGAAGGAGGGTGTAGTTCTTTCCGCCATCTCGCCTAATTTGAGACTTGCTCTGGAGGGGTGTCAGGAGGATAGGCCCGAGCGCTGCCCTGTTGGAAAATTGTTTGTCCCGGACCAATGGAAAAAGAGTGTGATGTCTGAGATTCATTGTTCCGCATTGGCTGGGCATCCCGGAATTTTTGGTACCAGAGACTTGGTTAGTCGGTCCTTTTGGTGGCCTACCTTGTCTCGCGATGTCAGGGAATTTGTGCAGTCCTGCGGGACTTGCTCTCGCTCCAAGCCTTGCTCTCGCTCTAGTGGTTTGTTGATGCCATTGCCTGTGCCCAGGAGACCGTGGACCCATGTCTCTATGGATTTCATTTCCGATCTTCCTGTTTCTCAGAGAATGACCACCATCTGGGTAATTTGTGATAGGTTTTCCAAAATGATACATCTTGTGCCATTACCTAAGTTGCCTTCCTCCTCTGAATTGGTGCCGTTGTTCCTTCAGCACGTGGTTCGTTTACACGGCATTCCTGAGAACATTGTGTCTGATAGAGGAGTCCAGTTTGTTTCCAGATTTTGGAGGACTTTTTGTTCTAAACTGGGTGTTCAATTGTCTTTCTCCTCGGCATTTCATCCTCAGACCAATGGTCAAACTGAGAGAACAAACCAGACATTGGAGACTTATCTAAGATGCTTTGTGTCTGCTGATCAGGATGACTGGGTCTCTTTTTTGCCTTTGGCTGAGTTTGCTCTTAATAATAGGGCTAGCTCTGCCACTTTGATGTCTCCGTTTTTCTGTAATTCTGGGTTTCACCTCGATTTTCTTCAGGACAGACGGAGGCTTCTGTCTGTCCAGGTGTTGACTCTGTTGTTGAGCGTATGCAGCAGATTTGGGACCAGGTAGTGGAGAGGTTGTCCCTCTCTCAGGAGAAGGCCCAGCGGTTTGCTAACCGGCATAGGACTGATGGTCCTCGGTTTAAAGTGGGGGACTTGGTCTGGTTGTCCTCAAAGAATATTCCTATGAGAGTAGCATCTCCTAAATTTAAGCCTAGGTTCATTGGACCTTATAAGATCATGGAGATTATTAATCCTGTTTCTTTTCGTTTGCTTCTTCCAGGGACATTTAAGATCCATAACGTGTTCCACAAGTCCTTGTTGAAGAGGTTTGTTGAGCCAGTGGTTCCTGCTGCTGTGCCTCCAGACCCTGTTTTGGTTGAGGGCAATCTGGAGTATGTGGTTGAGAAAATATTGGATTCTCGTTTTTCTAGACGAAGACTCCAGTATTTGGTTAAATGGAGAGGTTATGGTCAGGAAGATAATTCTTGGGTGTTTGCTTCGGACATCCATGCTAGGAGACTTATCCGTGCGTATCATAGAACTCATCCTGACCGACCTGGTTGCTCAAATGAGGGTTCGGTGACCCCTCCTCAAGGTGGGGGTACTGTTGTGAATGGGTTTGAGATGAGTTCTGAGCAGAGGTTCCCTCTGGTGGTTACAAGCGGTACTAGTGAGGATTGGGAATCAGGTGTTACTGATTGGTCTTATTTAAGGGAATCATTTTCCCATCAGGGTTGCCGGTGATCAATTGTTCTGGTCTGAATCCTTCTTTCCAGTTTCCCTTGTAGCCTGCTGTGTCGTGTCTGCATCTCCTGCTGTCAGATAAGACAATTTCTTATTTTGTGTTTTTGCTATATTTTTGCATTTTGTCCTGCACTTCTGTGGGGGCCTTCTGGGTCCCCTCCGGGGCTTTTGCCCTCTCAGTTTAGTCCAGCCACTGTGTTTTGTACTTTTGCTTTTTGCAGTTTTTTCAGTGGCTGCTGTTTTTGTTACACCAGAGAACTAATTTAGGTGGTAGAGGTCGTGTGATCTCAGGTGATTTTGAAATTAGTATGTTGGTGTTTTTCAGGGTTTTCTGGGATTGCAGTAAGTACCCTTCCTGTCCTTTTCTATTTAGATAGTTTGGGCCCCAGCGTTTGCTCATACTATTTTCTTTCTGTGTCAGTATTTCCTCTTGTCTAAGCGCCATTACATGTTTGGGGGCTTTCTATTATCTTTGGGGTTCTGCTCCGGGGCAGATAGCTTTCCTATTTCTATCTTTAGGTGTAGTTAGTTTCTCAGGCTGTGACGAGGCGTCTAGGACCATCGTAGGAACGCTCCACGGCTGCCTCTAGTTGTGGTGGTTAGTCAGGGTACTGCAATCTCATAGATTCCAACTGCTCTGGTGTATTTCCTTTTTTACCTGCACTCCTCAGCTACCGTAACATAACAGGGGTCCATTTTTCTGTATGATGCATTATATGGGGTCTTTTATTTGAAATAGAACATTATATGGGGTCAATTATTCTGTATGGAGCAATATATGGGGCCCATTATTCTGTATGGAGCAATTTATGGGGCTCATTATACTATATGGAGCAATATACGGGGCTCATTATACTGTATGGAGCACTATATGGGGCTAATTATTCTGTTTGGAGCAATATATGGGGCTCATTTTACTGTATGGATCAATATGTGGGGCTCATTATTCTGTAAAGAGCAATATATGGGGCTCATTATAATGTGTGGAGCAACTTATAAGGCTCATTTTACTGTATGAAGCACTATATCGATCTTATACTGTATGGAGCAATATATAGGGCTCATTATACTGTAAGGAAGACTATGTGGTGCCCATAATACTCTATGGAGGATTATGTGGTGCTCATAATACTGTATGGAGGACTATGTGGTGCCCATAATACTGTATGGAGGATTATACTGTCTGGTCTCAAATGAAAACTTTTGAATACCCCCAGGGCACGCACTGTGGGCTGCGAGGATTTGCTGGTTTCTGAGCTATGGTAGAATTTACAATAGATATCACTCATGTAATGTAAGAAGTAAGTGAAATCTTTGGGATTGTACTATACCTATATTTCTCTGCAGTATCTGCGCATCATGAATCATGGTATCTGTTAAATTAACCTTCTGAGACTCTTTTGCCCAGGAGCAGGCCCTGGACAATGGCATCAGAAGGGTTAAACACCCATGATCTGCACTAGCACCGATCGTGGCTGTTACTGCAGGGTGTCAGCTATGATGCATAGCTGACATCCGCTGATGATTTTGCTAGTGAGCTGGGGCCATTGTCGTGCTGTACATGTACAGCGGCCTGCAGAAATGCACTTTTGCAGTGCCACACATGTATGGCGCATGTCGTGGAGGGGTTAATACAGCCCTGATGGGAAGTTATGTTTACAGGTTCTGGATCTATCACCAAAATCCACTGATATTCTGTATTCAATGCAAGTAACAGCGTATTTCTAATCTCATTGGCCTGTAGAGAAATGCATAATAATGACTACTGTGTGGATTGTAAAATGTTCTGCATGCTCCTTATTATTAGTACACATTTTGCACAGAAAAGACATGCATTAGCCCCTTTGATTGACCTAGGGATTAATCTTTATCTGGATCTGCTGGCATATCCGTGTCAGCTTAATGTGTGGATATACACTAGGGTTACTGCAAAAGATGGCTCTCCTCTAACAGGATGCAATGTAAGGGGCCAAGTGCAATGGTTACATTTACTACCCAAAAAATCTCTGGGAAGCAAGCACTGTCAATCAGAAGCGGGTTAAGGACCGCAGTATGCAAACGATGCACCAAACTCTTGGCCATGCCACGAGTGCACAGAAACCTCCTCATATGCATCCAAATGAGAAGTTATTTTCTCAGGCACTGTGCCAGTGACAGGTACTGTACTAGTATGGTTGTTAATGGTGCTAAGTCCCCTACAACACTGTATAGCCCATATAAAATACATTTTTGGGGTGAAGGAGTCCGCTTACCTACAAATAAAATCGTTCATTTATTTTTTCATACATTGAAATGGCACCTATAGAGCGGGTTGTTACAGATACCTCAAGGTTAATTTTTTTTGTGATTTTTTTCAAGGATACACAAGAAATATAACTTGAATACAGACAAAATGTGGCTATTTATTTTTTCTTATGTCTCTGTTTTTCTGCTTGTTTCTGCCTATATTTGCCAGCCTGTTTCTGTCTTTGTTTCTCTACTTGTCTCTGTCTTTCTCTTTGTCTTCTTCTCTCTTTTTCCCTCTCCATGCTTTTCTCTCTTTCTTTATGCCTCTCATTTTCCCGTTTTTTTTCTCGCTCCCTTATTTTTTGTCGTTCCTTTTCGCGATCTCGATTGTTCTGAGCTCTGTATGCTGCACCTGCAACGGCTGCCGACAGGATCACATCTCCTTCCACCTTTTTGACCACTTCTTCCTTTGGCTCTTGCTCAGGACTTTCCTGTACTAGTAAGAGAACATTAAACAATTAGCATTGGTAATTGTAACTATAATCGTGACCCAAATTTTAGTTTTCTCAAAGTGTTCTGCTTCAGTATTTTGGGGGCTTTTAGTTGGATGTTTCTATGGTTACTGAAGTACAGTTATAAGAATTTCATACGTTTTTGCACTGTTATTGACAAATGCATCAACCTTCTGCAAAGGCTCAATATTTACTGTGTTGACCCTTATTTTTCAAGCCTTCTGTCTTTCGCTCCGGCAGCTGGATTTCAGCTTCTGGGCTAAATCCTGACTTATAAAAACTGATTCTTGTCTAATCAGGGCTTAGAATTTATCACAAATTCTGTATTTTTATTTGTCCTCCTGCTTTTTGAGGATTAATATATGAATGGCAGTAATTTTAGGGAAAAAAAAACACACACGAGAGGATGTTTTACTATTGGCATGACAAAACTCATGGTAGTGCTCACCTTTTCTTCTCTGAATTATCATTCTTCCAGATTTTCCAAACAGTTTGAAGGAGGCTTCATCAGAGAAAATAACTTAATTTTAGTCCTCTGCACTCACAACCCTATAATTATGGCTGAATGTCACTGTCCTTGTTGTTTTTCTTGGAGAGACGTGGCATCTTTGCTGACTTTCTTGACAGGAAAGCTTCCAAAACTTTCACTTCACTGTGTGTACAGATGCATTGACATCTGCCGAACTGCCTGCTGGATTCATGTCTGAAGATGCTTTTCATCCAAGGGAATAGGGTCACCCATAATTTTGCCTAAGAACGCTGCCATGAATAAAGAATGGTACCTAAACATCCTCCTTGAGCAACTTCTCCAAAGATCCAAGACAGTGTTGACAACTTGATTTTTTTTGTGACAAATCACGGATGGACAACTTTTTTTACGGACACATTAGATGATCAAAATAAATCATTAAAGGGGTGGTCTGAAATGCAAGGTAATTTTCATTCTAAATCCCTATCTATTTAATGCCTTAATCTAAAATATTTGATTTTATACTTTAATTAAAAATTCCCTATCCTTCCTTAACTACTTTATGTAACTGCTTTTCTTTTTTGAAGAGACTTCTTTGAGAATCCCAGTGCATGCTGGGATACTCAAATGAAGTGTCATCAGATGTCACTGTCACAGCCTCTGCTCTCTCATCAGGGACCTTCATATCAGGAACTGGGCTAGTCCCTGCGTGATGTGCACTGTGCAATGTGCACAAAGACAGTGCGCTCTCTCTCTGGATCAGCAGTAACGAGCTGGCAACAGAGCAGAGCGCACTGTCAGTGCACCTTGTAATATGAATAACTGGCGTGCAAAGACCAGCGCCGCCCTTCGCAAGTGCCATCTTTGAAATCTTATGGAGTGCTTATTATTGTACTTCAGTAACCATAAAAACATCCAACTAAGATCTAAAAACAACGATGCATCAAAGTTTGTGAAAACCAAAATTTGTGTCAGTCTCAAAACTTTTTTGACGACTTTAAAAACTAAATTCAATGTATATTTCACTTTTCAATATTTAGTTTAAGATATAGAGTAGGTAATGTAGGAAGTTATCAGTAGAAAAGAAAACATATACAATGATCTGCACCAGACACAATATACAATAGTATCAATCCACCAACATATTGACAAATAACAGCATGTGTAAGTTACTAGAAAAGCAACACAGAGGTGTCAGTTTTACAAATTTTAAAGACCTGTGCTATTCAGTGTACGACCCATGTAGCCAAAAAGGGATTGTACCAAGAGATTGGAAGTTATCTGATATCCATAATATAGAGAATAACTTCTCAACCGCAAGTTTTCCCTATCAAGAGGATTATTGTTATTAATATTTATTTTTAAAGGGAGTCTGTCAGTAGATTTTGCTACCTCATCTGAGAGCAGCATGATGTAGGCAAAGAGACCCTGATGCCAACGATGTATCACTTAGTTTATTGGGCGCAACAGTTTTGACACAAGAATGCAGCAGACCTGGAAAACTAACCCCACCCACACTAGGCTCCTTATGTACATGGTCTATTGACAGAGAGCTGCTTATCACAGGAGGAGGAGTAAGTCTGTAAGGGGGTGACATAGGATTACCACCTTGCTTTGCTCCCCAATGTTTCTTAATGTATAAATGTTTTACATATGTTGATTACTATTGTGTCGTTGTTAATATTCGGTGATATTGCTACATGTAAGATATGTATTACCCCGCGTAGTTAATGGTATTTCCACACTTTTTCCTGTGTTACCATTTTATATACAGTACAGACCAAAAGTTTGGACACACCTTCTCATTTAAAGATTTTTCTGTATTTTTATGACTATGAAAATTGTACATTCACATTGAAGGCATCAAAACTATGAATTAACACATGTGGAATTATATACTTAACAAAAAAGTGTGAAACAACTGAAAATATGTCTTATATTCTAGGTTCTTCAAAGTAGCCACCTTTTGCTTTGATGACTGCTTTGCACACTCTTGGCATTCTCTTGATGATCTTTAAGAGGTAGTCACCGGAAATTGTCTTCCAACAATCTTGTTGGCCCTTTTGCCTTCATTCTGTGGTCAAGCTCACCCCAAACCATCTTGATTGGGTTCAGGTCTGGTGACTGTGGAGGCCAGGTCATCTGGCGTAGCACCCCATCACTTCTTTCTTGGTCAAATAGCCCTTACACAGCCTGGAGGTGTGTTTGGGGTCATTGTCCTGTTGAAAAATAAATGATGGTCCAACTAAACGCAATCCAACTAAACCGGATGGAATAGCATGCCGCTGCAAGATGCTGTGGTAGTCATGCTGGTTCAGTATGTCTTCAGTTTTGAATAAATCCCCAACAGTGTTACCAGCAAAGCACCCCCACACCATCCCACCTCCTCCTCCATGCTTCACAGTGGGAACCAGGCATGTAGAGTCCATCCGTTCACCTTTTCTGCGTCACACAAAGACACGGTGGTTGGAACCAAAGATCTCAAATTTGGACTCATCAGACCAAAGCTCAGATTTCCACTGGTCTAATGTCCATTCCTTGTGTTCTTTAGCCCACACAAGTCTATTCTGCTTGTTGCCTGTCCTTAGCAGTGGTTTCCTAGCAGCTATTTTACCATGAAGGCCTGCTGCACAAAGTCTCCTCTTAACAGTTGTTGTAGAGATGTGTCTGCTGCTAGAACTCTGTGTGCCATTGACCTGGTCTCTAATCTGAGCTGCTGTAAACCTGCGATTTCTGAGGCTGGTGACTCAGTTAAACTTATCTCTCCTTCCTGGGGCTGTCCTCATATGAGCCAGTTTCTTTGTAGCGCTTGATGGTTTTTGCAGCTGCACTTGGGGACACTTTCAAAGTTTTCCCAATTTTTCGGACTGACTGACCTTCATTTCTTAAAGTAATGATGGCCACTCGTTTTTCTTTACTTAGCTGCTTTTTTCTTGCCATAATACACATTCTAACAGTCTATTCAGTAGGACTATCAGCTGTGTATCCACCAGACTTCTGCACAACACAACTGATGGTCCCAACCCCATTTATAAATCCAGAAATCTCACTTATTAAACCTAACAGGGCACACCTTTGAAGTGAAAACCATTCCCGGTGACTACCTCTTGAAGCTCATCAAGAGAATGCCAAGAGTGTGCAAAGCAGTCATCAAAGCAAAAGGTGGCTACTTTGAAGAACCTAGAATATAAGACAGAATTTCAGTTGTTACACATTTTTTTGTTAAGTATATAACTCTACATGTGTTAATTCATAGTTTTGATGTCTTCAGTGTGAATGTACAATTTTCATAGTCATGAAAATACAGAAAAATCTTTAAATGAGAAGGTGTGTCCAAACTTTTGGTCTGTACTGTACGTGTGCTGTACTTGTAATGTAAAAATTGTATTTTATGCTTAATAGATAGGGATAGTTCGTAGTATACCTGCCGGACACTAGAGGGGGATACTTTAGTGTTGATAGTTTTCGGGTAAGTGTAGTTTCACTTGGAGCCACTAGATGGGTGCATACTAGTGACCCGTATTAGTGTAGATCTTGTTAGACAATAATAGGTTAAAATAGGAGGGGCTGTCGGGTGTTAAGCTATGAGGTTTAGGGAAGTTTAGTCAGACGGAGCCAGGGCGCCCTTAGTGTCCACACGGGCTCTAGGCCAAAGACATCTCGATAGCGCCGCAACGTTTCAGCAAGTGTTAGTCTCAGGTATCCACAGTTACGAAACATAAGAACAGTGGGACAGAAGAATGCAGAAGTTGTGGGAGATGTTGGTCTGGACGGACGCCTGGAGGTCTGCAGTTGAAGGGACCAAGGAACGCTCAGATGCAGTGAGTGAGGAAGAGAGGAACATGGAAGCTACACAGGGAACAGTACAGATGGGTCAGATGCTTTGTCAGAGGCAGCCTAGTCTAGTGAATAATGATGTCTACCCTGGGGCGAAGCAGGCAGAGGGAGTTGTCACGGTGGCGAGGTTGAGCCGGGAGGAAGCTGAGAAGCAGTCTAAGACGGTCCGATCTGGGTGCAAGGAAGTGTCAGTGGCGTATGGAAAGTTGAAGAATCCTGTATGGAAACATCTTTAACCAGAAATGTATTCACTGTGGATATGCTGTGCAAAGTTTGTAGTAAAGAAACCATTCCAGTTGCAATAGACTGTGTCTCATTTGATGGGGGTCGCCGTGGGAAGGAATCTTCGTTGACGGAGAAGTGCCCAGAGGGACCTGAACCCAGAGATGCAGGTATGCACAGTACTGGACTTTGTGTTTCTGTAGGGGATGGTCCGGACTCCGATATCCTATTGTCCTTGGCCATGACTACCATCCAGTCCGTCCCTTACAGGGCTAGCAGTCACAAGCATCTCAGACCTGGCAAAGATAATATCCTAGTGATAAAACCTTCAGTATAAGTAAATAGCACACAGTATAATAAATGACACAGTGTTGAATTCAGTGTTTTAGCCCCTACCTCATGCTGTCCTCAGATTACATAGCAAAAGCCTGCTGACAGATTTCCTTTAAATCACCCTTAATTTTAGGGTGATCTAAATGTAAAAAGGGGTTACATACATATTAAATGCATATAACATACATCAAGAATACTATGTTAGCTTTGTCAGTTAGTAAATTGCTAATAATTTGGGTTAGCACCATTTCAGTGGAATGGTGGGAACTGGAGCCAGATTGTAGGTTGTTGAAGCGATTGTTGAATGAGAGGTAGGAGGAAAATTCAGTGTGGAAGTGCTGTTCAAGGAGTTTGGAGTTGAATGGAACGATAGCTGGACATAAAGGTTGGATCAAATGATGGCTTCTTCAGGGTTGACGTAATTGTTGTGTGTTTGAAAGTGGATGGGAAGATACCAGAGGTTGATGATGAGATTAAGAAATGGGTCAGGGCTGGTATCAACACCGTGAAAAGGTTGTTGAGGAGATGAGATGGGATAGGGTCAAGCACACCAGTTGTGAGATGTGATTTGAAGAGAAAAATGGCATGCTGTTTTACAGTGATGATGAAAAAGAAGGTTATTGGGGAAGATCATTTGTCTGTTTGCAGAGTGGTTTTGGTGGTAGAACATTAAAGCTTTGTCTGATGTGATCGATTTTGTTTTAAGTAAAAGGCAAAGTCAGGAATGAAGGAGATTGGAGGGCGCAACAGGAGATGAGAGAAGGAATTAAAAGTGTTGAATAACTGTTTGGGGTTATGGGATAGAAAAGATACAGTACAGACCAAAAGTTTGGACACACCTTCTCATTCAAAGATTTTTCTGTATTTTCATGACTGTGAAAATTGTAGAATCACACTGAAGGCATCAAAACTATGAATTAACACATGTGGAATTATACATTACACTTTACAAAAAAGTGTGAAACAACTGAAAATATGTCTTATATTCTAGGTTCTTCAAAGTAGCCACCTTTTGCTTTGATTACTGCTTTGCATGCAGAAAAGGTGAACGGCTGGACTCTACATGCCTAGTTCCCACCGTGAAGCATGGAGGAGGTGGTGTGATGGTGTGGGGGTGCTTTGCTGGTGACACTGTTGGGGATTTATTCAAAATTTAAGCGGTGAGTGGTCCAGCTCACCCCAAACCATCTCGATTGGGTTCAGGTCTGGTGACTGGGAGGCCAGGTCATCTGGCGTAGCACCTCAACACTCTCCTTCTTGGTCAAATAGCCCTTACACAGTCTGGAGTTGTGTTTGAGATCATTGTCCTTTTGAAAAATAAATGATGGTCCAACTAAACACAAACCGGATGGAATAGCATGCTGCTGCAAGATGCTGTAGTAGCCATTCTGGTTCACTATGCCTTCAATTTTGAATAAATCCCCAACAGTGAGACCAGCAAAGCACCCTCACACCATCACACCACCTCCTCCATGTTTCACGGTGGGAACCAGGCATGTAGAATCCATCCGTTCACCTTTTCTGCGTGCAAAGCAGTAATCAAAGCAAAAGGTGGCTACTTTGAAGAACCTAGAATATAAGACATATTTTCAGTTGTTTCACACTTTTTTGTAAAGTGTAATGTATAATTCCACATGTGTTAATTCATAGTTTTGATGCCTTCAGTGTGATTCTACAATTGTCATAGTCATGAAAATACAGAAAAATCTTTGAATGAGAAGGTGTGTCCAAACTTTTGGCCAGTACTGTATGACAGTTGTGAAGTATTATATTCCTGTTTAGCAGAGTTGAGGGCAGACTTGACTGTGAAAATTGCTTATTCTGATTCTGAGCTTTCATTCACCCCCCACATCAGATCACTGGCTCGCTCTTGTTATCTGCACCTCAAAAACATTTCTAGAATTCGACCCTTTCTTACTTTCGACTCTGCAAAAAACTCTTACTATTTCTCTTATTCATTCTCGTCTGGACTATTGTAATTCTCTACTAATCGGTCTCCCTCTTACCAAACTCTCCCCTCTCCAATCCGTCCTGAATGCTGCAGCTAGGGTCATATTCCTCACCAATCGTTACACCGATGCCTCTACCTTGTGACAGTCCTTACACTAGTTACCCATTCACTCCAGAATTCAGTATAAACTTATTACCCTCACCCACAAAGCACTCCACGGCTCAGCACAACCCTACATCTCCTCCCTCATTTCAGCCTACCACCCTACCCGTGCCCTCCATTCTGCTAATGACCTAAGGTTAACATCCTCATTAATCAGAACCTCCCACTCCCGTCTCCAAGACTTTTCACGTGCTGCGCCAATTCTTTGGAATGCACTACCCAGGTTAATACGATTAATCCCCAATCCCCACAGTTTTAAGCGTGCCCTAAAAACGCATTTGTTCAGACTGGCCTATCGCCTCAACGCATTAACCTAAATATCCCTATGTGGCTTATTCAAAATTTTATCCCTGTGTGGCTCATTCAAAAATTTTTACCATAACCAGGTTCCTCGCATCATGTTCTCACATGCTTTATGCATTTAATAGCCCTCTGTGTCTGTACTCTTACATATTTAGACTGTTAACTGGTTCATGCAGCAACAGGAACACTCGATTCTTACACTATGGCTGGTCAAAACAATAAAGCAATTGTTACCATCCACCTTTCGTGTCTCCCCTTTTCCTTATAGATTGCAAGCTTGCGAACAGGGCCCTCATTCCTCTTGGTATCTTGTTTTGATCTATGGTTATTGCTATGCTGTATGTCTATTGTCTGTAGAAGTCCACTCTATAAAGTGCTGTGGAATATGTTGCGCTATAGAAATAAAATTATATTATTATTAAATGCGGTGACATCATTATGTGAGTGCTTTATTCTTCTAGTGCCACTCTGCAACACTGAATGTTTGCCGCACTTTTTTGTAGGTTTGCGTTCCAGAGTTTTTTATTGATTCGTTACTTCTGCTTGCAGAGAGGGACAGCCAGATCAATAGCTGATGCATGGTAGAAGGAATCAGAAAGTGTATAGAATGTCTATGTGTGAGGAGTTTCTGTAGCGATGTGGTTATGAAGGGCACATCAATCTTATATTGCATGCCCCCTGAATGCTGTGCCCCGTTTAAGTGGTTAAAGTCTTAGTGTCTCATGGTCTTTCTCCTCCCTACTGGTTTTTCACCCAATGGTCCGTTTTCTCCTCCCTTGTTCCCCTCTTTATAAATGCAGACCCGACCTCTTCCTGTCTCTCCTCACAGCCGTGGGACATGGAGGTTGCCCTGTCCCACCCTCCCTTTTTTCATCTGTACAGTGTGTTTTAGTTGTTATTGTTGGTTTTGTTTAAGTCACAGCTGCGGTCAATTGTTATACCATGATGCTTTTTCCTGTACGAAGTCTGACTTACATTGGGGGTCCAGCTGTTACATAACGATTCGTACCTGTTTACCTTGCCAATCTTGCCTTATTTGAGAGTTATGATACCTACGTAATAAGCACGTCTTTTTTGGCTGTGACTGACCTCCATCCATTTAAAGTAAGAGTTTGGTTAAAAATTGTGTGTTGTTTTATTTACATGGGGTAAAGTATTGCTAGTTGGGTCTCAGCAGTCTTCCTGGACATGAGAAGCATTTGTAGAGGACAGGGACGAGAATTTAAGTGATGGTAAGATAGGGGAAGATGTGAAGCTGTAATGTTACATAGGGAACAGAGGCAGGTGAGGGTGAAACTGTCTTTTACGGCAGGTTGTGGGAAACTATTGTGTAAGGCCAAAAGATGAAGCAACTGAAAGAGATTGGAGGCTGCTGACTGGTGGGAGTCAATGGGGATGTTGAAATCGCCCATGATGACCGTGGGAATGTCAGTAGAGAGAAAGTGTAGAAGAAAGGTGGAATGTGGTCAGTATATTACAGCCACTTGGATGTGTTTATTGCCAGGGCATGGAGTGTGGGTGAAGTGAAGGCCGTCATAACAGAACAGCTCAGCAGGTAGCTGTGGAGGACCAGGATTGGAGGAGTGCAATGAGGAGAAGCAGACAGAGGGTGTAGGAGAAGGAGAGTGCACAGCTTGTTTGTTTTTTTCTCTTACAAGTAGGGATTTACGGTTCAGGAGCAGGTTGGCAAATTAGATCAAGTGAGGGTAAAGAAATGGAGATAAATGTTTGCTTGTATGGTGTTGGGGTTTGGGGATAGCGAAGGAGAGAAAGGACAATGGGAGCAATAACTTTAAGGGTTTATACAAGTATGATGAAAGAGTGTAATTGTGGCTTAATAAAAACGAGATGCAGACAGTAATTGGGTAGTTGGTCTTACCTTTTGTTCAGTTCTAGTACTTTTCTGGTATATTTTTAAGGAGCACCTAATCAACTGCACTAAAAAAAGAGCTGCACACATAGACCTAAAATAGGGAAATACTTCCAGAATACTGTAGGAAGAAGGACCGGGTCGTGGGTACTTGCTTTGAGAGGGTCCGGAACTATCTCCTCTGTAGTTCGGGGGAAAGCTTAGGGGACCGGACAAACCCTTGCCCTAGAAAGCCGGGGGAGTGGCTAAGCTGCAGCAGCCACAGCACGTGCGAAAGCAGTCAGACTTGGTGGGAACAGACAGTGCGCAGACGGCAGAAGTGTGTGTTCTGTCCCTCGGGTACCATAGCAGCACAGGCCCACGCATATTCAGGATCTGTGCCAGTTGGCCTCAGCGGGGCAAGCTGCCAAACGCTCCGAGCCTATTAGTGTTGCGCACATGCTGCCTAAAAGAGGCTGGGTGAGTGACCATGAGCTGTTTCCTCACTCCCCAGCCTATGTTTACAGAGCCACGTTGGGCTCAGAGTATACTGTGACCTGTACGCCTTCTGTCATGTCGACATATGGACTGAGGACCCTGCATAAGGTGCCAAAGATTGACCGCTGCCTCCGGGACCTGGATCATCGTCGTCTACAGGATCT
This sequence comes from Oophaga sylvatica, assembly GCA_033576555.1. Lineage (NCBI taxonomy): Eukaryota > Metazoa > Chordata > Amphibia > Anura > Dendrobatidae > Oophaga > Oophaga sylvatica. The sequence goes on from JARQOD010000001.1 coordinate 726,103,679, forward strand.
CAACAGACCAACTCCACGCCGGCCATCGCTGGCGCCATCATCTGCTTCGTGAACCCTATTGCCTGAAGAATGCCTGTTTGGATAAGTTATACTTTACAGAACTGTACTGTAACCACGTTTGTTCCCTCTTTAACCCATTATATACTTTTGATCTGCATTGCCCATTTTCCCCCCGTTTAACAAGTTACCTCCCTGCATGGAGTATACCCCTGTTAATTAAAAGCATTTACCCTTGCTCTGTATCCTGTCTGTCGCTGCATCCCGCAAACTGCTCACAATACGACCATCGGGACTACCACCGATACCGAGAAACAAGGGTTCTTTTGAATGGAGCGGTGGTTAATCATGCACACCACTTCTCCATTAATTCTCTATGGGACCACTGAAGGTTGGTGAGTGCAGCTTTTGGTTGGTCTTCGGCACTCCAATTAAAATTGAATAGAACAGAGGTTGCGTATGATGGACCACCGCTCCATTCACACCGGAGCCCCGATCCTTGGGAACGGTGGGAGTCGAAGCGGTTGGACCCCCAGAGATCGGGAAATTATCCTCTATCCTATTTATAGGTGATAACTTTTAAAGTTGGTACAGCCCCTTTTAAACCCAAAGTCTAGTATACTGTACGTGCTGTTCCCTGTTTTCAGCCAATTCAGGCAGGTAGGGGCTATAGGATGTTCCAGCATGATGACAAACAAGAGGTTTAATAAGTTACATACATGATAAATAATATTTCCAGTTCTTTGTAAGCTGCAACTTTTATAACTCATTTTTAGGGTCAGTAGGCCTTTTAATATGGTTCTTGTAGCCTTGTGCCTCTTGAAGGGATGGACATATCGTCGGTGGAGCTAGTGCAACCGCAGCAGGGTCTGGAGGTGCTTTGGGGCCCTTGCAGGCAGGGGTGTACTGCCCATAGAGGCAGACCACGCAGCCATTATGGGTGTCAAGCAGCACCGGGCCCCTCTCACTTCCACCCGTAATCATAAAGATACCCATAGTAGGGGATAGAGCGCTGCGCAGAGTGCAGTTCAAAAAGGTGGTGTTTCATGCATGCCAGACTGATGAGAGTGCTCACTGGCCGCCGTCTCTGTCCTCCTGCATGGTGTGTCCCAATGGTGAGTGTTCACCTGTAGTCAGGGGGCCCGGGCCACACAGCACACTGAGGACAATAGTGGAGAAAGAGCAGGTCTTCTGCTTTCTCCTCTGTTCCATTCCCTACAGCATCTAATCACAGAGAAGAGGTATGGGGAGAAAAGCTCACTGCACAGGACAGCAACAGGGAGGTGATATCAGTCCTGTCTGCTGTGTCCCCATCCCCCACAGTCAGGGGTGGGATTCAGCTGGTTCTCCCCAGTTCGATGGAACCGCTTGTTAAAAAAGTAGCCGGTTCTACGAACCGGGGAGATTCAGGGCCGCGATCCAGTACTGGCCCCACAGCCCCAGCACATGTACCGGGCCGGCCACACAGCAAATTGTGTGCAGCCGTGCCTGCTGTACTGTGACGCGGCCGGCAGCAGACACAGCCGACCGCGTCACAGTGTTCAAGCCGGAGCCCGGGAGCTGTGCACCGCCGTCACCTTGATGGCTGCGCAGCTCCTTCTTCCTCCTCTCTACTTCCTGGTGTCGGGCCTGCGCGATGACGTCATTGTACAGGCCTGACATGTATGGGACGCTGGAAGCGGAGAGGCGCTGCTGGGGATCGGCTGTGAGGAGTCTGAGCCTGAGGTAAGTATGGGAAACTTTTTTTTTGTTTATAAAATGAATTGAGGGGCTGCGGGGATTGCACATGGTGGAGGTGGCGACATATGGTGGAGGGGGCTGCACATGGAGGGGGCTACACATAGTGGAGGCGGCTGCGGGGACTGCACATGGTGGAGGGGGCTGTACATGTTGTGGGGGCTGCACATGGTTGAGGGGGCTGCGGGGTTGTACATGTGGCGGGGCTTAGATGATGGATGGTGGTGTGGGGGCTGTACATGATGAAGGGTGAATGGGGCTGTACATGACGGAGGGGGTGAATGGGCTGTACATGATGGAGGGGGGTGAATGGAGGCTGTACATGATGGAGGGGGGGAATGGGGCTGTACATGATGGATGGGGGGAGTGGGGCTGTACATGATCGAGGGGGAGTGGGGATGCACATGATGGAGGGGGGTGAATGGGGCTGCACATGATTGGAGGGGGGTAATGGGGCTGTACATGATGGAGGGGGGAGTGGGGATGTACATGATGGAGGGGGGAGTGGGACTGCACATGATGGAGGGGGGAATGGGGCTGCACATGATGGAGGGGGGTGAATAGGGGCTGTACATGATGAAGGGGGGTGCACATGAGGAGTGGGGCTGCACATGATGAAGTGGGGCTGCACTTGATAACGGGGTAAAGGGGATTGCACATGATGAAGGGGGAGTGGGGCTGCACATGATGACTGGGAGGGTAAGGGGGATTGCACATGATGAAGTGGGGGGAGTGGGGCTGCATATGATGAAGTGGGGGTAAGAGGGACTGCACAAGATGAAGTGGGGGTAAGTGGGACTGCAATGATGAATTGGTAAGGGGAACTGCACATGATGAATTGGGGTAAGTGGGACTGCACATGATGATGGGGTAAGAGTGACTGCACATGATGGGGGAGTTTGGCTGCACATGAAGTGGGGGTAAGGGGAACTGCACATGATGAAGTGGGGGGAAGGGGACTGCACATAATGAAATGGAAGGGTGATAGGGGGCTGCAAATGAATGGGGCAGTACAGAAGTGAGGGGGTGGATAGGGGACTGCAATGGATGAAGTAAGGGTACTTCAAATTGTAGTGGGGGATTGCCAATGATGAAGTGGGGGAGAGGATGAGGGACTGCAAATGATAAATTCAGTGTGAGTGATGGAGCACAGCAATTTAATTGAAGGTGGGGGTGAGGAGAGCAAATGATGAATTGAAGGTGGGGGCTGGGGATCTATGGGGAGAACAAATAATGAATTTTGAGGGTGGCGGAGTAAATGATGTATTAAATGTAGGGTAGAGCAGTTGATAATGAATAGAGGGTGGGAAGAAAGACATGACAATGAATTGGGGCAGAAGGGGCATGTAAATATAATGAATCGGGGTTAGAGTGGGAGGTACATAGTGGGGGGCGTTGAGGATGAAGTGCCTGGTAATGATTTTGGGGAAAGAGTACAGGTGCTAATTTATATATTAAATGGGGAAAGTGGCTATTTATAGTTAGTGGGTGCACAGTGGTGAATTATAATTTATATTTGGAATGGTGGGTTGCATAAGAACCAACTATATATTGATTGTGGGTGCAAATCTGTAATCAGATGCGTAGTGTAGAAGAAAGGGAAAAAGTGGGAATGTGCTCTGGGAGTGGTGCTCTAGGTAACTGTGTTATTTTATGCAGAGACGAGTCCTGGCTGAAAGAACTGATGGCGGTCTGCGCTGGATGAAAAAGAAAAGCAAAGATGAAGGACTTCAGCTAGAGACGTCACTGGTGAGTGTGTTACCTGTACACTGACACTATACACTGTATACTATATACAGCAGTCCTGTGCATAATGTCACTGGTGATCCCTGTATTACCTGTACACAGACACTATATACAGAGCTCCTGTGCATAATGTCACTGGTGATCCCTGTATTACCTGTACACAGACACTATATACAGAGCTCCTGTGTATAATGACACTGGTGATCCCTGTATTACCTGTACACTGACACTATATACAGAGCTCCTGTGTATAGTGTTACCAGTGATCACTGTATTACCTGTACACTGACAGTAAATACAGAGTTCCTGTATACAATGGCACTTAGTATTGTGTTTTTTTTTTAATTAATGATCAGTATGTGGTATTATTCGGTCACTATGTGGTTGTAATATGTGGTCTGGCCAAGGTGTGGCGGTATTTGTTCCTTGTATGTGGTATTGTTCGGTTACTATGTGGTGGTAGTATGTGGTCTGGTCATGGTGTGATGATATTTGTCCCTGGTATGTGGTGATTTTTACTTTTAATTACCATTAGGACGCAGATATACTGTCGTATGAATTAGAATGTAGTGCACAGCCGGGCCAGCCAGTCAGTCAAGTGAGACAGCTGCATAGAAATATATGCAGCTGTCACACTCGGGTCAGGAGAGCCACTGGCCAGAATGTGCACTGTTCTGATCTCATTCCAATTTATTTTTTTTCAACTGTTTGACTGCGCCCCTACTTGTATATGTTTGAGGAAAAGGTGCGTGTAAATGGGTGTGGCTTAAAAAATGGGTGTGGTTTTCATACACCCAAACACAGAACCTGTTGTTAAAAATTTGAATCCCACCCCTGCCCACAGTGGTTTCTGCAACCCTCTCCAGCTGATGTCTGAACTATGTGGCCCACCTCCTCTACGGCTCATCTGAACACCTGATGTGATAGATTAGTTCATGTGTGTATGTAGATGTATATATGTGGATAAGAAAACAGTAGAACCCAGCACCAAGACCGAGACACCGGTCACAATGGACTTTGCTTGACAACTTCTCAGGAGTTCAGTAAGGCGTCATCTGGGTGCTTGCCGGATATAAAGTGCAATGAGAATGTTCAATAGAAAGAAAAGGCAGCATTCACCGTACCGGTCGTGTTTCTTTATTAAAAACGGATTAACACATAGCGGCATGGAAGAAAAGGTGGAGACAACGACAGGACAATGTATATAATGAGGATGTATATATATGTGTGTATGCACAGTGGCATGTAAAAGTTTTGGCACCCCTGGTCAAAACTATTATTATTCTGAACAGTTAAGCAAGTTGAAGATGAAATGATCTCTGAAAGGCTTATTGGAGGAAGAATAAAGTTTGGCTAACATTTATTAAATTGTCCATTATTCCTTTGGCACCCCTTGAGACCGCTGCACCATTGTTTACATGCGAAAAGTCTCCATACGGAGTTAACAGCGGCAGGAGCATCCTGGTTTATTTGGATGTATTGAGGACCTCTGGTTTACAGCCACCGGGTTAATAACTGAGGACCTAAGGTGACGTGTCATTCGTTGAGCGGGATTGTGTGACCATCAGAGGAACACGGAGGCTTGATTCAAACATCGATGGGACGACATCACAAATAGAGAGAGGTGACCCGGAGCCTCATTAATCACACGCTTAATCTTGGTTGTGTAGATGCACACAACCATTACAGGTGAGTGCATTGGCATTATTTTTAAAAAGTAGCCCTGTGAGTCTACACATGTGCCCTTTTTTTTTTTCTTGTTTTAAAATTAAAGATAACACATTTCCTTTGTATTTTAGGCAAATATATATGTGTATATATATATATATATATATATATAATGTATATATATATATATATGTATATATATATATATATATATATATAGTACAGACCAAAAGTTTGGACACAAGATTTTTCTGTATTTTCATGACTATGAAAATTGTAGAATCACACTGAAGGCATCAAAACTATGAATTAACACATGTGGAATTATACATTACACTTTACAAAAAAGTGTGAAACAACTGAAAATATGTCTTATATTCTAGGTTCTTCAAAGTAGCCACCTTTTGCTTTGATTACTGCTTTGCACGCAGAAAAGGTGAACGGATGGACTCTACATGCCTGGTTCCCACCGTAAGCATGGAGGAGGTGGTGTGATAGTGTGGGGGTGCTTTTCTGGTGACACTGTTGGGGATTTACTCAAAATTGAAGCGGTGAGCGGTCCAGCTCACCTCAAACCATCTCGATTTTGTTCAGGTCTCCTTCTTGGTCAAATAGCCATTACACAGTCGTTTGGGAGGTGTGTTTGGGGTCATTGTCCTGTTGAAAAATAAATGATGGTCCAACTAAACGCAAACCGGATGGAATAGCATGCTGCTGAAAGATGCCGTGGTAGTCATGCTGGTTCAGTATGCCTTCAATTTTTTGAATAAATCCTCAACAGTGTCAGCAGCAAAGCACCCCCACACCATCACACCACCTCCTCCATGCTTCACGGTGGGAACCAGGCATGTAGAGTCCATCCGTTCACCTTTTCTGCGTGCAAAGCAGTAATCAAAGCAAAAGGTGGCTACTTTGAAGAACCTAGAATATAAGACATATTTTCAGTTGTTTCACACTTTTTTGTAAAGTGTATTGTATAATTCCACATGTGTTACTTCATAGTTTTGATGCCTTCAGTGTGATTCTACAATTTTCATAGTCATGAAAATTCAGAAAAATCTTTGAATAAGAAGGTGTGTCCAAACGTTTGGTCTGTACTGTATATATATGTCTTTTTTTTCATCTTTTCCATTTTAAAAATTACAAAAAATTAAAATGGGTCGATGCAAAAGTTTGAGCACCTTGCATCGTTAGCACCTAGTATCACTCCCTTTTGAAAGTATCACAGCTCGTAAGCACTTTTTGTAACCAGCAAGGAGTCTTTTAATTCTTCCTTGAGGGATTTCATCCATTTTTCCTTGGAAAATTCTTCCAGTTCTGTGAGATTCCTGGGTTATCTTGCATACACTTCTATTTTGAGGTCTAGCCACAGATTTTCAATGATGTTCAGATCAGGGGACTGTGAGGGCCATTGTAAAACCTTCAACTTGCGTCTTTTGAGGCATTCTATTGTGGCTTTTGACGTGTGTTTAGGATCATTATCCATTTGTAGAAGCCATCCTTTCTTCAGCTTTTTTACAGATGGTGTTATGTTTGCATCAAGAATTTGTTGAAATTTCATTGAATCCATTCTTCTTTCTACCCTTGAAATGATCCCCGTACCATTGGCTGCAACACAACCCCAAAGCATGATTGATCCAAACCTTTAATGCTTAATGGTTGACGAGATGTTCTTTTACTGAAATTCTGTGCCCTTTTATCTCAACACATACCTTTGATCATTGTAGCCAAAGAGTTCAATTTTAACCTCATCGGTCCACAAGTCTTATTTAGAAAATGCATCAGGCTTGTTTAGTTTTCTTTTGCATACTTCTGATGCTGAATTTTATGGTGAGGACGTAGGAGAGGTTTTCTTCTCATGACTCTTCCGTGAAGGCCATATTTCTGCAGGTGTCTCTGAACAGTAGAATAATGTACCACAACACTAGAGTTTGCTAAATCTGTCTCAAGTCTTTTGCAGTCAAGCGGGGGGTTCCGATTTGCCACTCTAACAATCCTAAGAGCAGCTCTCACTGAAATTTTGCTTGGTCTTACAGACCTTATCTTGATGTCCACTGTTCCTGTTAGTTGCCATTTCCTAATTACATTTCGAACTGAGGAAAGGTCAACTTGAAAATGCTTTGATATCATCTTATAGCCTTCTCCTGCTTTGTGGGGTTCCAGCATTTTTATTTTCAGAGTGCTAGGCAGCTGTATAGAAGAACCCATGGCTGCTGTTTTTGGCACAAGGTTAAAGGAGGCTGGGTTTTTATAAAGCTGGGAAATTTGCATCACCTGGCCTTTCCTAATGATGATAGTGAGGAAGCCATACCAAACCTTAACAGGCTCATTAAGGTCTGAAACCTTGGTCAAAGTTATGTGAGCACGCAAATCTCAAAGGGTGCCAAACTTTTGCATTGGCATATTTTCCTTTTTGTAATTTAAAAAATGCAAAAATTTACTATAATATATATATATATACTGTATATAATATATATTTACCTCAAAAACAAAGGAAATGTGTTCATTTCATCTTCAAATTGCTTAACTGTTCAGAATAACAATAATTTTGACCAGGGGTGCCCAAACATGCCATGTATGTGTATGTGTGTGTTTATGTATGTATGTGTATGTATGCTTATATGTTTTAATATGTGTGTGTGTGTATCTCTGTGTGTGTGTTTATGTACGTGTGTGTGCTTGTATATGTTTTTATGTATGTGTGTGTATACTGTATACATGTGTGCGTATGTGTGTATGTATGTATGGTATAAGTGTATGTATTTGTGTGAACTTGTATATGTTTTCATGTGTGTGCATATGTATATATGTGTGTATGTTCATACCGTATATGTGTGTAACTGTGTATGTGTGTGTATGTGCGGTATGTGTGTGTGTATGTATGGTATATATGTGTGTGTAAACTGTATACAGTATGTGTGTATGTACGGTACAGTACAGACCAAAAGTTTGGACACAACTTTTCATTCAAAGATTTTTCTGTATTTTCATGACTATGAAAATTGTACATTCACACTGAAGGCATCAAAACTATGAATTAACACATGTGGAATTATGCATTACACTTTACAAAAAAGTGTGAAACAACTGAAAATATGTCTTATATTCTAGGTTCTTCAAAGTAGCCACCTTTTGCTTTGATTACTGCTTTGCACGCAGAAAAGGTGAACGGATGGACTCTACATGCCTGGTTCCCACCGTGAAGCATGGAGGAGGTGGTGTGATGGTGTGGGGGTGCTTTGCTGGTGACACTGTTGGGGATTTATTCAAAATTGAAGTCATACTGAACCAGCATGGCTACCACAGCATCTTGCAGCATCATGCTATTCCATCCGGTTTGTGTTTAGTTGGACCATCATTTATTTTTCAACAGGACAAAGACCCCAAACACACCTCCAGGCTGTGTAAGGGCTATTTGACCAAGAAGGAGAGTGATGGGGTGCTACGCCAGATGACCTGGCCTCCACAGTCACCAGACCTGAACCCAATCGAGTAGGTTTGGGGTGAGCTGGACCGCTCACCGCATCAATTTTAAATAAATCCACAACAGTGTCACCAGCAAAGCACCCCCACATCATCACACCACCTCCTCCATGCTTCACGGTGGGAACCAGGCATGTAGAATCCATCCGTTCACCTTTTCTGCGTGCAAAGCAGTAATCAAAGCAAAAGGTGGATACTTTGAAGAACCTAGAATATAAGACATATTTTCAGCTGTTTCACACTTTTTTGTAAAGTGTAATGTATACTTCCACATGTGTTAATTCATAGTTTTGATGCCTTCAGTGTGATTCTACAATTTTCATAGTCATGAAAATACAGAAAAATCTTTTGAATGAGGTGTGTCCAAACTTTTGGTCTGTACTGTATATGTGTGTGTAAATGAGTGTGTGTGTATGTACGGTATATGTGTGCATATCTGTGTGTATGTATGGTACATGTATGTGTATCTGTGTGTATATACTGTATGTATGGTATATGTGTGTATATGTGTGTGTATATATGTACGGTATATGTGTTTATTTGGGTGTGTATGTATGGTATATATCTGTGTATGTATGTACGGTATCTGTGTGTATCTGTGTGTATATGTATGTATGTACTGTACATGTATTTGTATGGACGGTGTGTGTGTGTGAACACATTTGTTTTTTGGTTCATGTACGATACTGTAATTGTAAAGAATAGGAGAATCAACCTGGCCTTTTAAAAGGTTAGTCAGTCACCAAATAATTAAGTTATCCCCGATCTATAATATATATATATATATATATATATATATATAGTACACTGTATATAATACACACACAGTATATAGGGCAGTAATAATGAGGGCAATCTGGCTTGTTGCTAGTAGCCTGAGGCTGCAGGGGTCCCATTGCCAGATTGCCCTCATCACACATGTTTCGGGCAGAGAGGGGGGCCCAGATACATTTTTTGCACAGGGGCCTGTCAGTGTCCGCCCCTGGTCTCAAGTCCAAAGTACAATTATTCAGCAACTCAAACGGTTTCAGATTTGATCTCCATAACTTATAATATGTCAGACATATAGGTCTCTGGCATTCTTTTGTACACATTCACTGGTTATAGTTGCTGTTCACAAGCCCTCTGCAGACTGTACCATGAAGTCTACATAAAAAGTTATATTTGTTGGGAGGAGATTACTATCAAATCATTATTAGGTATTTCACCCGTGGGCCTAACAGAATAGCAGAAGGCCGGTCCAATTTTTTCTTGGCAGCCTGAAAAACATCATCTCACACTTCATACAAGGTCTAGATGTGAGGACATTGGATTATTGCCTTCAGTCACAGGTAAGTATGTAATCTCACAAGGCACTGACTTGCTGCTGCATGCACTGCTCACATGCCAAGTAATTCTACAAGTATGCTTATGTGTGTGGATTGCTGAATTAATACAACTGTTAATCCTTCTGAAATAACAAGTCATTTGCGGAAGTGAAGACCGAAGAGACAATATCACTCACCTCATCCTCTGAATCAGTCTCTGGACGCAGACAACTGCAACTACTCATCCTCCACGACTTGGACAACTTTCAACCAAGCAAACCTTACATCAGCGGAAGTCTTTGCTGTACAGGGGAGTGTAGCACACACCTCATCCACGTTGGAAGGGTGTGGTAGACTTGTTAATCCTGCTGATGTCAACTTGGCATCTATTAATGAAGACTCCGCATAAGATGATGGGCAAGCCCTATGGATACACGGAGACAGGGACTTTTATAGAGTTTCTCACACCCATTGTCATTCCTGTATTTGTGCAATCTCTACTAGCAATCTCTTGGTGAACTCTATAATTAAGTATATGCACCGCATTCACTGATTTATTTCTGTGGTTTATAAATGTGAACACTAACAATTTACACAGATGACATGTTTAAACATTTGCATCTATTGCCATTGTCCAAGAAAAAATAAAGTTGCCATGTCAAATCTATGTTATCAGGATATCATTATGATCTACTATAATTTCTTGGCTAACACGGTTGGCCCACTATTACATATCTTGGTGGTAGACATTGCCCAGCCATGGATCTAAACACTTAAATTCTGTATTTAGGGGCAGGTGTGTATGCAGCAGATTCTGCCATTGAGTCTGTTGTACATGTTCTTCACATATCAGAAGGTGAATAAGAGTACCTGTACATTGGTGGAGTATGGTTCCCATAGTGTGCCCTTTACTTGACAAGTAAGCTGCTATGAAACCTTGGCCTAAAATTCTAATGTAAAACTGTTTGAAATGTGCTAAAAAATGTGGTGACCATTGCTGTTATTACTCCAGTCCAAAAACTTTTTAAAAAGTTGGCGGAGTTTCAAAAGCGCCATAAAAGCTGCCGACAAAGCAACCGAAATGTTCTCCTGTCAATGATGAAGTACATTTCAAGAAGTACATTGCAAAACGTCTGCAAAAACTTAGAGGATAGGTGGCAAGACCATGTAGAGAACATTGTTGAGGTCCACTGACAAAAAATTGTGGTGGAAAATAGTTTTCTAGGTGAATGACGCTCTCAATAAAGAGGCCAATATAAAGACAAAATAGTGGTGTCTGCCACAGAAAAATCTGCAGTTGGGTTTGGTCTTCTCAAAAAGATGGTCTTTTGGCAAAGTTGTACACTTTAGCTTGCTAATAATGTAGCATAGATAATTCTAAAAGTATTTGAATTACTGAATATATTTATTAAATCCTATTTTAGACTAATCACATCTCAGGCAATTTCAGATGATGACCCCACTTATAAAATCTGCTAGCAGCTTCGCAACTCCAGCTCTCAATTCTACCATTCTTCAGAAGAGTTTAAATACTGGCCCGAAAATAAAGTGCAAAAGTAGTCTTAGCGCAATTCATGTCCAGTCTAATCCGTAGGTCCTTTCTATATAGTTGCAAATTCTCAAATTTTCATTACTTGCCCTATTCAGTAAACAATGCTAAAAGTCATAGCTTACCTGATTTAGTTGAAATCTCTCCTGACAATGGATGGAAAAAAAATAGTTAAACTATGTCAGTAGAGATAACAAGGTAAAGTACAAGAATGAGCAACTGTAGGACAGTGAGAATAAGGAAGCTATAGAAGATGAACCAAAGGCGGAGGAGAAAGTGCTCACCATAGCGCTTCAGTCTTAATTGAATGAGACTAATAAGGTCGAGTATAGACCAGCATCACCACTACCAGTGTGTGTGTGTCACAAAGTCTACATGTCTTTTACTCACGGCTTAGAAGTTGCAGGTATGATATCCAATATGTAAGTGAAGAGCTCCAGCCCTATATCCTGTGCTCATCATTTCCTCAAATATAACTTCCTTGCATCACAATAATGGGCTTTTCTCCAAGTTTCCAGTCATGTCAGGACAGGAGCAGTGTAACATTGTCTATTGCATGGGTGTGCGTAGTCCTGAAACAACTGACAGTATCTTATAAATGAGGTATCATAAGACAGGACACATTATATAAATGTTTGGGTTTACATAACTCTGCATACATTCAGATTGCTGCTAGACCACTGTCAAGTTCTCGTAATTGAAGATGTGACACTCCCATGACAATAAATTCCCCCCTCCAGCTACGAAGCTCATTTTGTTTTTTGATAACAAATACATTTCTATTTTCTGTATATTAAACAATCCTAAAACATTTAATAATCAATTATTTGTTGTACAAATGAAAGGAATCATGACAAGCTGCATTGAAGAATCCAGGCTGTGATTGCGCCATAGTCATATGGAATTTGCCCTGGAGTTTGCTGGATGATAAGGAATTAGAAGAGAACACTGGTCCCCCATTTATATAGGTTTTTATTCAAAGTCAAAGTGCAAAGTATAAAAAAGTAAATTACAAGGTCTAACAGATCATCTAAAACCAGAACTTTGTGGGAAGGGGGTATAAGGAGCAGTCTATGTGAAAGGGGCAAGGGGAGCAGTCTGTGCATAGGTGGTTGGCATGATGGAACAATCTGTGTGAGAAGGTGGGCAGAGAGGGCAGTCTGTGTAACAAAGGTGGGTATGGGAGTAGCTTGTGTAGCAGAAAGAACATGAGCAGAGATCTGGGGAACTGAGGAGCAATCCATGAGAGAGGGGAACCATGGAAATAGTCTTTAAAAGGGATATGGGGGACCATAGGAGTAGTCTTTAAAATAAGACATTACGGCATTAGACATCTGTGTAATGGAGAGAAGCATATGGTGCAGTATGTGTGAGCATGGTAGGAAACCATGAGCGTAGTTTGTGATAGAGCTGAGGCATAAGAAGCACTCAGCAAAAAGGGGTGACATGGGGAGAAGTCTGTGATAGAAGGGTTGAGTCGCACCCAGAGCAATGGGAACTCGGATCTGAGCCTATAGACTACAATGGGAGGGGATGTCACGGCGACACAGCTCAGTCCGTGGCTCTGGTGCTCATCCTTGAATGTGGGATATTTACAGGTGAATGGGATATTGGAATGGGGATTCGTGACGCCACCTGCGGTGCCTGGTCAGGGTGACCAGAGCTGCTATGCGGATCCGCTGAAGGGTTGGTATTGGGCAGCAAGGTGTTAAGCCTTCCACAGGTAAGACTGGGTCCTTCAGGTAGATAGAATATAAGGGTACAGAGCGAGGAGGATCCAATGGTAGGAATAATAAGATGGACACACACACATAAGTCTTTTTCTGTACCTTTACTGAAGATGTTGCAGGTACTCCCCGGAGCACTGTAGGGTGAAGGGTGCACATCCAGATTCCTCCACTGAGTAGATGTGTGGCCTCCTGTTCCTTGTCTTTCTTGTGATAAAGTCCTGGCCCACTTGTAGCTGAGCCTTACTTGGTCTAAGTCTTGCACCTGGCTGACCTTGTGATTGGGCCTTCTCTCCAAAAGTACACAGTCTCCACTTGCAGGTACCTGCTTTCTGGACTCCGTCCTCCTGGCCCGGTTACGTGTCAGCTCTGTGGTACTCCTGGGACTTATAGTCCTCCAGGAACTCCGGTGTTCTCCTAATGGGTCGTGGAGATCCCTATAGGCTCGGACCCCAGTGTCCAGTTGAATAATTGGAATGAGCTGTTTAGGCTCCTATATCCCTCACTTGCTCCACTCGCCTTTCGTCCTACTCAGGCCCTCACACTATCACACACTGGCAGTTGGTGGGCTGCCTCTTCACCGCTCTCTAAGCGTCGGCACGCTTTCTCACTGAGCTGCACTCACTTGACTCAGCTCTGACTAGGCTGGAGTGGTTTCCGTTCCACTTTTACTAGCCTCCACTCGTTTGAACTAAGTTTCAAGCTGCAAACTTCAGTACTATCTGAGGAGACTAAACTTTCTACTCTGCTCCGTGTGCCAGACTGCACACACTCTGCTCCTCTGTCTCTGGCTTGTTCTTTCTGTGTTCACACTCCTTTTATATGACTAAACAGCTCCTCTGGTGGTCTTAGGATGGGTGAAGATGTGTGAATGTATATAATGACCTCTAGTGGTGTCTTCCTTCAGTGCACCCTTCTGGAAGATGTGAATCCAGTCGCAGCTGGGCTCCACAGGGTGACACTAGGTGGCAGTCTGTTTAAAAATGGGTTATCTCTGTCCATTCTAGTCTAATCCCTTTTGCTCCAAGCCTAAAGCTGGACCTTGTAGGGAGAGGTAAAACAAAGGACAGCTGGAATACATCAATAACCCTGTTTTAAAATAATCCTATAATACTGACATTAATACATTTTCCGGCCTTAGATTACCAGAGATGGAGACATTAACCTCCAGATGCAGACATTCGCTTAGCATCTCTGGTAGCCTAGGGTAGAGGACATTATCACGTCACTGTCCCAGAGAAGCAAATATTAGTTTGGTGTAGTGTAAAACATTCCACCACTGGACACAAGTAGGCCTGAGGAAACATAGTGATCATACAAAACAGCTGTCTCATAGTTGAACTGTGTCCCCAACCCACTGGTTTTTGTACATGTCTGCAATTTTGTAATAAAGGTTCGTTTTAAGAAATTGCTGAGTTCTGCTTCTTGGACGGAGCCTTCCACTTAGATACCCTGTGTCTCCTAAGTGCTTGAGATAGGCCATTCTTCCACTGTCTACAGGCCACTGTCCAATGCAATTCAGGCAGCATGAAAGTGTTACAGGGCAACGAGTTAGGTACTATAGTCTCTACTGGATTTTCTTGATCCCTGTACCGGACCCATCTAAAGCCTTCCTTGGGATTAAGTTCACTACTCTTGATCAGACTGGCCTCCCATCAGGCTGATCACTACCACTGCCTCAGCAGACTTATGTAGTCAACTAGTGACACTCTTCACCTCATTCATTACTGATTAGGCAGCAGCACATATATACCTTTTGAAGGCCCATCCCCTTATGAAGTTTTGTCTGCCTCAAACCATCAATCAATTGCTATCTTACAATCCACTCCATGACTTACCAGGCTGCAATAAGCAGGACAGCTGGATTAATTTCCACCCTCAAGATCAAGACTCACTTTGCCAGGTGACCTACTCCTATAGGTCCTTAGAGGTCTCTGTTTTACACAGACTGACCTCTTTTCCACTGCTCCAATTCAGCAGTTCCCTGGTAACTCTCATCTCACCACATTGGACCAGTGGACAGTGCTGGTGACAAAGGTCTAGGCCTGTCACTTGCTTGGGCCAATTGTATCCTAGTTTAGCAACTTACTTGGTAAACATCACACTCCATGCAACAAGGACTAAACTAATTGCATAGACCTCCAGCCCTTACTCATATGCATAGGATGCATTACATGTCCTTAACCATACTCCATCCAACCTGCTGACACCAGACTCCTTCCTGGCTTAGGCTAGGTTCACATTAGCGGTGTGTGTGTAGTGCATCATCTGCATGTGCAAACGTATGCCAAAACGCATGCTAACGCAAGCAGCATTTTTTATCCACATCAGCTTACACATGACGCAAAAAAAAATGGTGCTTGTGCATGCGTTTTGGCATGCGTTTGCGTTGTTTATGCGCATACCTTCGATATTTCCAGGTGCTGTAATCAGTTCCTGGACACGCGCAGTCTGAAGTCCGCATGCGCATTGAACGCATCCATGTGCATGTCCTTGCGTACCAATGCGTTACCATAGACAGTAATGCATTTTTTGATGCACTAATCTGCATGCACATGACTGAGCATATTTGACAGATTTTTGGCGCTTCAAAAAATGCAACATGTTGCGTTCGCCGGACACGGCCGCACACCGCGAAACGACGCATGCGTATGCGAACACATGCAAACGCATGTCCCTGCGTACACCATCTTAAAGATATGTACGCATGACGCATGCCAATCTATGCGGATCAAACTCTGCGCACCGATACGCAAATGTGAAACCAGCCTTAAGAGTACTTCACACATAGCGAGATCGTTAGCGAGATCGCTGAAATGTCACAGGTTTTGTGACGCAACAGTGACCTCGCCAGCGATCTCGCTACGGGTGACACATAGCGGCGACTGGCACTCCGCTGCGATATCGCTGATCGTGCTGGAATGTCCTAGGCCAGTTTTTGATCGTTTGTGTCCCACTGGCCAGCATTCATCGCTGTGTTTGACGCCATAAAAACGACGAGCGACCTCATTGGCGACTCAGAACTCAGCGACGCAGGCGTGATTTTGCTTGGTCTTTGTCAGAATTGCTGTTGTGACAAGGTCCCAATGACCGCTGAGGTCGTTATAACGGATCGCCGTATCGTTGCTGCGTCGTTGAGTAGATCTGCCTGTTTGACAACTTACTAGCGACTGTTGTGAACACTTTGGATCTGGCTTCTGAGTTTGGGCTCCCTCTGGTGGTTGCTGCTGGTAATGGAGCTGGTCTGGCTGACAGAAGTCACTCACCTGAAGAGGATGATTGGAGATCAGGTGCTACTGACTGGAGAGATTTAAGTGAGCAGCCTTCCCTTGGTTGTTGTCGGTGATTTGTTTTCTTCCTGAGCCTTCTGGAAGTCTGCTTGCTACCTGCTTTGTCCTGCATCATTCAGATAAGTTATTTGTCTGTTTACACTGTGGCATTTTTTCCCGTTTTGCTTTTTGATGTTCTCTGCCTTGCTGGTGTGAGTTTAGCCAGGTTCCCGGTAGGGACCTGTGCTGGACTCTGTTTTCCTTGCCACAGCTTATGCCAGTCTTTTCTGTATTTCTAGTTCCCTGTTATTTCAATATCTGTTGTTTTGCGCCCAGTTCACACCAGAGTTCTGATTTAGTGGGGGAGAGGTCGTGTGGCCTCAGTATTTTTGCATATCAGACAGGTTGGAATTTTTCTTAGGGTTTTTGTGGTATTGCAGACAGTATCTTTTCCTGTCCTGTTCTATCCAGACAGTTTGGGCCCCATCATTTGCTTACCCTATTTTCTGCATGTGTTTTGTGCTTCATCTGGTCTCACCGGCAATATATGTTTGGGGGCTATCTATTCCTTTGGGGCTCTACTCCGGGGCAGTATAGCTTTCCCCTTTCTCTCTTTAGGCTTAGTTAACTCTTTGGCTGTGTCGAGGCGTCTAGGGCATCGTAGGTACGTCCCACGGATAATTCTAGTTATGTTGTCAGTTTAGCGGTCTGCAATCCGCTAAAGTTACCAACCTCTCTGGGTGTCTGGTTTCCTAAACCTATTTCGCTATTACCCTCCTCGGCTACCGAATCATAACAGAATCACTGGCCCGACTGTAGATTCTAGGGTACTTCAAAGAAGGAAAGAATAGTAAAAAAAAGGGTGTCAGAATTTTTTTGATATTTTTTCCTCTTTTTCTCCGGGGGCCATAGGAGGATTTTTTTTTTCTTCAATGGAGACTAAGCATTTGTCTGATCATGTTGTGCAGCTCGCTGCTGAAGTTCGGAGAATTTCTGCCTATCTCGCTCACTTGTCTACTGTCGAACCTAAGATCCCTATTCCTGATTTATTTTCTGGGATCGGTCTAAATTTTTTTTAAGAATAATTGTAAATTGTTTTTTGCCTTAAAACCTAACTCCTCTGGGAACTCGGTGCACCAGGTTAAAATTGTCATCTCCCTGTTGCGCGGCGACCCTCAGGACTGGGCTTTTCCCCTGACACCTGGGGATCCTGTTTTGGCTAATGTGGATGTGTTTTTTCAGGCTCTGGGGTTGTTGTACTGTATGATGAACCTAATATTATTGATCAAGATGAGAAAACCTTATTGGCATTGAACCAGGTCAGGAAGCGGCAGAGTTATATTGTCAGAAGTTCCGAAAGTGGGCAGTCCTTACTAAATGGAACGATGGTGCCCTAGCAGCTCTTTTTCGAAAGGTCTGGCAGAGACCGTAAAAGATGTTATGGTGGGATTTCCTGTCCCCTCTGGTCTCAACGACTATATCATTAGCCATTCAAAGTGACAGACGTTTATGTGAACGTAAAACTATGCAAGAGGCGGTGTTGCCTTTCAAACAAACCTCTGAGCCCATGAAGTGTAATAGGGTTGTTTCTAGGACTCAACATCTAGAATTTAGAAGGCGTAATAAGTTGTGCTTCTTTTGTGGGACGCTTCTCATACTATTTCTGTCTGCCCTAAGCGGGAAAAACGTTTTGCTCACTCATTTGTTTTGGGCAATGTACAGCCCAAATCCCTCTTGACGGTTACCTTGATCTGCTCCTTATCTTTATTTTCTGCTAAGGCTTTTGTTGATTCAGGAGCAGCCCTGAACCTGATGGATTTTGACTTTGCCAAACGTAGTGGTTTTCCCAGGGTACCCCTGCGGACTCCTATTCCTTTGAGGGGTATTGATGCTACCCCTTTAGCTGAGAATAAACCCCAGTTTTGGACCCAGGTGATAATGTGGGTAGCCCCAGACCACCAAGACAATTATAAATTTTTGGTGTTACATAATTTACATGACATTATTGTACTCGTTTTCCTTGGTTGCAGACCCATAATCCTGTTCTGGATTAGAAGTCTGTGTCTGTGGTTAGTTGGGGTTGTCAATGTGTTCGTAGGACACTCTTGTTTTCTCTACCTCTCCCCAGTCTCAGGATGTCCCTGACTATTTGGCTGATTTCTCTGATGTGTTTAGTGAGAGTAAGTCTCCGTCCTTGCCTCCTCACAGGAGTTATGATTGCGAGATCGAGTTAGTGCCTGGTTGTAAATTTCCCAAGGGTCGGCTCTTCAATTTATCTGTACCTGTACATGATGCTATGCGATCCAATATCAAAGAGTCATTGGAGAAGGGTCATATCAGACTGTCCTCTTCACCTTTAGGTGCCGGCTTTTTCTTTGTGGCCAAGATGGATGGCTCATTGAGGCCATGTATTGACTATCGTCTTCTTATTAAAATCACTGTTAAATATCAGTATCTGCTACCCCTGATTTCCGACTTATTCTCCAGAGTGAAAGGTGCTAGTTGGTTTACCAAGCTTGACCTTACGGGGGCGTATAATCTTATTCGCATTAAGCACGGTGATGAATGGAAGACGGCGTTTAATACTCCTGAGGGTCATTTTGAGTACCTAGTGATGCCTTTTGGGCTCACTAATGCCCCTTCCGTCTTCCAATCTTTCAGGAACTATATTTTCCGGGATTTTGTGGACAAGTTTTTGATCGTTTATTTGGACGATATTTTGATTTTTTCCAATGACTGGGATTCTCATGTGGAACATGTTCGGATTGTATTCCGGATTTTGAAAGAAAATGCTTTTGTATGTTTAGGGACCGAAATGTATCTTTGGCGTACAAAAAAATTTGTTTTTGGGATTAATTTGTCTCCGTCCGCTATTGAAATGGACCCGGTCAAGGTTCAGGCCATTTATGATTGGGTTCAGCCCACTTCCTTGAAGGCTCTTCAGAAATTTTTAGGTTTTGCTAATTTTTACCGTAAATTCATAAGTAATTTTTCTGGTATTGTGAAACCACTGACGGATTTGACCAAAAATGGCGCTGATGTGGTGAATTGGTCTCCAGAGGCAGTTTCGGCGTTTCAAGAGCTTAAGCGGAGATTCACTTCTGCTCCTGTTCTACGGCAACCTGATGTTTCTCTCCCATTTCAGGTGGAGATAGATGCTTCTGAAATTGGTGCAGGAGCTGTTTTGTCTCAAAGAGATCCGGTAACCTCTAAGATTAACCCTTGTGCCTTCTTTTCTCGAAAATTTTACCATATCTGAACATAATTATGATGTGGGGAATTGGGAATTATTGGCTATGAAGTGGGTGTTTGAAGAGTGGAGACATTTGTTGAAGGGAGCCAAACATCAAGTTGTGGTCCTTACCGACCACAAGAACTTGATCTATCTCGAATCAGCCAAGCGATTGAATCCTAGACAGGCTAGGTGGGCCTTGTTTTTCACATGTTTTAATTTTGTGGTTTCCTTTCTTCCAGGCACTAAGAATATTAAGGCGGATGCCCTCTCTAGGAGTTTATTTGCGGATTCTCTTGATGTGACTGAGCCTACTACCATTCTAAATGAGAGTGTGGTTCTTTCCGCTATCTCACCCGATTTGAGACTTGCCCTGGAGGAATTTCAGGAGGATAAACCTGAATGATGCCCTATGGGGAAATTGTTTGTCCCAGACCAATGGAGGAAGAAAGTAATGTCTGAAATTCATTGCTCCACGTTGGCTGGTCATCCCAGTATTTTTGGTACCAGAGATTTGGTGAGTCGGTCTTTTTGGTGGCCTGCCTTATCTCGTGATGTCAGGAATTTTGTGCAGTCCTGTGGGACTTTTCTCGGTCCAAACCCTGTTTCTCGCCCTAGTGGATTGTTAGTGCCACTGCCGGTGCCCAGGAGGCCATGGACCCATATCTCAATGGATTTTATTTCCGACCTCCCTGTCTCTCAGAGAATGACTGTTATCTGGGTAATCTGTGATAGATTTTCCAAGATGGTCCATCTTGTACCACTGCCGAAGTTGCCATCCTCTTCCGAGTTGATGCCCTTGTTTTTTCAGCTGGTTGATTCATTTGCACGCATGAACATTGTGTCTGACAGAGGAGTCCAATTTGTTTCCAGATTTTGGAGAGCCTTTTCTTCTAAACTGGGAATTCAGTTGTCCTTCTCCTCTGCGTTTCACCCTCAGACCAATGGCAGACTGAGAGAGCAAACCAGACGGTGCCCCCTGACGAAGGTAATACCGAAACGTACGTTGGGGAGGGCGCACAGACTCCTCTGGACCCCGAGTTGTAGCTGTGCATTCTGCACTTTATCCCCAGGTAACACAATTCTGGCTATTGTGGCCACCTCCATTGTAATAGGATGTGTATGTATAAACCTTGCACATTTTATATGGAGTGTCTTTGTCCGTTTGAGCTACTTTCAATGTGATCTAATTAATCAATTGATTAGTCATATCTTTTTTGTTTGCTGAAGGAGATAGCAGAAGAAATTCTTGAACCACTGTCCATAATCTTTGAAAATTCTTGGAGAACAGGAGAAGTCCCAGAAGACTGGAGAAGAGCAAATGTTTTTCCTATCTTCAAAAAGGGGAAGAAGGTGGACCCAGGGAACTACAGGCCGGTGAGTCTGACTTCTATACCAGGAAAGATCTTAGAACAAATTATTAAAGAACATGTATGTAAGTACCTGGATAAGAATGAAGTGATTAACCCCTCTCTGCCATCAGACGTACTATTCCGTCCATGTGACCCTGGACCTAATTCCCATGGACGGAATAGTACGTCATGGGCGATCAGCTGCGCTCCCGGGGGAGCGCAGCTGATCGCCGCCGGGTGTCAGCTGATTATCACAGCTGACACCCGTGACTGTGTGTCAGGAGCGGTCACGGACCGCTCCCGGCACATTAACCCTTGGCACACCGCGATCAAACATGATCGCGGTGTACCGGGGCACAGGGGAGGATCGCGCAGGCAGGGGGCTCCCTGCGCGCTCCCCTGAGACCC
>JARQOD010000001.1:726125253-726216044 GCA_033576555.1 Oophaga sylvatica
AGAAAGCTGATGCTGACCTTACAGCCGGACAGAAGATGGCATCTGAAGATATTTTACAGTTGGCCGATTCCCTGGCGAAGACTAAGGTGAAAGGAGGAGAGCTGAGCTTTAAAGGCAGGACTCTGAAACTGAACACAGCACAAGTGGATGCTGTTGGAAATGAGAAGTTATCAATGTATGGTGTGGATCTGCATCATGCCAAGGACTCTGAAGGTAATGCTGCAGAGGTGGAAAAAGCCATAGAAGTGGTAGACACCAAACCAGATGCCTCATCAGAAGCTGAGGTCTCAAGTGCAGCTGTGAGGAACAAGACTGAGGATGTGGGGGCTGACTCTGCCCAGGAATCTGTTTCGGCCAGAGACAGTGGCGTGGATGGTGTACTGTCCGGATCAGTAGCGGCAACTCGCAAAGTTCAGGCTGGAAGTTCGGCACCAGGTGATTCATCAGTGTTCCCGAGCGACACAAAGGATCTGGATAAATCACAAGATGAGATTTTGAGACATCAGGCTGGCATTGGTGAGCTCAAGCGCACTTTCATGGAGTCTACATCTGAGCCACGTCCCAACGAATGGGAAAAGCGATGTATCACTCCGTTGCCGCTGCAGATACACGGGAGCCCAGATGGGATGCAGAACCTGGTGGAAGAGAAGAATCCGGCGGGTTCTGAGTATACAGATGCAGCTATCAAGGAGAACTTGAAAGCCGGAATAAATGGAAATATTGGAGACCATAATGATGTGACTGAAGAGGTAGAATGTAAGACTGACGGTAGGGCTTCTGAGCATGTTCTACCAGAAGAGCCTGAAGAAGGGGCCGAAGACATAAAAGACGTCCAACAGGTACCAGATGAAGTGATGACTTCTCAGAAAAATCTCCAAACTGTGATGATGGAGTGTGATGAAAGCCATGAGCATCTTCGTGAGAAGGACAATGAAGTAAAAGGAAGGATACAGGGAATCTCTTCGTTGCAAGAGCAAATGCTGCTCAATAAGTCTAAGGCTCTTTATAAGAATGCTGTTGTCACGGTAGAACATTACAATTCAGCTGGAGACTTAGCGGATGAATTATGTGTACTGCAAAAGAAAAACGATCAGCTCCTTCTACAGTCCCAATCATTTGAACAGTGTAGCTTAAAATGGTCAGAGACCATGGCAGAGGAGCTTGAGGTCTGTGAAATAGACTTTGTGAGTCAACCGATATTCAAGAAAGTAGATGTGCTAAAGAGGGTTCAAGGGGAACTAGAGAAAAGTGAAAAAACCCCTATACCTCCTGTGATAGTTGGTGACACATGGTCAGTGCACCAAGGATAGGAGGTACGTGAGTTTCTGAGGAAGAGTCAGCAGAAGTGTTCTGATGTGCCGGGTCGTACTTCTCTGGCCAGGCACTATATCGAAACTGAGCCCGGCCCTAAGGTCAAGATGAAACCGTGCAGGATACCCGAGGCCCGCAGAGAGCATAGGCCTGGAGGGTACAGGGTAGTGCGGATGCTTCAGATGAAGAGAAAGCTGATGTTGGCTATGGCTCAGGTGAAGATACAGATGACAATAGTGAAGATGAAGCTGATGAGGGCCATGACTGGTCCAGAGTTCACTGTCTCTTTTGGATTGTTGACCAGCCCTCCGGTCTGGATGACCAGCCCTCCGGTCTGGAGAAGAGGGGGGGATATATGAGACAGTGAAGGAATATGTGTCGAATGGGGTGTACATTTCACCTAGGTACTGTGCTGTATGGTATAAGGGAAATGTATGGCTTTGCAAAACTAGTGGTGGAGATAGGTCACTACACCTTCCATTCAGTGCACACTTGCAGCTCAAACCTGAAATCACTCAAGTGATAATTAGGAAGCCAGAAGTAGGTGTCTGGGAACACAGTCAGAGAGCTCGCTTAGTCTGGACAAGGAGTCCAGGCACAAGAAGGAGTCTCCAGGAGTATGAGCTGTCTCAGTCTGGGTGCTCGATGTACCCCGGACACAGGAGTAGTCTCTGTGAGAATCCATGCGGATAGCTGCTGAATAGGAGGGGAGCTCTCTCAAGTCTGGACGTTGAAGGTGCCTTCAGACACAAGGAGGAGACTCTGTGAAACTCCATGCTGGTAAATGCTGAGCATATGTGTTGTTTTGGCCCAGGCTGTTAGAGTCTGGTCCCAGGTAGATAGGGAAATCTATCTAAGTGTAGTAAGTGGCTGGACAAGCCCAGGTCTTATGTTTATGATTTGGTTTTGATGATGTTCTGTTTGCTGTAGACTTTAATAAAACTGGTTGCGGCCAGTTTTTACCAGAACTGCTGTCTGTGAATGAACTGTTTCCGTGCCACTCCGTCTACCCGGACGGCGATCCCAGAGCTATATCCCCTGAAAAGCTTACAATATATATATATATATACAGATATCCCATACACATGAAGAAAAAAAAAACATACTCATCTTGCTCCCGTTCTCACTTCGATCTGCTATCCGATGCACTTACTCTCTGCAGTGCACAGTTGACATGATGAAATGACATCATCGCGTCTGCTGGCTCACACACTGATTGTTGGAACATGGAGCCAGTGGCGCTGTTCTCCACCAATGTATTCAGTGTTGTCTACAGAGAATGTGGAGAACAGTGACTGCGAGCGGCTGCGGTGGATGGACGGCAGGCAGGGGAGGGTACGGTGCTGCTGCGGGCCACTGTTTCGGCCCTCTGGTTGTCTCAGTCTGCGGGCTTGACTGGAACAGCTAGACGGACGGATGTGGCCCATGGGCTGTACTTTGTCTAGGTCTGCTCTAGATTTCTTTTACCCTTTCTATTTTCTATTTGCAGATACTTCTCAGCTCTTTCCTGCCTGGATGCACATTCTTTCCCTTTATATTCTGTCTGGTTGCAGATCTTTATCCTCCGTCTTCTGTCTGAATGCAGATCCTTCTCATCTCTCTCCTGTGTAGATGCAGATCCTTCTCTCTTTCAAATTTGGATGAATATCCTTCTCTCCTCTTGATGCAGATCCTTATCCTTTTTCCTTTTTCTCTCTGAAAGCAGATCCTTCTCTTCTCTTTCCTGTATGGATGAAGCTCTTTGTCCTTTCTTTCCTGTATAGATGCAGATCCTTCTCCCCTCCTGATGCAATTCCTTCTCTTTCTCCTATCTTTCTGCCTATTGATGCAGACCCTTTTCCTCTTTCTCCTATCTGAATGCAGATCCTTCTCTTCTCTTTCCTGATTTTTCTACTCACTCTCCCTTCTGGATGGAGACTCTTCTCCTCTCTGGATGCAGATACTTCTTCTCCCTCTCCTGTTTGCAGATTCTATTTGCTCTGTCTCTTGCCTGATTGCAGATCATTTTCCTTGTCTGGATGCAGATCCTCATCTCTTTCTTATCTAGATGTAGATCTTTTCTCTTCTCTTGTCTGGTTGCAGATCCTTCTGCCCTGTAGGCCTACTGAATGCAGACTTTCAAACGTAGTAGACTGTGTGTTTCCAGTAGGTGTACATGCCCGAAAATGATACACAACAGAGCACACATTCACACTGTCGGCACCATTATAGTCTATGGCTTCATCAGCGCATACACTCATATCCCGTTTTGCGGGGGGAGGGGGGCCTCGGACTTAAACCCTGACGGGAGCAACAAACTACCAAAGCGCAGTGTGAAAGCACCCTTAAACACAGAGGCTGCTGCTTTTAGTATCTCTGTACAGCAGATCATTACTCGCCCTTTCCTTTCCATAGACAACTATTAGCAACAGTCGTAACTTGATCTCTTAGGCTAGGTTCACATTAGCGTTTGTGTGCGCAGCGTATCATCTGCATGCGCAAATGCATGCAAACGCATGTTTACACAGCATTTTTTATCCGCATCATCTTACGCATGACGCCAAAAAAAGCTGAGTGTGCATGCATTTGTATGCATTTTTGCATGCTTTTGCCTTGTTTATGCCCATTTGTTCGATATTTCCAATGCTTTTCCAGTAGAATTTCCTTGACACAAACCACACACAATGGGCGTGTCTCAGGGGATTTCTATACATAGACACACTGCACTGATGAAATCCTCGTCTGTTGCTGCTGTATCCAGCTGCAAGATGGATCTAGCGTGGAGAGCTTCTTTCTTAATCTTGATTTGTCATTGAAATTGGCTGTTGCCTTTTCTGTGGCTTGTGAAGAACAAAGAAGAAGAGAAACACGGAAAAGACGTCGTCGTCACTATTGGCAACACCCCATTGTTGAAGTCCGAGAGAGCCGTGGATCCTACCATTTCGTTGTACACAGAGCTGCGTGAAAACCCTGAGAAGTTTTTGGAGTACAGAGCTTCCATGACTTGCCGCTACGTGTCCGAGGATCCATCACCAGGCAGGACACACAACTGTGCCGAGCAATTCCTGCTGAGGAATGTCTGTTGTTGACCCTGAGGTACATAATTTTGAAAAAGAAACACCTGTCATTAATATGATTGTTCTAAAAGCCATGTCTGATTTTTTTTTTTCCATTTTCTGTTAAGCAGAATCCTGGCTACCGGAGAGACCTTATCATCTCTACATTTTCAATTCCGGATTGGAGTGTCCACACTTTCTGGGATTGTTGGAGACACCTGAAATGCTTTATGTGACATTCTGCATGAAGAATTCCTCCCCCAACCCACAACTGAACTCTGGCTGGAAAATGCTGCAAAATTCCAGGACATTTGTAATTTTCCAAACTTTGGGGAGGGTGGACGGCAAACACATTCGAATTATGAAACCTGCTGGAAGTGGATCAGAGTATTTCAATTAGAAAAAATACTTTTCGATTGTTCTCATGGCGATTGCAGATGCTGACTATCGATTTGTCGCCGTGGACGTTGGCTCATTTGGACGAGGAAATGACTCACAGACTTTCAAAAACTCTGACATGGGCCAACGTTTGTATGGGAATAATTTAAATTTTCCACAGCCACGACCTCTTACGAACAGTACCACAGCACCAGAACAGAAAAATCCTGGACACGAGAACTGAAGGGTCAATACCACTGCACCAGAACGGAGGAATTCCTGGACACTGTGATACAAATGAGACAAGTATGAGTGTGTGCCTGGGTTACAATAGGTATCCAGTTTTCAGAATAGGTGATTATAGAAGTCATGCTGCCCATATGATACCATCTTAGAGCGTTATGCTATGATCATGAAGAGTTAACTTTGTGACAAGCAATATATGGGAGAACTTTGAAATGTTATACTATAACCAGTGGCAAACAAACCTAAGGTTGTTGTAATCAGTAACAAACAACCTTGAAGCATTGTGCTGTTGTTAGAAGACATGCCAGTGGCAAACAAATCTTGGGTTGGTGCAAACAAACCTAAGGTTGTTGTAATCAGTAAAGGGCCTTTTACACATAGCGATATCGCCAGCAATATCGCTAAAGCATCACCGATTTGGTGACGTAGCAGCGATATTACTAGCGATATCGCTATGTGTTATACTTACCTCCGACCGGCTCTCCCGCTGTCTGTCGCTGATTGCGCGAGAATGTGCAGCTCCATTTCTCGTCGGGCACTTCCTGCTGGGCTTCCTGCTGGCGCCGACGAGCGACGCATGGAAGCGGGCGGGAGGACGTCAGAATCGCCGCGTCTGAAGGGTAAGTGACCGCTGCTGCGTCGATAAGTTGCTGTGAGATCTGCCTGTGTGGCAGCTCACTAGCGACCATTTAGCGATGCACCAGCGATCCTGACCGGGTCGTATCGTGGTCGGGATCGCTGCTGCATCCTAAATGTAAAACCCCCTTAACTAAACAACCTTGAAGCACTGTGCTGTTGTCAGAAAACAACCTATTGCACAATGGCAAGATACTGATGATTCGGCTTAAACATACTGCACAGATGTGATAGGGGAGGATGTGGGAGCTGTGTATAAAAAAGGGGACCCTATTTAGCGAGGGAGGTCATTCCAGAAGGTATCGTGGATGCACGGTTTCTGTGATGACAAGACCAGAGTATTTTCCTTCTCGCTGACACTGAGGTCCCTCCGGTGGAGAAGTGATGTTACAATACTTGGTAATGTATTGATGTTTATTTCTCTATATACTATAATTCATATTAATTGTATGATTCACATGAAATGAATTAACGAAACAGAGTAATATTATATCTGCCATTCCATAATTCAGCATTATCCTGATGTAATCTTAATAAATTGTTACATTATTGTTTTACCATTAAACTGTATTCGATGTGGGCCCAATTTGTATATTAGTGAGCTTTACGTAAGTAAGGGCGTACCCGCCCTGCCACTTTGACGTGGTAAGACAGACACGAGAACTGAAGGGCCAATACCACACCACCAGAACAGAGAAATCCTGGACAGGAGAAGCAAGCCACAACAGTAGTCCGGGACCGGAGCAGCAACCAGTCTACAAGGAACAGAAAAAAAAATTAGTACAGAGTACAGACTGCAGAGACAGACAGACATTTTCAAAGCTTCTATACTTACATAGACAGTCTTGTGCTCACATCCAGAGTCTGGAGAGTAATGGCCTTGCAGTGTCCACACTTCCTTTTATATCGAACGCATGGGTACGCATGTCCTTGCGTACCAATGCGTTTCCCATAGACAGTAATGCATTGTTTTGACGCACTCATCCGCATGCGCATGATTGCGCATAATTGATGTCTCAAAAAACATGTTGCGTTGGCCAGACACCGCCGCACACCGCAAAACGACGCAGGCGTACGCATCCGCATGCGAACTGATGCAAACGCATGTCCCTGCGTACACAATGTTAAATATATGTACGCGTGACGCATGCAGATCTATGCGGATCATACGCTGCGCACAGATACGCTAATGTGAAACCAGCCTTAGTGAGGCTGATATTCCATCTCATCACTGCTAAACTGAAAATGAAGCAGGCAGTCCATTAGTCACATAATGAAGAAATAAAGTGTCTGATAGATGGGCAAGCAGGCTTTTTTCTCTTAAGCTATGTGCATACTATGTGTTTTTGATGCGTTTTCGCTGCATTTTTTTCCACACGGAAATTGTCCAAAAACGCAATGGAATTCTTATGCAAGGTAATTCAATGACAATGCTGAAGTGTCGTGCACATGATCAGTAAATTTCCGTGCGTATTTGCAGTGCGTTTTTTTTCTGCAGCATGTCAATTGTTTTTGCGTTTCTGCAGCGCTACCGCACCCATTGACTTCAATTGAGTCAGTCAAATAAGCAGCAAAAACGCAGGTATAAAAATGATTGCGGATTTGCAGGAGATTTGCTGAGATTTTTATGGTGTTTCCCAGCTGTCATCTGTGTGACGGTGGGAAACACCAGCCCGGTGATTCTTATCGGGGGTAACGCTACCGCCGGTAAGACCGTCGGTCAAAGCGATGCGGGATCATGCTTTCAGATGTCAGCATGACCCTGCAGCTGTGACTGTCACCCGCGGTAACGCTACCGCAGGCCACTGGTCAGAGCACTGCGGGATCATGCTGTCAGATGTCAGCGTGATACCCCAGCAGTGACCTGCGGTAAAAAGCTGGTGTGGGCCAATGAGACTACTGCTCCCATTGAGCTATGTCTGCTGTCACTGATAAGAGTGACAGCAGGTGCCGCTCATGGGAGAGTAGTATCATCTGCCGGTGCCTATGCTCACAGTGTAAAAAAAAAAAAAAGTAACATTACATACATAGTCACATAAAAATAAAAAAAAAAATTATACCTCACACCAAATCCCGATGCCCTTGTCTCCTAGAAATAATGTAAAATAATAAACCAACATATACTCATCTGTCCGCCGTAGTCCATGTAATCCCGAGTGTCCCACGGCGATCTTACATGTAGAACAGTCACATTGGTTGATGTGACTGCTCTACACTTCCTCGGCGATACACTGAAAGGAGGTAATCGCTCCCGCAGTGTATCATTGAGCTGCCGTGAGAGTTCACCAGAATTGATCAGCTCCGGTACTCTCACTTACGGCACCGCTGTGTGAGAACTTTCCCACACGGCAGTGATTCCGTAAGTGAGATCACCGGAGCTGATCAGCTGATGAACTCCGGTGAACTCTCACGGCTCCTCGGTGATACACTGCGGGAGCGATTACCTCCTGTCAGTGTGTCACAGGCAGTCTTTGAGAGCAGTCACATCACTGATGTGACTCCTCTCAAAGTGATCAGGTTCGTCGTGGGACATTATGGATTATCTTCTCGGCAGACAGGTGAGGAATACTGTGGTTTGTTATTTTATTTTTGTTGCAGGAGACATTGGCTTCGGTGTATTAGGCGTTCGGTGGGTATGGTTTAATTAATATTATTAAAGGAATCTGTCATTATTTCAAACAAAGAACTTTATTCTGGGTGTCTGTGTATTTATACAATATCATTATGGGGTTAGTAATGGATAGATGTCTTATAGACACCTCTCCATTACTAACCTGTGGGCTTGATGTCACTAGACAATACAAAGGTGACATCAACCCCACTTGCCACGGCTACAAGGCAAGTGGGAAGAGCGAGGCTAAGCGCCAGATGTGGCGCATCTTATAAATGTGCCTTTTCTGGGGTGGCTGAGAGCTGATGTTTTCAGTCTGGGAGGGGCCAATATCCATGGCTCCTTCCTAGCCTAAGCCTGCAGCTATCTGCATATCCTTTGCTGGTTATTAATTATAGGGGTACCCCACATCATTTTTTTAGGGTCCCCCATTTTAATAGCCAGTAAAGGCTAAGTATACTGCTGTGAGCAGATATTAATAGCCTGGGAAGCTCCATGGGAATTACCCCTTCCCTGGCTATAAACATCAACCCCCAGCCATCAGCGTTCCCTCTGCTGGCTATTAAAATTACGTAGGAGCCCATGCCATTTTTTTTCATTTTTTTTTCTTTAAAATTAACAGTTGCTGTTTGGCTACAGCCTATATACTTTAGTTCTGTTAAGACTCCTATGTAGGCTGATGACAATGTGTGTGTGTTTGTGTGTGTTGTGTTTACTTATCGCCTTAGGGCCCCGTCTCACATAGCGACACACCAGCGATCCCGACAACGATCAGGATCGCTGGTGTGTCGCTACATGATCGCTGCTGAGCTGCCAAACAGGCAGCGATCAGGACAGCGACACTGCGGGTAACGTCGCCTAGTTACCCGCAGTGTACGTTAGATACCAGCGCACTGATGCAGGGTGCTGGTAACCAAGGTACACGTCGGGTTTCCAGGCGCTGCGCGGTGCCTGGAAACCCGCGTGTACCTTGGTTACCAGCTCCCCTGCAGCAGCGCACTGGTATCCAACGTACACGTCGGGTTTCCAGGCACAGCCCCGCGCCTGGAAACCCGATGTGTACCTTGGTTACCAGTAGATCGCTGGTCTCCTGCCTGTCACACGCAGCGATGCATGCTGGCCAGCGGGAGACCAGCGATCAAAAAAAAGTCCTGGCATTTCTGACAGGACCAGCGATTCACAGCAGGGGCCTGATCGCTGGTACATGTCAGACATAGCGAGATCGCTGCTGAGATCGCTGTTTAGCAGCAATCTCGCTAGCATCTCACTATGTGAGACGGGGCCCTTAGTAATGAGGGTGTCGGGCTGACACCTTTTCATTACTAAGCCTAGAGCTATGTGTCAATGACAGCTGCTGCCCTAATCCCATTACCCTGATGCCACACTGCATCAGGATGAAAAAGGTGGTGTTGAGCCAAGAAATCACATCACAAAACTTTTTTTTGCAATATCTTTATTTGGCTCAAAAAAGCATTCAGTGCTGTACAAAAACACATTCAAAAAACACGGCAAAAACACACCAAATTGCGGCAAAAACGTGCGTTTTTGCCGTATCGTTTTTCCTGCCAAAAAAAGCAGAAACCTTGCGGAAATTTCTGCAAGAAAATACTCAACGTGCGCACATAGCCTTAATGTTGATCCTCCTTATAGGAAAGCTGATATTAAGCGACCCAGATTACCAGATAAATGTTTGAAAAGTTTCAGTTCAGGGATAAATGTTTTATGGGTTTGAAAAGCCCCCATGCACTTTAGATAATTGATATGCAATTCATGTTTAGAATTAGAAAGCTCCTTTGCCATCAGATGGAGATTTTAGACGACAATGATCATTAGTTTACAATCCAATGTAAAATATTATAACAGTATTTTATAGTCATCCATTCTTCATCTTTTCTACCTTTTGTAGTCTTTGTGGCGGCTCCACTCTTTGTGCTGTGATGTGCTTGACTCCCTGGAGAAGGTGACACAAGAAGTAGAAGCTGACAGCACTGAGGTTAGTCATTGTACTTTTTAAAAATAAAGATTTAGTTTACTAAAGTTGTTAAAAATATTGTTTTTCACCAATGAAGGTAGATGATATACTGTTACATTACATGCAAAAACAATAGTGACGTTTTTCATTATGATATTTTTATTATGACTGTATTTTAGTTATAGGAAAGATGTGTATCTTTGTACCGTGTTAGCCAGCAGATAGAAAAATATTTAGAATTGAGAGTCCTCAGTGTTTGATACCTTTTAATGGCTAACTGAAAAGATGGTAACACAGCTTGCAGCTTTCGAGAATACTCAGGTCTCTTCATCAGGCAAAGACTAAAACAAAAACTGAAGAATCACATATTTATACACAGCACAGAAATAATGCAATAGGTAAGACAAGTGATGTGAAGCAGAACTGTTATGATTGTAAGCTTGCGAGCAGGGCCCTCATTCCTCTTGGTATCTACTTTGATCTGTGTTTATTGTTATGCTGTAATGTCTATTGCCTGTACAAGTCCCCTCTATAATGTTAAGTGCTGCGGAAATGTTGGCGCTATAGAAATAATATTATATTATTATTATTATGGGAGAGGGATGAACATAAATATTGGAACAGTTCATAGATAAGGAGTGTGAAAGAGGGCAATAAAACTTTCACACTCCTTATCTATGAACTATTCCAAAATTTATGTTCATCTCTTATCTCCCATAATGACAGTTCTGCTTCACATCACTTGTCTTACCTATTGCATTATTTCTGTGCTGTGTATAAATATGTGATTCTTCAGTTTTTGTTTTAGTCTTCGCCTGATGAAGAGACCTGAGTAGTCTCGAAAGCTTGCAATTTGTTACCATCTTTTCAGTTAGCCATTAAAAGGTATCAACCACTGAGGACTCTCAATTCTAAATATTTTTGTATTTTAGTTAGAAAAATATTTAGACTTGAGAATCCTCAGTGATTGATACCTTTTAATGGCTGTATTTTAGTTAGTGAGTTTTTCCAAGAAAGGTGTTTTTTTTTTTCTTAAATCCATTTTTATAATATACGGTACCCAAAGGTATAATCTTATTATTATTATTATTCATCAACTGTCTTCTTCAGTGGCATAAGCTTTAAATGCTTTAAATGCAGTGCATGCATTGTCATCCTATGTTCCATTCAATTCCGTCTGTCTGCCTATTGTGGGGCCCACAACAATTTATCAATTATCCATGGAGCAGAAGACAGAAAAAATAGCAATCACCAAATCCTCTGGGTAAAAGTCCTTTATTCCACCTAAAGGATTTGGTGAGTGCTATTTTTTCTGTTTTCTTCTCCATGGAACATGCAATCATGCTGCTGCTGAAGGTAATTTTTTTTCAATACATATAATAATCAGTATGTAAAGTAGGAGGCAGGTCACTAAGGTATAAGTGACCTGCCATAAGCCATACAGATGAATAGCTATTTAGAGCACCACATGAAGACCCCCCCCCCCCCCACAGGCTACCCCAGGACACGGGTATATCATTTCAACACTGAAAATAAAGATTAAACAACAACCACAAGACAGATGTCATCAACCAAGGTATCATTTTAATCAGTATAACGGTGCCGATCTGACACTGTCTGTTGGTTACTGTGCACAATCCTGCCGACGGGGTCCCTTTAAGAAGTTGAAATTGTCAGCATTTATTCTATACAGCGTGGGATTTTTGGTGCCTAGTTTTCTCTTTGCACATGGACTATAATTTATCAATTATCATCTATACAGTTGATAGATATGTAGACCAAAATACCCTTTTAAAGGGAAACTGTCACCCCATTTTTCGAGTATAAGATGCGGCCACCGCCATCAGTGGCCTATCTACAGCATTCTGTAATGCTGTAGATAAGCCCCCGATGTAACC
Source organism: Oophaga sylvatica (assembly GCA_033576555.1). NCBI lineage: Eukaryota > Metazoa > Chordata > Amphibia > Anura > Dendrobatidae > Oophaga > Oophaga sylvatica. The sequence continues at coordinate 726,137,341 of JARQOD010000001.1, forward strand.
TGAAAGAGAAGAAAAACGAGTTATATTATACTCACCCAGGGGCGGTCCGCCGTCCAGTCCGATGGGCGTCGCTGTCTGGTCCGGCGCCTCCCATCTTCTAGCGAAGACGTCCTCTTCTTTGCTTCCCGTCGCGGCGCAGGCGCACTGCTCTGCCCTATTGAGGGCAGAGCAGAGTACTGCAGTGCGCAGGCGCCGGGAAAGGTCAGAGAGGCCCAGCGCCTGCGCACTGCAGTACTTTACTCCACCTTCAACAGGGCAGATCTGGTGCGCCTGCGCCGATGCTGCAACGGGAAGCAAAGAAGAGGACGTCTTTGCTAGAAGATGGGAGGCGCTGGACCGGACCGCGACGCCCATCGGACTGGACCGGAGCCCGGACCGCCCCCCGGGTGAGTATAATATAACTTCATTTTCTTCTCTTTCAGGTTACATCGGGGGCTTATCTACAGCATTATAGAATGCTGTAGATAAGCCCCTGATGGCGGTGGCCGCATCTTATACTCGAAAAATGGGGTGACAGATTCTCTTTAAGGTGACCGTACAGCTACAGTAGCTGATGGCAAGTTTAGGTCTGCTAAGGGTGCATTTATTTTCATTTGTGTATGCCTCTGGTGATGGCTTATGGTATCTCCCGAGAACAAATACATCCACCCGGCAGTAAAATTTAACATACCGTATATACTCGAATATAAGCCGAGATTTTCAGCCCATTTTTCAGCTGCAGATGGAAGGAAGAGAGCCACAGTATTCATTACTGATGGGTAGGCGGAGCCCCAGATCAGGATGTTACCTCAGATCAAAAGAGTGCTGACTGGCTGGCCCCTCCAGCTCGGGCTCCTCCTACTCAGCTCCAGTCTAAGATTTGAGGTCCAGAGGATGGTCGCTGCTAATGCAGCTCCTCAGAAGATTTTATTATTTTATATTCGGACAGGAGACTTGGATCACCAGTTGGTCTAGAGGTCTCAGGGGTACCAGCGCTGCTGTACCCCAACCTCTCCCTTGGCGGATCTGTATTTACTCAAAGTCCCTGCAGAATCCTTGCCGGCCCTGGGGGATGAGGAGAGCTTCCCTGGCGGGACGCAAACCACACGTGCGGTCACTGCGTTCCTCGCCCTGGGGGAAGCATGGGCACAGCGCCAGAAACCCCTGAGGGTCCCTGTGGCGCTTTTGGCTGGTGAGTACTCCACACAAAATTTTATTATTAATGTGTGAGTGCTTTAGCGTCTGATGGCGATATTACATGTATATCAGTATGCTTCAGCGCTGCGGTGACAGCGCTACTACATGTATGTCAGTATGCTTCAGCGCTGCGGTGACAGCGCTATTACATGTTATCAGTGTATTTCACCAGCCTCTCCCTTGGCGGATCTGTAACTACATAATGGTCCCTGCAGAATCCTTGCCGGCCCTGGGGGATGAGGAGAGTTTTCCCTGGCGGGGCGCAAACCACACACTGGGGTCACTGCGCTTCCCGCCCTGGGGGGGAAGCATGGGCATAGCGCCAGAAACCCCTGAGGGTCCCTGTGGCGCTAAGCTGGTGAGTACTCCACACAATTTTTATTATAATAATGTGTGAGTGCTTCAGCGCTGCGGTGACAGCGCTGTTACAAGTAGATGTGGTGATCTTTTGTCCGCAGGCAGATACCTGCAGGACAGAGAGGGAGCAGGAGCGAGGGAGTTCGCGCTCAATATTTGAGCTGGCGGGGGGCGTGGCCTAACTTTTCCCGGTCTTCTGAGCAGGAAGACGCGCGCTCTGGCGTTTCTCCTGCGACTTCCTCACTGTGGCGGCCATTACACAGGCTCCTGGGCTCCTCAGACCGCTCCTCTCCTCATAAGACACCACGGCCAGCTGGGTGAGTGCTGATTCCTCACCCCGCAGCGCAGCGATCGCTATCCTGCAGCTGCAGTCTCATTAGAGACATAAAATTGGCTGGGGCTCACAAACATATATATTGTGTTGAGTTTGCAATATTAACCCCTCTGAGGGTTATTTCTACCAGCTAAATTTTTTGACTGAATACCGCTGGGGTAACCCTGCCTGGTGGAGCGTTAACCCTTCAGCATATAAAAAAAAAAAAAAAAAAAACCGCATAGTTTTTGCTGGTATTACCGCTTTGACCTGCTCATACAGGTGAGACATGTCTGAACAGAGTTCAGATGCCGCGGACCACGTCCCAGTGCCATTGCGGCAATCAGATACGCAGACCTCCACAGCGTCTAGCGCTGCGGTCGACAGCGGTGAAAAATTGGATGATATCGCTCGATCGATCAACAACTTATCTGACCTTTTAGGTCAATATGTGTCTGCTAATTCCTCTCAGAGGAAGCGACGCAGGCCGTTACCGGCCTCTACACGGAGCGAGTCAGACGTATCTGATATTGGGCAGAGTTCCCCTTTAAATTCGGATGGAGAAATATCCGATTCAGATGCGGACGAGCCGCAGGGGCGTTCCTCTATGGCGAAGCGTACGGAGGCATTAATTGAAGCCATGAGAGATATATTACAGTTACCGGAGGAGGTAACTAGTCGTCCTGGTAAATCAGCACGCATGTTCCAGGAGTCCCGTGCTTCGCGTACAACATTGCCAGCTCTGGATGAGCTTAATAGTGTAATAGAGGAGGAACGTCTATGTCCAGATAAGCGTTTTCATGGAACGCATTTCTTGGATACACTTTATCCTTGCTCTGCGGAGTCAAAGGCTAATTGGACTTCTGCTCCTGAGGTGGATGTGTCTTTATCTCAGCTTAGTAAATCCTCACTACTCCCTATTAAGGGAAAAGCGAGCTTACAGGAGCCTTTGGATAGAAAAACAGAATTGGCGGCAAAAGCAAGCTATGAGGCTGCGGGTCATGGATTCCGAGCAGTGCTAGGATCCATGTGTGCTGCTAGAGCTTCTCTAGGCTGGTTGGCACGTCTGAAGACGGAGTTGCAAAATGAATCTCCGTTATCTGAGATACGGGAAACTTGTGAATGGTTAGAAACGGCAGCCTGTTATATCTTTGATGCCGGTCTGGATACGGCATCTCTGCTGGCCAAAGCGCAAGCTTCAGCGGTCACAGTCAGAAGAGCTTTATGGCTCAGACAGTGGGCCGGGGACGCAGTTTCCAAACAAGGGTTGTTGGCCTTACCTTACAAGGGTGGCCATCTTTTTGGATCCGACCTCACAGAGCTGATTTCCAAGGCTAAGGCGAAGGAATCAGCATTACCACAGCGTAGGGCCATGGCCTCGGTGTCCAGTAAGCCTGGTGTCTATAGTGGTCGGCGGTCCTTTCGGGGCCGAGGACGATCTAGTCACTCCTCGTGGGGATCGGGTCGTCCTTCCTTCTCAGGAAAGAAATCCTCTCAGAAAACTCGTACTCCCTGGAAGCAGAGTTTCCGCCAGGACAAGCGGGAACTTGACAAGAAGCCCGCAAAGTCGAATTGACGCCAGGGGTCCACTCGAGGATTCTCGAGTGGGGGGTCGCCTGCTTCTTTTCAAGGCGACTTGGATGGCTTGCGTTCCAGATTCCTGGGCAACGCGGATAGTGTCGGCAGGCTATTTCATAGAGTTTGCTTCTCGACCCCCAAATGTTTTTTGTCAGTCTCGCGTTCCGTCGGAACCCGAGCTTGTTGTCGCTCTACAGCGAGAGGTCGAATCTCTGCTACAAAAGGGTGTAGTGATACCGGTTCCGTCAGAGGACCGAGGGAAAGGTTTTTATTCCAACCTTTTTATAGTTCCCAAAAAGGAGAACAAATTTCGCCCGATTCTGGATCTCAAGCGATTAAACCGGCATGTCCATGCCCGGAAATTTCGCATGGAGTCGCTTCGCTCCGTTGTGGCAGCTCTGTCACAGAACGATTTTCTGGTGTCAATCGACATTCGCGACGCCTATTTGCATATTCCCATCGGAAAGGCTCATCAGCGCTTTCTTCGATTTGCCATAGGTCAGAATCATTACCAGTTCGTGGCTCTGCCGTTCGGCTTAGCCTCAGCACCAAGGGTCTTTACAAAAATTCTGGCGCCCCTCATGGCAATCCTTCGAAGACAGGGGATTACGATTCTCCCTTATCTGGACGATCTTTTGATCGTGGCTTCCTCGGAGGAGGAGGCGTTGACGGCTCGGGATTTGTCTCTTCAGTTTCTGAAGGACTTCGGTTGGCTGGTCAATTGGGAGACGTCGTCCCTGGAACCATCGAGGACAATCCTCTTTTTGGGAATGCATCTCGACACGTTTCGGTCGGTAGTTTCCCTACCACCAGACAAACAGTCATGTCTTCTTCGACATGTACAGATTATGAAATCCTCAACGGCAATGTCCCTTCGGAAGTGTATGCGTCTTCTGGGACTGATGGTGGCGTCCATGGAGGCAATTCCTTTTGCCCAGTTCCATTCCAGGACTCTCCAAAGGTTCATCTTGAGTCGATGGAACCAGTCGCAATCGCTGGATTGCAGTGTCACCATTTCTCGCGCGGTGCGGGATTCTCTAGAATGGTGGTTACGTCCAGGGGCATTCTCCCTGGGGAAGTCTTTTCTCCCTCCGAAGTGGTCAGTCATAACCACCGATGCCAGCCTGACGGGCTGGGGGGGTGTTTGGAACAATCTCTGGATTCAGGGGGTATGGTCATCGGAAGAGTCTGTTCTTCCGATCAACATCCTGGAATTGAGGGCGATTTTCCTTTGCCTCCAACATTGGACGGTCCCTTTGAGCGGTCTGCCAGTCCGAGTGCAGACAGACAATGCGACGGCTGTCGCGTATATCAATCACCAAGGTGGGACAAGGAGTTCCAGACTCATGGTAGAGGTGTCCCGAATTTTGATTTGGGCAGAGGCCAGTGTACCAGCCATTTCGGCGATTCACATTCCAGGGGTTCAGAATATTACAGCGGACTTTCTCAGTCGCAGAAGGATGGATCCCGGGGAGTGGAGTCTCCACCCGGAAGTTTTTGCACTCCTGTGCTCTCGCTGGGGAACCCCACAAGTGGATTTGATGGCATCCAGGTCCAATGCCAAGTTACCGACGTTCATGTCCAGGTGCAAGGACCCGAAGGCTGTGGCGGTGGATGCTCTAGTGGCTCAGTGGGATCAGTTCGAGCTGATCTATGTATTCCCGCCGATATCCTTACTTCCTCTAGTACTGCGTCGGATCAGACTAGAGAGAATTCCAGCTATTTTGATAGCTCCAGACTGGCCGAGAAGGGTGTGGTTCTCGACAATAATGTCGCTGTTGGCGGCACCTCCTTTTCCACTCCCTCTTCAACCGGACTTGTTGACTCAGGGGCCCGTTTGTCATCCGGACTTGATGTCTCTGCGTTTGACGGCGTGGCTCTTGAGACCGAAATCTTGACCCGTAGAGGTTTCTCAGCCGAGGTCATTGCTACCCTTCGTGCTGCAAGAAGTCCGGCTACTACTAGGATTTACCACAAAATTTGGGAAACCTTCTTTTCGTGGTGTTTGGGGTCTTCTCGGAACCCGAGAAAATTTTCCATTCCCAACCTGTTGGCTTTTCTGCAGCATGGGCTAGACAAGGGTTTGGCAGTCAGCACCCTGAAAGGTCAGATTTCTGCTCTGTCCTTATTGTTCCGGAGAACCATTGCTTCAAATAGAGACGTGCTCTCCTTTTTCCGAGGTATATCTCGTAAGTTCCCGCCGCGGAAGGCTCCCGTGTCTCCTTGGCGGCTCAACCTTGTTTTGGAGGCTCTTCAGCATAAACCTTTTGAGCTTATGGTTTCTGCTAGCCTTTCTTTACTTTCTTGGAAGGTGGCTTTTCTTGTAGCAGTCACTTCCTTGAGGAGAGTTTCTGAGTTGGCAGCTCTTTCTTGTTCGCCTCCTTTTCTGGAGTTTTTTTCCGGATCGTGTAGTGCTTCGCACTCGGGGTGATTTTTTGCCTAAAGTGGTGTCACAATTTCATGTCAACCAGGATATTGTGTTGCCTTCATTCTGCCCGGATCCGAAGAATGTGAAAGAGCGAGCTTTACACACATTGGATTTAGTGCGGGCCTTGAAGTTTTATCTATCTATTACTCAAGGTTTTCGTAAGACGGACTCCCTATTTGTGGTTCCAGTCGGTCGTCGGCGTGGTCAACGAGCTTCCAAGGATTCTATAGCTCGTTGGATTCGGTCAGCTATATTGGAAGCTTACCGTCTTCAGGGTGAATCTTGCCCGATTAAGATTCAAGCCCATTCCACGAGGGCTGTGGCTTCATCGTGGGCTTTTCACCAAGGTGCTTCGGCAGTGCAGCTCTGCCGGGCGGCAACTTGGCGCTCTGTCCACACGTTTACAAAGTTTTATAAAGTGGACGTCAGTGCTTCCGCTGATGCAGCCCTCGGACGTAGGGTCCTGCAGGCGGCTGTAGTTTAAAGTTCTAGATGAACTTGTGTTTAGCGCTGGTTGCGCTTTTTTGTTAAGGTTGTTGGGTTTCTGCCTTTTGTTGGTTTTTCCCACCCTTATTTTTGAACTGCTTTGGGACGTCCCATCAGTAATGAATACTGTGGCTCTCTTCCTTCCATCTGCAGCTGAAACACGGATTTTGGTAAGAACTTACCTGTAAAATCCTTTTCAGCGAAGGAAGGAAGAGAGACACAGCACCCTCCCAAGGCAGAAGTGTGTTGATGTTTTCAGATGCAGCGCGACCCTTATCTGATAGCGATTATCTGGGCTGAGGTCAGCGCGCTAAGGCTCTGTTCCAGCATCGCCAGCTCATCGCAGTAGTCAGGTTCCGTGAGTAGTACCTGGAACTCTGTGGTTTTTGGCTTTCTTTGCATGCATAACCTGTATCCTTGTGTTTTTTCTCTGAAGTTCCTTCAGAAGGGGTTATGTTGCTCCGCTGGTGATCTTGGCTCTTTTCCTAAAAGCTTTGGTACGACTGGAGCTGAGTAGGAGGAGCCCGAGCTGGAGGGGCCAGCCAGTCAGCACTCTTTTGATCTGAGGTAACATCCTGATCTGGGGCTCCGCCTACCCATCAGTAATGAATACTGTGTCTCTCTTCCTTCCTTCGCTGAAAAGGATTTTACAGGTAAGTTCTTACCAAAATCCGTGTTTTAGGGCTGAAAGTCCCCCTCTCGGCTTATATTCGAGTCATATACCAGGGGGTCGGCGGAGCTGTCCTGTATACTTACCCTTCCGCCGGCCCGGTCTCTGCCCTGCTCTTCTCCCATGGTCCCGGCGCCAGTATTCAGCCATCAGTGGTACCGCTCATTAAAGTCATGAATATGCACATATTCATGACTTTAATGAGCGGTAACACGTGACCGCTGAACACAGGCGCCGGGACCGTGGGAGAAGAGCAGGGCAGAGACGCGCCAGCGGAAGGGTAAGTATAAGCGATACTTACCTGTCCCGTTCCGCTGTGTCCTCGGGTCCTCTTGCTGCGATGTTCAGGCAGAGGGCGCGATGACGTAGTTACTGTGCGCAGCGCCCTCTGCCTGATCATTGACTGCTGGAGGACCCGGAAGACGGCGGCGAGCAGCGGTGACAAGTAAATGTCTCAGGTGCCGGGGCCCTGAGCGAACGGTGACACCGGCACCTTTCCCCCATAGCGCGCCGGTGTCCCCGCCTGCTCAGGACACCGGCACCTGGCCCCCAGCAACGAGAGGTGAGTATACCTTTTTTTTTTTCGGTTGCAGCAGCAATTGAGGCCTATAATATGGAGCATCTATGGGGGAATAATCTATGGGGGCATTATCTATGGGGGAATAATCTATGGGGCATTATCTATGGGGGAATAATCTATGGGGCATTATCTATGGGGGAATAATCTATGGGGGCATAATCTATGGGGCATTATCTATGGGGGAATAATCTATGGGGGCATAATCTATGGGGGAATAATCTATGGGGCATAATCTATGGGGGAATAATCTATGGAGCATCTATGGGGGCATAATCTATGGAGCATCTATGGGGGCACAATCTATGGAGCATCTATGGGGGCATAATACATGGGCAGCATATAGGGCATAATCTCATTTTCCACCCTAGGCTTATACTCGAGTCAGTAAGTTTTCCCAGTTTTTTGTGGCAAAATTAGGGGGGTCGGCTTATACTCGGGTCGGCTTATACTCGAGTATATACGGTACCTGATCCTTCTTTTCCCCTAAATCATCTGTTAAGAGATGGAAGAGTCTCATACATACAGTATAATCGGCTTTGGACAACCTTTCTCTCATGTTTTTAGGCACCTATATTCATAGTAGCTGGTGGACTGTGGTCTCTATAACAACACGTTTTTTAAAAAGAAAAAAAGTACTACTTTGTTACACTTGCACTGAAAGATTATTCTAGGAACGCTCTTTTTACCATAATGTTACCATGTAAATAAGCTACCAATCACCCAATGAATGAGCAAAACGCGTGTTCATCGGATTAAGTGGTTTTTAATATTGCCGAGAACAATGGCATCCTATACGCACTGAACAATCCACTACAGAACATTTAATGCACATCGTATAGCACGGTCTGCCTGTTTTCAATGACAGCCCATTGGTGAATATTACCCGATCATCAGTCGTTTACTGCCATTCGGTTCTTGTAAAGGGAATCTTAGCAGTGAAAGCTTATCAGTCTGTAGTAAATAATCATGTTTCCTTTTCCTCTTGAAATTACATTACAATTTTTATGTGCTAGGATAATCAGTGGATGATTTCTCATCATCGAGATGCCATGAAGAAAGCACTGACAGATGAGAAACTTCAAAGACTGCAGAGGGATGGAGGCACTCTGGTAGCAAGTATCCAGAAATCACCTTATCTGAGGTAATCCTGGTAGCCATGCTTTAATGTCAGCCAGGAAGATCAATTCTATTCAAAAATATTCAGAAAACTGAGGTTAGGAATATTTGTTTTGCTTGCGTTCAACAGACTTCATGACCCAGTGACCTTTTACTTGTATGAGAGGGTTGATGAGGCTCTACATCGACTAGTCCAATTGTCAAACCAAAAACTCCAGGAGCTGGAGGCAAAATTGCCATCCCCTGAGTGTCGAAACCGAACCATTGAGGTATGCTCTATGTTGCACAGTATAAGGTAAAGAAGAGAAGAACATTCAGCTGTACTGTTTTTATAGTAAAATAGTCATATAAGGCTACAGAAATACTGGTTGATGAGACAGAAAAAGAGCAATACAGTCAATATCAAATGTGTAAAGGGGTCGCTATGGGAGCCTAGTTTCCCTAGTCTTCCCTCCTTTTCCTTTGTATTAACGTCCTTGTTCCCTTCAAGTATATATTTCTTACCACTTAGCGATGCTGCCTATCTCTAATTTTAGAGAGGAACCAAAGATACAGAGGCTGTCAGAAGAGGACTTTGGGATATAAGGGATGTAGAAGGGACACTTAGGGATACGAGGATTGCATGAGGCAGAGAAGTAAAAGGTTAATGCAGTTGGAGTAGCTTGGGGATTAGCAGAGGGAAGTAAGAGTTAAAGGCTGTTGTTCTCTAAGGATAGGAGAGACCAGGGGGTCAGTAAATACTCAGTCAGCAAGGGTTGCCTGTAGAAGTGGAAGGTTTGTGTTCCTGAGTGCAGGGCCAATGGCAAGCCCACTTGTGATGGGGTTGGTGGTTATCTGGACTCAGGAGTGTAATTCTCTTGGCTTTTTAAGCCCAGCAACTGAGCTGTTATGGGGTCGTGTTCAGCGACAGGTGTGGGGAATGACATGTATTAACAGAACAAAGTTCAGCATTCCCTACCACCCGCATAAAGTCCAGCTCCTTGCTGGCTAAGTGATCTGATGATCAGTATAGATCCTTTCTTACCTCAGCTGAAAAAACAGAATGGGGCAACTTGTTTATTACCAGCCAACCCATTTCTGTATACTTGCACTATGTTCTCAGGCAGCTTGTGTTTTACACCGGCATGCCTGGGAACCTGGAGAAACATATCTCCCATACAGACCCTGGTCAGATGGGTCAGGGAGGGGACAGTACAGTGTATAAAAGTAAATAGATATATGTGGGGAAAATAAGTATTTGATCGCTTACTGATTTTAAAAGTTTGCCACTGTTAAAGACATGAACAGTCTATAATTTTAAGGGTAGGCTAATTTTAACATTGAGAGATAGAATATCAAAAATAAAATCCAGAAAATCACATTGTATAAATTATATAAATTTATTTGCATTTTACAGTGGGAAATAAGTATTTGATCCCCTACCAACCATTAAGAGTTCTGGCTCCTACAGACCAGTTAGATGCTCCTAATAAACTCGTGCATTAAAGACAGCTGTCTTACATAGTCACCTTTATAAAAGACTCCTGTCCACAGATTCAATTAATCAGTCAGACACTAACTTCTGCAACATGCACAAGACCAAGAGCTTTATAAGGATGTCAGGGACAAGATCATAGACTTGCACAAAGCTGGAATGGGCTACAAAACCATACATAAGGTGCTGGGTGAGAAGGAGACAACTGTTGGTGTAACAGTAAGAAAATGGAACAAACACAAAATGACTGTCAATTGACATTGATCTGGAGCACCATGCAAAAATCTCACCTCGTGGGGTATCCTTGATAATGAGGAAGGTGAGAGATCATCTTAAAACTACACAGGGTGAACTTGTTAATTATCTCAAGGCAGCTGGGACCACAGTCACCAAGAAAACCATTGGTAACACGTTACACCGTAAAGGTTTAAAATCCTGCAGTGCCCGCAAGGTCACCCTGCTCAAGAAGGCACATGTGCAGGCAAGTCTGAAGTTTGCCAATGAACACCTGGATGATTCTGTGAGTGGTTGGGAGAAGGTGCTGTGGTCAGATGAGACAAAAATTGAGGTATTTGGCATTAACTCAACTCACTGTGTTTGGAGGAAGAGAAATGCTGCCTATGACCCAAAGAACACTGTCCCCACTGTCAAGCATGGATGTGGAAACATTATATTTTGGGGGTGTTTCTCTGCTAAGGGTACAGGACTACTTCACTGCATCAATGGGAAAATGGATGGAGCCATGTACTGTAAAATCCTGAGTGACAACCTCCTTCCCTCCACCAGGACACTAAAAATGGGTCGTGTCTGAGTCTCCCAGCAAGACAATAACTCAAAACATACAGCCAAGGCAACAAAGGAGAGGCACAAAAAGAAGCACATTAAGGTCATGGAGTGGCCTAGCCAGTCTCCAGACCTCAATCCCATAGAAAACTTATGGAGGGAGATGAAGCTCCAAGTTGCCAAGCGACAGCCTCAAAATATTAATGATTTAGAGATGATCTGCAAAGAGGAGTGGACCAAAATTCCTCCTGACATGTGCGCAAACCTCATCAACAACTACAAAAACATCTGACTGCTGTGCTTGCCAACAAGGGTTTTGCCACCAAGTATTAGGTTTTGTTTGCCAGAGGGATCAAATACTTATTTCTCACTGCAAAATGCAAATAAATTTATTTAATTTATACAATGTGATTTCTGGATTTTATTTTTCAGCTGCAGAATGGAAGGGAGGGAGACACAGGAATTCATTACTGATGGGTAGGCGGAGCCCCAGATCAGGATGTCACCTCAGATCAAAAGAGTGCTGACTGGCTGGCCCCTCCAGCTCGGGCTCCTCCTACTCAGCTCCAGTCTAAGATTTGAGGTCCAGAGGATGGTCGCTGCTGGAAGCAGCTCCTCAGAAGATTTTATTATTTTTATCGGACAAGAGACTTGGACATGAGTCTGAAAGGTCTCAGGGGTACCAGCGCTGCTGGACCCCACCTCTCCCCTGGCGGATCTGTATTTTACATAAATAGTCCCTGCAGAATCCTTGCCGGCCCTGGGGGATGAGGAGAGCTTCCCTGGCGGGACGCAAACCACACGTGCGGTCACTGCGTTCCTCGCCCTGGGGGAAGCATGGGCATAGCGCCAGAAACCCCTGAGGGTCCCTGTGGCGCTTTGGCTGGTGAGTACTCCACACAAAATTTTATTATTAATGTGTGAGTGCTTTAGCGTCTGATGGCAGCGCTATTACATGTATATCAGTATGCTTCAGCGCTGCGGTGACAGCGCTATTACATGTTTATCAGTGTATTTCACCAGCTTCTCCCTTGGCGGATCTGTAACTACATAATCGTCCCTGCAGAATCTTGCCGGCCCTGGGGGATGAGGAGAGTTTCCCTGGCGGGGGCGCAAACCACACGCTGGGGTCACTGCGCTTCCCGCCCTGGGGGGAAGCATGGGCATAGCGCCAGAAACCCCTGGGGGTCCCTGTGGCGTTTCGGCTGGTGAGTACTCCACATTTTGGTAAAATGTGTGTGAGTGTTTTAGCGACTGCTGCGGCAGCCGCTGTACATATATATGCCGGTGACTAGTTTTTTCTATGTCCGCAGGAGGATGCCTGCAGGACGAGGGAAAGGAGGGGAGTACGCGCTCTTTTTATTTTTTGAATTTCGCGCCGCTTCTGAGCGCGCGCTTTACTGCAGCCTCCATTTTCGGCTCCTCTACATGGAGCACATGGAGGCAGAGCGCGGCGGCCATTGCTGATAAAGCGCTGCAAGCTGAAAGCTCCCCGGATCGTTCTCCTCCCCTCCCGGCAAGAATACGTGACCAGCTTGGTGAGTCGCTTCTAGCCCGCCGGGCAGAAGCTTAACTCCTTCACCTCCACAGCGCGGGCGCCGTCTGGGGCACTTCTGAGTGACAGATTGCGCTGTCCTGCGGCTGTTCTCGCATAAGGGGCTCGCACACTCTTTTAATATTAATAAAGAGGCTGTGGGGAGTCTGCGACATTAATGCTGCCACTATACGTTTCCGCTGACGATCCTGATGGCGTCGCATAATATTGCGATCGTTTGTGTGTCATTTTTAATGTCGCTATTAGCTGCCAATCTGGGCGATCTCATTAGCATCGCATAGGCGATTAGCGATCTCCTTGACAACTTTGGCGGTCATTGCGTTATAAAAAACAGCGCAATTTTTTAGCGATCTTGTGGAACGTTTTTCTGTTTAGTGTGGCATGGCTGTCCTGCAGCTGCGACCTTATAAGAGGCGCCTGAGATTCGCACACCCTTTTTCATTATCAAGGTTGTGGGGAGTCAGCTACTTTAACCCCTTCTTAGGCGGTTAACTCTTAATGGGAGACAGCTGGGGTAGCTCTCGCCTTAGAGCTTTAACCCTTCAGCGTTTGTTTTTTATTTAAGTACTGCTCTGGTTACTGACAGGTTTATCCTGCCATATACTATGCAAGGGCATGTCAGAGACCCTCTCCCAGATCCGCTACGGACCAGCCTCGCGTATCTGACACGCAGACCTCGACTCATACACGGTCAGAGGTTCCAGTGGTGTCAAAATGAAGGCCTTCACTGGTTTCTATTGATGACCTTTTAGGTTATGGAGTGTCAACTAGATCCTCTCAAGGAAGCGACACAAATCGGTGCTTTCCTCCTCGCTTAGCGAAGAAGTCCGATTCGGTCAAGGAGGATCGGCAGGGACACCCTGCCTCTCTCTCAGGGGCCGTACTAAAATTTCTGTGGAAGCCATGTGGACGTTACAGTTACCGGAGGAGGTAACTAGTCGTCCTGGTAGGTCGGCCCGGATGTTGCAAGGGTCGCATGGGTCGCGACGACCTTACAAACTATCCGTTTTTCTACGGAGTTATTTGTTAATTGGACCCCTTCTCCTGAAGTGAATGTCCCTTTATTCCAGCTTAGCAAATCTTCCTAGTAAAGGGAAGACGAATCTGCAGGACACGCTGGACAGAAGAACGGAGATGGCAACAATTTCCATCTGGTAGCCGTGGATCATAGATTCGGTATTAAGGATCTAGGTGTACTTGTTAAGTTTCCCTGAGCCGGTTGGACCGTCTAAGGACGGCGTGGCAAGTTTCCCTCTATCAAGGTAGATGGGCTTTTCTAGTTGAAGGATAATGCGTCACTGCTATCCAGGGCGCAATCCTCGGCAGTTACAGTCAGAAGAGCACTGTGACTTGGATGGAACGCAGTTTTCCAACAGGGTTTGCTATCTTTAGCTTAGAAAGTGGTCAGCTATTTGACTGACCTCACGGAGCTGATGCCAAGGCAAAGGCAAAAGAAGCAGCTTTACCGCAGCGCAGAGCTGTGACTTCTGCGTTTGGCAGGACTAGTGCCGATAGTTATCGGCAGTCCTTTTCGGTTCAAGGGATGATCTGACCAACCCTCTGGGGGTTTGTGTCGTCTCTCTCTTTTTAAAAAAAAAAAAAAAAAAAAAAAGGGGGGAATTCTCAGAAATTCCGCATACCCTGGAAACAGAACTTCTGTTAAGGCAGAAGCTAGAAGAAAAAAAAAAAAAAAAAAATTCGCTAAGGCGGACTGACTTCTGACATTCCATTAGAGCCGAGCATGAAGTCGCTTCGCTCAGTTATGGCAGCCCTGTCGCAGAACGATCAATCGACATTCGCAACGCTTTTTGGCATGTTCCCATCGGAAGACCTCACCCAGGTTGTGGCTCGACCATTCGGTTTGGCTTTAACGCCCAGAATTTTTACAACGATTCTGACGCCAGAATCTCATGGCAATCCTTCAAAGACGGGGATTTACGATTCGTCCCTATTTGGACGGCCTTTTCGGTTGTGGCTTCAAAGGAGAAGTCGTCTCTGGAATCGTCGCAGGCAATCCTGTTTTTGAGGATGCATTTCGACATGGTACGGGAGGGGTTGTCCCTACCTCCAGACAAGCAGGCATGTCTGCTCCAGCATGTACAGACTATGAAGTCTGCGACAGCAGTGTCCCTTCGGAAGGTATGCGCCTTCTGGGTCTGACGGTGGCGTCCATGAGGTTTTTTCCGTTTGTCCAATTTCATTCCAGAGCTCTCCATAGGCTCATTCTGAGTCGTTGGGATCAATTGCAAGGTTCGCTGGATTGCAGCGTCATCATCTCTCACAGGGTGCGAGAATCCCTAGGATGGTGTTTATGTCCAGGAGCGTTATCCCTGGGAAAGTTTTTTCTCCCTCCGAAGTGGTCGGTCATAACCACCGATGCCAGCCTGACGGGCTGGGGGGGGGTGTTTGGAACAATCTCTGGATTCAGGGAGTATGGTCATCGGAAGAGTCTGTTCTTCCGATCAACATCCTGGAATTGAGGGCGATTTTCCTTTGCCTCCAACATTGGACGGTCCCTTTGAGCGGTCTGCCAGTCCGAGTGCAGACAGACAACGCGACGGCTGTCGCGTATATCAATCACCGAGGTGGGACAAGGAGTTCCAGACTCATGGTAGAGGTGTCCCGAATTCTGATTTGGGCAGAGGCCAGTGTGCCAGCCATTTCGGCGATTCACATTCCAGGGGTTCAGAATATTACAGCGGACTTTCTCAGTCGCAGAAGGATGGATCCCGGGGAATGGAGCCTCCACCCGGAAGTTTTTTGCACTACTGTGCTCTCGCTGGGGAACCCCCCCAAATGGATTTGATGGCATACAGGTCCAATGCCAAGTTACCGACGTTCATGTCCAGGTACAAGGACCCGAAGGCTGTGGCGGTGGATGCTCTAGTGGCTCAGTGGGATCAGTTCGAGCTGATCTATGTATTCCCGCCGATATCCTTACTTCCTCTAGTACTGCGTCGGATCAGACTAGAGAGAATTCCAGCTATTTTGATAGCTCCAGACTGGTCAAGAAGAGTGTGGTTCTCGACAATAATGTCGCTGTTGACGGCACCTCCTTTTCCACTCCCTCTTCAACCGGACTTGTTGACTCAGGGGCCCGTTTGTCATCCGGACTTGATGTCCCTGCGTTTGACGGCGTGGCTCTTGAGACCGAAATCTTGACCCGTAGAGGTTTCTCAGCCGAGGTCATTGCTACCCTTCGTGCTGCAAGAAGTCCGGCTACTACTAGGATTTACCACAAAATTTGGGAAACCTTCTTTTCGTGGTGTTTGGGGTCCTCTGGGAACCCGAGAAAATTTTCCATTCCCAACCTGTTGGCTTTTTCTGCAGCATGGGCTAGACAAGGGTTTGGCAGTCAGCACCCTGAAAGGTCAGATTTCTGCTCTGTCCTTATTGTTCCGGAGAACCATTGCTTCAAATAGAGACGTGCTCTCCTTTTTCCGAGGTATATCTCGTAAGTTCCCGCCGCGGAAGGCACCCGTGTCTCCTTGGCGGCTCAACCTTGTTTTGGAGGCTCTTCAGCATAAACCTTTTGAGCCTATGGTTTCTGCTAGCCTTTCTTTACTTTCTTGGAAGGTGGCTTTCCTTGTTGCAGTCACTTCCTTGAGGAGAGTTTCTGAGTTGGCAGCTCTTTCTTGTTCGCCTCCTTTTCTGGAGTTTTTTCCGGATCGTGTAGTGCTTCGCACTCGGGGTGATTTTTTGCCTAAAGTGGTGTCACAATTTCATGTCAACCAGGATATTGTGTTGCCTTCATTCTGCCCGGATCCGAAGAATGTGAAAGAGCGAGCTTTACACACATTGGATTTAGTGCGGGCCTTGGAGTTTTATCTATCTATTACTCAAGGTTTTCGTAAGACGGACTCCTTTTTTGTGGTTCCAGTCGGTCGTCGGCGTGGTCAACGAGCTTCCAAAGATTCTATAGCTCGTTGGATTCGGTCAGCTATATTGGAAGCTTACCGTCTTCAGGGTGAATCTTGCCCGATTAAGATTCAAGCCCATTCCACGAGGGCTGTGGCTTCATCGTGGGCTTTTCACCAAGGTGCTTCGGCAGTGCAGCTCTGCCGGGCGGCAACTTGGCGCTCTGTCCACACGTTTACGAAGTTTTATAAAGTGGACGTCAGTGCTTCCGCTGATGCAGCCCTCGGACGTAGGGTCCTGCAGGCAGCTGTAGTTTAAAGTTCCGGATGAACTTGTGTTTAGCGCTGGTTGCGCTTTGTTGTTTAAGGTTGTTGGGTTTCTGCCTCTTGTTGGTTTTTTCCCACCCTTATTTTTGAACTGCTTTGGGACGTCCCATCAGTAATGAATTCCTGTGTCTCCCTCCCTTCCATTCTGCAGCTGAAACACGGATTTTGGTAAGAACTTACCGGTAAAATCCTTTTCAGCGAAGGAAGGGAGGGAGACACAGCACCCTCCCAAGGCAGAAGTGTGTTGATGTTTTCAGATGCAGCGCGACCCTTATCTGATAGCGATTATCTGGGCTGAGGTCAGCGCGCTAAGGCTCTGTTCCAGCATCGCCAGCTCATCGCAGTAGTCAGGTTCCGTGAGTAGTACCTGGAACTCTGTGGTTTTTGGCTTTCTTTGCATGCATAACCTGTATCCTTGTGTTTTTTCTCTGAAGTTCCTTCAGAAGGGGTTATGTTGCTCCGCTGGTGATCTTGGCTCTTTTCCTAAAAGCTTTGGTACGACTGGAGCTGAGTAGGAGGAGCCCGAGCTGGAGGGGCCAGCCAGTCAGCACTCTTTTGATCTGAGGTGACATCCTGATCTGGGGCTCCGCCTACCCATCAGTAATGAATTCCTGTGTCTCCCTCCCTTCCTTCGCTGAAAAGGATTTTACCGGTAAGTTCTTACCAAAATCCGTGTTTCATATTCTATCTCTAAATGTTAAAATTAACCTACACTTAAAATTATAGACGGTTCATGTCTTTGTCAGTGGGCAAAATTACAAAATCAGCAAGGGATCAAATACTTATTTCCCACACTGTAGGTGTATCCATATAAATATATGCACAATAAAAACAAAACAGCAGTTCAGAGACTTCATTTTTCTTTTTGTAATTTTGTGACTTGATATCTGTTTTCTTCAATAAAAAGGGAATGTGTTGTCAAAATGCCAGAAAATGACCTATTGTTTAAATCAGGTGTTTGTTTGTAAGTTATTAAAAAAAATAATTCACAATTTTCTTTTTTATCATTAAAAAAAATTGTACTCTTTCAATATTCACACAGGCCACTGGAGCTTTTCTAGACTCATACTTCCTGTCCTTGATGGCTTATCAGAGGCATAATTACAGTGACAGTTAACACTTCTATTCACAGCTGAACGAAAAAAGATTGGTTTGGTACAGTGTTAGCCAGTAGAAAAAAACATATAGAGTGCTTTCAGTGGGAGAAGCAAAATAGGAATCTTGTGGGTATGATACCTTTTAATGGCTAACAAAATATAGTTTAAGATATTAGAGGGCAAGCTTTCAGAACTGCTTACGTCTCTTCATCAGGCTGGTGTAACAGTGTTTGTTTATTTAAATGTCCATGTATCACACCATTCCTGTGTTTTTCACTGTAAATAATTGTGTTTCTTCAAATATTTTGTTACACCAGCCTGATGAAGAGACGTAAGCAGTCTCGAAAGCTCGCCCTCTAATATCTTAAACTATATTTTTTTAGCCATTAAAAGGTATCATACCCACAAGATTCCTATTTTGCTTCTCCCACTGAAAGCACTCTATATGTTTTATTCACAGCTGGTGACACAGGATCCACTAACTGACCCTGCTCCTCCTCCCTTCACAGTGACTTTTGCATTACACTCAGTAGACGCTTCACTAAAAAATATGGGTCAGAGTCTGTTCATTGTAAATATTGTATATGTGGACTTCAACAATGGTGAAAAAAAATTGGAAAATGCAGATGTATAAAAAATATATATATTTTTTTACAAATTTCTGGAAGCTGTAACATTTTCATTAATTTTTGAGTTAATAGAGATGTGTGATGGCTCATTTTTTGCGGGGCAAGGCAACATTTTTTTATGCCACTTTGGGATAGGTATAATATTTCGATAGCTTCTTACAGTATTTTTTGTGGCATTGCAACTATCAAAACACCATAAATTTGGCATTTTACATTTTTTTTACAGTGTTTACTGATTGGGTTAATTATTTTTTATATTTTGATACATCAGACTTTTATGGGTGCAGTGATACCACATATGAGTATTTTTTATTATCTTTATTTGTAATGGAGTAAAAGGGGAGTGATTTAAACTTTTATATATTTTTCCACTGACAGCGGTATTGGCAGTGCGCCGACATGAGTGTGTGTCAGTCTATGTGCCCATCGGCAACCTGTAACATGATCGCGAGTGTCTCATTATGGGGCTACATTGAAGCCAAGCCTGTGGCTAGGCTTCAAAGGAGAATGTGATTTTTACTATATGCAGCAATACTATGGTATTGCTGTATGTAGTACAAGCAATCAGACAATCGCAAGTTTGAGTCCCCTAGGGACTCGCATGTACTGATCAATGCAGAAAGAAAATAATGAGTTATCTAATATTACAGTAAGTTCACATAAAATGTACACCACTAGTTTCACATTGTAGAAAAAAAGGGAAGAGTCTGTTATCTGACTGCAATAGGGAAAAATATGACTGTAGTGCTCTTTAGGATAATTATTACAGTAAAAAATAATTACCATAAACTCCTCCCTTAGTACAATATTAGGGAAAGACCAAAAAAATTATGAATTACTGTTGGCATTTTAAGGAGACAGCAATACACAGTGTCTAGAACAACCTACATAGGCAAGAAAGGTATATCCTATAATAAGCGACCTATTCAAATGGCACTTCCTACCATAACAATATCAAAAGAAGAAAATGGAAGTATATGGCCATAAAATACAAACTTTATTAAACTGACACATTAATAAAATCACAAACATATAAAAGGAGATATACATACAAATACACTCATATAAGGAATATATGCGCATAAACCCAATATAGAAATCCAGATCCGACAGTCAAAATACTCAGTAACCAAAAACCCAATTATTGACAAAAAGAATCATACATAGTAAGAATCATGAATCACAGTATTAGTTATATATTACTCTAATATCTATTTGCCAGTGCTAGTCATAAGAGGACATATTTATAAAATGCAAAGTGCATGGCCCCTTATTGGGAAAAAAATTATTTTATATGTATACACAATTAAAGTATGCTGTGTACAAATTTACGCAGAATACGAGCCATATAGTACTGACAGACTCTTACTATGGATATATGCATGTATGCTTAGGTGCTATGATTGTTAGGTAGAAGGTGGTTAATATAGCGTCACACTTGTGATGTTTTCTATAGACCATTTTGGAAAACGTTTGTATCCATTTCATTTTTTGGTATATACATGTGTGCACGCTACACACAAGCGGCACTAGCTTACGTTTGGTCTTTGATTTATACCAGTTCACCTCTCTTCCTCCAAATTAACTTGTATATATTTATGCACATATACTATTGTTGGCACTAGCCCACTTTACTTTTGACAGCCATTGTTCTCAGTAGATGCCTTATATGGCGTGTATTCTGTGTAAATTTGTACACAGCATACTTTAATTGTGTATACATATAAAATAATTTTTCAGCTGCAGATGAAGGAAGGGAGACACACTAGGCATTACTAGTGGGTAGGCGGAGCCCAGATAGGATTGACACCTCAGATTAAAAAGAGTGTTGACCGGCCCCTCCAGCTCAGGCTCCTCCTACTCAGCACTTCAGTCTAAAATTTGAGGTCTCAGAGGATGGTCGCTGCTGGAAGCAGCTCCTCAGAAGATTTTATTATTTTTTATCGGACAAGAGACTTGGATCACCAGAGTGGTCTAGAGGTCTCAGGGGTCTCAGCGCTGCTGGACCCCAACCTCTCCCTTGGCGGATCTGTATTACCCTAATGGTGGTCCCTGCAGAACCCTGCCGGCCCGGGGGGATGAGGATGGCTTCCCTGGCGGGGGCGCAAACCGCGCACAGGGGTCACTGCGTCCCCCGCCCTGGGGGGAAGCATGGGCAAGCGCCAGAAACCCCTGGGGGTCCCTGTGGCGCTCGGCTGGTGAGTACTCCACATTTTTATTAAAGATGTGTGTGAGTGACTTAGCGGTTGCTGCGGCAACCGCTGTACAGTAAACATGCCGGTGACTGAGGAGAATGGAGAGAGGAGTGCGCGCTTTTTTATTTTTGAATTTCGCGCCGCTCTGAGGGGAAGAGAGAGAGGAGTGCGCGCCTTTTTTATTTTTGAATTTCGCGCCGCTCTGAGCGCGCGCTTTACTGCAGCCTCCATTTTCGGCTCCTCTACATGGAGCACATCGGAGGCAGAGCGTGGCGGCCATTTCATGACAGGCTGAAATCGCTCCCCTCCCTTCCCGGCAAGAACGTGACCAGCTGGGTGAGTCGCTTCTAGCCCGCGGGCAGAAGCTTAACCCCTTCACCCCCACAGCGCGGGCGCCGTCTGGGGCACTAATGAGTGGCAGATTGCGCTGTCCTGCGGCTGTTATCGCATAAGGGGCTCGCACACTCTTTTCAATATTAATAAAGAGGTTGTGGGGAGCCTGCGATATTATTATTATTATTATGCCACTAACGTTTCCGCTAACGATCCTGATAACGACGCATACTAATTTGATCGTTTGTGTGATCTTTTTTAATGTCGCTAGTAGCTGCCAATCTGAGCGATCTCATTAACATCGCATAAGCGGTTAGCGATCCCCTTAATGACTTTGGCGGTCATTGCGATATACAAAACAGCGCAATTTTTTAGCGATTTTGTGGAACTTTTTTCTGTATAGTTTGGCATAACTGTCCTGTAGCTGCGATCTTATAAGAGGCGCTTGAGGCTCGCCACCCTTTTCATTATCAAGGTTGTGGGGAGTCTGCTACTTTAACCCCTTCTTAGGCGGTTAACTCTTAATGGGGGACAGCTGGGTAGCTCTCTCTTTAAGAGCTTTAACCCTTCAGCGTTTGTTTTTTCTTTAAGAAACATACTGTTCTGGTTACTGACAGGTTTAACCTGCCGTATACTGTGCAAGGGCATGTCAGAGACCGTCTCCCAGATCCGCTACAGGATCAGTCTCGCGTATCTGACACGCAGACCTCGACTCATGCGCAGCTGTCGGAAGTTCCAGTGGTGTCAAAATGGAGGTCCTCACTAGTTTTTATTGATGGCCTGTCTGACCTTCTAGGTTATTGGGTGTCAGCTACATCCTCTCAAGGAAGCGACACAAATCGGTGCCTTCCTTCTCGCGTAGCGAAGATGTCCGATTCGGACAAGGAAAATCGGCAGGGACACTCTGCCTCTCTCATGGGCCGTACTAAGATTTCTCCATGTGGGCGTTACAGTTACCGGAGGAGGTAACTAGACTTCCTGGTAAGTCGGCCCGGATGTTTCAGGAGTCGCATGGGTCGCGACGGCTTTACAAACTGTTTCCGTTTTTTCTTACGGAGTTGATAATTGGACTCCTTCTCCTGAAGTGAATGTCCCTTTACCCCAGCTTAGCAAATCTTCCTGGTAAAGGGAAGGCGAGTCTGCAACCCGCTGGACAGAAAAACGGAGATGTCAACAATATCTATCTGTGAGACCGCAGGTCATGGATTCGGTATTAAGGATGTACTTGTAAAGTTTCCCTGAGCCGGTTGGACCGTCTAAGGACGGGATCCTCTCTTTCGAGGTAGATGGGCTTTTCAAGTTGAAGAATACTGCGTCACTGCTATCCAGGGCGCAATCCTCGGCAGTCACAGTCAGACTCTGTGGCTTGGACAGTGGACGCGGTTTCCAAGCAGGGTTTGCTATCTTTAGCTTAGGAAGTGGTCAGCTATTTGAATCTGACCTCACGGAGCTGATTGCCAAGGCAAAGGCAAAAGAAACAGCTTTACCGCAGCGCAGACCTGTGACGTCTGCGTCTGGCAGGACTAGTGCCGGTAGTTGTCGGCGGTCCTTTCGGTTCAAGGGATGATCCGGCCAACCTTCTGGGGGTTTGGGTCGTCTCTCTCTTTTTTTTTTTTTAAAAAAAAAAAAAAAAAAAAGGGGAATTCTCAGAAATTCCGCATACCCTGGAAACAGAACTTCTGTTAAGACAGAAGCTGGCAAAAAACCCGCCAAGGCGCACTGACGTCTGGGTCTCACTCGAGCGCTCTCGAGTGGGGGGTCGTTTACTCCAATTCAAACCGACTTGGGTTTCCCGTGTGTCGGACGCCTGGATGACACAGGTTGTGTTGGCAGGCTACTTCATAGAGTTTCTTTCTCGACCCCCGGACAGTTTTTGCCAATCTCGCATTCCGTCAGAGTCGAACTTTTTGCCGTTCTACTACGAGAGGTCGATTCCCTTCTGCAGAAGGGTGTGGTGATACCGGTTCAGCAGAGGACCAGGAAGAGGAATTTTATTCCAACCTCTTTGTGGTCCCCAAAAAGGAGGACAAATTTCGCCCTATTCTGGATCTCAAAGATTGAATCGACATGTCTACACCCGACAATTTCACATGGAGTCGTTTCGCTCCGTTGTGGCAGCCCTGTCGCAGAACGCCGTCGGAAGGGCTCACCGGCGCTTCTTTCGTTTTGCCATAGGTCAGGACCATTGCCAGTTTGTGGCTCTGCCATTCGGCTTGGCCTCGGCGCCCAGAGTTTTTACAAAAATTCTGGTACCCCTCATGGCAATTCTTCAAAGACAGGGGGTTACGATTTTTCCCTACCTGGACGATCTCCTCAAAGGAGGAGGCGGTGACGGCTCGCAATCTATCCCTTCAGCTCCTGGAGGATTTCGGGTGGCTGGTTCAATTGGGAGAAGTCGTCTCTGAAACCGTCGCAGTCATTCCTGTTTTTGGGGATGCATTTCGACACGGTACGGACGGTGGTGTCCCTTCTTTCCAGACAAGCGGGCATGTCTATTCCGACATGTACAGATTATGAAGTCTGCGACAGCAATGTCCCTTCGGAAGTGTATGCGCCTTCTGGGTTGATGGTGGTGTTCATGGAGACACTTCCGTTTGCCCAATTTCATTCCAGGGCCCTCCAAAGGCTCATTCTGAGTCGTTGGGATCGATCGCAAGTTTCTCTGGATTGCAACGTCATCATCTCTCACAGGGTGCGAGAATCCCTAGGATGGTGGTTACGTCCAGGAGCGTTATCCCTGGGGAAATCTTTCTTTCCTCCGAGGTGGTCGGTCATAACCACCGATGCCAGCCTGACGGGCTGGGGGGGGTGTCTGGAACGATCTTTGGATCCAGGGAGTATGGTCATTGGGAGAGTCTGTTCTACCGATCAACATCCTGGAATTGAGGGAAATTTTTTCCTTTGCCTCCATCACTGGACGGTTCCTTTAAGCGGTCTACCAGTCCGAGTGCAGACAGACAACGCGACGGCGGTTGCGTATATCAACCACCAAGGCGGGACAAGGAGCTCCAGGCTCTTGATGGAGGTGTCTCGTATTCTGTTATGGGCCGAGACCAAGGTTCCAGCTATCTCTGCGATGCACATTCCAGGAGTCCAGAATACCACGGCGGACTTCCTCAGTCGCGAGAAGATGGATCCTGGAGTCTTCATCCGAAAATTTTTGCACTGCTGTGCTTCCGTTGGGGAACTCCCCAAGTGAATTTGATGGCATCCAGGTTCAATGCCAAACTACCGACCTTCATGTCCAGGTACAAGGACCCGAAGGCTATAGCGGTGGTTGCTCTGGTGGCTCCGTGGGACCATTTCGAGCTAGTCTATGTGTTTCCGCCGATATCTTTACTTCCTCTGGTGCTGCGTCGGATCAGACTGGAGAGAATTCCGGCTATGTTGATAGTCCTGGATTGGCCAAGGAGGACGTGGTTCTCGACACTGGTGTCGCTTTTGGCGGCACCGCCATTCCCACTTCCTCCTCGCCCGGACCTGTTAACCCAGGGGCCGTTCGTCATCCGGACTTCAAGTCTCTGCGTTTGACGGCGTGGCTCTTGAGACCGAAATATTGACCCGTAGAGGTTTTTTCAGCCGAAGTCATTGCCACTCTGCGAGCTGCCAGAGGTCCGGCTACTACTAAGATTTATCACAAGACTTGGGAAGCCTTCTTTTAGTGGTGTTCGGGTTCTTCAAGGAATCCGAGGATTTTTTCCATTCCCAATTTGTTGGCTTTGCTGCAGTACGGGCTGGACAAAGGTTTGGCAGTTAGCACTCTGGAAGGTCAGGTTTCTGCCCTGTCCTTGCTGTTTTGGAAGGCTATCGCCTCGCGTAGGGACGTGCGTTCCTTTTTTCAAGGAGTAACTTGTCAGTTTCCACCGCGGAAGGCACCTGTGTCTCCTTGGCGGCTCAACCTTGTCTTGGAGACTCTTCAGCATGTACCTTTTGAGCCTATGGGATCTGCTAGACTTTCTTTACTTTCTTAGAAGGTTGCCTTCTTACTGGCGGTAACCTCTTTAAGAAGGGTTTCTGAGTTGGCAGTTCTTTCCTGCTCGCCTCCTTTCCTGGAGTTTTACCCGGATCAAGTAGTGCTTCGCACTAGGGGCGACTTTCTACCTAAGGGGTGTCGCAATTTCATGCTAACCAGGATATTGTGTTGCCCTCGCTTTGCCCGGGCCCAAGGAATGCAAAGGAACGGGACTTGCACAAATTGGATTTAGTGCGAGCCTTGAAGTTCTATTTGTCTGTCATTCAAGGCTTTCGGAAGTCAGATTCTCTGTTTGTGATTACAGCAGGTCGTAGGCGTGGTCATCGAGCTTCCAAGGACTCTATAGCTCGTTGGATTTGGTCGGCCATTTTGGAGGTTTACCGACTTAAAGGCGAACCTTGCCCGATTAAGATTCGAGCTCACTCCACGAGGGCTGTGGCTTCATCGTGGGCCTTTCACCAAGGGGCCTCGGCAGTTCAGCTCTGCGTTCCGTCCACACATTTACAAAGTTTTATAAGGTGGACGTCAGTGTTTCTGCTGATGCGGCCTTAAGACGTAGGGTCCTGCAGGCAGCGGTAATTTACAGTTTTTAGTTAACTTGTATTTGGCGCCTGTGGCGCATTTATCTAGGTTGTTGGGTTTCTGCCTATTTTGTTTTTTTCCCACCCTAATTTTTGGACTGCTTTGGGACGTCCCACTAGTAATGCCTAGTGTGTCTCCCTTCCTTCATCTGCAGCTGAAAGACGGATTTTGG
Source organism: Oophaga sylvatica (assembly GCA_033576555.1). NCBI lineage: Eukaryota > Metazoa > Chordata > Amphibia > Anura > Dendrobatidae > Oophaga > Oophaga sylvatica. The sequence goes on from JARQOD010000001.1 coordinate 726,163,022, forward strand.
TAAGAACTTACCTGTAAAATCCTTTTCAGCGAAGAAGGAAGGGAGACACACATCCCTCCCATGGCAGAAGTGTGTTGTTGTATTTACAGATGCAGCGTGGCCCTTCTCTGATAGCGATTTTCTGAGCTGAGGTCGACGCGCTAAGGCTCTGTTCCAGCATTGCCAGCTTATCGCAGTAGTCAGGTTCAGTGAGTAGTACCTGGAACTGTGTGTTTTTTTCTTTGCCAAATGCATGCATAACCTGTACTTTTGTATTTTTCTCTGAAGTCCTTCAGAAGGGGTTATGTTGCTTCGCTGGTGATACTGTTCTTCCTTAAGCTTGGGTACGACTGAAGTGCTGAGTAGGAGGAGCCTGAGCTGGAGGGGCCGGTCAACACTCTTTTTAATCTGAGGTGTCAATCCTATCTGGGGCTCCGCCTACCCACTAGTAATGCCTAGTGTGTCTCCCTTCCTTCTTCGCTGAAAAGGATTTTACAGGTAAGTTATTACCAAAATCCGTCTTTTTCCCAATAAGGGGCCATGCACTTTGCATTTTATAAATATGTCCTCTTATGACTAGCACTGGCAAATAGATATCTATTAGAGTAATATATAACTAATACTGTGATTCATGATTCTTACTATGTATGATTCTTTTTGTCAATAATTGAGTTTTTGGTTACTGAGTATTTTGACTGTCGGATCTGGATTTCTATATTGGGTTTATGCGCATATATACCTTATATGAGTGTATTTGTATGTATATCTCCTTTTATATGTTTGTGATTTTATTAATGTGTCAGTTTAATAAAGTTTGTATTTTATGGCCATATACTTCCATAGGCAAGAAAGGGTTTCTTATTAAACTGTACAGCCTTGCACCCAGTGTTTCCAGCTTTCCCATGGCGTGCCAGCTGGTCATCCAAACATACGCTGTGTTGCGTGATATATGTGACAACTCGCATCAATGTGATGATGTGATCTAGTTTGTGATTAATAAAGTGACAGCTGCTTTAATTGCTGCGTAACTACTTGATTTGCAAAATTATGTTAAAATAAATTACAGGGGAAAGGGTTATAAAAATGAAAATAATTTTGTACCCATAACCCTGTTTTCCAATAATTAGTAGTTGGTATGTGTAGTGCTAGCTGCAGTCTAGTAATGTAAACACAATTAATATTAATGTACATACATGAACATTCCTGTCATCTAAATAAGTGCTTAAAAAGTGGAAACACCCCACAAGTGACCCAATTTTGGAAACTAGACCTCTCAAGCAATTTATCCAGATGTGTGAACCCCTATGTGCTTCACATTAGTTTATAACGTAGAACCGTGAAAATAAAAACATTTTAGCACCAATTTTTTGTTTTTACAAGGGTAACAGAAGAAAATGGACCCCAAATGTATTGTGCAATTTCTCTTGTATGCCAATACCCCATATATGGGGGAAAACTACTGTTTGGGTGCATGGCAGGGCTCAGAAAGAAAGGAGTGACGTTTTGAAACCTGGACTTTGATGATATGGTCTGCGGGCGTCATTTCGCGTTTGGAGGACTGCTGATGTGCCTAAACAGTGGAAACCCCCCCCCACAAGTGAACCCATTTTGGAAACAACACCACTCAAGGATTTTATCCAGGGGTATAGTGAGCATTTTGAACTCACAGGTACTACACAGAATTTGATAATATTAGGTCGTCATATTGAAAATTTTTGTTTTTTTTCATGAAAATATTTTAGCCCCAAATTTGTAATTTTCACAATGGATAATAAGTGAAAACAGACCCCATAATTTGTTACTCAGTTTCTCCTGAACGCTATAATACCCCATATGTGGTCAAAAACTTCTGTTGGGAACAAGGCAGGGCTAGGAAAGGAAAGAGTTCTATTTGTCTGGAATAGACTGTAAATGTCATGTCACATTTGGAGAGCCCCTAACATGCGAAAACAGCAAAAATCCCATTCAAGTGACCCCATTTTGGAAACTAGACCCCTCAAGTAATTAACCTAGTGGTTTACTGAGCATTTTTAACCTACAGGTGATTCACTAATTTTCATTACATTTAGATGTGAGAACAAAAAAATATTTTTTTCCCACTAAAATACTGTTTTAGCACGAAATTAATAATTTACACTAGGGGTAATGGGAGAAATTGGACCACACAATTTGTTATGCAATTTCTCCCGAGTGGCAGTACCGCATATGTGGTTGTACACTACTGTTTGAGCTCACGACAGGGATCGGATGGGAAGAAGCGCTACTTGGCTTTTAGAACGCAGATTTCATTTGAATAGATTGTAGGCTCCATTAGCTGAGCCCATGAGGAGCCAGCAGAGACTTCCCCAGGTGACCCCATATTGGAAACTTTACTGCCTAAGGATTTCATCTACAGTCATGGCCAAAAGTTTTGAGAATGACACAAATATTATATTTTCACATGATCTGCTACCCTCTGGTTTTTATGTGTGTTTGACAGATGTTTTTATCACAGACAGAAATATAATAATTGCAAACATATGAGTAACAAAAGCTTATATTGACAGTTAGAATGAGTTAATGCAGCAAGTCAATATTTGCAGTGTTGACCCTTCTTCTTCAGGACCTCTGCAATTCTCCCTGGCATGCTCTCAATCAACTTCTGGACCAAATCCTGACTGATAGCAGTCCATTCTTGCACAATCAATGCTTTCATTTTGTCAGAATTTTTAGGTTTCAGCTGCAGATGAAGGAAGGGAGACACAGTCATTACTAGTGGGTAGGCGGAGCCCACATAGGATAAACACACCTCAGATTAAAAAAGTGTTGGCCGGCCCCTCCAGTTATATAGGGCTCCTCCTACTCCAGCTCTCCAGTCTAAAATTTGAGGTCACAGAGGATAGTCGCTGCTGGAAGCAGCTCCTCAGAAGATTTTTTTATTTTAGTCGGACAGAGACTTGGACCGCCAGTGGTCTAGAGGTCTCAGGGGTCTCAGCGCTGCTGGACCCCCACCTCTCCCTTGGCGGATCTGTATTACCCTGTAAGGTGGTCCCTGCAGAACTCTGCCGGGCCTGGGGGATGAGGATTGCTTCCCTGGCGGGGATGCAAACCGCGCTTCTGGGGTCACTGCGTTCCCCGCCCTGGGGGGAAGCTACGGGCACAGCGCCACAAATCTCTGAGGGGTCCCTGTGGCGCTCAGCGGGGTGAGTTCTCCACATTTTAATGTGTTTGAGTGCTTCAGCTACTGCTGCGGCAGCCGCTGTTACATGTGACATGTTGGTGACTAGTGTCTTTTGTCCGCAGGTGGATGCCTGCAGGACATGGAGAGCGGAGGAGTCGCGCGCCCTTTTTTGAATTTTTTTGCGGCGCTCTGAGCGTTCGCTTTACTACTGTCTTCAGAGGCACAGCGCGGCGGCCATTACTGGAAGCGGAAGGCTTCTTTCCTCACTCTCCTCCCGACAATCGAAGACGCTACACCGCGGCCGGCTGGGTGAGTCGCTTCTGCCTGTCAGGGCAGAAGCTTAACCCCCTCACCCCCACAGCGCAGGACACTGAACGCTACCGCTAACGATCATTATAACGACGCATACTAATGCGATCGTTTTTTTTTTGTGATCTTTTTAATGTCGCTAGTAGCTGCCACAGTGGGCGATCTCATTGACGACGCATAAGTGGTTAGCGATCCCCTTAGCGACTTTGGCGGTCATTGCGATGTACAAATCAGCGCAATTTTTTAGCGTTCTTGTTTAGTGTACAAAGGCAAAATAAGCATACCTTTGAGAGCACTGTCCTGCAGCTGTTACCTCATAAGAGGCACCTGGGGCTCGCACACCCTTTTTATTAAACAAGGGTTGTGGGGAGTCTGCATCATTAACCCCTTCTTTGGCGGTTAACCCTTAATTGGGGGACAGCTGGGGTAGCTCTCTCTTTAAGAGCTTTAACCCTTCAGCGTTCGTTTCTTCTTTAAGAAACCACACTGTCCTAGTTACTGACAGGTTTAACCTGCCATATACTGTGTGAGGACATGTCAGATCAGGGTCCAGGAGGTGCGGACCGTCTCCCAGATCCGCTACAGGATCAGTCTCGCGTTTTTTGACACGCAGACCTCGACTGCGTCAGGCGCAGCGGTCAGAGGTTTTTCAGTGATGTCAAAATGGAGGCCTTCGCTCGTTCTATTGATGGCCTGTCTGACCTTCTAGGTTATTGGGTGTCAGCTAGATCCTCTCAGAGGAAGCGACACAGGCCGTTGCCTTCATTCCCGCGCAGCGACTCGGAGATCTGGGGCATGGAGGGTTTCCCTTTCAAGCTCAGATGGGGAGGTGTCCGATTCGGATAAGGAGGATCGGCAGGGACTCTCTGCTTCTCTTTTGGGTCATACAGAGGCTTTTATTGGAAGCCATGAGGGAGGCGTTACAGTTACCGGAGGAGGTAACTAGACGTCCTAGTAATTCGGCCCGGATGTTTTCAGGGGTCGCATAGGTCGCAATCACCATTATCACCCTGAACACGCCCGATCTCATCTGATCTCGGAAGCTAAGCAGGGTTGGGCCTGGTTAATACTTGGATGGGAGACCGCCTGGGAATTCCAGGTGCTGTAGGCTTAAAGGAACGCCTGTTCCAGATAAGTGTTTTCAGCTGTATCCGTGTACGACGGAATTGATTGATAATTGGATTCCTTCTCCTGAAGTGGATGTCCCTTTATCCCAGATTAGCAAGTCCTCATTACTTCCTGTTTAAAGGGAAGGCGAGTTTGCAGAATCCGCTGGACAGAAAAACGGCGAAATCCATCTACGAGGCCGTGGGTCATGGATTCAGAGCATGTGTGCTTGTAAAGCTTCTCTAAGCTGGTTAGACCGTCTACGGACGGCGTGGCAAGATAGATCCCCTCTATCCGAGGTAGATGGGCTTTTTAAGTTGGAGGATGCAGCCCGATGTGACAGTGATGCAGGTTTGGATACTGCGTCACTGCTGTCAAGGGCGCAATCCTAGGCAATCACAGTCAGGAGAGCACTGTGGCTTAGACAGTGGACCAGAGACGCGGTTTCCAAGCAAGGTTTGCTACCTTAGCTTACAAGGGTGGTCAGCTATTTGGATCTAATAATGAAAAAAGGCTTAAGCACTCAACTTAAAAGGTTTATTAGTAGTATCTCCAAACGTTTCGGTCAGAAAAGACCTTCATCAGTGACTACTGTAATCACAATATAAACGCATAAGAATATGTACAAACAAAATAAGAAACATTGCGATAAATAAAGTATATACAAAAAAGTGAGACACGGGTCACAGGACGGACAATAGAAAAAACGGTGGGTCAGCTCTGAGTATACCAAGACAGTCAAAATAGTATCCAAGAAGAATGAATGGGTAATAGTGCCATACCTTATTATTATATAGAAGATTGTCTCCTAAAAAGGGGAGAGGTGCGTGCCCCAAGGAAAGTGTGCTGCCTGGATAAGAGTATAACATGGTGAGCATATTATGCCACAGCTGTGAGTCTAATGTGACTAATCAAGTAGTACTTACTTAAAGACAAACGTAGCTTATAAGAATGCTGAGGAGATTGAAGAAAATGAGCAAATTTGAGTAAATAAGGAATATCTTGTGCTCCTAAACAAATGGTATCCGGTCAATATATATATATATATATATTACCTCAGTAGAAATATCCAGTGACTAAGCTTGCGGTATCCACCGCTATGTAGACTGGAGCTGTCATTAGCAAAAAACAAAATCAGGGGCATAAAAAATCAGGGGCATAAAAACCATTGTAGGTAAGAGTTATCAAAAGAAATCCCTTGTAGTGTCAAAACCACTATATTACCTCTGCCAGGACGCTGTCTGAGCCTGCTGATTTGATTTCCATGAGTATGTGGGGCGGAAGTGAGGTAATGGCTCAGAGGGTTCCTTTATATGGAGCAGAGGTGGGACTAAGAGCACTGCTGTCAGTCAAGAAGCACAACCAGGAAGTGACTGAGCAGAGATGGGCAACATAAAAAAAAAGGCTTTGGATCGCTTATATGTATAGCGCTACTATATACAGCGCTGTGTTGCCATGGTAACTCTGAGGCACTAAATAGTGAAGGCAGGGAGGGAGAAGGGGAAGAAAACAGGAGAAAATGATTAGAGAAGTGCTCAGAAGCCATTTATTTTATAGACAAAGGCAAAGAAACATACATAGTGAAGTGAATCATTATTTTGCCGTGAAGTATAATGGTCACAGTGAGACTCCCAGAAATGAGTGACGTGGTGACTTGTGATAAGTGGTCCAACCATTCTAATATAGACGGCTCTAAGGGAAAAGGAGAAAGTGTTAATATGCTGGAGAAGTGAACATATATTAACATCACTGCACTAGGTACATATGTTACATCTCAATGACAATGTAAATTTCTCTCTAAGCACTTGAACATGCTATAAAAAAGCAGATAATTCATATTCCCTATTGAGGCCTCTCGGATGCATAGTATCTAATGTGTGTATCCAATAGGCTTCACGTTTTTTTAGAAGCTGGATCCTATTGCCTCCTCTCCGAGAGGGTGGAATTTGCTCAATGATTTGGAACCTTAACTGGGACACATTATGACCGGCATTAACAAAATGGTAAGGGATAGGAAGTAGGAGGTTCTTACACCGTACTGTAGATTTGTGCTTCGATATTCGGTCCCGTATGGTCTGTGAGGTCTCCCCAACATATGCTAGGCCACAAGGGCACTTGATAACATATACTACATAAGTAGAGTCGCATGTAAAATAATTCCGAATTTTAAATTCCTTACCGGAATGGGGGTGGAAAATTTTGTCCCCTTTAATGATACTATTGCACTGTACACACCTTAAGCATGGAAAAGTCCCACATTTAGGTTTTTGTAGAAACCGCTGTGTCACTGAGGGTGATTTAGATCCAAAATCTGCTTGGACCAGTGAGTCACGTAAATTTGGTGGGCGTTTGTAACATGGTAAAAATGGCTCTTTGAATTCAATGACCTCTGGGTATGCCTTTGAAAGGAGGTGCCAGTTCTTACGTATGGCTCTATGAAGAATATTGGTGATCGGATGATACGTGTGTACAAACGGGATACGTGTGTCAACTTTCTTGATCGGTCTTGTGTCAGGTTCCATAGATTTTTCAAGGATAGAGACAGGATACCCTCTGGCCTTAAATTTGTGTGTCATTTCTGAGAGGCGTTGGCGTTGTACAGCCTCATCAGAGACGATACGTTTCACCCTCTGAAACTGAGATTTGGGAATGGCTTTTTTAGTAGCAGGTGGGTGGAGACTCTGGTAATGTAGTAAACTGTTTTTATCTGTGTCCTTAATGAAAAGATCAGTTGAGAGTTTACCTTCAGGGTCTTTCATGACCAAGGTGTCAAGAAAGTTAATACGCCAGAGATCATGATTCATGGTGAATTGTATCCCTGGCCAGGATGAGTTTAGCAGTTCAAAAAATCTCTGTAAGTGTTCTACTGGGCCTGACCAGATACAGAAGACATCATCAATATAGCGCTTCCATGTAATGACATGGTCGCGGAATAAAGGATGTAGATATATGATGCTCTCCTCAAAGTCGGCCATGTATGCATTTGCATATGGAGGTGCTGCGTTAGACCCCATAGCGGTCCCACGCGTTTGGAGGTAAAAATCATCCTGGAAGAGGAAGAAATTGGAAGTAAGAATAATTTTCAATAAGTCAACACACAAATCAACCTGGTCACTATCCATAGTGGTAGATGATAACAGCCGAGTTACTGACTGAATGCCCTCGTTATGGGGGATAGAGGTATACAGGTCTTTTACGTCCAGTGTAACCAGTAACGAATTTGGGGGAATCAATTGGAGTTCCTTGATTAGTTTAAGAAATGCTCCTGTGTCCAAGATGTAAGACCTTGTTTGCTTAATGTGGGGAGTAAGAATTTTCTCCAAGAATATTGCTAGAGGAGACAAGATAGAATTAGTAGATGCTACAATTGGCCTCCCTGGGGGTTTTTCAAGATTTTTGTGGACTTTCGGGAGAGTGTAGAATACTGGCGTGCGGGGATTCGTATTAGTGAGGAATTCGCAAGTTTTAGGATCTAATACTCCCAGATTAGAGTATTTTTGGAGAATCATCCTGATCCTCTGGCCAATATCAGGTGTTGGGTTTTTTAGAAAGAGGCTGGTAGATGGATCTGTCACCTAGTTGGCGTTGAACCTCTTCAAGGTACATGGATTTGTCCATTACAACTAGGGCACCTCCCTTGTCGGCTTGCTTCAGTATAATAGAATCATCATCCTGTAAACATTTAAAAGCCATGCGTTCCTCAACAGTGAAATTCGATGGATAAAACAGTTTACCTTTATCAATATCACAGCGTAAAGATTGAAAAGAGTTATACACAAAATTAATAAACGTTTCAACAGCATGTGAATTCTGAGGTGGACGAAAGAAACTTTTACTGCGTAAGCCTAAGCTAAGCGCAGATAAAAGTTTAGGATTAGATGTTGTTGGTGGCTCAGAAGTATCAGGTCTAGAAGCATAATATGCTTTGAGTCTGATACGACGAAAGAATTTTTGTAAATCCATATCAAGATCAAACGTCCGACAGTGGTAGGATGGACAGAAAGAGAGACCTTTCTGTAATACCCTGTGTTCAATCTGGTTAAGAGTTCTGGAGGATATGTTTATTACCAGATTGTCCGTACCTTCGAGCGGGTGATCCTACCTTGTTCCTGTTCTCTTCTTCTGCCCCCTTCTGGTCTTCTTCTGTAGTCCCTTCCCCGACGTTGTCCTAAAAAAGGAAGAGATGTGGTGGACGATGTAGGACCATGTTCCTGGTCTGATCCAGAGGTTGAGTAGTCGGTGGATGTATGTTGGCCAAAATTCGGACCGCTGCGCTTGAGGTTGGTATGCCATCTGTAAACTTGATTTGAGCGGTAGTCCTCTGCGTCTCTGGCGAATTTATTAAGTTTCCTCGTCTCAATGTCGCGTTTATGTTGATTGATGCGTTCCTGTATCTCTGATTTAAGTATACCGAGTTCCTCTGGAGTACTTGTTGCTGCCAATTGGGATTCGATCGTTTTTACACGTTCAGAACTGGAAATAATAGCTCTCTGTAGAAATTCAACTGTCAGTGTTATTAAATCAAGAGAGCATTTGTTTAAGATGTGCTCGAATTTAGTGCAGAACTCTGGTGAATCCCTGAATAGTGTAGGTCGCAAAGGAACCCGGAGGCCTCGTGGAATGCGTTGGACGCGTAAGTATTCTGATAGGGTAGCACAATGGAGCTCCGTATTAGTAAGTGACCGAAGTTCCCTTTCCCAATCCCTGCCACGAACTTCGTGTGATGGGATTTGTAAGAAATCGCTGGATAAATTAGACTGAGCGAGGATACTCGCGGCTTCCTCTGCGTTATACGAGAAAGTGTTGGTGGACATGACCCCAGGTGTGCAATCACGTATGGGAAAATACTATGAAAGAAAACCGTGAGCACAACCTGAATGAAACTGGTGCTTTAAAGTCTAGGTTCCCACACCGGGTACTAATAATGAAAAAAGGCTTAAGCACTCAACTTAAAAGGTTTATTAGTAGTATCTCCAAACGTTTCGGTCAGAAAAGACCTTCATCAGTGACTACTGTAATCACAATATAAACGCATAAGAATATGTACAAACAAAATAAGAAACATTGCGATAAATAAAGTATATACAAAAAAGTGAGACACGGGTCACAGGACGGACAATAGAAAAAACGGTGGGTCACCTCTGAGTATACCAAGACAGTCAAAATAGTATCCAAGAAGAATGAATGGGTAATAGGGTGTGCGAGCCCCAGGTGCCTCTTATGAGGTAACAGCTGCAGGACAGTGCTCTCAAAGGTATGCTTATTTTGCCTTTGTACACTAAACAAGAACGCTAAAAAATTGCGCTGATTTGTACATCGCAATGACCGCCAAAGTCGCTAAGGGGATCGCTAACCACTTATGCGTCGTCAATGAGATCGCCCACTGTGGCAGCTACTAGCGACATTAAAAAGATCACAAAAAAAAAACGATCGCATTAGTATGCGTCGTTATAATGATCGTTAGCGGTAGCGTTCAGTGTCCTGCGCTGTGGGGGTGAGGGGGTTAAGCTTCTGCCCTGACAGTACTACTTGATTAGTCACATTAGACTCACAGCTGTGGCATAATATGCTCATCATGTTATACTCTTATCCAGGCAGCACACTTTCCTTGGGGCACGCACCTCTCCCCTTTTTAGGAGACAATCTTCTATATAATAATAAGGTATGGCACTATTACCCATTCATTCTTCTTGGATACTATTTTGACTGTCTTGGTATACTCAGAGCTGACCCACCGTTTTTTCTATTGTCCGTCCTGTGACCCGTGTCTCACTTTTTTGTATATACTTTATTTATCGCAATGTTTCTTATTTTGTTTGTACATATTCTTATGCGTTTATATTGTGATTACAGTAGTCACTGATGAAGGTCTTTTCTGACCGAAACGTTTGGAGATACTACTAATAAACCTTTTAAGTTGAGTGCTTAAGCCTTTTTTCATTATTAGTACCCGGTGTGGGAACCTAGACTTTAAAGCACCAGTTTCATTCAGGTTGTGCTCACGGTTTTCTTTCATAGCTATTTGGATCTGACATCACGGAGTTGATTGCCAAGGCAAAGGCAAAAGAAACGGCTTTACCACAGCAAAGAGCTGTGACTTCTGCGTCTGGCAGGCATAGTGCCGGTAGTAGTCAGCAGTCCTTTCGGTCCAGGGGACGGTTCGGTCAGCCCTCTTGGGGATCGGGTCGTCCCTCTTTTTCGGGAAAAAAGAACGCTCAGAAATCCCGCACTCCCTGGAAACAGAGCTACCGCCAAGACAAGTGGAAAGCTGACAAAAAGCCCTCTAAGACGGACTGACGCCAGGGTCTCACTCGAGGGCTCTCGAGTGGGAGGTCACCTGCTCCAATTCAAACCGACTTGGGCTTCCCGCGTGGCGGACGCCTGGGTGACGCGGGTTGTGTCGGCAGGCTACTTCGTAGAGTTTTCTTTCTCGACTCCCAGACAGTTTTTTGCCACTCGCATTCCGTCAGAGCCCGAGCTATTTGCCGCTCTACTGCGGGAGGTCGATTCCCTTCAGAAGGGTGTGGTAGTACCGGTCCCGCGGAGGGCCGGGGAAGAGGGTTTTACTCCAACCTCTTTGTGGTCCCCAAAAAGGAGAACAAATTTCGCCCCATTCTGGATCTCAAAGGCAGGGTGGATTGATTTAAATCACGCCGATTTAAATCAACGATTTAAATCATGATTTAAATCAAATGATTTTTTTCTATTTAAATCAGATCGATTTAAATCGTGATTTTAATCATGATTTAAATCACTGATTTAAATCAAAAGATTTTTTTAATATAAATCACGATTAAAATCTAAAACTTTCAATCATTGTTCAATTAACTCCACACTTCTAGCTTGGTTTCACTTTCTGTAGCTTGGTTTCAGTTTCTTTTTCCATTCAGTTGACATGCCCAAACTTGTTGGATAGTCAGTCAGCAGTACTTGGCTGTAGTAACAATCAAACTTCAGAAGTGATCTGTGTGAGCCATGGCAGGTCGTAAGAGAGACCCTATTTGGGTTCATTTTGTTGAGATGCCAGCAGAGCTTGGAAAGAAAGGTGGGAGAGCAAAGTGCAAATACTGTCAAAAGGATATCCAAGGACTTGTTTGCCGTTTGAAATCACATTATGAAAACTGCAACCAGAAGGGAAATGAAGATGTTGATAGTGATACAACTAATGTCAATGAACCCCCACAGCTTCTTATGCACCAGGACCCTAGCACTAGTGGTAAGTCTGGCAATTACAACCTATTTTAACAGACGTTTTACTGGGATGGTTAAAGTCTATGAAAAGAAAAATTTCTAGCACTAGTTCTGGAGTATAGAATTTAAATTTATGTTAAGGCAATATTTCACAGAAGATTAACGTTAAGTAAAAATAAGAGTGTGTATACGCCTATTTTTTTTTTTTATTGTAGGCTACAATTCACTTTTGAAGTCTGCCAAATTGACCATTTTTTTAAAAAAACATTTTTAAAACTTTTGTGACATAATTTTTTTCAGTTGCTCTGATATTACTAGTATTACAGCAACTTCACCGGAAACTTGAGTAGCATAACTTTTGAGACAGCCCTTATAGGACGAGGACCATTACATTGTTCAAAAAGTTTGTTTCAAAATATTTTCGTTATATTTCTTCAAATACGCAGTCGAATTATATTTTTAATTACTGTGCTTTCAGGGTCAAATATGGCTTGTGCTGCACGTGACAATCAATATCTGGGTACAACTTCAACAAAGCAGCCCAACAAAAAACTTTGCGTGCAAAGTGTAGAAAAATTCCTCTTAAAGACTACGACGAGCCAGAAAGAACATTTTGATGAATTAATTGCTAAATTCATATTTGCAACCAATTCTTCTTTCCGACTAGTTGAACACCCATTGTTTGTACAAATGATCGAAGGAATAAGACCAGGCTACAAACCACCAAGTAGATTTGATATCTCAGGAAAACATCTTCAGGCTGTATACGACAAAGAAAGAGCGGCTTGTACAAAATATTTGAAAGACAAAGTGGCTCGCCAATACTAAACATGACATTGTGGCAACTGTGCTGAAATTGAAGTGTGAATCTGCACCATTTCAAAAATACATGTTTGCAGATAACGTCGTTAATGAACTAAAACCACTGGACTGGTGGAAGTCGCAATCACTTGTTCTTCCAGCGAAGATAATAAATGTAGCTACTCAGCTACTGACTGCATCGGCTTCATCGGCAGGAGTAGAGAGATTGTTTTCTTCATTTGGTTTTGTGCACACAACAGTCCGAAACCGCTTAGGAACTGCTAAAGCAGGACAACTAGTTTTCCTATTAAAAGTCCTAAATAAACAGTAGGCTTAAAGGACTGATGTATTCACTGAAGATGTTTGCTTACTTCAAACGTTAGAGATAGGCTATTGTTAAAAAGTACTTACTCTCTGTAGTTCAATTCTGATTGTTTAATAGTGCAAATAAAAATTATTAGGTTTCATAATCATCAACTGTTTTAATATTTTTATTTGTGTAAAATAATTTGATTTGCAAAAAGACAAAGTTTTGCTTGTGTACAACTTGATTAAAAAATCCTATTTAAATCAAAAAAAATCCGATTTAAATCAAAAAAATCCGATTTAAATCAAAAAAATCCGATTTTTTTGATTTTTTTAAAAAAATCATGATTTTTATCCACCCTGCTCAAAGGATTGAATTGGCATGTCCGTACCCGGTAATTCCGCATGGAATCACTTCGCTCCGTTGTGGCGGCCCTGTCGCATAACGAATCGACATCCGGGACGCTTTTTTGCATGTTCCCGTCGTAAGGGCCCACCACCGCTTCCTTCGTTTTGCCATAGGCCAGGACCATTACCAGTCTGTGGCCCTGCCATTCGGGTTGGCCTCAGCACCCAGAGTTTTTACAAAAATTCTGGCACCTCTCATGGCGGTTCTGCGAAGACAGGGGGTACGATTCTTCCCTATCTGGACGACCTTTTGATTGTGGCGTCCTCAAAGGAGGAGGCGGTGACGGCTCGCAATCTATCCCTTCAGCTCCTGGAGGACTTCGGGTGGCTGGTCAATTAGGAGAAGTCGTCTCTGGAACCGTCACAGTCAATCCTGTTTTTGGGAATGCATTCGACACGGTACGAGCAGTGGTGTCTCTGCCTCCAGACAAGCAAGCGAGTCTTCTTTGACATGTAATGAAGTCTTCGACAGCAATGTCCCTTCGAAGGTGTATGCGCCTTCTGGGTTTGATGGTAGCGTCGATGGAGACAATTCCGTTTGCCCAGTTTCATTCCAGGGCTCTCCAAATGCTCATTTTGAACCGTTGGGATCGATCGCAGTCTTCACTGGATTTTTTTCCATTCCCAATTTGTTGGCCTTTTTGCAGTACAGGCTGGACAAGGGTTTGGCAGTTAGCACTCTGAAAAGGACAGGTTTCTGCTCTGTCCTTGCTGTTTCGGAAGGCTATCGCCTCGCGTAAGGGACGTACGTTCCTTTTTTCGCGGGGTAACCCGTCAATTTCCGCCGCAGAAGGTGCTTGTGTCTCCTTGGCGGCTCAATCTTGTCTTGGAGGCTCTTCAACATGGGCCTTTTGAGTCTATGGACTCTGCTAATCTTTCCTTTCTCTCTTGGAAAGTTGCCTTCCTAGTGGCGGTCACTTTTTTGAGAAGGGTTTCTGAGTTGACGGCTTTTTTCTTGCTCGCCTCCTTTTCTGGAGTTCCCCCAGATCGTGTAGTGCTTCGCACACGGGGCGACTTTCTACCTAAAGTGGTGTCACAGTTTCATGTTAACCAGGATATTGTGTTGCCCTCGCTTTGTCCGGAGCCGAGGAATGCGAAGGAACGGGCCTTGCACACATTGGATTTGGTGCGGGCTTTGAAGTTCTATTTGTCTATTACTCAAAGTTTTCGAAAGTCGGTTCCTCTGTTTGTGATTCCAGCAGGACGTCGACGTGGGCAACAAGCTTTCAAGGATTCTATAGCTCGTTGGATTCGGTCGGCCATTTTAGAGGCTTACCGACTTAAGGGCTAACCTTGCCCGATTAAGATTCGAGCTCACTCCACGAGGCATGTGGGTTCATCGTGGGCTTTTCATCAAGGAACCTCGGCAGCTCAGCTCTGCCGGGCGGCGACCTGACGCTCCTTCCACACATTTACAAAATTTTATAAGGAGGACGTCAGTGCTTCCGCTGATGCGGCCATAGGACGTAGGGTCCTGCAGGCGGCTGTAGTTTAAAGTTCTTGTGAACTTGTAGTTAGCGCTAGTTGCGCATTTATTTAGGTTGTTGGGTATCTGCCTCTTTTGGTTTTTTTGCCCACCCTTATTTTTGGACTGCTTTGGGACGTCCCACTAGTAATGACTGTGTCTCCCTTCCTTCATCTGCAGCTGAAACACAGATTTTGGTAAGAACTTACCTGTAAAATCCTTTTCAGCGAAGAAGGAAGGGAGACACACATCCCTCCCATGGCAGAAGTGTGTTGTTGTGTTTTCAGATGCGGCGTGACCCTTCTCTGATAGCGATTATCTGGGCTGAGGTCGGAGCGCTAAGGCTCTGTTCCAGCATTGCCAGCTCATAGCAGTGGTCAGGTTCAGTGAGTAGTACCTGGACTGTGTGGTTGTTTCGGCTATATGCATAACCTGTCTTCTTGTTTTTTCTCTGAAGTCCTTCAGAAGGGGTTATGTTGCTACGCTGGTGATATTTGCTCTTCCTTAAGCTTGGGTACGACTGGAGAGCTGGAGTAGGAGGAGCCCTATATAGCTGGAGGGGCCGGCCAACACTTTTTTAATCTGAGGTGTGTTTATCCTATGTGGGCTCCGCCTACCCACTAGTAATGACTGTGTCTCCCTTCCTTCTTCGCTGAAAAGGATTTTACAGGTAAGTTCTTACCAAAATCCGTGTTTTTGTTTGTCCACCCGTCTCTTGATGATTGACCACAAGTTCTCAATGGGATTAAGATCTGGGGAGTTTCCAGGCCATGGACCCAAAATCTCTATGTTTTGTTCCCTGAGCCATTTAGTTATCACCTTTGCTTTATGGCAAGGTGCTCCATCATGCTGGAAAATGTATTGTTGATCGCCAAACTGCTCTTGGAGGGTTGGGAGAAGTTGCTCTTGGAGGACATACTGGTACCATTCTTTATTCATGGCTGTGTTTTTAGGCAAGACTGTGAGAGAGCCGATTCCCTTGGCTGAGAAGCAACCCCACACATGAATGGTTTCAGGATGCTTAACAGTTGGCATGAGACAAGACTGGTGGTAGCGCTCACCTTGTCTTCTCCGAATGAGGCGTTTTCCTGATGTCCCAAACAATCGAAAAGGGGATTCATCAGAGAAAATAACTTTACCCCAGTCCTCAGCAGTCCACTGCCTGTACCTTTTGCAGAATATCAGTCTGTCTATGATGTTTTTTTCTGGAGAGAAGTGGCTTCTTTGCTGCCCTCCTTGAGACCAGGCCTTGCTCCAAGAGTCTCCGCCTCACAGTGCGTGCAGATGCACTCACACCTGCCTGCTGCCATTCCTGAGCAAGCTCTGCACTGCTGGTAGCCCGATCCCGCAGCTGAAACACTTTTAAGAGACGGTCCTGGCGCTTGCTGGTCTTTCTTAGGCGCCCTGGAGCCTTTTTGGCAACAATGGAACCTCTCTCCTTGAAATTCTTGATGATGTGATAGATTGTTGACTGAGGTGCAATCTTTCTAGCTGCGATACTCTTCCCTGTTAGGCCATTTTTGTGCATTGCAATGATGACTGCACGTGTTTCTTTAGAGATAACCATGGTTAACAGAAGAGAAACAATGATGCCAAGCACCAGCCTCCTTTTAAAGTGTCCAGTGGTGTCATTCTTACTTAATCATGACAGATTGATCTCCAGCCATGTCCTCATCAACACCCACACCTGTGTTAATGGAGCAATCACTGAAAACAGGTTAGCTGGTCCTTTTAAGGCAGGGCTGCAATGATGTTGAAATGTGTTTTGGGGATAAAGTTCATTTTCTAGCCAAATATTGACTTTACAAGTAATTGCTGTTAAGCTGATCACTCTTCATAACATTCTGGAGTATATGCAAATTGCCATTAGAAAAAGTGATGCAGTAGACTTTGTAAAAATTAATATTTGTGTCATTCTCAAAACTTTTGGCCATGACTGTAGCGGCGATGTAGCCCCTGCTGCGATGTCGCTGATCTCTTATGAGTGTGACACCCTTTGTGAACGACTTTTGCCAGCGTCGCAGGTGGGACTAGAGTTTCCCAACGACCGCAGAGGTCATTATACAGATCGCTGATCTCTGATAAGATCTTTGTGTTTGGAAGCTAACTAGCGACCACGTGCCGATCGCGCTAGCGATCTCACCAGGGCGTGTCGTTGTCGTGATCGCTGGCGCGGTTGCTAGGTGTGACAGTGCCTTGAATCTGGCGCTTGGGCGATCTCGCTGGCGATCTCACTTGGTGTGACAGTGCCTTAACCACGGCTTCCTGGGAGTTATGATCCAGCCGCAGGCCGCTGCATTCATCCTCGAGAGTGCGCTGCTGGCCGCTCCGTTCTACCGGTCTGCGGACCAGGATACGGACACCAGGGGCTGAGATGAAGTCGCCTGAACTCATCAGATCGCAGCAGCTTGAGGCCGGGCAAGTACCGGGATGGGAAACCGCTGGGAATCCAAGGTCCAGTTGACGCATGTGTATATATGTGTGCGGTTTGTATCACCTGGGTCATTCAGAGCTTCAGCTTCAATCATCTCTGGTTCACGGTCTCCTTCCCTTCAGGTACAAGACCTCAAGGTTCGGATTATGATTCCGAAAGGTCCCTTGATCTGCAGACACCTAGTGACCAAGAGACAGTTGACAGACTCTTTGAAGCCGTAAACCAGAGGTCAACTGCAGCTCTAGGCTGAAGTTGCCTGCGCTCGTCAGATAGCGGCTGCTAAACTGCTTGAGGCTTGAGGATTTTTCGATAGAGGACGAACCCACCCTGTCTGCCGGAAAGAAGATGTGTTTTAAGCAAGCCAAGCAGGCTCACAAGGTCTTTGGCTCTCATCCTAGATTCAAGGAATTTGGCGCCACCGAGAGTAGCCAGACAAACTCTTCTCTGTGTACAAAGCTATCAGGCCTTTTACCCCGGACCTCCTTAAGGAGTGTGGCGTAATCTTCCACGGTTGATTTTCCCCATCTCTCGTTTGGCGTCTAAATCACTGCTTTCCCTCCCTATTGGGTCCTCTATAAAAGATCCGACTGACCATCTCGTTGAGACCTGGCTCGGTCAGTGTTAGAGGCATCAGGTTCTGCGCTCTCCCCTTCTTTTGCGGCTGACTAGGTAGCCAAGGCCTGGATGTCTTGGTCGCAGTCCCTGACTGAGGCACTACGCGGTAGGGACGTTCCTTCAGAGATATTCGAAATCACCAATCAGATCGCTTTTGTGGGGAGAGCCTTACGGTTGAGACTCTGACGGTTGTCAACTGCCATTCTAAGCTAACACAGCAGCTAAGCAGCTTGGGTCGACTCAACCTCAAAGAACTCCCTTGCCCTATTGGAGTGGCCGATTTTTCGGCGAAAAATTGGGTCAGTTTATATCCAATATCACTGGAGGGAAGAACAGTTCTCTTCCTCAGTAGAGGGTTAGGCAGCCCTTTCGTCGCAGGCCTTAGGCGCAATTTAAGGCTTTTCACAACCACTGGTGAGCCACGGCGACAGGCCCGGTGGTGCAGGTCACCCAGTCAGGCCCAGAGGACTCTGGTCTAATACAGGACCAATCCATTGGTAAGAATGCGCTCCCATCAGCCGAGATATAGGGGATCTAGGTCCCAGGGATTTTCGACTAAAGGGCTGGAGGCAGAGTCCAGTCCGTCACTCCAGAGTAGGCGGCGCTTACTCCGGTTTCGTCCTGCCTGGTTCGCAGTCGCCTGTCAGGGACATAATATCCTTAGGGAACAGGATAGAATTCGTCGGTTTCCCTTCAACGAGGTTCGTTTCCTCTTGTCTCCCCAAAACAGAGACTCAGGCTCGAGCCTTTTTCAAGGCCATCGGGTCCCTTCAACAAGCCGGCGTAGTCGTCCCAGTACCATAGGATGTAATTCCCAGAAAGGATGGGTCCGGGAGACCCATTTTGGACTTATAACGCCTGAATGGCTTCATCGGGCTGCGACACTTCCGGATGGAGTCCCCCCGCTTGGTCGTAGTGGCCATGGAAAGGGGGGAGGTTTGGCATCAATCGATGTCCAAGACTGTTGGACACTCTGTCTCGCCTGAGATCGTTAGTGAATTCCAGGAAGTCGTCTTCCCTGCCGTCTCGGAGGATCACCTTTTTGGGGATGATCTCTGACATAGCGCGGGGGTTGACAATTCTTCCACGGGAAAACACCTTACTTCTTCGCCGAGAGATCCGGGTCCTCCGCCGGCCGGTCCCCCACACAATATGATTCTGCATGAGGGTCTTAGGAAGATGATGGCGCCAACAGAGGCAGTACCTTTTGCGCAGCTCCATCTTCATCCTTTGCAGCACGCTCTCCTCAAGGTTTGGGACAGGAGTCCTTGCTCCCTAGACCGTCGATGCTTGCTGTCTCAAGTCAGACTGGCTCTGGTATGGTGGACGAGGAACTTGTCACTTCAGAGGGCCTTTCCCCCTGTCCATGGGCTGGTAGGCCCGACAGACGCCAGCCTTCTCGGATGGAGAGCGGTGTTTCTCCACCACACAACCCAGGAACGTTGGTCTCAGCAAGAGTCAGCTCTCCCGACCAATATATTAGAGTTTCGAGCAGTTCAGCTGACCCTGTGGTGCTTTCGTCACCATTTGGCGGGCCACCCCATCCGGATTCAGTCAGACAACAACACTGTCGTGGCTTACATAAATCTTCAGGGGGGTACCTGAAGCAGGACGGCCATGCTCGAAGTGAAACAAGTCCTTGGATGGGCCGAGCAGAACCACTCGGTGCTGTCGGCGGTGCACATTCCCGGCGAGCAGAACTGGGCAGCGGATTTCCTCAGCTATCAGTGTCTGGCGTCCTGGGAGTGGTCCCTACATCCTGACATATTTCAGCGGATTTGCCGGCACTTGGGCACACCAGATAGTGATCTGATGGCCTCCAGGAACAATGCCAAGGGGGCCAGTTTTGTCTCTGGGGTACAAAGATCCGCTGGCAATTGCGGTGGACTCTCTGGTTCCGCCATGGAATCAATTTCACCTCCCATACTTGTTCTCTCCGCTAGCGTTGCTACCCAGGGGAATCGAGAAGATCGAGACAGAGGGAAACCCGGCGATATTAATCGTTCTGGATTGACCTCTTCGCTCCCGGTAGGCAGATCTGATGCAGCTGCTCACCGACGTACCGTGGCGACTACCAGACCACGCAGAGCTTCTCTCCCAGGGCCTGGTTTCCCACCAGAACTCAGGAGCCCTGTATTTTGACAGCCTGGCCTTTGAATCTTGGATTCTATCCCGGGCAGGGTTTTCCCAGAGAGCCGTTACAACAATGAACAAATGCTCGAAGGCCGGCTTCAGCTTGGGTCTATCACCATATTTGGAGGGTCATTGTTAGGTGGTGCAGGGAACATAGTTATTCCCCGCTACAGTTCTTGATTCCCAACATTCTGGCTTTTCTCCAGGCCGGTTTAGATGCAGGTCTAGCTCCAGGCACTCATAGTAGATAAGTATCGGCTTTTGTCAGTACTTTCAGCTGCAGATGAAGGAAGGGAGACACACTAGACATTACTAGTGGGTAGGCGGAGCCCAGATGAGATAGACACCTCAGATTAAAAAGAGTGTTGACCGGCCCCTCCAGCTCGGGCTCCTCCTACTCAGCTCTCCAATTGTACCAAGCTTAAGGAAGAGCAATATCACCAGCGGAGCAACATAACCCCTTCTGAAGGACTTCAGAGAAGAAAACACAAAAATACAGGTTATGCATGCATGTAGGCAAAAACCACACAGTTCCAGGTACTACTCACTGGACCTGACCACTGCGATGAGCTGGCGATGCTGGAACAGAGCCTTAGCGCGTCGACCTCAGCCCAGATAATCGCTATCAGAGAAGGGTCACGCCGCATCTGAAAACAACAACACACTTCTGCCATGGGAGGGATGTGTGTCTCCCTTCCTTCTTCGCTGAAAAGGATTTTACAGGTAAGTTCTTACCAAAATCCGTCTTTCAGCTGCAGATGAAGGCAGAATCCCAACAACCTTGATAAATGCGCAACAGGCGCCAAATACAAGTTAACTAGAACTTTAAACTACAGCCGCCTGCAGGACCCTACGTCCTAAGGCTGCATCAGCGGAAGCACTAACGTCCACCTTATAAAATCTTGTAAAGGTGTGGACGGAGCGCCAGGTCGCCGCCCAGCAATGCTGAGCTGCCGAGGCCCCTTGATGGAAAGCCCACGATGAGCCCACAGCTCTCGTGGAATGAGCTCGAACCTTAATCGGGCAAGGTTCGCCTTTAAGTCGGTAAGCCTCCAAAATGGCCGACCGGATCCAACGAGCTATAGAATCCTTGGAAGCTCGTTGACCACGTCGACGACCTGCTGGAATCACAAACAGGGAGTCCGACTTCCGAAAACTTTGGGTAACAGACAAATAGAACTTCAAAGCCCGCACCAAATCCAATGTGTGCAAGGCCCGTTCCTTCGCATTACTCAGCCCCTGACAAAGGGGGCAACACAATATCCTGGTTAAGATCTGGGTGAAACTCCAGAAAAGGAGGCAAGTAAGAAAGAGCCGCCAACTCAGAAATCCTTCTCAAAGAGGTGACCGCCACTAGGAAGGCAACGTTCCAAGAGAGCAAAGAAAGACTAACAGTCCATAGGCTCAAAAGGCCCGTGTTGAAGAGCCTCCAAAACAAGATTGAGGCGCCAAGGGGACACAGGCGCCTTCCGCGGCGGAAACTGGCGGGTTACTCCGCGAAAAAAGGAACGTACGTCCCTACGTGAGGCGATAGCCTTTCGAAACAGCAAGGACAGAGCAGAAAACTGACCCCTCAGGGTGCTCACTGCCAACCCCTTGTCCAACCCGAATTGCAGGAAAGCCAACAAATTGGGAATGGAAAAAATCCTCGGGTTCCTTGAAGAACCCGAACACCACGAAAAGAAGGCTTCCCAAGTCTTGTGATATATTCTACCATTGACCTGATTGATTCTTAGTATATACCAGGGTATTGGATTACACTGTGTGGGGCTTTGACTTCCTTTTTAAATTGATGCTTGTGTTATATTTTATGCGTATATTTAATAAAATTTTATATTTTAAATTTTATATTTTACCCCCACTGCCTGGGTGAAGCCTTTTCTTCCTTTCCCCTATTCTTATTGCACTAAGGGTCACGTTTTCCTATTTGGCTGGTTTATGCCATCCACCCTTTTTTTGTCTTGAGATTCAATTATTTGGTGTGGATTTATTCTTTAGTATTTTATTATTTTAATTTATTACACATTTCCACACTGTATTGTATTTCATTTCATTTGTTTTTATTTTTTTCTCCATACGCTGGACCTGGTGAGAGCGCCCAGGAGGTATGTATCGCGGACGAGAACAGGTTTGTAAGGCGGCAACCTGTTCTAGCTCGCATACCTTCTCCAAGTATTATAATATCCATACCCAGGCTTTGGCGATGCGAGTCTGGGTAGAAGGATTCTGCAGGTGGTGGTGGCACACCGATAGACTATGCCTGGCATGATGACTGACACTGTGTAAGCAGTCTCCCACCCAAGGGACTGCTTTAGGACGTCCCACAGTCCTGTGTCCCCCAATGGACGAAGGAGAAATACGGATTTTTGTGTTACTCACCATAAAATCCTTTTATCCGAGACGCTCATTGGGGGACACAGCGCCCACCCTTTTTTAGCCATATGGCTTTATTTTGATTTAATTTTATGTTGGTGGGTTTAATTCTCTATGGGTTGTTCCTGTGGTGATGTTGATTTATGCTTCGTTCTCCTACTGCTTTTGCACCAAACTGAGTTAGCCTACGGCCAGTAGCAGGGTGTATACGACGGAGGCAGAGCTAATTTTTTTTTTTTTTATGTTTACTTAGTGTCAACCTCCTAGCGGCAATAGCCACACCCCACAGTCCTGTGTCCCCCAATGAGCGTCTCGGAGAAAAGGATTTTACAGTGAGTAACACAAAAATTCGTATTTTTCCGGGCAAAAAAAGTTCAGAACGGATCCAGCTAAAAAACGGATCCAGCACATCAGTTTTTTACAATCTACACCGGATCCGTCTTTTAAACAATTCGCCGGATTGTGCCTGATTGCAAAAAACTGATGTGTGAAAGAGGCCTAAGTTAATAGTTGAAACCGGACACCATAATTTATTGCGTGATTCCTCCCGAACACGTCAGGGCTGAGAAGAAAGGAACATTATTTGGCTTTTGGAGCACAGATTTTGGTAGAATAGTTTACATTCGACATTTGCTGAGCACATTTGCTGAGCCCCCGAAGGTGCCAGAACAACAAAAAAAAAACAAAGGTGACACCATTGTAGGAATTGCACCTCTCAGTGAATTCATCTATGGCTCCAGTGACTATTTTGTAACATCCACTGCAGGCTTTTTTTCTGGAGAATTGCAAATATGTCAGTTTATTGCCCATACATTCTGATACCATAAAGTTTAGAACCCCCATATATTGTAGCGCCCCCATACATTGTTCACATCTTTTTCTTCTGGTGACATGCACCAAGTAAATTGTTAAGTGCTCTCTCCCAACTACAATTAAGCCAAACGTGGTTTAGACACAGTGGGGCTCAGAAGGAGAGGGGCATTTGGGTTTCGGGAGCTCAGAATTTACTGGATTTTATTTGAGGGGGCAGGAGCCATGTCACTTTTTCAGAGTGTTTGTTCTACCAGTAATGTGGGAATGCCCTATTGTTCCAGTGACAGATGACGGACCTGAGTGAGGACTGGTTTTGTGCAGGATAAATTAGGGTTTTAACATTTTGGGGTACTTAATATTTTTTGATTGCTTCCAGAATAAGGCTGAAATCACAATCTTGTGTTCTACGCTGAGCACTTACATCAGGGTTTCTGTGTAAATCCCACAAAAATGCTATTCAGACGAAATCCCCAACAGAATCACCCACCATAATGAGGCTGATGGAGACACTCTGGAGTCCGTTTGGCGTCTGCTCCTGTGGTATCTTTTATAGGCATGCACAGATCTGTGGTTGTCCACACTTTTGTTCTAAAAAGATGCCTAAAATAATGGGACATAAAGGGTCAGACACCGCACACTAGGAGAATAATTTTTGATGCTGAAAATTCACGTATTTATTAACAAATCAGGCAGCGTTTAAAGACAGAAATAAAGCGATTTATAACGTTTCAGCCCTAACCAGAGCCTTTGTCAAATCACGCTGTGAAAACAAAAGTGAGTGTAAATATCATATAGTATATAAGTGGTTACATTGATAAACGTAGAAAAACAAAAAATCAAAGAATCGAAAATACTCCCCAAGGGAAAATAGGTATATACATATCAATAATTAATATACAGTCATTCATGGAATAATGTTTCTCAGCATATTTTGCTGTGGAAGAGCACAAATCAACAGAACAAAAGAGTTCATAGTTAAGAAAGCATATATACAAACAGTGTGCATATATAGGTTTTACCTTATTGAAAATCCAGTGCCGTATATAGAAATAAACAGAGGAATAAGGACCAATTTGATATCCTATTATGTAAAGAAAGGATATAAGTGGTAAGAGACATGAGAAAAGTGAATAAAATTTCATAACTGGAAGTATAGGTGTGGGAAGAGTCCCTAATATAGAATACTGGAGGGGGGATACCTTATATGGATTACTGGTAGGAGCAATGGCCCACTGCAAGAGACCTCAGTGTGGAGAGGAAGGTTTAATTAATAGCAGTCGCACTGTAAATGAATGATAGCCCTTGTAAGTAATATGTATATTATATACTAGGGATGAACAAATAGGAAGCTGTTAGGAGATACCTTTAGTTAAGTTGCTGGTAGGAGTGAAAGACCTCAATATAGAGGGGAGGGTACTCTCAAATCAGCCGTGCTATAGGGAACAACAGACCTATTAGTATGCCATATATTGTATGTGTGGGGCTATGGACAGGGTGCTCTAGGAAATACCTGTAGGAAGAATCGCTTGTGGAGGGCAGCGCTCCCGCGCTTTGCTTGGTCAGGATGCGCTGCTATGCAGTGCGATCACGTTTCCTTAAAGCGCCCTAACCGGAAGTGAGCGCTCAAAGCCGGAAGTGACGTTACGTCACCCGGTGTATGTACTGCGCAGGCGCTGGGTAAGATGACGGAGAGTAATAGATATTACGTAGGGCGCATGCGTCCTGGGTACTATAGGACAAATGATGATAACACCGTATAAATGGGTGTATCTGTTGCAGTATATAAAGGGCCAGAGGGTGAAATACCAGTAAATAATAAATTAGGTTGTGTAATGGCCATAGATTAGCCTTTGATATGAAATAGAGGCGATATTGACATGGGAAATATTAGAAGAGATAAAATGAAATAACATAACATAAAAAATAATAAATAATGAGTAATAAAAATAAAAATAGCAGATACATGACATCATATATAGAGATCAACCTGCAATGGTCAAATGGGGACACCAGAGGTTATGTCACATGGGATAGAGAATAATCATATGAATATTATACAATGAGTATTATGTAATAGACAGATAAGACCAAGGAGTTTAGGTATGCAACTCACCTTCGGTCAATAAATATTTTTAGCGAGTCTGAAAGGATAAGATAATAATCATTAACAAGTCCAGTCATTTTCCCTATTAAGGCCTCTGGGGCCAGTGTATCCAATTTAAAGATCCAATACGTCTCACGTGATTTCAACAACCCAATATGATTGCCGCCCCTTCTGGGGTGAGGGACGTGTTCTATAACCTGATACCTGAGTTGTGCCACAGTATGTTTCATCCTGGAGAAGTAAAATAATGGGACAACTCCAGAACAGAGACCAGTCCAAAGTGACTCCATGTGCCTCATAAGTGAGTGATGCCGTCGGGTGTTATGTTTCGGTAGCTTAGGAGAAATTGCAAAAATAGCCAAAGAAGCAATACACCAAAGAGGCTGGAAACTATTGGATTGCAGGACCCTAAACTAACAGCAACACTAGAAGTAGCCGTGGAGCGTACCTACGGTGATCCTAGACGCTTCGTCACAGCCGGAGAGATAGCTACACCTAAAGGCAGAAAGATGAATGCTATCTGCCCCGTAGCAGAATCTCCAAAGAAATAGGAAGCCCCCAAACATGTAATGGCGGTTAGACCAGAAGAAAATACGAACACAGACAGAAAATAGAATGAGCAAACGCTGGGGCCCAATCTGTCTAGATAGAAAAGTATAGGAAAGAATTCTGACTGCAACCCAATAAAACCCTGACAAAAATACCAACACTTCTGATTAACAAAAACCTGAGATCACACGATTTCTACCACCTAAATCAGATCTCTGGTGTAACACACAGCAATTCAGCAAATAAAAAGTGACAGCAATCTAGCAAAGAAAATCCAACCAGAGGAAAAAAAACAGCAAATCACTTATCTGAATGAGAGCAGGAATGCAAGCTGAGCTCCAAGCAAGACGTGGAAGAACAATTGATTACCGGCAAGGCTGAAGGGAGTTCAGGTCACTTATATCAGACCATTCAGAGCCAGCTGAAGGCCATTCAGCAATTAGTTCATTACCCTCAGCAACCACCGGAGGGAGCCCTGTCTCATAAATCGCCTCCAGAGTATTCACAACAGTCGGGGTTTTATCTGAGTCTTGGTTTTGGGAAATTTACACAGAAAGTTTGGTGTAAGCGCTCAGCGGAGAGTTTAGGATAAATGGCAGCCGAGCCTTATTCCGATTTTTGGGAGGGAGAATGAACAAATGGACAGCAGTACAATTATATTTATTTTTTTGCGATTCACCTTGCTGTGTTAGTGATAAGGTGTATTTATTTTTCAGGTCGGTATGATTACAGCGATACCAGATTTATATAATTTTTTTATTTTAAGGTTTTGCTGCTATCACACAGTATTTTTTTTTATAATTAGTAGTGTCGCCATATTCTGAGAGCTATAACTTTTTTATTTTTTGGTGAACAGAGCTGTATGAGGACTTATTTTTTGTGGGACGAGTTGCAGATTTTTTTGGTACCATTTTTGGGTACATAATATTTATCACTTTTTATTCAACAATTTTAAGACACAGAATGAGCAAAGAACAGCAATTAAGGTATTTTTTTACTTTTTGCCTTGTTGACTGATTTGTTCGTCGGGTCGGTATGATTACAATGATACCAGATTTAGGGCTTTTTCACACGTCCTGATACTTCCCGTACTTTTTTTTCTGGTGTTTTTAGCGGAATAGTTTGGCTTTTCATTTATACCATTTTTTTTGCATATGACTTTTTGATCAATTTTTATTCACTTTTTTGTGAGTCAGTATGACGAAAAAACATTTTTGACATGTTTTGTATTTTTTTTACAATGTCTTGCTATACGGAATAAATAACATGAAATAAATAATGGTTTATAGATTTTGTCATTCCGGCGACACCAATCACGTGTACTTTTTTTTGTTTATTTTTATTTTAACACAAAGGCTGCATTTTAAGTGGCGAAATGGCTTTTCTTGATTTTTGTGCTCTTTTTTGTGTTTTTTTTTTGTTTTTTACTTTTCACTTAGTCCCACTGTGGGACATGTATTTTTTTACTTTGATCACTGGTCTTGTACACTGCTGTACATTCGTACACTGTAGTGCATGAGACCAGACAGTGAGTCACTGACTTAACCTCAGGGTACGGTGGCCAGGCCATCACATGACCTCAGGGTACCATGTTAACCATCGACATCTGCGATTGTTAGCATGGGGTCTGATGGTTTAATAAGTGCTATACACTTATTCCTCAGCGCCTTTAAAAAGCGACGCTGAGCGATAAGGCTCCTTAATGGCTGCCATTAAAAGGCAGTCGTTAAGAGAACTAACCAAATCAGTGGAAAGGAAAAAAATATTTAAAAAAAATGACAAAAATAAAAAAAACATAAAAGTTCAACTCATCCCACTTTTCTTCCATTAAAAGTAAAGATAATATATATTTATGTATATTTTTTTAAATACACATATGGGGCATTCAGAAAAATCCGATCAAACAAAATGCAAAAACAACTCAATCAATAGGCACCGAAAGCGGAAAGCATTAAAGAAGTCTAAAATTAAGTTTGTTTGGTCGCTGCAAACCCACAAAAAATGCTCATCTCACCCCATAAAAAATAAGCCGTCCCACACAGCTCCATCGAACGAAAAATAAAAATGTCACGGGTCTCGAAAAATGACAACACAACCCAAAAATGTTTTTTTTTTTTTTTAAACTTCTGATTTTTTTTTTCACCACTAAAATAATTATGAAAACCTGGACATGCTTGGTATTGCCCTAATCTTAGTGATGAGGAGAATCCTATTGTGAGGTCACTTTTATCACACAATGTACACTATAAAAACAATTCCAAAAAAAACAATGTCAGAATTGCGTTCTTTGATCAATTTCTACCCACTTGGAATTTTTTTCCCCTTTTTCCAGTACACTATATGGTAAAATGAATGTTGTCTTTCAAAAGTACAACTCAGCTCGCAAAAAACAAGCCCTGATATGTCTATGTTAGCAGAAAAGTAAAACAGTTGTGGCTCTGGGAAGGTGAGGAAAAAACGAAAACACAAAAAATGATAATTGGCCTCGTTGTGAAGGGATTAAAACCGGATTTAAACAGTGGGTGCTTTCTGATGATACATTCCCTTTAAAAACATTCCTTTATCTTGGTGGCTGCTGTTCCACTCTCATCAAACTGACTTCTTTTTGTAATTTGGATTGATATAGGTTTAACTGGAGCAAAAATCTGTCTAAGGCTAGGTGCAGACGGTGCGGATTCTGCTGAGGAATTCTCCGCGCAGATTTTGGTAAATCCGCAGGTAAAATGACCTGCTTTTTACCTGCGTATTTGATGCGGATTTTATGCGTTTTTTGTACGGATTTCCCCAGCGGTTTCAGACCTGCGGATTTCTATTTAGAGCAGGTCTGACAACGCTGCGGAACTGCACAAAAGAAGTGACATGCTGCGGATTTAAATCCGCACCAAATCCGCAGCATGTGCACTGCGTTTTTTTTTTGAACATTGCATCTAATGCTACTGTACATCACTTGCAGTTTCCGCAGCAGAATCCGCAACGTGTGCACATAGCCTAAACCTAAAATTTTGGGGGGTCAGGCAGCATGATGCTATGATAAATTAAATAATGATGACGTTTAAATCACATTAGATTAATTACAGCTTTGTATAAATATTCAGTGTGTTTTATCTATTGATTAATCACAATACCTATGGAAACCATTGAAATTAATAGTACGTTGCTAGTAGAGATGAGCGAACCTGAACATAAAAGTTTGGAGTTCGTACCGGATAGTTAGTGCCCGGTGCTAAACACCGAACATGGACTTCTCCTGGAACTCCGTTGCAATGTTCGGAGTACTGGGGGAAGTCTGGGAGAAGAGAGAGAGAATATTTTCCAGCTCAAAAGTTCGAGTCCCCATTGTTTTCAATGAGGTTCGAGTTCTGGTTCAAGTTTGGGTACAGTTCTAGTACCCAAACTGAACTTTGGAATAAAGGTCAAGGACCAGAACCCGAACTTCTATGGGTCCACTCATCCCTAGTTCCTAGGTAAAATTGTTTTCCCTAGTTAACATTTCATATGCTTGTAGGATTCTCAGAGTCTACTTGATGCACAAGGACATGGAATAGAGATCCATGGGGAGAGTCGAGATGTAAGTAAGCAACCAATAAAATGCTATGTAAAAATTGTTGTCATGATTTATATTTATCAGACTCCTGTTTGTCTGCGCTTTGTTATCCCCAGGATCCTCATGTTTTTGTATTGTAGCCAGTTTTTCGATTTTGACTAGTGACTTATTTACTGTTGAGACAAAATCTACCAATAATCACGTTTTACTCCTTTCTGCAGATACAAAAATTAGAGCTGTCGGTTATAGACACAGACAATCGCAGACAAGAGGGCGGTGTTAGAATTCGTGGTCTGGAAGTCAGTAGCCGAGAGCTGGCTGACCGTACCTGCAGCCCGCCACGTGGTCATGTTCTAAGTAGAGGTGATGGAAGAGGTCCAGATGCACCTTGGGGAGGAGTTCCCAGACCAGAGGGAAAGAGGTGAGAAACATCTTCAGTCTTTTTAATTAGACCTGGATCCCACCTACCCTGTACATTTGTTGCATTGACTATGGAAAGGTAAGTTTAAATTTCGTAGTGTACTTTGCCAGGAAAATAATGGACAGATTATTTTGTTTGGTGGGCACACACTAATTGACTGATTTGTATGCCAAGTACCTCAGTTTTAGGGCTCGCTTACACGAGCGTATAACACGGCGAGTGCTATCTGATGTTTTATGCAATAAATTGCATTTCATAGCACTCTTCCCAATGTTATACTATGGGGCAGTGTAGATCTGCAGTTTTTTTTTCTCATGCTGATTCGGCAGGAAAACACAATCACAGCATTCTACGAGTGGCTCCGATCAGATCATGTGCACCAATACAAGTCTATGGATGCGTGTGAAACATCAGACTGCACTCGGCTGTCATCCAAGTGCAGTCCAACATCCCCGGACACACATAATGGAGAAGATGGAGAAATTAGGTTCTCTGTCTTCTTCTCCTGTGCTGAAAGAATCGTATCATAGTAAGATGACGCTCGGATCAAATGCTGGCAGAGTGATATTAGCGTAATCGGCCCTATTCTCTTGCATGAGAGAATCAACGACCATGTGAGTGAGCCCTTATAAGTATAGCCTGCATAGCAGTAATGTAATTTAATATACATATAATCATGTTTGCATATGAATTGGCGCACACAATGTGTGTGTGTGTGTGTGTGTGTGTATATATATATACATATATATACAGACAGAAGTGCACATTTTGTGCACCAATACATATGCAATACATATATATCCATTAGATTAGGTACCTAAATTCAACATATATCTGTTCTAGGGACTAGTGTATTGGGATATGAATTAAAACTAATATACCGTATATACTCGAGTATAAGCCGAGATTTTCAGCCCATTTTTTAGGGCTGAAAGTCCCCCTCTCGGCCTATACTCGAGTCATATACCGGGGGTCGGCTGGGGAGGGGGAGCGGGGGTGTCCTATATACTCACCCCCTCCTGGCGCGGTCTCTGCAGCCCCTGCTCTTCTCCCACGATTCTCCGGCGCCTGTGTTCAGCGGTCCTGTGGTACCGCTCATTAAAGTCATGAATATGCACATATTCATGACTTTAATGAGCGGTACCACGTGACCGCTGAACACAGGCCCGGAGACCGTGGGAGAATAGCAGGGGCTGCAGAGATAGCGCCAGGAGGGGGTGAGTATAAGCGATATTCACCTGTCCTCGTTCCACCGCTGCGCACCGCTGTGTCCTCGCGTCCTCTAGCTGTGAATGTTCAGGTCAGAGGGCACGATGACGTGGTTAGTGCGCGCCGCGCCCTCTGCCTGAGCATTCACAGCTAGAGGACGCGAGGACACAGCGGCGCGCAGCGGTGGACCGGGGACAGGTGAATATTGCAGGTGCCGGGGCCTGAGCCAGCGGTGACACTGGCACCTGTCCCCAATAGCGCCGGTGTCCCCGCCTGCTCAGGACACCGGCACCTGGCCCCCAGCGACGAGAGGTGAGAATGTCTTTTTTTTTTTATTATTATTATTATTATTCGCAGCAGTATATGGGGGCACAATCTATGGAGCATCATATGGGGGCATAATACATGGGGCACAATCTATGGAGCATCATATGGGGGCATAATACGTGGGGCACAATCTATGGAGCATCATATGGGGGCATAATACATGGGGCACAATCTATGGAGCATCATATGGGGGCATAATACATGGGGCACAATCTATGGAGCATCATATGGGGCATAAAACATGGCAGCATAGGGGCATAATCTATGGAGCATCATATGGGGGCATAATACATGGGCAGCATATGGGGCACAATCTATGGAGCATCTTGTGGGCATAATACATGGGGCAGCATACGGGCATAATCTATGGGCAGCATATGGGGCATAATCTATGGGGCAGCATATGGGGAATAATCTATGGAGCAGCATATGGGACTCCTGATTCAATATGGCTATTCAAAAACATTTAACCTACTTTAATTTTACTATTATTGGTATCTATTTTTATTTTTGAAATTTACCAGTAGCTGCCTCATTTTCCACCCTAGGCTTATACTCGAGTCGATAAGTTTCCCAGTTTTTTGTGGCAAAATTAGGGGGGTCGGCTTATACTCGGGTCGGCTTATACTCGAGTATATACGGTACTTTATTAAGATAACGTTAAAATTAAGACAGTAAAGTGCACGTGCAAAACCAAACAAAGGAATACAGTGGTACTGCACATCACTCAAAAATAGCTACCTAGGGACCCTTAGGATATATTTATATTTGATTGGAAACACCATCTGCTAGATTCTTTATATATCTATTCTAATTTCCTTTCTATAATTTGACCTTCGAGTTTCAGCAAATATGCAGGACCCTGTACAAGCCATGTAGACATACTGTATGCTTCTGTTATTTTGTATCTACCAAAGAAAAATCCACTTTGGATTGTGAATCAATATTAAGCTCTTTCACACGTAAGAATTTCTGGTACATGTGGTGACAGTTTTCACCCGTACAAGAGACACTTACACACTCAGACCAATTTATGCTCATTTCTCCATCGTCTCATTGGGAGACATAGACTATGTGTGTTATGCTGCTGCCACTTGGAGGACACTAAGCAAATACACAAAGAAGATTGGCTCCTCCTCCGCAGTATACACCCTCTGCAGGCTCCAGCCTGAACCAGTTCTTGCTTAGTGTCTGTTATAGACCCAATTTTTATTGTTCAATTTTTATTTTTCAAGTTTTATTGTTTTTCTTTCTCCACGCACAGAAGCACAGCTGCGGAGGAAACGAAGAAATTAATTTCTTCATCTCCTGTGCTGTCGACGCACTGCACTCGGGTGACGTCTGAGTGCAGTGTGATGTTTAGCTCGCACCCATAGACTTGTATGGGTGTGAGTGACCTAAGTCTCGCTGCCAATTGCAGTATGCTGCAATTGATCTCTCACGCCGAATGAGCATGAAAAAATAATCGCAGATCTGAGCTGCCCCACAGTATAGCACTGGGACAAGTGCTATGCGATGTTTTATGGCATAGCACTCGGCCGTGTTATACGGTAGTGTGACTCCAGCCTAAATAGTTTGCTTGGGGTTAAATCCTGTTGACAGATTCTTTTTAAGGTGCATTTACACTATACAGTGCCGATAGAAGGGAGGATGAGGTATGTATGTCTGAGGGAGTGCAGAGCTCAGGATTCGGGCCCGTGACTGACATGCATGGGTGGGGGGTAATATTATAATAAAGACAGGAGGCAGGGATTTCTTCCAAGCACCGCACCCCTGAGCCTGGAAGAAATCATTAAGGCTGCGTTCACATTAGTGTTCGGGGGCTCTGCGGAGGGCTGCGTACTTCCTCCGTTAAGCCCTTCCTACATCCGCATACTTCTGCATGCGTCCTGCGTACCTATGTTTAACATTGGGTACGCAGGACATGCAGATGTATGCGGATGCGTTGTTTTGACGCGCCCGCCGACCGCAAGGGAACGCAACAAGATGCATTTTGCGCGGACGGCGGGCGCGTCAAAACGACGCATCCGCATGTCCTGCTTACCCAATGTTAAATATAGGTACGCAGGACGCATGCGAAAATAGGCGTGGCTTAATGGAGGAAGTATGCAGCCTCCGCAAAGCCCCCGAACGCTAATGTGAACGTAGCCTAAGACAGACAGAAGACAGAATATAACATTTCTCCACAACAATATGAGGCATACAGGCAGGACTAGTGTAACGTTTCTGTTACCTGTATGCCCATATTAATAGGTCATACATGTCCCAGGGGTGACAGATTCCCTTTAAATTGGAAGTTGATCAGATACCAGCATTATAAAAACAATGGTGATACAAGTTTCAGCCTTTAAAGTCTGTGATGACATCTAAATAGAATTCACAATTTGTTTTTCATATACTTGTATGTGGTATAACATCTCATGATTGTCCTGTGTCCCCAGTCTTACTAGTCACATAGGAAGCAATTTGTGTGCGCGCACATGATCCTGTACATGATGCTTACATTAATATTCATGTGCATTTTCACAGCCTGGGTACTGTATCCTATCTTGAGTTTCCTATAAGTTTTAGAGCAGATCATTCCCCATTTGTTTTTTTATTCACAACATATCATTATCATCGTTTCTCTGACTTCTTCTACTTCCTATTATGTGGTTTGGAATTCCTTTGGCTAGCTGGGAATGCTTCCTGTGGCTAATGAATCATGTTTTATGAACACTTTGTTGCATGAAGAAATAATGTTGCTAGGAAGACTTTTAGGGTGTGACCGCACAGGGTAAATATGAATAACTGCTGGGTATTTACGAGCGGAAAAATCCACTGTATATTACTATAGCAACAGAGTGAATTTGATGTTACAAAATGTTATGCATCAGATGTTGCAGTGGATTTAACTTTTAGCAACACAAAGGGTTTAATGTGCGGCAAATCAGCACCTTTCCTGCAACAGAATCATCAGCTGTATTTACCTATGCAGAGTTGTTGCGCATTTGCCGCTGCAGAAATTCTGAAGCAGAAAAATCCTCTGAGAACATAGTCTAAGAATGTATACATGATTAATTCAGGGAACATGTCACTAGATTCATACTACCTGAACCATAGACAAGACAGCAGGAATCAGAGCCTCTCTGTGTGATTGCAAACCGCACTATCAAACATTTTTTCTATAATCCCTGCTGGC
Organism: Oophaga sylvatica; assembly: GCA_033576555.1. Lineage (NCBI taxonomy): Eukaryota > Metazoa > Chordata > Amphibia > Anura > Dendrobatidae > Oophaga > Oophaga sylvatica. The sequence continues at coordinate 726,197,451 of JARQOD010000001.1, forward strand.
TTTCATACTATATCTTTGAAATTTTGCCGCATTTCAGAGTAAGGCTGGAGTCACATTAGCGTATCACATCTGATGCGAGAGCATTGGATGCGATATGCTAATGACACTCTGCTCCTGCTCTGCTGCGAGCGAGATCCAAGTGTCATGCTACTGTACACCGATCCTCTAACATGAGAGACTCGGAGCACAGCTGCCGAGGAGACGGAGAAATTAATTTCTCCATGTCTTCTGCCTGCGCCAGTGGAAACCGCACTGCACTCGGGTGATTTACGAGTGCAGTGTAATGTTTCACACGAATAGTCTTATATGGGTGCGTATGATCTAAATTTGGCATGAAATCGCAGCATGCTGCAATTTTTTTTCATATCCAATTGTGATCTGATTGGAGCAGAAAAAATAAAACCTTGAGAGCAGAAGCATAGGAATACCTTAAATTGGTACGAATACAATGCGATTTTTAATTGGATTGCATTCGTCCAATTTAATTGCAAGTCGGAGCAAACTCTAACACATACCTGCATAGCATTGCTTCAGTCGTGCAGTCAGTTTCTGATTCACGCTGTCTATGGTACGGGTAGCATCAATCTAATGACACTTTCCCTTTAAATCTGCAGCACGATTTCATTACATGTGCATGATTGCGAGGTAATCTTGTGTGTAAGGCTGGAGTCACACACATCGTCTAAAAAATCGGACCGTTTTAGACAGCCGATAATCGCACAAATGTTTCCTGAACATTGATCCGTCTGTCATCCGATTTGAATGCGAGGATGCGATTTTGTCGCATCTGAGCGTACGTTTGACATCCTTCTGGCGAGAATATAATGGATCCAAATGATAGTTTTTAAATCACAAAAGAAATAATAGATATATACACATAGAATACATATATATATCTATGTCATTGAGACATAGATATATATATACATATGTTTATAGTTCATACACTTCTACATAGTATAATAGCCGCTAATTCATGAGTGTATGTGTGCAAAATTTTTAATTAACCCCTACATGTATGAAATTTTGCACTCATACACTCATGTAATTGTTAGTGAAAACCATATATCAAACTACATGAAATTACATGGTTAACTGTAAGTAAACCATGTGTCATTTCATGTCGGGTCTGTAATTTTACACAAACCGGCAGTTGAATTAGCGGCTATTATACTATGTAGAAGTGTATGAACAATGACATGTATATATATATATTCTATGCGTGTATATGTATTCTTTTTATTCTTTATTAAAGCTGTCAGTGTGATTTTACAGTATAGCCGGGGATGAATTGTCGGCTTTTCTAAAGGACACCGGTGCGATTTTCTCGCAAGTCACACGTGTGGTCCGTTTGTAATACGATTTTTCATCGCACCCATAGACTTGCATTGGCGATTCTCGCCCGATAATCGGTGACAATCGCAGCAATCGGATGCTGGGAGCTGCTCCATAGATAAACATTGGTCCGACTGCAATGCATGCGATATTTCATCGCATTGCACTCGTCCGTTTTTGTCGCCAGTGTGACCCCGGCCTAAGGTGCTCAGGAGCTAAGCTGATATTGACTATTAAACAGACGGCCTCTGTCTCCATCAGCCACAGTCAGATCTAAGCTGTGACTGATAACCACTTAAACGCTGCGGCCAATCTCTTACAGCGGCGTTTAAATAGAACAAGCATTAATGCTCACTAGGGTTGATCGAATAGCTTCGGAAAAGTCCTTATCTGAATCACTATTGCGCTTATGGAATAGCTGCCTCGGTAACCTGGATACCTGGAGAGCTCCCGATAATCAGCTGTTTTGCGCCCCAGCTGCATGTTTCGCAGCTGTGTGACAGTCACAACACATGTGGGCCTACTGATGGCCCCAGTTGCTGTCATCTTCGTTCTCTTCTGAAACTCAGCTATAGGCTAAGCTTCAATTGAGACCGCGATTTTCACTTTATACTGTAATACTATGGTTGGTATATGGTTCTTTGTGGAGACTAAAACAATAATTAGAATTTTTTAAAAAAAATATGTAAATAAAAAAAATACTAAAAGTTTAAAATCACTTCCATTTAACCCCTTAAAAATAAAGAAATTAAAAAAAGAGTAAAAATTAACATATTTGGTATCACAGCACAGCATGCATAAAGGTGTGATCTATCAAAATATAAAACTATTAACCCAATCAGTAAACGCCGTAATGATAAACGAGCACAAAACGACACAATTGTGGTTTTTTTGGTCACATTTCCTCCCTAAAAATAATGAAATCAAAACATTAAATTAGTATCAATAAAACCACCAGCTTGTCTCTCAAAAAACAAGCCTTCACAAAGCTCAATCAGTGGAAAAATAAGAAATGATACTGGCCTCAAGAAATTATGACAAATACTTAATTTTTTTTTTTTTTTACAAATTTCTGATTTTTTTTCTCTGTTTTTCTGAATCTATACTAGTTTACTATTGCCATAATCATACTGACCTAGAGAATCATGATTCAGAGTAATTTTTTACCACAATGAAACAAGAACAAAAAAAATGTCTGAATTGCATACCATTGCAGTGGTAACATAAATGGTGTCATTTAAAACTACAACTCATCCTTCAAAAACAACAGCCATCATATGGCTTTGTCGACGGAAAAATAAAAAAAGTTATGTTTTTTGGAAGAAGGGGAGGAAAAAATGAAAATTGGCTGAGAGAAGAGGTTAAATAGGTTTTTACTTTTCAGATAAAAAATTACTAGTGCAATCCAATTAAAATTCAGATTGCACGTGGACCAATGTTATTCAATGAGGCCGTGCAGATTTGTGTATTTTTCTCAGCTGTATTTGAGTGCGAGAAAAAAAAATGTCATGCCATACAGACCATAAGTATGGAATCCGATTTTTACAGATACATTACAATTCTGTAGCGTAGGAAACTGTAAATTGTGCTGTAAATGATTAATAGCTCCTGGATGAGAATGGAACCGATTATGACCAAACTCTAAATGTGTAAACCTAGTGGTATTGATATTAAACATATTTATTTCTTATGCTATGCTTATATAGCGCTATCATATTCCACAGCACTTTACACACATTATCATCACTGTTCCCAATGGGGTTCACAATCCAGATTCCCTATCAGTATGTCTTTGGAGTGTGGGAGGAAACCCACGCAAACACGGGAAGAACATACAAACTCCTTGCAGATGTTGTCCTTGGTGGGATTTGAACCCAGGACCACAGCGCTGCAAGGTTGCAGTGCTAACCAATGAGCCTCCGTGCTGCACAGGAATTACAGTATTTTATGATTGAGTCCTGGTCAGTTACAATTGTTAAGATATTCAGCACATGTCCCGTGATAACTGAACGCTGAGGACCCCACCACTTGGATCTCCACTATTACTAGAACAGGGGTCCCGAGCTACGCATTCCTCCTCACTGTGCGACCTTTCAGTGGAGCGGCGGCACTCAGCTGTTTCCATCAGCCCTATAGGCTTTGAATAGTGGAAAGGAGTATGCTCAACTACCGCTGTACTCAAACTCACTGGGGTCATGCAATGGGGAGAAGCTGGCATTCTAGTGATTGTGCAGTCTCAGTGAGGGACTCCCAGCCATAGCACATATCACCCACCCTCTAAACAGATGATATATTTTCATTGTGAGACCTTTAGTGCATTTTCTCATTCCACCAACAAGTTTCTGAAATATGTGCGGTTCCTGACAGATGCGAAAATGATTGTGTGATGACAGGTTGGATGCTGAGATGATTGCTGGTTGCAAGATATGAATCTGTAGATAAGCATTCCTTAAACACCAGCCTTTATGTAACCTTGACATCACTTTATTTTCAGCAGCAGATGGAAGGAAGGGAGACACATTCATTACCAGTGGTAGGCGGAGCCCACACAGGATAGAACACCTCAGATTAAAAAGAGTGTTGACCGGCCCCTCCAGCTTGGGCTCCTCCTACTCCAGCTCTCCAGTCTAAAATTTGAGGTCACAGAGGATAGTCGCTGCTGGAGCAGCTCCTCAGAAAATTTTTTTATTTTAGTCGGACAGAGACTTGGACCGCCAGTGGTCTAGAGGTCTCAGGGGTCTCAGCGCTGCTGGACCCCCACTTCTCCCTTGGCGGATCTGTATTACCCTGTAAGGTGGTCCCTGCAGAACCCTGCCGGCCCTGGGGGATGAGGATTGCTTCCCTGGCGGGGACGCAAACCGCGCTTCTGGGGTCACTGCGTTCCCCGCCCTGGGGGGAGGCTACGGGCACAGCGCAACAAATCTCTGGGGGTCCCTGTGGCGCTCAGCTGGGTGAGTACTCCACATTTTAATGTGTTTGAGTGCTTCAGCGGCCGCTGCGGCAGCCGCTGCTACATGTATTCAGTGTGGTGATTGTGTACTTTTGTCCGCAGGTGGATGCCTGCAGGACATGGGAGCGGAGAGCGGAGTGAGTCGCGCGCTTTTTTTGAAACCGGCGGGGGGCGTGGCTTCGCGCTTTCCCATTTTTTCGCGGGCAGGAAGCGCTCTGAGCGCGCGCTTTACCCTGCCTTTTCTCTTCCGGCTTCTCTCCTCTAGCGCGGCGGCCATTACTGACGGCCTCCTCGGGCTCCTCACTCTCCGCTCTCCCCGACCGACCGAAAGTAACAAGGACACTACACCGCGGCCAGCTGGGTGAGTCGCTTCTACCTGTCAGGGCAGAAGCTTGACCCCCTCACCCCCACAGCGCAGGGCAAGGTACTGTCACACGGAACACTCCCGCTACGATCACGATAGCGACGCATATTTTTGCGATCGTTTTTGTGATCGTTTTAATGTCGCTAGTAGCTGCCACAGTGGGCGATCTCATTGACGACGCATAAGTGGTTAGCGATCTCCTTAGCGACTTTGGCGGTCATTGCGATGTACAATTCAGCGCAATATGTTAGCGATCTCGTTGGCGTTCTTGTTTAGTGTGGCATACCTTTGAGGCACTGTCCTGCAGCTGTTACCTCATAAGAGGCACCTGGGGCTCGCACACCCTTTTCATTAAACAAGGGTTGTGGGGGTCTGCGACATTAACCCCTTCTTTGGCGGTTAACCCTTTATTGGGAGACAGCTGGGGTAGCTCTCTCTTTAAGAGCTTTAACCCTTCAGCGTTCGTTTTGCCTTTGAAAACCACACTGTTCTAGTTGCTGACAGGTTTTGACCTGCCATATACTGTGTGAGGGCATGTCAGATCAGGGTCCAGGAGGTGCGGACCGTCTCCCAGATCCGCTACAGGATCAGTCTCGCGTATCTGACACGCAGACCTCGACGGCGTCAAGCGCAGCGGTCGGAGGTGTCAGTGATGTCAAAATGGAGGCCCTCGCTCGTTCTATTAATGGCCTTTCTGACCTTCTAGGTTATTGGGTGTCAGCTAGATCCTCTCATGGTAGGAAGCGACACAGGCCGGTGCCATCTTCCCCGCGTAGCGACTCGGAGATCTCGGGCATGGAGGGTTCCCCTTCAAGCTCGGATGGGGAGATGTCCGATTCGGATAAGGAGGATCAGCAGGGACACTCTGTCTCTCTTTTGAGCCGTACAGAGGCTTTTATTGGAGCCATGAGGGAGGCGTTACAGTTACCGGAGGAGGTAACTAGACGTCCTGGTAAGTCGGCCCGGATGTTTCAGGAGTCGCATAGGTCGCGATCAGCCTTACCATCTCTGGATGAGCTTAATGGGGCAGTGGAGAAGGAACGCCTGTGTCCAGATAAACGTTTTCAGGGGACACGGTTTTTTGAGACGCTGTATCCGTGTACGACGGAGTTGATTGATAATTGGATTCCTTCTCCTGAAGTGGATGTCCCTTTATCCCAGCTTAGCAAATCCTCATTACTTCCTGTTCAAGGGAAGGCGAGTCTGCAGGATCCGCTGGACAGAAAAACGGAGATGGCAGCGAAATCCATCTACGAGGCCGCGGGTCATGGATTCAGAGCAGTGCTAGGATCCATGTGTGCTTGTAAAGCTTCCCTGAGCTGGTTAGACCGTCTACGGACGGCGTGGCAAGATGGATCCCCACTATCCGAGGTAGAGGGGCTTTTCAAGTCATTGGAGGATGCAGCCCGATATGGCAGTGATGCAGGTTTGGATACTGCCTCACTGCTGTCAAGGGCACAATCCTCGGCAATCACAGTCAGGAGAGCACTGTGACTTAGACAGTGGACCGGAGACGCGGTTTCCAAGCAAGGTTTGCTATCTTTAGCTTACAAGGGTGGCCAACTATTTGGATCTGACCTCACGGAGCTGATTGCAAAGGCAAAAGAAACGGCTTTACCGCAGCGAAGAGCTGTGACTTCTGCGTCTGGCAGGCATAGTGCCGGTAGTAGTCGGCGGTCCTTTCGGTCCAGGGGACGGTTCGGTCAGCCCTCTTGGGGATCGGGTCGTCCCTCTTTTTCAGGAAAAAAGAACGCTCAGAAATCCCGCACTCCCTGGAAACAGAGCTTCCGCCAAGACAAGCGGGAAGCTGACAAAAAGCCCGCTAAGGCGGACTGACGCCAGGGTCTCACTCGAGGGCTCTCGAGTGGGAGGTCGCCTGCTCCAATTCGAACCGACTTGGGCTTCCCGCGTGTCGGACGCCTGGGTGACGCGGGTTGTGTCGGCAGGCTACTTCATAGAGTTTCTTTCTCGACCCCCAGACAGTTTTTGCCAATCCCCATTCCGTCAGAGCCCGAGCTATTTGCCGCTCTACTGCGGGAGGTTGATTCCCTTCTGCAGAAGGGTGTGGTGGTACCAGTTCCGCCGGAGGACCGGGGAAGAGGGTTTTATTCCAACCTCTTTGTGGTCCCCAAAAAGGAGGACAAATTTCGCCCCATTCTGGATCTCAAAAGATTGAATCGGCATGTCCGCACCCGGAAATTCCGCATGGAGTCACTTCGCTCCGTTGTGGCGGCCTTGTCGCAGAACGATTTTTTGGTGTCAATCGACATTCGCGACGCTTATTTGCATGTTCCCATCGGAAGGGCCCACCAACGCTTCCTTCGTTTTGCCATAGGTCAGGACCATTACCAGTTTGTGGCTCTGCCATTCGGGTTGGCCTCAGCACCCAGAGTTTTTACAAAAATTCTGGCTCCTCTCATGGCGATTCTGCGAAGACAGGGGGTTACGATTCTTCCCTATCTGGACGACCTTTTGATTGTGGCGTCCTCAAAGGAGGAGGCGGTGACGGCTCGCAATCTATCCCTTCAGCTCCTGGAGGACTTCGGGTGGCTGGTCAATTGGGAGAAGTCGTCTCTGGAACCGTCGCAGTCAATCCTGTTTTTGGGGATGTATTTCGACACGGTACGAGCAGTGGTGTCTCTGCCTCCAGACAAGCAAGCGAGTCTTCTTCGTCATGTACAGGTTATGAAGTCTGCGACAGCAATGTCCCTTCGAAGGTGTATGCGCCTTCTGGGTTTGATGGTGGCGTCAATGGAAGCAATTCCGTTTGCCCAATTTCATTCCATGGCTCTCCAAATGCTCATCTTGAACCATTGGGATCGATCGCAGTTTTCACTGGTTTGCAGTGTCATCATCTCCCACAGGGTGAGAGAGTCTCTAGAATGGTGGTTACGTCCGGAAGCGTTATCCCTGGGGAAGTCCTTCCTTCCTCCGAGGTGGTCGATCATAACCACCGATGCCAGCCTGACGGGCTGGGGGGGTGTCTGGAACGATCTCTGGATTCAGGGAGTATGGTCGTTGGAAGAGTCTGTCCTGCCGATCAACATCCTGGAATTGAGGGCAATTTTCCTTTGCCTCCAACACTGGACGGTCCCTTTAAGCGGTCTACCAGTCCGAGTGCAGACAGACAACGCGACGGCGGTCGCGTATATCAACCATCAAGGTGGGATGAGGAGCTTCAGGCTCATGATGGAAGTGTCTCGAATCCTGGTATGGGCCGAGGCCAGGGTGCCAGCCATCTCTGCGATTCACATTCCAGGAGTTCAGAATATCACAGCGGACTTCCTCAGTCGCGAAAAGATGGATCCCGGAGAATGGAGTCTTCATCCGGAAATTTTTGCACTACTGTGCTCCCGTTGGGGAACTCCCCAAGTGGATTTGATGGCATCCAGGTTCAATGCCAAGTTACCGACGTTCATGTCCAGGTACAAGGACCCGAAGGCTGTGGCGGTGGATGCTCTGGTGGCTCCTTGGGACCAATTCGAGCTAATCTATGTGTTCCCGCCGATATCCTTACTTCCTCTGGTGTTGCGTCGGATCAGACTGGAGAGAGTCCCGGCTATGTTGATAGCCCCAGATTGGCCAAGGAGGACGTGGTTCTCGACACTAGTGTCGCTTCTGGCAGCGCCTCCACTTCCACTCCCTCTTCGACCGGACCTGTTAACCCAAGGGCCCGTTCGTCACCCGGACCTGAAGTCTCTGCGTTTGACGGCGTGGCTCTTGAGACCGAAATCTTGACCCGTCAAGGTTTTTCAGCCGAAGTCATTGCCACTCTGCGAGCTGCCAGAGGTCCGGCTACTACTAGGATTTATCACAAGACTTGGGAAGCCTTCTTTTCGTGGTGTTCGGGTTCTTCTAGGAACCCGAGGATTTTTTCCATTCCCAATTTGTTGGCCTTTTTACAATACGGGCTGGACAAGGGTTTGGCAGTTAGCACTCTGAAAGGGCAGGTTTCTGCTCTGTCCTTGCTATTTCGGAAGGCTATCGCCTCGCGTAGGGACGTACGTTCCTTTTTTCGCGGGGTAACCCGTCAATTTCCGCCGCGGAAGGCGCTTGTGTCTCCTTGGCGGCTCAATCTTGTCTTGGAGGCTCTTCAACATGGGCCTTTTGAGCCTATGGACTCTGTTAATCTTTCCTTACTCTCTTGTAAGGTTGCCTACCTAGTGGCGGTCACTTCTTTGACAAGGGTTTCTGAGTTGGCGGCTCTTTCTTGCTCGCCTCCTTTTCTGGAGTTTCACCCAGATCGCGTAGTGCTTCGCACACGGGGCGACTTTCTACCTAAAGTGGTGTCACAATTTCATGTTAACCAGGATATTGTGTTGCCCTCGCTTTGTCCGGAGCCAAGGAATGCGAAGGAACGGGCCTTGCACACATTGGATTTAGTGCGGGCTTTGAAGTTCTATTTGTCTATTACTCAAAGTTTTCGGAAGTCGGATTCTCTGTTTGTGATTCCAGCAGGTCGTCGACGTGGGCAACGAGCTTCCAAGGACTCTATAGCTCGTTGGATTCGGTCGGCCATTTTAGAGGCTTACCGACTTAAGGGCGAACCTTGCCCGATTAAGATCCGAGCTCACTCCACGAGGGCTGTGGGTTCATCGTGGGCTTTTCATCAAGGAGCCTTGGCAGCTCAGCTCTGCCGGGCGGCGACCTGCCGTTCCGTCCACACATTTACAAAATTTTATAAGGTGGACGTCAGTGCTTCCGCTGATGCGGCCTTAGGACGTAGGGTCCTGCAGGCGGCTGTAGTTTAAAGTTCTTGTGAACTTGTTTTTAGCGCTAGTTGCGCATTTATTTAAGTTGTTGGGAATCTGCCTCTGTTGGTTTTTTTGCCCACCCTTAATTTCTGGACTGCTTTGGGACGTCCCACTGGTATTGAATGTGTCTCCCTTCCTTCCATCTGCTGCTGAAATACGGATTTTGTAAGACCTTACCTGTAAAATCCTTTTCAGCGAAGGAAGGGAGACACAGATCCCTCCCATGGCAGAAGTGTGTTGTCGTGTTTTCAGATGCGGCGTGACCCTTCTCTGATAGCGATTATCTGGGCTGAGGTCGGCGCGCTAAGGCTCTTTTCCAGCATTGCCAGCTCATCGCAGTGGTCAGGTTCAGTGAGTAGTACCTGGGACTGTGTGGTTTTTTCGGTTATATGCATAACCTGTCTTCTTGTTTTTTCTCTGAAGTCCTTCAGAAGGGGTTATGTTGCTACGCTGGTGATATTTGCTCTTCCTTAGCTTGTGTACGGACTGGAGAGCTGGAGTAGGAGGAGCCCAAGCTGGAGGGGCCGGTCAACACTCTTTTTAATCTGAGGTGTTCTATCCTGTGTGGGCTCCGCCTACCACTGGTAATGAATGTGTCTCCCTTCCTTCCTTCGCTGAAAAGGATTTTACAGGTAAGGTCTTACCAAAATCCGTCTATTTGCAATTTTGATAAGAGACCCAGGAAGAAAAACTAACAGTTCATGAACAAAATGGTATTGTGCACAGCACAGTCAACTGCTTCTATATCCCTTTCCAGATTGTATTTAAGTGTCATAAAGATGTAATTTTTTGTTTTTCAAATAAACTCATGGATGGTATTGTGTCTCAGCGCTCTTTGGATCAGTGAACTCAATATCAGACACCTGTGATAATTAGTTTACCAGGTGAGCCCAATTAAAGGAAAGCTGTTTAAGAAAGGCATTCCACATTATTAAGCAGCCACAGGTTTCAAGCAATATGGGAAATTAAAAGGATCTCTCTGCTGCCGAATGCATAATATAGTGCAGTATCTTGGACAAGGTATGAAAACATTAAATATGTCACAAAAACTTAAGCTTAATCATCGTACTGCGAAGAGATTTGAGACTGGTTTGTACAGATAAAGGCATAATGTGGAAGGTTTCAGCCAGACAAATTCATTAGATTAAGAGAGCAACTGTTAAAATACCATTACAAAGCAACAAACATGTATTTGAATCTGCTGGTGACTCTGGAGTCCCACAAACTTCAAGGTGTAGGATCCTCCAGAAACTTGCAGGCTGAAATGGTTGCAGTGGGCCCAGACATGCATGAAGACTAATTTTAAAACAGTCTTGTTTACTGATGAGTGCTGTGAAACCATGGATGGTCCAGATGGATGTGTAGTGGACGGTTGGTGAATGGCCACCATGTGCCAACAAGGTTGCGACATCAGCAAGGATGTGGTGAAGTCATGTTTTGGGCCAGAATCGTGGGGAGAGAGCTGGTAGGTGCCTTTATGATCCCTGAAGGTGTGAAAATGACCTCAGCAAAGTTTGAGTTTCTGATTGACCACTTTCTTCCACGGTACAAAAAGAAGAACCATGCCATCTGTAGCAACATAATCTTTATACATGACAATGCACCATCTCATGCTGCAAAGAATACCTCTGAGTCATTGGCTGCTATGGGCGTAAAAGAAGAGAAAATCGTGGGTGGCCACCATCCTCCCCTGACCTCAACCCTAATGAGAACCTTAGGAGTATCCTCAAGCAAAAGATCTATGATTGTGGGAGGCAATGCACATCACATTAGAAGCTCCGGGAGGCTATTCTGACACCCTACAAAGAAATTCAAGCATAAACTATCCAAAAACTCACACGTTCAAAGGATGAAAGAATTGTGAAGCTGATATTAAAGAAGAGGTCCTATGTTAACATGTAATTTGACCTGTTAAGATATTTTTGATTGAAAAAGCTTTTGATTTCAGTAAATGTGACCGCTTAATGCTGAAACTCTGTTGTGCATATATTTTGGAACAGTGCATTTTGACTTTCTTTAGTTTTGAAATACTGTTATCATTGGGAAGTTGTGTACAATAAAATTGTATTTGTACTCTTAACATTATACTGACTCATTTGCATTGACAATTTAGGAACATTAGCGGAAAATAGCATTTGCATTATAATTTGGAACGCAGTATATTTCTCCTGCTACACTGCCTGCTTTGTCCATTAAAGTACACTAAGTAAAATCTAATACCACATTCTATTAACTCTTTCCTGACATATGATGTACAGTTACAGTGGCATGTAAAAGTTTGGGCACAAACTGGTCGAAAATAACTTATTGTGAACAGTTAAGCAAGCTGAAGATGAAATAATCTCTAAAAGGCCTAAAGTTAAAGATGATACATTTATTTTGTATTTTAGGCAAAAAAAAAATTGTCACTTTTAAAATTACAAAAATTAAAATGGGCTGATGGAAAAGTTTTTGCACCCTTGGAGATTTGTGTGCTCTGATAACTTTGACCAAGGTTTCAGACCTTAATTTGCCTATTACGGTTATGGCTTGTTCACTATCATCGTTAAGAAAGGCCAGGTGATGCAAATTTCCCAGCTTTATAAAAACCCTGCCTCCTCTAACCTTATGCCAAAAAACAGCATCCATGGGTTCTTCTAAGCATCTGCCTAGCTCTCTGAAAGTGAAAATGGTGGAGGCTCACAGAGCAGGAGAAGGCTATAATTAGATAACAAAATGTTTTTAAGCTGCCCTTTCCTCCATTTGAAATGTAATTAAGAAATGGCAGTTAACAGGAACAGTGGAGATAAAGATAAGGTCTGGAAGACAAAGCAAAATTTCAGTGAGAGCTGTTCGTAGGATTGCTAGAGAGGCAAATCAGAACACCCGCAAAAAAAGACCTTAAGAAAGATTTATCAGACCATTATTCTCCTGTTCAGAGTCACCTGCACATATATGGCCTCCATGGAAGGGTCATCAGAAGAAAACCTCTCATGCGTCCTCACCATAAAATTCAACGTGAGAAGTATGCAAAAGAACATCTAAACAAGCCTGATGCACTTTGGAAACAAGTCCTATGGACTGATGAGGTTAAAATAGAACTCTGGCCCCAATGATCAAAGGCATATGTAGACAAATAAGGGGCACAGAATTTCAGGAAAATAATATCTCGCCAACCAACAAGCATGAGTGTGGATCAATGACCATATTGCCAGGTCAGTTTTACCGTATAGTGAACATGGTAAATAAAAAACAATTGTGGATTTGCACTTTTTTTGCAATTTCAATGCACTTGGAATTTTTTTCCTGCTTTTCAGTGCATCACATGATAAAACAAATGGTTCATTCAAAAGTACAACTTGTCCCGCAAAAGCAAGCCCTCATACAGCTATGTGAACGGAAAAATAAAAATGTTATGGCTCTTGGAAGAACAGGAGGAAAAAATGAAAACGGAAAATAGACTGGTCTTGAAGGCTTTAAACCAATATGCATATGTATTTTATACTTTACTTAGTATAACCATTCGTTTTCTAGATTTGCTGAGCCAGTTCAATTAAAAATGCGCTTTATTGACATATTTTAATTGTAGAAATAATGAAATGGTGGCTAAAACTGTACCAGAAAGGCGAGAAACTGTGACATACTTCTTCCACAGCATAATAGTTCTTGCTACTGGGGTATGTATTACCATAGGGTATATTTACAGTAACTATCTATAGAAATGGTGTGTGTGTTTGTGTGTGTAAATATTTATTTATTTATTTTACTCATTTATATAGCGCCATTAATTCCACAATGCTTTACAAACATTATCGGCACTGTCCCCCAATGGGGCTCACAATCTAAATTCCCTATCCGTATGTTTTTGGAATGTGGGAGTAAACCGGAAGAAACCCACACAAACATGGGGAGAACATACAAACTCCTTGCAGATGTTGTCCTTGGTGGGACAGCTCTGTCAAAAATTAAGAGACCAAAATTTTCAGTTTGTCTGATTTTTCTCTTTATAGGTATATTTTTGAGTAAAATGTAAATTGCTCTTTTATTCTTTAAACTACTGACAACATGTGTCCGAATTTCCAAGCAATAAATTTTGTATTTATTTTCAGAAAATGAGAAATGGTCAAAATAACAAAAAAAATGCAGTGCTTGCAAACCTCAAATAATGCTAAGAAAACATGTTCATAATCATTTAGAAACAACAATACTAATGTTTTAACTCAGGAAGAGTTCAGAAATCAATATTTTGTGGAATAACCATGATTTTTAATCAGAGCTTTCTTGTGTCTTGGCATGCTTTCCACCAGTCTTTCACACTGCTTTTGGGTGACCTTATGCCGCTCCTGGTACAAAAATTTAAGCAGTTATTTGTTTGATGACTTGTGACTATCCATCTTCCTCTTGATTACATTCCAGAGGTTTTCAAATGAGGTTCAGGTCTGGAGATTGGGCTGGCTGTCACGTTTGGGCTTGCAGCCGCCGAGAAGCGGCTCAGTCCAGGAATGCAATCTGGACCCTCCATACCACAGAGGGGGACCCGGGCCTACCCAAACTAGGGACTGGCAGAGACCGGGGTTCTGTGGCAGCTGAGCATGTGGACGAAGAAGAGACACGTAGGACTTGATTACACCGCACAACTTCAGGTATAGGTAAATAAAGTTTACTAAAGTAAATAAGGGATGACACACAGTACATAACATCAGGGTAGACGAGGTCATCAGAATCACGAACTCAGGAATACGAACTGAACTTCAGGAACACGGAAACAGGAACACGGAAACAGGAACACGGACACAGGAACACGGATGGACATCAGGAACACGGACACCGGAACACGGACTGGACATCAGGAACACGGACACCGGAACACCGGCTGGATCTCAGGAAACAGAACACTGGCATCGGACTCCGGACATCTGGCAACGATTGACAGGTTCCGGACATCGGCCTGCGGACATCAGTCTCCGGACATGAGGCCGCAGTATCAGACTAGGGACATCTGGCAACGATCGGCAGGCTCCGGACATCAGGCAGGAAAGGATCGGATCCGGACATCTGGAAGTGATCTGAAAAGGAATCCAAGCGTTCTGGTGCAAGTCCCACCAGGCTCAACTGGAGCCGGGCGGGGATTGCACCAAAAGCAAGCTGAGCACAAAGTAACAGAAACTCAGCACACCCACACCGGACTCCTCCTTCCAAATGAACCCAGGATATATCACAGAAAGTCAGTTAGCAAAGTATCACAGTCACTGGGCTCAGGATTCAGTACACAGAAGGTTTCAGGAACATAGCACAGCAGACACAGTTCAGACAGTCAGGTACAGGATCAGGGATACGAGCCTAGAATTACCGCCTCTAGGAAAGGCACAGGAACGAGTTCAGGATCAGAGATACGAGCCTAGAATTACCGCCTCTAGGAAAGGCACAGGAACGAGTTCAGGATCACAAGACAGGACGAGGGTATCAGCTCTCCAGAGCTGATCGAACTCAAAGCAGGAGCTGAACACACACACACACACAAGGCTAGGTTCAGAAGCTAAGGCCCCGCCCATAAGGCAGGAAGCCTTTATATATGAGCTGCCCCTCAGCAATTGGCTGGGGACAGCATTTCAGGTACACACACTAACCCTGATAAAAGCAGGGCAGGTGTGGCCTGCGCACCCTATGAGAGCCAGACATAAGCACAGCAAGGGCACCTGGAAATGGCTGCAGCCTAAACCCACGTAGTAAGTCATGCACCAGTGCAGAGGACCTTGCAACCTATGGGTAGCTTTCACAGCAGTAGCCAGGGACCGCACATGCGGGTGGTCATGCAACGCAGCGGAAACACCCACGCATGTGTGGCTACGCAGAGGAGCTGGGAACTGACCATAATCCATACAGGTAATGGCTATCAGATCCCAGCTCAATTTAGGGGGAAAAGGAGCAAAGGATTAAAGCACAAACATGCATGTCACAACATGACACTGGCCATGACAGGGACTTGATGTGGTGGTCCTTCATCCACACATTGATTGACCTAGCTGTGTGGCATGGCGCATTGTTTTGCTGGAAAAAACAGTCCTCAGAGCTGGGGAACATTGCCTGAGCAGAAGGAATCAACTGTTTTTCCAGGGTAACCTGTATGGGGCTTGATTCATACGTCCTTCGCAAAGATTAACCTGCCCAATTCCAGCCTTGCTGAAGCATCCCCAGATCATCACCGATCCTCCACCAAATTTCACAGTGCGTGCAAGACACTGTAACTTGCCAGCCTCTTCAGGTCTCCGTCTAACCATTAGACGACCAGGTGTTGGGCAAAGCTGAAAATTAGACTCATCAGAGAAGATTACCGTACTCCAGTCATCTGTGGTCCAATCCTTATGGTCTTTGGCAAATTTCAGCCTGGCTGTCCTTTGCTTCTCATTGATGAAAGGCTTTTTTCTAGCTTTACATGACTTGAATCCTGCCTCTAGGAGCCTGTTACGAACTGTTCTTGCCGTGCACTTCACCCCAGCTGCCATTTACTATTCCTTTTGTAGGTCACTTGATGTCATCCTGCGGTTGCTGAGTGACATTGGAATAAGATGACGGTCATCCAGGTCAGTGGAGAGTCGTTTTCGCCTTCTGCTGGTCTGTAGCTTTGTTGTCCCCAATGTCTACTGCTTGACATTTTTGTAATGGACTGCCGTCTTAGAAATTTTAAGGATAGAGGCAACATGATGCTCACTGTATCCCTCTTCTATTAAAGCCAGAATTAGTCCTTCTTTTCCTCACTCAAGACTTTTCTTTTCAACTCCTTTGGCATGGTTAAAGGTTATTTATTCCTATTACTTTTGGGATATTACTAGCACTTGTTTTGCCATCCAGCTTGTCCTATTGCAAGAGGATTGTGAACACCACAGCAGTGTTTTTTATACTTCATTAAATAAGATTTGGTTCAGGTGATCACCTAATCAGAAGCACATTAAGTAGAATGAGGTGTACTCTGGCTGGAATTCAACTGGAATGGAATGGCTGTCAGACATGTAGAGAAGCTGATTTTTATAAAACTGTGCAGTGGTCTCTTAATGTTTGCCAGAGCTGTATATGTTTTGAAGAATATTTCCTTTGAAAATGATGTGTAAATGACAGAGAATTTCTCGATGTAAAAGCTCATGTTAAAATCGCATTGCAGTCTGATAGCAATCGCACTGCATTCGGATGTAAATCGGATGCTAGGTGTGAAAAATTGGATTGTACTCGCATGATAAACGCATGACACTTGCATTACACTTGTCCAACTTTGCAGGAACAAAATCAGACCAATTTTAAAATCGCTATTGGACTCCAGCCAAACTAGAGCTGTTCTCTGAAGGCCTCAGAGGTTTGTTTGAGAATATTAACCCCTCTCTGCCATCTGACATATCCCGTCCATGAAACCCGGGACAATCTGACCATGGACGGGATAGTACGTCGAAGCGATCGGACACGCTCCCGGGGGGATCGCGGCCGGGTGTTAGCTGATTATCACAGCTGACACCCGGCACTATGTGCCAGGATCTGTCAGGACCGCTCCCGGCACATTAACCCCTGGCACACCGCAATCAAACATGAACGCGGTGTGCCGGGGGCACAGGGAAGCATCGCGCAGGAGCAGGCTCCCTGCGTGCTCCCCTGAGGCCCTCAGAACAGCGCGATGTGATTGCACTGTTCTGAGGCCTTCCTCCCTACAAGAACCCGGATCTAAGATGGCCGCAGGGTCCTGCAGGGAGGCGGCTTCTTCAGCGCCTGCTGGAGCAGGCGCTGAAGAAGCCTGCAGCAGTGCTTGTGAGATCGCTGGTCTCACAGAGTGCTGTGCACACTGTGAGACCAGCGATCTGATAAAATACAGAGATATCCCACCCTGAGACAAAGTAAAAAAGTAAAAAAAAATGAAAATCACAATTGTAAAAAAAAAATTCCAAAATAAAAAAAAAATTCCCCAATAAATTAATTTCTTTCTGTAAATAAAAAAAACCAAAACAATAAAAGTACACATATTTGGTATCGCCGCGTCCGTAACAACCCCCCCTGTAAAACTTCCATTAGTTAACCCCTTTAGTGAACCCCTTAAAAATAAAAAAGCAAAAAATCAATGCTTTGTCATCATTTTTGTAAAAAAAAAAAAAGATTTTTTATTTTTACGGCTGTACGTTATAAACTTCTGTGAAGCACTTCGGGGTTCAAAGTGCTCACCGCACATCTAGATAAGTTCCTTGTGGGGTCTATTTTCCAAAATGGGGTCACTTGTGGGGAGTTTCCACTGTTTAGGCACATCAGGGGCTCTCCAAATGCGACATGACGCCCGCAGACCATTCCATCAAAGACTGCAATCCAAAACGTCACTACTTCCCTTCCGAGACCCGACGTGTGCCCATACAGTAGTTTTCTCCCACATATTGGGTATCAGCGTACTCAGGACAAATTGGACAACAACTTTTGGGGTCCAATTTCTCCTGTTACCTTGGGAAAATAAAAAGTTGGGGACTAAAATATGTTTGTGGAAAAAATATGATTTTTTTTATTTTCATGCTCGGACGTTATAAACTTTAGTGAAACACCTGGGGGTTCAAAGTTCTCACCACACATCTAGATAAGTTCCTTGAGTGGTCTAGTTTCCAAAATGGTTTCACTTGTGGGGGGTTTCCACTGTTTAGGCAGATCAGGAGCTCTCCAAACGCGACATGGCATCCAGCCAATTCTGCGTTGAAAAAGTCAAACGGCGCTCCTTCCCTTCCAAGCTCTGCCATGCACCCAAACAGAGATTTTCCCCCACATATGGGGTATCAGCGTACTCAGGACAAATTGCACAATAACTTTTGGAGTCTTGTTACCCTTGGGAAAATAAAAATTGGGGTGAAAGATCATTTTTGTGGAAAAAAATATGATTTTTTAATTTTACGGCTCTACGTTATAAACTTGTGTGAAGCACTTGGAGGTTCAAATTGCTCACCACAGATCTAGATAAGTTCCTTAGGGGGTCTAGTTTCCAAAATGGGGTCACTTGTGGGGGGTTCCACTGTTAAGGCACATCAGGGGCTCTACAAATGCAACATGGCATCCAATCTCAATTCAAGCCAATTTTGGTTGGAAAAAGTCAAATGGTGTTCCTTCCATTCCGAGCTCTGCCGTGCGCCCAAACAGTGGTTCCCCCCCACATATGGGGTATCAGCGTACTCAGGACAAATTGGACAACAACTTTTGTGGTTCAA
>JARQOD010000001.1:726216144-726277264 GCA_033576555.1 Oophaga sylvatica
TGTGACTCCAGCCTTAGAGGATGTGTGATTGAACACGAAGAAGCTGTTGCCTATTTATATTCTTTGTTATGCTCTCCTGTGAATATGCACTTTTACTAAAATAAAAAGACGTTATCTATTCACGCAGTTTAGTGAGTGCCATATTTTCCTTCTATTTTTGTGCTTAATATGTGCCTCACTTAGATTCAGAGCACCGCCTTGCTGTGTGTCCTATGTCCCGCTTGTCTGTTTGGATAAGAGAGAGCCGTGCCAACTGCATTTCTTTTGAATAAACGATAATTTATAATTTGATTCAATATTTTTCTTTAAAAAATTGTTCAGCCGAACTCAGTGATTGACAGCTCCTCATGCATATAAACCTGTCAATCACTCTATGTGGATGGAGGGAGCAGAACTCGGGGTTTCTCTTAGTCCTGATATTTAATTTTTTTTTTTACTAGAGAATCTTGGATCAAATCCAAGAACAATACGTTGCCTCTCCCCTTATACTATTCACCCAGGTAGGGATAGAGACCTGACCGAGCTGCTTTTTAATACTATTTAAGATATATCCTTCAACTGATATCCCTAATCAGTTGTTTTACCGTCTCTAGTCTGTTATGTATGTGTAGGCAATGAGTACCTGATGTATGGTAAATGGTAGTGTGTCACATAAAATCATTTCCCAACATCTGTGATGGCAGCTCATTTCTAATCTGTTTACTGTCATTCTCTTTGAAACTTGCTGTTATACTGCCCTCTACTGATGTAATGTGCATATATTCCCAATTTTGTACATTGTTCCTAATGCAGCAAAGCTTTCAAAACAAAGGGCATGGTGATGTGTTGATGACCATTATGACGGTCTCCTCTCCCCATTGACATGATACGGGTGTCATGATTGAATGGTTCCTGAATTCAATAATAGAAATCAGATATGGATAAGTTCTTGTACCAAACCTGAATCCAGTTGAAAATCTGTGGGTTGACCTGAAAAGGGGACTGGACACAGGAGATGCCTCTCGTAGTCTGACAGATTTGGAACACTACTGCAAGGACAAACATAAATTGGACATTTTAACAGGGGTGTATAGACTTTTTTATGCACTGTATGGCTAACCTGTCTGGTTGTAATATATTTATATTTTATAGTGAAATCCTAGGTCTACGAGAACATGAGTATCCATACAATGACAGAGTTAAAGGGGATAGCTATTTAAAAAGATTTACAGCAAATTATACAACTTACTAATGTAGTTCAGTTATTGAAGGTTCCCCAATCTGAACATCACTTCTCTGATTCCAGGTCCACTTCCAGCTTGAGATCATCAAAGAATGGCACTTCCTTTGTTGGCATGTCATAAAATGATATTTGTGATTGGGTCATTTGAATAAGTCAGCTTCCTTCTTTGTCACAGCACCTGCATATAGATTGAATAGGCTAGCTTCTCTGTGGAAATGAGCAGTCTGCCAGCCCCTTTATACACAAGACTGATTATGTCCTGACGCAAGAAACGGCATCCTTTGTCAAGCACAAGCCAGAAGTAGTCCTGTTGGGACCCAGAGTTGGAGTGAATATCTACACATCAGGGCACCATTGATAAATTAAAGGGAATCTGTCACCAGGTTTTTGCTACCTAATATGATAGCAGCATAATGTAAAGACAAGGATCCTGATTCCAGCAATGTGTCACTTACTGGGATGCTTAGTTTAGTTTTGATAAAAATTTGTGTTCTATCAGCAGGAGATGGAGATTATCACTAGAGGACTAGTAAACCTTCAGCAAGGTAGTCAAGTATATTCATGAACACTGGATAAACACGGCCTCCACTGCTGACTGACATCTTTCTGTCTATGCACAGTATTCACTGAAAGTTGCTAATCAGTCATGTGGGCAGGGTTATATTATACAGAGCTCAGTGTTCTGAGAAATGGTAAATCTGCAGCAGATAAAACAGTGATTTTATCAAAATGACATCAAGCAGCCCATTAAGTGACACGTCACTGCAATCAGGGTCTATGTCCCTACGTTATGCTTCTCTCAGATGGGGGAGCAAAAACCTGGCGACAGCTTCATTGTAATATGCTTAACCCCTTTCCAACATCAGGCGTACATTTACGCCGATGTCGGACTCCCTCCCTGTTTAGAACAGCTGACATGTGCCCGGAACAGCCGCAGGTGAAATCGTGATCCACCCACGGCTATTAACTCGTTAAATGCCGCTGTCAAACGCTGACAGCGGCATATAACAAGCACGTCTGGCAATTGCGCTGAAAATCCGCCCACCAGTGACCCCCGTCACGTGATCGCGGGTCACCGGTGGGTTGGCATGACAACCAGAAGTCCTGGAGACCTCTATGGTTGTCACTGCTGGCATGCTGTGAGCGCCGCCCAGTGGTCGGCGCTTATAGCAAGTGAGTAATTCAGCTACATATTGGCGATCTGATCATCGCCTGTATGTAGCAGAGCCGATTGGGTTATGGCAGCTTCTAGTCTCCCATGGAGACTATTGAAGCATGTCAAAAGTAAAAAAAAATGTTTTTAAAAAATTAAAAGAAATACAAAAGTTCAAATCACCCCCCTTTCAGCCCTTTCAAAATAAAACTAAAAAAAAAATCAAACATACACATATTTGGTATCACCGCGTTCAGAATTGCCCGATCTATAAAAAGAAAAAAAAAGGATTAACCTGATCGCTAAATGGCGTAGTGAGAAAAAAGTCAAAATGCAAGAATTACGTTTTTTTTTTTTTTGGTTGTCGCGTCATTGCATTAAAATGCAATAACGGGCGATCAAAAGATCGTATCTGCACCAAAATGGTATCATTAAAAAAGTCAGCTTAGCACGCAAAAAATAAGCTCTCACCCAACCCAAGATCACAAAAAATGGAGACGCTACGGGTATCGGAAAATGGCGCAATTTTTTATATTTTTTTTAAACAAAGTTAGGAATTTTTTTTCACCACTTAGATAAAAAAAAAAAACCTAGACATGTCTGGTGTCTCTGAACTCTTAATGACCTGGAGAATCATATTCGCAGGTCAGTTTTAGCATTTAGTGAACAAAGTAAAAAAGCAAAACAAAAAACAAGTGTGGTATTGCACTTTTTTTGCAATTTCACCGCACTTGGAATTTTTTTCCTGTTTTCTAGTACACGACATGGTAAAACCAATGGTGTCTTTCAAAAGTCTAACTCTTCCCCCAAAAAACAAGCCCTCATACGACCATATTAACAGAAAAATAAAAAAGTCATGGCTTTGGGAAGAAGGGGAGCGAAAAACGAAAACGCAAAAACGAAAATACCTTCAGGGTTAAGGGGTTAAAATAGAAAATGCAATTACTTACATATTAAAGGGCTTGTCCAGTTAAAAATTATACTTTAGCTATATATCAGCTCTTAAGGTAAAGCTGACAAAAAGCAAAAAAATATTATTCGGATTGGTTAGTGAAAGACTTGATTTGTTAAAGGTTGATATCACTGAAAATTAAGTAAGGTAGTGTAATTGTGATGTGAAAAATAATTTCACTAATTATTTTTTTTTCTAGAGCATCGAGTCCAGGACACATCCACAGTTGGTTCAAGCCACCGATCATTTCTGGACATTAAGGCTGGATTCAATGCAATAAGTGAAAGGACAGTGAGTGCTCTCATGACAGCAAGAGGTTGGTCTAGCAAAGGCACCATAAAAGGGGGCTATAAGGATGAATAATGCACAAAAATTAAACAGTTCAACTTTTTTCAGGTTCTCGTACCCGTGCTTCTGTGCCTTTCTTATCCTGTGAGCACAGTTCTCCTTCCCCTCCATCATCTCTCAGCCTTGCACTCCCATCTGGACCAAGCAATCGTAGGCTGCGTTCTCCTGGAAGGGTCTCTCATCCAGAAAAAATAAGTGAAGAGATGGGTGAAGCTTTCACAGGTAAAACAAGTGTATGGGTACGAATGTGTTTGTGTGGGGTTGTTTGTAGACATGCATGACAGGCCCCAGCTATCAAGATGATATGCGTACGCTCTATGTTGCCCATATTGTTTTTGTTCATTATGGTTTTATGTACAAGTTGTATTTGTGACAGCTTCAGTAATACCATTTACTATCCATAACTAAGAATCCTAAAAAGACTAAATCATTCACCTTTATTGTCACTGCTAAATAGAATTGCAGAGTTAATCACTGTAAGGGCTCATACCCATTTGCGAGAAATACGGACGCGTGCAATCCGATAAAAAATCAGATTGCACCAATGTTATTCAATGGGTGACATCTCATCTGCGATTTTATTCTCCGCTGAAATAGGACTGAGAAAAAAATCGCAGCATGCTGCGTATCTCGGACGAGACTCACCAATGCAAGTCAATGGGTGCGAGAAAAAAAAAGCACAGCACTCGCAGCATGCGAGTGCTGTCCGATTTTTACTGACCGGTGTCCTTTGAAAAGCAGGCAATTCATATGTGGCTACTGTAAAATCACACTGACAGGTTAAAAAAAGATAGAATTGATATATACACATACAATACATATACACTGCTCAAAAAAATTAAGGGAACACTCAAATAACACATCTTAGATCTAAATGAATGAAATATTCTCATTGAATACTTTGTGAGCGTGGTTCACACTCAGCACATGTGACAGACGTGACAAAGTCTGGAGACGCCGTGGAGAGCGATCTGCTGCCTGCAACATCCTTCAGGTTGACCGGTTTGGCAGTGAATCAGTAATGGTGTGGGGTGGCATTTCTTTGGAGGGTCACACAGCCCTCCATGTGCTCACCAGAGGTAGCCTGACTGCCATTAGGTACCAAGATGAGATCCTCAGACCCCTTGTGAGACCATATGCTAGTGCGGTTTGCCCTCGGTTCCTCCTAATGCAGGACAATGCTAGACCTCATGTGGCTGGAGTGTGTCAGCAGTTCCTGCAAGATGAAGGCATTGAAGCTATGGACTGGCCTGCCCGTTCCCCAGACCTGAATCCGATTGAGCACATATGGGACAGTATGTCTCGCTCCATCCACCAACGACACGTTGCACCACAGACTGTCCAGGAGTTGAAGGATGCTTTAGGAAAACATCCGCAACCTCATCAGGAGCATGCCCTGGCGTTATAGGGAGGTCATACAGGCACGTGGAGGCCAATCACAATACTGAGCATCATTTTGACTTGTTTCCACTTTAATTTTGTCTTGTTTTGATTTTCATTTCGACTTGTTTCCACTTTTATTTTGGGGATCTCTCCAAATCCAGGCCTCCATGGGTTAACCCCTTCACCCCCAAGGGTGGTTTGCACGTTAATGACCGGGCCAATTTTTACAATTCTGACCACTGTCTCTTTATGAGGTTATAACTCTGGAACGCTTCAGCGGATCTTCGCGATTCTGAGATTGTTTTCTCGTGACATATTGTACTTCATGTTAGTGGTAAAATTTCTTCGATATAACTTGCGTTTATTTTTGAAAAAAACCGCAAATATGGCGAAAATTTTTAAAATTTTACAATTTTCAAACTTTGAATTTTTATTCCCTTAAAACAGAGAAATATATCACACAAAATAGTTAAGAAATAACATTTCCCACATGTCTACTTTACATCAGCACAATTTTGGAACCAAAATTTTTTTTGTTAGGAAGTTATAAGGGTTAAAAGTTGACCAGCGATTTCTCATTTTTACAACAACATTTACAAAGCCATTTTTTTTAGGGACCACCTCACATTTGAAGTCACTTTGAGGGGTCTATATGGCAGAAAATACCCAAAAGTGACACCATTCTAAAAACTGCACCCCTCAAGGTACTCAAAACCACATTCAAGAAGTTTATTAACCCTTCAGGTGCTTCACAGTAACTAAAGCAACGTGGAAGGAAAAAATGAATATTTTACTTTTTAGCCACAAAAATTATCTTTTACAAACTTTTTTTTTATTTTCACAAGGGTAAAAGGAGAAAATGGACAGATAAGGTTGTTATGCAATTTCTCCTGAGTACGCCAATACCCCATATGTGGGGGAAAACCACTGTTTGGGCACACGGCAGAGCTCGTAAGGAAAGGAGCGACGTTTGACTTTTTCAAACTAAAATTGGCTGGAATTTAGATTGGATGCCATGTCGCGTTTGGAGAGCCCCTGATGCGCCTAAACAGTGGAAACCCCCCACAAGTGACACCATTTTGGAAACTAGACCCCCTAAGGTACTTATCTAGATCTGTTGTGAGCACTTTGAACCCTCAAGTGTTTCACAAAAGTTTATAAAGCCTGGGTGTGAAAAAAAAAAAAATCAATTTTCCACAAAAATGATTTTTTTAGTCCCAAATTTTTGAATTTTCCCAAGGAAGTTGTTGTCCAATTTGTCCTGAGTACGCTGATACCCCATATGTGGGGGGGGGGAACTGTTTGGGCGCACGGCAGGGCTTGGAAAGGAAGTAGTAACGTTTTGGAATGCAGACGTTAATGGGGTCATGTTCCGTTTGCAGTGCCCCAGATGAGCCTAAACAGTGGAAACCCCCCACAAGTGACCCCATTTTGGAAACTAGACCCCCTAAGGAACTTATCTAGATCTTTGGTGAGCACTTTGAACCCCCAAGTGCTTCACACAAGTTTATAATGCCCGGGCATGAAAATAAAAAATCCTATTTTTTTCCCACAAAAATTATATTTTAGTCACTAATTTTTTATTTTCCCAAGGGTAACAGGAGAAATTGGACCACATAAGTTGTTGTACAATTTGTCCTGAGTATGCTGATACCCCATATGTGGGGGGGAACCACTGTTTGGACGCATTGCAGAGCTCGGAATGGAAGGAGCACCATTTGACTTTTTCCAACCAAAATTGGCTGGAATTGAGATTGGATGCCATGTTGCATTTGGAGAGCCCCTGATGTGCCTAAACAGTGGAAACCCCCCACAAATGACCCCATTTGGGAAACTAGACCCCTAAGGAACTTATCTAGATTTTGGTGAGCACTTTGAACCCCCAAGTGCTTCACACAAGTTTATAATGCCGGATGAAAATAAAAAATCTATTTTTTTCCACAAAAATTATCTTTTAGTCACTAATTTTTATTTTCCCTAGGGTAACAGGAGAAATTGGACCAAAAGTTGTTGTACAATTTGTCCTGAGTATGCCTGATACCCCATATGTGGGGGGGAACCACTGTTTGGACGCATTGCAGAGCTCGGAATGGAAGGAGCACCATTTGACTTTTTCAACCAAAATTGGCTGGAATTGAGTTTGGATGCCATGTTGCATTTGGAGAGCCCCTGATGTGCCTAAACAGTGGAAACCCCCCAAATGACCCCATTTGGAAACTAGACCCCCTAAGGAACTTATCTAGATTTTTGGTGAGCAATTTGAACCCCCAAGTGCTTCACACAAGTTTATAACGTAGAGCCGTAAAATTAAAAAATCATTTTTTTTCCACAAAAATGATCTTTTCACCCCAATTTTTATTTTCCAAGGGTAACAAGACTCCAAAAGTTTTGTGCAATTTGTCCTGAGTGCGCTGATACCCAATATGTGGGGGTAAAACCACTGTTTGGGTGCATGGCAGAGTTTGGAAGGGAAGGAGCACGTTGATTTTCAGCGCAGGAATTGGCTGGACGCCATGTCGTGTTTGGAGAGCTCCTGATCTGCCTAAACAGTGGAAACCCCCATAAATGACACCATTTTGGAAAACTAGACCCCTCAAGGAACTTATCTAGATGTGTGGTGAGAACTTTGAACCCCAGGTGTTTCACAAAGTTTATAACGTACAGCCGTAAAATAAAAAATCTTTTTTTTTTTACAAAAATGATTTTTTTCGCCCCAATATTTTATTTTACAAGGGTAACAGAAGAAATTGGAACCCAAAAGTTGTTGTCCAATTTGTCCTGAGTACACTGATACCCAATATGTGGGCGAAAACTACTGTATGGGCACACGTTGGGGCTCGGAAGGGAAGTAGTGACGTTTTGGATTGCAGACTTTGATGGAATGGTCTGGGGGCGTCATGTCACATTTGGAGAGCCCCTGATGCACCTAAACAGTGGAAACCCCCCACAAGTGACCCCATTTTGGCAAATAGACCCACAAGGAACTTATCTAGATGTGTGGTGAGCACTTTGAACCCCGAAGTGCTTCACAGAAGTTTATAACGCACGGCCGTAAAAATAAAAAATCCTTTTTTTTTTTTACAAAAATGATTTTTTCGCCCCAATATTTTATTTTCACAAGGGTAACAGGAGAAATTGGACCCCAAAAGTTGTTGTCCAATTTGTCCTGAGTACGCTGATACCCAATATGTGGGAGAAAACTACTGTATGGGCGCACGTCAGGGCTCGGAAGGGAAGTAGTGACGTTTTGGATTGCAGACTTTGATGGAATGGTCTGGGTGCGTCATGTCGCATTTGGAGAGCCCCTGATGCGCCTAAACAGTGGAAACCCCCCACAAGAGACCCCATTTTGGAAAATAGACCCCACAAGGAACTTATCTAGATGTGTGGTGAGCACTTTGAACCCCGAAGTGCTTCACAGAAGTTTATAACGCACAGCCGTAAAAATAAAAAATCTTTTTTTTTTTTTTGCAAAAATGATTTTTTCGCCCCAATATTTTATTTTTACAAGGGTAACAGGAGAAATTGGACCCCAAAAGTTGTTGTCCAATTTGTCCTGAGTACGCTGATACCCAATATGTGGGAGAAAACTACTGTATGGGTACACGTTGGGGCTCGGAAGGGAAGTAGTGACGTTTTGGATTGCAGACTTTGATGGAATGGTCTGGGGGCGTCATGTCGCATTTGGAGAGCCCCTGATGCGCCTAAACAGTGGAAACCCCCCACAAGTGACCCCATTTTGGAAAATAGACCCCACAAGGAACTTATCTAGGTGTGTGGTGAGCGCTATGAAGCCCCAAGTGCTTCGCAGAAGTTTATAATGTACAGCCGTAAAAACAAAAAAATATTTTTTTTTGTACAAAAATGATATTTTCGCCCCCAGTTTTTTATTTTCCCAAGGGTAACAGAAGAAATAGGACAAATTGCACAATAACTCTTGGGGTCCAGAGTACGCTGATACCCCATATGTGGGGATAAACTACTGTTTGGACGCATGGCAGAGCTCAGAAGTGAAGGAGCACCGTTTGACTTTTTCAACGCAGAATTGGCTGGAATTGAGATCAGACGCCATGTCACATTTGGAGAGCCCCTGATGTGCCTAAACAGCGGAAACCCCCCAATTCTAACTCCAACCCTAACCCCAACACACCCCTAACCCTAGTCCCAACCCTAACCACAAACCTAACCCTAACACACACCCCTAATCCCAACCCTAACCCTAATCCTAACTTTAGCGCCAACCCTAACCCTAACTTTAGCCGCAACCCTAACCCTAACCCTAATGGGAAAATGGAAATAAATAAATTTTTTTAATTTTATTATTTTTCCCTAACTAAGGGGGTGATAAAGGGGGGTTTCATTTACTATTTATAGCGGGTTTTTATGATTGGCAGCTGTCACGCTAAAAGACGCTTTTTATTGCAAAAATAGTTTTTTGTATCACCACATTTTGAGAGCTATAATTTTTGCATATTTTGGCCCACAGAGTCATGTGAGGTCTTATTTTTTGCGGTACGAGTTGACGTTTTTATTTGTACCATTTTTGAGCAGGTGACATTTTTTGATCGCTTTTTATTTCGATTTTTGGGAGGTTAGAATGAACAAAAATCAGCAATTCATGAATTTCTTTTGGGGGAGGCGTTTTTATTGTTCCGCGTGTGGTAAAATTGATAAAGCAGTTTTATTCTTCGGGTCAGTACGATTATGGCGATACCTCATTTATATCATTTTTTTATGTTTTGGCGCTTTTATAGAATAAAAACTATTTTATATAAAAAATAATTATTTTTGCATCGCTTTATTCTGCGAGCTATAACTTTTTTATTTTTTCGCTGATGATGCTGTATGGCGGCTCGTTTTTTGCGGGACAAGATGACGTTTTCAGCGGTACCATGTTTATTTATATCGGTCTTTTTGATCGCGCGTTATTCCACTTTTTGTTCGGCGGTATGATGATAAAGCATTGATTTTTTGCTTCGTTTTTTTTTTTTTTTTTAAGGGGGTCACTTAAGGGGTTAACTAGTGGGACAGTTTTATGGGGGGTCGTTACGGACGCGGCGATACCAAATATGTGTACTTTTATTGTTTTGTTTTTTTTATTTACAGGAAGAAATGAATTTATTGGGGAATATTTTTTTTTTTTTTTTTATTTATTTTGGATTTTTTTTTATAACATTGTTTATTTTATTTTTTTAACTTTTTTACTTTGTCCCAGGGTGGGACATCACTGTATTTTATCAAATCGCTGGTGTGACAGTGTGCACAGCACACTGTCACACCAGCGATCGCTCAGGCAGTGCAGCAGGCTTCTCAGTGCCTGCTCTCAGCAGGCACTGAGGAAGCCGCCTCCCTCCAGGACCCCGGCGCCATCTTGGATCCAGGTCCTGGGAGGGAGGAAGCCCTCAGAACAGCGCGATCACATCGCGCTGGTCTGAGGGTCTCAGGGGGGGCGCGCAGGGAGCCCACTCCCTGCGCGATGCTTCCCTGTGCCCCGAGTACACTTCGATCATGTTTGATCGCGGTGTGCTAGGGGTTAATGTGCCGGGAGCGGTCCGTGACCGCTCCTGACACACAGTCACGGGTGTCAACTGTGATAATCAGCTGACACCCGGCGGCGATTAGCTGCGCTCCCCTCAGGAGCGCAGCTGATCGCCTATGACGTACTATCCCGTCCATGGGCAGAATGGCACGGGTTTTATGGACGGGATAGTACGTCTAATGTCAGAGAGGGGTTAAAAAATTTGATTTCCATTGATGATTTTTGTGTGATTATGTTGACAGCACATTCAACTTTGTACAGAACAAAGTATTCAATGGGAATATTTCATTTATTTAGATCTAGGATGTGTTATTTGAGTGTTCCCTTTATTTTTTTGAGCAGTGTGTATATATACGTTAGTGACACACACACATACATATATATGTATTTATATTTCATAGATAGAAGAAAAGGATAGAATAGGTGGATTACATATAGTAAATACATAGAATAGGTAGATATGCAGATGTGTGTGATAAATACAATTAGTATAGTAAGTGTGCAGGTTACTGTAAATGTATTTAATTAATAAAACATTATTTTAAAAAAAAAAATGGCATGGGCTCCCGTGCAATTTTCCAGTCCAGAGAGGGAAAGCCAGGAACTGGGGGCACATATTTATAGCCTTGGAAGCAGGTAATACCCATTGAGCTTCCCAGGCTATTAATATCAGCCCACAGCTGTATATTTAGCCTTTACTGACTATTAAAATAGGGGAACTCCCAAAAAAAACGACATGGGGTCCCCCTACAATTAATAGCCAGAAAAGGCTATGCGGACAGCTGAGGGCTGATATTCATAGCCTAGGAAGGGGTCGCCCCTGGCTACAAACACCAGCTCACAGCCGCCCCAGAAATGGCGCATCACTTAGATGTGCCAATTCCGGCACTTAGCCTTGCTCTTCCCACTGCCCTGTGTAGCTGTGGCATATGGGGTAATAGTTGGGGGGTTGATGTCACCTTTGTATTGTAAGGTGACATCAAGCCCGGCTTAGTAATAGAGAGGTGTCAATAAGATACCTATCTATTACTAATCCTATAGTTGTTAATGGATAAAAATAGACATCCAGAATAAAGTATTTTAATGAAATCAAATACAACACAGTTTTCCCATCTTTATTGTACACCAAATTCCTGTGACGCCCTCGTTCTCCTGTAATACAATTAAAATAAAAAACCCAACAATATACCATACCTGTCCGTCGTGGTGTCCCACGCCGTAATACATATCTGGGGGATATACAGTTTACAACCAGGACATTGCTAAGATGCGACCACGCCGGCTGTAAACTACTGGTGAATGAATGAGATGCTGCTGGCGCATCCTCAGTAACTATACAGTACAGACCAAAAGTTTGGACACACCTTCTCATTTAAAGATTTTTCTGTATTTTCATGACTATGGAAATTATAAATTCACACTGAAGGCATCACACTGAAGGAATTAAAACTAGTGGAATTATATACTGTAAGGTTTCAACTCACTCGGCTGCTTCAGAGGTAATCAGGAGACACTTTTCTTATCCAAAAATCATCAGGTTTATTACATCATAAACCTCACAGTCACATGCAATACAAATCTTCAGTACTTCAGCTCCTGCCTGGAGCCTCACTCCTCATAGACACAGAGACCTCTCTGTAATGTCCCGTCTGGACGCATGGAAGTCTGTCCACCCTGGCAGACTCCCACAACACTCTCTTGACACAGAGTCCTTTCTGTAAAGTCCCATCTGGACACATGGAAGTCTGTCCACACTGGCAGACTCCCACAACACTTTCTCTTCAGGTGCCAAACAAACTCCATTACATAGGCGTAACCCCGCCCATAGGTGAGGTCAGGATCACATGGTTAGGTCACCTGATCATGACCTCATCACAGGTCCTTCAGACACACACAAACCATGCTTCCATGCATATCTCGAGGAGCATACACAGTGCCCCCTAGCTGCATCAGGGGTCACTACACCACAATACTTAACAAAAAAGTGTGAAACAACTGAAATTATGTATTATATTCTAGGTTCTTCAAAGTAGCCACCTTTTGCTTTGATGAGTGCTTTGCACACTCTTGGCATTCTCTTGATGAGCTTCAAGAGGTAGTCACCAGAAATAATTTCCACTTCACAGGTGTGCCCTGTCAGGTTTAATAAGTGGGATTTCTGGCCTTATAAATGGGGTTGGGACCATCAGTTGTGTTGTGCAGAAGTCTGGTGAATACATAGCTGATAGTCCTACCGAATACTGAATGACTGTTAGAATTTGTATTATGGCAAGAAAAAAGCAACTAAGTAAAGAAAAACGAGTGGCCACCATCATTACTTTAAGAAATGAAGGTCAGTCAGTCCGAAAAATTGGGAAAACTTTGAAAGTGTCCCAAGTGCAGTTGCAAAAACCATCAAGCGCTACAAAGAAACTGGCTCACATGAGGACCGCCCCAGGAAAGGAAGACCAAGAGTCGCCTCTGCTTCTGAGGATAAGTTTATCCAAGTCACCAGCCTCAGAAATCGCAGGTTTACAGCAGCTCAGATTAGAGACCAGGTCAATGCCATAAAGAGTTCTAGCAGCAGACACATCTCTACAACAACTGTTAAGAGGAGACTTAGTGCAGTCGGCCTTCATGGTAAAATAGCTGCTAGGAAACCACTGCTAAGGACAGGCAACAAGCAGAAGAGACTGGTTTGTGCTAAAGAACACAAGGAATGGACATTAGACCAGTGGAAATCTGTGCTTTGGTCTGATGAGTCCAAATTTGAGATCTTTGGTTCGTTCCAACCACCGTGTCCTTGTGCGACGCAGAAAAGGTGAACGGATGGACTCTACATGCCTGGTTCCCACCGTGAAGCATGGAGGAGGAGGTGTGATGGTGTGGGGGTGCTTTGCTGGTGACACTGTTGGGGATTTATTCAACATTGAAGGCATACTGAACAGGGTGGATTGATGTAAATCACTCCGATTTAAATCAAATGATTTTTTTCTATTTAAATCAGTTCGATTTAAATCGTGATTTTAATCATGATTTAAATCACTGATTTAAATCAAAAGATTTTTTTAATATAAATCACGATTAAAATCTAAAACTTTCAATCATTGTTCAATTAACTCCACACTTCTAGCTTGGTTTCACTTTCTGTAGCTTGGTTTCAGTTTCTTTTTCCATTCAGTTGACATGCCCAAACTTGTTGGATAGTCAGTCAGCAGTACTTGGCTGTAGTAACAATCAAACTTCAGAAGTGATCTGCGTGAGCCATGGCAGGTCGTAAGAGAGACCCTATTTGGGTTCATTTTGTTGAGATGCCAGCAGAGCTTGGAAAGAAAGGTGGGAGAGCAAAGTGCAAATACTGTCAAAAGGATATCCAAGGACTTGTTTGCCGTTTGAAATCACATTATGAAAACTGCAACCAGAAGGGAAATGAAGATGTTATCATGTTGATAGTGATACAACTAATGTCAATGAACCCCCACAGCTTCTTATGCACCAGGACCCTAGCACTAGTGGTAAGTCTGGCAATTACAACCTATTTTAACAGACGTTTTACTGGGATGGTTAAAGTCTATGAAAAGAAAAATTTCTAGCACTAGTTCTGGAGTATAGAATTTAAATTTATGTTAAGGCAATATTTCACAGAAGATTAACGTTAAGTAAAAATAAAAGAGTGTGTATACGCCTATTATTTTTTTTTCTGTAGGCTACAATTCACTTTTGAAGTCTGCCAAATTGACCATTTTTTTAAAAAAAACATTTTTAAAACTTTTGTGACATAATTTTTTTCAGTTGCTCTGATATTACTAGTATTACAGCAACTTCACCGGAAACTTGAGTAGCATAACTTTTGAGACAGCCCTTATAGGACGAGGACCATTACATTGTTCAAAAAGTTTGTTTCAAAATATTTTCGTTATATTTCTTCAAATACGCAGTCGAATTATATTTTTAATTACTGTGCTTTCAATTGCTAAGAACTCAATTCACCAATGCCAAGAACAGTTTGGATGTAAAGTAAGGAGCTTAGTTACTGATAACGCAAGCAATGTGGCAAAAATGCGAGCGGAACTGGCACATGAGGATGACACATGTCATTACATACGGTTGTTCTGCCCATTTGTTGCATCTTTTGGCAAAAGACCTGCATATTTCGGGTGTCAAGTAACATGTTGTAGAAATTGTTAAATATTTCCGCAATAATCATTTTGCACATGCAACCTACAAGGAAATGGGAGGACTGAAGTTGGTTCTACCACAAGATGTTAGATGGAATACCTTGGCTGAATGCTTGGAACTGTTTATTAACAACTGGTCAAAATTAGTGTCAATTTGCGAAACACATCGGGATAAAATTGATGCTAATATACGAAGCAAAGTATTAAATCTTGGTGTGAAGAGAAATGCCGAGGACCTTTTGGAAAGGTTAAAGCCAATATCTATTGCGTTGGATAAAATGCAGAAAGATACTGCAACCATAGCTGATGCCACAGAAGTTTGGAAAGATTTAGAAGGTTCGCTAGATCGCTTGAACCTCTCAAACAATGTAAAGGTTGCAATACACCACCGCAAGGACCAAGCATTAAAAGAAGAACACTATTTAGCCAATATCTTGCATCCCATCTACAGAGGGAAAAAACTATCTGAGGCGGAAATCAACTCTGCAATGGAGTGGCTCGCCAATACTAACCATGACATTGTGGCAACTGTGCTGAAATTGAAGTGTGAATCTGCACCATTTCAAAAATACATGTTTGCAGATAACGTCGTTAATGAACTAAAACTACTGGACTGGTGGAAGTCGCAATCACTTGTTCTTCCAGCGAAGATAATAATTGTAGCTACTCAGCTACTGACTGCATCGGCTTCATCGGCAGGAGTAGAGAGATTGTTTTCTTCATTTGGTTTTGTGCACACAACCGTCCGAAACCGCTTAGGAACTGCTAAAGCAGGACAACTAGTTTTCCTATTAAAAGTCCTAAATAAACAGTAGGCTTAAAGGACTGATGTATTCACTGAAGATGTTTGCTTACTTCAAACGTTAGAGATAGGCTATTGTTAAAAAGTACTTACTCTCTGTAGTTCAATTCTGATTGTTTAATAGTGCAAATAAAAATTATTAGGTTTCATAATCATCAACTGTTTTAATATTTTTATTTGTGTAAAATAATTTGATTTGCAAAAAGACAAAGTTTTGCTTGTGTACAACTTGATTAAAAAATCCTATTTAAATCAAAAAAATACGATTTAAATCAAAAAAATCCGATTTAAATCAAAAAAATACGATTTTTTTGATTTTTTTAAAAAAATCATGATTTTTATCCACCCTGATACTGAACCAGCATGGCTACCACAGCATCTTGCAGCGGCAAGTGCTAAGCATCTCTGGGAACACCTTCAAGATTGTTGGAAGACCATTTCCGGTGACTACCTCTTGAAGCTCATCAAGAGAATGCCAGGAGTGTACAAAGCAGTCATCAAAGCAAAAGGTGGCTACTTTGAAGAACCTAGAATATAAGACATATTTTCAGTTGTTTCACACGTTTTTGTTAAGCATATAATTCGGCTATCACAGAAGGCATTGGGGCTGGTGCGTGCATCACAGGAGGCATTGGGGCTGGTGTGGACATCATAGGAGGCATTAGGGCTGGTGCGGACATCACAGGAGGCATTGGGGCTGGTACGGACATCACTGGAAGCATTGGGGCTGGTACGGACATCACAGGATAGCTTGGGGCTGGTACGGACATAACAGGAGACTTTGAGGCTGGTGCATGCATTGGGGCTGTTCTGGACATCACATTAGGCATTGGGGCAAATGCGGACATCACAGAAGGCATCAGGGCTGGTGTGGACATCACAGGAGGCGTTGGGGCTGATATACACATCACATGAGGCAGTGGGGCTGGTGTGGACGTCACAGGAGATATTGGGGCTGGTGCAGACATCGCGGAAAGCATTGGGCTGGTGCAGACATCTTAGAAGGCATTGGGGTTGGTGTGTCCATTACAAGAGGCATTGGGGTTTGTGCAGACATCACAGGTGACATACAAAATCACACACACACTGCCCCTCTGCAAAATATATACACGCACACTACTTCTCTGCAAAATACTCCTTACAACAGGTCATAACAGCCAAAGGTGCTCTACTGAATACTACAGACACTTGTTATGAAGGGGTTGAGTAATTCTGAGATTGCAGTAGCTGATAAAAGTGTAATTTTGTGTTAAATTTTGGGAAATCACTAATTATGTTAGATGTGTTGAGCTATATAAATTGTTCTTGTTTGGTTTATTACAACAAGCAGAAGTTTGTAATTTAGGTTTATTAGCCAAATTCACAATTATTATTATTATACATTTATATAGCGCCATTTATTCCATGGCGCTTTACATATGAAAAGGGGAAAAATATAGACAGGTACAATAAACATGTGCTGGACAAGGGACACACAAGTACAGAAGGAGAGAGGACCCTGCCCGCGAGGGCTCACAGACTGCAGGGATGGGTGAGAATTCACAATGAATTATTATAACTGCAACTATATCTTTGTCAAATTTTTCTTTTCCTACAATGTTACTGAAAATTGCATAGCCAGTCCTCGGCCAAGATTATATGTATTCTGTGTATACACAATATCAGGACTAATGGATTTCAGGGTATATTTAATGGATTTCAGCAAAAAAGTGGATAAACCACCACAATTTTCTCCCAGTATAATGGATTCAGCAATAGAGAAAAAATATATAAAACATAACCTTTAATGTTACAAATAAAAGCTACCAAATGATAAGTGAATATAGTGAATTTAAAAATCACTCTGTCAAAGTATCACAGACTATGTGCTCAAGAGTCCACAAACATCCACCATCGGACTCAAGTGCACAAATACATGTGATTGTCTCAATCCTGAGAATTAGGCATATTCCATTAGGACACCATTGTCTCAATTATTTACCTATTCCCCAGCAATACGCAATAGATGATCCTTTTAGAAAGGTCAATCTGACCCCTATCTTTATGAGATTATGGACCAAGGACAAAAATATACATATACACTAATTGTATTGCCGCAGGAAAAACATAAAGACAATGTTTCAAATAATTAATATGGAACAGTCTCACCCATATTTGTAGAAGGTGTCAGGTGTGTCCTTTTTTCCTTTGGAGTCTGGGTACGTCAGGAAAATTCAGGATCTCATCCTATTAAGCCCTGTCTGAGCTATTGTATCCTGACCCCATGACTCCCGCCCTTGCAAGGGCAGTCCACAGCTGAACCTCAATGTTTGAAGCCCTGTTTATCCCTGTTTCATCATTCACTGACTCCTCCTCCCAGATGACGACGCATCCACTTCCGGAATGTGAGAACCGGAAATGAAGTATGCGTCTCAGAGAGTGGGTGGATGGCGTGCGTTCCAGGACGCAGGTGAGCACAATGTGCAATCGTTTATCTACTATGTATAGACAGACATACCAGGCGCCGACAGACTACTATCATTAGAGAGGCTGCCTGGTCTTTTTTCAGTTATGCCCAAAATGTGCTAGCTTGTCCCCTGAGGAGTCAGTGAATGACGAAACGCGTCGGGATGCACAGGGATAAACAGGGCTTTTAACATTGAGGGTCATCTGTGGACTGCCCTTGCAAGGGCGGGAGTCATGGAGTCAGGAAACAATAGCTCAGACAGGGCTTAATAGGATGAGATCCTGAATTTTCCTGACGTACCCAGACTCCAAAGGAAAAAAGGACACACCTGACACTTTCTACAAATATGGGTGAGACTGTTCCATATTAATTATTTGAAACATTGTCTTTATGTTTTTCTTGTGGCAATACAATTAGTGTATATGTATATTTTTGTCCTTGGTCCACAATCTCATAAAGATAGGGGTCAGAATAACCTTTCTAAAAGGATCATCTATTGTGTATTGCTGGGGAATAGGTAAATAATTGAGACAATGATGTCCTAATGGAATATGCCTAATTCTCAGGATTGAGACAATCACATGTATTTGTGCACTTGAGTCCGATGGTGGATATTTGTGGACTCTTGAGCACAGAGTCTGTGATACTTTGATAGTGATTTTTAAATTCACTATATTCACTTATCATTTGGTAGCTT
Organism: Oophaga sylvatica; assembly: GCA_033576555.1. Classification (NCBI taxonomy): domain Eukaryota; kingdom Metazoa; phylum Chordata; class Amphibia; order Anura; family Dendrobatidae; genus Oophaga; species Oophaga sylvatica. The sequence goes on from JARQOD010000001.1 coordinate 726,234,844, forward strand.
TTATTTGTAACATTAAAGGTTATGTTTTATATATTTTTTCTCTATTGCTATATTTAATGGATCTTTTAAGTTATTAGCTACCAAATGAGAGGCACCATACATCTTAATGTAATGCAATTGCATATGACTGGTTTCTCCACTTTGTAGTTTGGCACATTTTTGAGTTAATCATCTTGTGTTTCCTATAGGTGGCCCAGTGTGCCTAAAATCAATCTCACCTATTAAGGAGGGAGACAAACCAAAGGTAATATTCCTGGCCATACCCATATTTATCATGGATTTTCATCCTCCAGTCAATACCTGTGACTTACTGTTCTCCATGTACCTTTCTTTTTAGGAGTTATCCATTGAAGCCATATTCCCTTCCACATCTGTGTAATGCCATGTGTACGCCTTTAAAACTATACACTACTTTTATGGTGCCATAATTGCTGGAGATCATACTCAGCATTTCCACAACCTCAGCGGATGACGGTGCTTCATTTGCTTCCACAAGGAACCAAAAATCTCAGACATCACGAAAAGTCCATTCTCGGAAGAAATATTTATGTTAGTTTAGAAGATGTTCTCGGCTTTGTTTTCACTTGGAATCGGTAGCTTCTTCTTGTTCTTAAAGTAGTGGACAATCAGTTATATGGAATAGGACAAGCCCAGTATAATGGGGTTCATGGAAAATATCTAGCGATAATTCATTTACAATTATCAGTATTATTTCATTGTCATACGTGGATACAGTTTTAGATCCATAATACCAATGATTTTGCTATTTATTACTAAAGAGCCTAATATAGCATGACAACTGTCAGTGTCCTGGAAATATAGCCTGCTGGGGTAGCTTTACTTCATGGCTATTCATGTCTCTTATCTGGAGCTGCACCCTGCTCCAAATACTTTGGGTTAGTATTTTTGGCAGTATGAATACAGCAATAGAATATTTAATTAACAGGATTTATATCCAAACGGTACTTGCTAGAAAAAGCCATAGAAACATATCATGTTGCTTTTCTAGTCTTAAATATAATAGCCATCTAGGAGCCAGGAATATACAAGGGATGACATGATCAATCTAATACTATGCACTCGATAGACTGCCATACAACTGCTTAACTGGATTAATAGTGCAGACTGGACAATGGCAGTCATACAGCTGGACCTCGGAGCGGCGTGGATGGTTTCTGTCCGGACGACAGTTATTAGAGCCAGGAAATCAATGCTGAACGGGTGAACAGGTTCATAGACCTGAGCTGTATGATTAATCTCAGCTCCTATGGAAGGTGATTAATAAAAATGGCACTTTTCTTATCTCCATTCTTGTGCCTTTGGTAGAAATCAATGTTCTTCCTCATAGAGCTTGCACTTTTGAAAAAAAAAATGTCAGTTTTCTTCTGCTAAACATGCAATAGCAAATGTGCATGCATAAGTGTAACGTAGAGGGAAACCTATGCCGATGTATGTTATGTTTTACGTTTATTTGTCTCTGTAGATCACGTTGCCTTTTATGCGCTCTTTTACATTTTGCTTCTGTACTCAGTAGAAAGGGTATAACCTGATATGTGGAGATCAATAAACCCTGCCTGGCAGCCTGCAGCAGACGCGTTTATAAAGAGATGTATTGATTGTATCCTCTCTACAGGAAACAATGAGATTTGGAGACAAGGAAGAGGAGATTCTTTGCTCTTTAGTTTTGCTGCAGTACTTCAGGGGGGCTTGGAATGTATTCATCTCTGCTGGGTTATGCCTGCCATGGTACATCTATTTGTAACTAGATATTGTTTCATGCTACTATGGTACATTCCTAACCCTTAACATGATGGTGCAATCCCTGCCGGACAATGCTTTAGAATGGTACAGCCTGTTTGCATCAGTTTGGCGCAGTCTCTGCCATTTGTTTGTTTGGGGAGGAGTTTTAGGGATTGTCCCTCTACCTTCTCTATGAAACTGTACAATCATTTATAGTCAGCTTTTCTTTTATATAAACAGGTACAAGTAAACTTTTTGCAAACAATGACAATGCAACATATCTTCCGACTTTGGCAAAGAATAGAAAGTCATTGATTACCATATATTAGCATAAAGTATTATTCTCACATGTATGCCAATGTTAACATCGTTTAGCTTATTTTCTGTTTTTTATTTTCTACCCTGTGTCTTGTCTGTGGTTTGTCTTTGGCACTTTTTTATTATTAAACATTATATGTCAATGAATATTCATTCTCTTTAATATTTTTCAATTTTATGCCTTATTTCGTATAAAAAGCGTTCTCAAGAACATATTTATTTATTGACATATGTTGTGGCTGTAGTTTAGAAAGTAATAGTTACAATAATATATACACTGTTCAAAAAATTAAAGGGAACACTTAAACTACAAAATGTAACTCCAAGTCAATCACACTTCCGTGAAATCAACCTATCCAGTTATGAAGCAACACCGACTGTGAATCAATTTATCCTGTTGTGCAAATGGAACAGACAACAGGTAGAAATGATAGGCAATTAGCAAGACAACCCCTACTAAGGAGTGGTAGACCATTTCTCTGTTCTCATCCTTTTTGACTGTTGTTTTGGACACTTTTGCATTTTGTCATTGCTCTTAAGGTACTGTCACACTAAGCGAGATCGCTAACAAGATCTCTAAAGAGTCACCGATTTTATGACGCAGTAGCGATCTTGTTAGCGACGCAGCTGTGTTTAATAATAAAATAATAAATATAATAATCTTTATATAGCGCCATCATATTCCGCAGCGCTTTACAGTTTAACAGTTTCAAAACACAAGTCATAAGTAACAACGTTAACAATACAATAATTAAAGCAAAATAAGCCGCCCCTGCTCGTGAGAGCTTACAATCTACAATGAGGTGGGGGAGATACAAAGTACAGGTGTGTATATACAATAGTGCATTTACAATGATGGTCCAGCCATCTTGAGGGAGTGAGGGATGGATGGAGATAGTGAATGGGCTACACACACACACACTTACACAGAGAATGACTTTGATTAGTGAATGTGATAGGCCGCTCTGAACAGATGTGTTTTGAGGGAGCGCCTGAAACCATGCAAATTGTGGATAGTCCTAATTTCTTGGGGTAGAGCATTCCAGAGGATTGGCGCAGCGCGGGAGAAGTCTTGGAGTCGGGAGTGGGAGGTACGGATTAGTGCAGAGGTTAGTCGAAAGTCGTTTGCAGAGCGCAGCAGTCGGTTAGGCGATAAATAGAAATGAGGGAGGAGATGTAGGGGGTGCTGCACTGTGGAGAGCTTTGTGGGTGAGAACCAGTACTTTGAATTGGATCCTATAATGAATGGGCAGCCAGTGTAAGGGACTGGCGAAGAGCGGACGCGTCCGAGTACCAATTAGCCAGATGAATGACCCTGGCTGCTGCATTAAGGATGGACTGGAGAGGGGATAGTCGAGTAATGGGGAGGCCAAGTAATAGAGCGTTGCAGGAGTCCAGGCGGGAGTGGATCAATGCTACAGTGAGGGTTTTTGTTGTTTCCATGGTGAGAAAAGGGCGGATTCTAGAGATGTTCTTTAGGTGTAGGCGGCAAGAGCGGGCAAGAGATTGTATATGGGAGGTGAAGGAGAGATTGGTGTCAAACATAACACCCAGACAGCGAGCCTGCTGCTGGGGTGTTATTATGGTGCTGCCCACGGAGAGGGAAATGTCAGATTTAGGGAGGTTAGTAGACGGCGGGAGCAGAAGAAGTTCAGTTTTGGAGAGGTTAAGTTTCAGATAGAGAGCAGACATGATGTTGGAGACTGCGGACAGACAGTCGGTGGTGTTCTGTAGTACAGGGGGGTAAGGTCAGGGGATGACGTGTATAATTGTGTGTCATCAGCATAAAGATGGTACTGAAAGCCAAATCTGCTGATGGTCTGTCCAATTGGGGCCGTGTAGAGAGAGAATAGAAGGGGGCCAAGGACTGAGCCCTGGGGTACACTGACAGTAAGAGGGAGAGGAGATGATGTGGAGCCAGAGAACGAAACACTGAAGGAACGGTCAGAAAAATAGGAGGAGAACCAGGAGAGAACAGTGTCCTTAATACCTAGTGACTGGAGCCTAGCCAGTAGGAGACTGTGGTCAACCGTGTCGAAAGCTGCAGAAAGGTCGAGTAGAATGAGCAGAGAGTGGTCGCCGTTACGTTTTGCTGTCAGAAGGTCATTGGTCACTTTGATGAGTGCAGTTTCAGTCGAATGTAGGGGTCGGAAGCCAGACTGTGAAGGGTCTAGGAGGGAGTGAGTGGAGAGGTATCGGGTGAGGCGGGAGTAGACTAGGCGCTCCAAAAGTTTAGAGATGAAGGGGAGATTGGAGACCGGTCTGTAGTTGTTTGAACAGGAAGGGTCGAGAGCGGGTTTCTTTAGTAGTGGAGTAATGATGGAGTGTTTGAAGGAGGATGGGAAAATGCCAGAGGAGAGTGAGAGATTGAAGATTGTAGTTAGGTGAGTTGTGACAACTGGAGAGAGAGACTGGAGGAGGTGTGAGGGAATGGGGTCGGTAGTGCTTGTAGTCGGACGAGAGGAAGAGAGGAGTCTGGAGACTTCTTCTTCTGTGATGGGATCAAATGTGGAAATTGAGCCAGGGGAAATGCAGGGAGGGATGGGAGTCACAGCACTTGGTGGTTGAGAGCAGATTTCCTGACGGATAGTATCTATTTTTTCTATAAAGTGGGAGGCCAGGTCGTCAGCACAAATGTCTGTGATAGGGGCTTGTGCTTTTGGCCTGAGGAGGGAGTGAAAAGTGTCAAAAAGTTTCTTGGGGTTGTTGGCTAGTGAGGAGATCAGGGTGGTGAAGTAGGTCTGTTTGGCGAGGTGAAGGGCTGCATTATAAGTTCTTAACATGAATTTAAAGTGGATGAAGTCTTCTGGTGTGCGGGTTTTTCTCAAAGCATTCACCCTAGAGACGTGGAGAGGTGAGTTTGCGATGTGAGCCAGGCTGTTTTACTGTGTGTTTGGAAGTTCTGAGGGTGAGCGGTGGTACTTGGTCAAGGGTGCTTCTAAGAGTGTTATTGTAGTGCTGGACAGCCAGATTAGGACAAGAAAAAGAGGAGATTGGGGACAGCGATGAGTGTAGGGCGTCTGAAAGTGTCTGAGGGTTAATGGCTTGTAGATTTCTGAATGTGTGGTAGGTAGGAGTGCGCTGGGGTGGTCGAGGATTTGTGAGGGTGAAGGAGAGAATGTTGTGGTCAGAGAGTGGAAGCGGTGAGTTATTTAGGTGGGAGATTGAACAGAGGCGGACAAAGACCAGGTCAAGGGTGTTACCATCCTTGTGTGTCTCAGAGGTTGAAAGCTGTGAGAGGCCTAGAGAAGTGGTTAGTGATAGAAGCTGAGATGCAGATGTGGAAGTAGGACTGTTAATGGGGATGTTGAAGTCTCCAAGGATAAGGGTTGGTAGTTCTGAGGACATGAAGTGCGGCAGCCAGGCTGAGAAGTGGTCAAGGAACTGGGTGGGCGAGCCTGGGGGCCGATATATGACCGCTACTCTGAGGGAGAGGGGATGGAAGAGCCTGATGGTGTGGACCTCAAAAGAAGGGAATGAGAGTGATGGAATTGGGGGGATGACCTGGAAAGTGCATTGTGGGGACAGGAGTATGCCAACTCCACCACCATGTCTGTTTGTGGGTCTCGGGGAATGGGAGAACTGTAAGCCACCATAGGAAATGGCAGCAGGGGAGACTGTCAGAATCCTGAATCCAGGTTTCAGTGAGGGCCAACAGATGAAGAGAGTTGTTCAGAAAGTAGTTGTGCAGGAAAGATAGTTTGTTGCATGCAGACCGTGGATTCCAGAGGGCACAATTGAAAGAAGGAGATGAGGGAGTGCAAGTAATATTAATAAGATTATTATGGTTTCGATATGAGGTAGGGTAGGGATTGAGGTTGGGGGATGGTGGACCAGGGTTGGGGGAGATGTCCCCTGAAATCAGTAGGAGAAGGAAGATAAAGAGCAGTTGTTGTTGAGTTGTAAGTAGGTTTTTTCTGTGATGTGTTTGGGCGAGATGGGCTGAGGTTTCTCAGGAAGGTGAGGAGTGCATGGGAACTGTACATGGGAGAGGGAAGTATGGAGGGGCTGATGTGTATGAGTCGTGATGGAGAGGGGATGGGGCGATGAATGTGGATGGCAAGGGAACACAGGAGGAGAGGAAATGTACATAATTAAAAAGAAAGCAAAGTGTGGACTACCTGATTCCTGCCCTGATTAATTGCCATGGATAACTGATTTACTCGATGCTTGTCTTTTGTGATGCTTTGCTTTCTGTGATGCGTGCGCCCCCTTACTGCGTGCGCCCCTTAGACTACTCCTAAATATATAGCCCACACTACAGGGTCAGGAAAGTGGGATTGTGGGAGCTGCTTTGGGATAATTTGCCAGCTGGGGCCAGCACACCAGGGGGTGGTTAGATCATCAAAGGCAACCTGGCAACATCTATATGCTTTAGCACCTTCCACCTGATAAGATCTAGAGAGGCCCAAGTCACAGGATATGAAGCAGTAAGTATTTTAAACACAGTGCAAAAATGAATTATACCAAAGCATTATTACCAGGCACATTAAACTATGTTGCAAGATGGTAGACCAGTGCTTGGCAGCAAGCAGAAGTATGGAGTGCACACCATTAATATATAGTGCAGCATACAACACAGATAGCAGAGGTGGGGATTCTATCATTCAGCGGTTTGCTTCCAATGAATGCATTGCATACCATTAATATATAGTGCAGCATACAACACAGATAGCAGAGGTGGGGATTCTATCATTCAGCTGTTTGCTTCCAATGAATGCATTGCATACCATTAATATATAGTGCAGCATACAACACAGATAGCAGAGGTGGGGATTCTATCATTCAGCTGTTTGCTTCCAATGAATGCATTGCATACCATTAATATATAGTGCAGCATAAAACACAGATAGCAGAGGTGGGGATTCTATCATTCAGCTGTTTGCTTCCAATGAATGCATTGCATACCATTAATAATAGTGCAGCATACAACACAGATAGCAGAGGTGGGATTCTATCATTCAGCTGTTTGCTTCCAATGAATGCATTGCATACCATTAATATATAGTGCAGCATACAACACAGATAGCAGAGGTGGGGATTCTATCATTCAGCTGTTTGCTTCCAATGAATGCATTGCATACCTGTGTGAAGAGAGAAGATGAATGTTAATTCCTTGCCATGGATAACTGCCGTTTACTCGATGCTTGTCTTTTGTGATGCTTTGCTTTCTGTGATGCGTGCGCCCCCTTACTGTGTTTGACATGTAGCAGCGATGTGGCCCCTGCTGAGATATCGTTGATCGCCTATGAACGTTCTGAGCCGTTTTTTGGTCGTTGGTGTCCCGCTGGTGAGCCTGAATCGCTGAGTGTGACACCCTTTATGAACGACTTCACCAGCGTCGCAGGCGGGACTAGGTTTTCCCAACGACCGCCGAGGTCGTTATACAGATCGCTGAACTCTGATGAGATCTTTGTGTTTGGAAGCTAACTAGCGACCACATAGCGATCGCACTAGCGATCTCCCCAGGTTGTGTCGTTGTCGTGATCGCTAGTGCGATCGCTAAGTGTGACAGTGCCTTTACTCCTAGAGGTACTGCACAGTAGCATGAGGCCCACAGGGGCGTGATAACATGCTGCAAAAGCTGTCTAGTCTGGGGAAAACACCCAATCGACTAGTCAAAGGCCTAATTAGCATATGAAATGCAAAGTTTATAAAGCCTTTTTTTTTAAACATGGGTCCCGGTGCTAAACACTAAAAAAGGCTGGTCAGGCATGGTATTTAGCAACAAATAGTATAATGCTGGTGGGTTGGAGGCAGGGGATGGGATTCAGCCGGTTCTCCCCAGTTCGATGGAACCGCTTGTTAAAAAAGCTGCCGGTTCCCCAAACCAGGGAGATTCACAGCCGTGATCCGGTACTTTGTTGCACTCGGGATTAGGGCTCTGCAGCCTTCCTAGCCTGCACAGTGCGCCCAGGCAGCCGGAATCTGATACAGGCGCACACAGCACACCCTGCCGGGCCCTGGCCCCCGCGCACTGATACCTGCGGCAATTGGGTACGTACTCCATCACAGACAGTCACGAGGCAGGCACAGGCGCTCAGCTACTACGCGCACGCCGCCTGCAGCCTACCAGTGTGAGCGGAGCTGCGCAGCTCGCCGCTGTGGAAGGGGCCCAGGGGGTCGATTAGGTCATTAGGATGAGTTGTAGGGGGCTGGAGCCTGGACCGGAGCAGTTGTGTGTGAGTTGGAGTTAGTGGAGGTAACAGGATAGTCATGGAGCAGCCAGTCACAGTGTGAATTAGTGCAGAGCCATGTAAGAGCTGGTTCTAGGCTGTGCTCCTGCCCGAGTCCTGACCTCTTATGTGGCACCCTATTGCTCGGCCTGGCGGGGGTCGGTAGTTTTAGGGTGAATTGTAGGGGGCTGGAGCCTGGACCGGAGCAGTTGTGTGCGGGCTGGAGTTAGTGGAGGTAACACAGGATAGTCATGGAGCAGCCAGTCACAGTGTGAGTCAGTGCAGAGCCATGTAAGAGCTGGTTCTAGGCTGTGCTCATGCCGGGTCCTGACCTCTTATGTGGCACCCTATTGCTCGGCCTGGCATGGGTGTGCTGGCACCACAGTGAACGCTGTCCTCCTTGTGTGGCACCCTGTAGCCTGGTATGGGTGTGCTGGCACTGCAGGGAGCGCTGTCCTCTGTATTGTGGCACCCTGTAGCCTGGCATGGGTGTGCTGGCACCACAGGGAGCGCTGTCCTCCGTATTGTGGCACCCTGTAGCCTGGCATGGGTGTGCTGGCACCTTAGGGAGCGCGAGAGCTGTCTTCTGTGTTGTGGCACCCTATAGCCTGGCATGGGTGTGCTGGCACATCAGGGAGTGCTGTCCTAAGTGTTGTGGGCGATACAATATAGCCTGTTATGGATGTGTTGGAGCGCTGACCTCCATGGTGTGTCACCCTATAGCTTGGCATGGATGTGATGGCTCCTTAGGGACACTATCCTCCTTGGTGTGGCACTCTGTAGCCTGGCATGGATGTGCTGGCTCCTTAGGGACACTGTCCTCCTTGGTGTGGCACCATATAGCCTGGCATTGATGTGCTGGCACCTTAATGACACTGTCCTCCATGGTGCGGCACCAATAGCCGCAGACCCAGGCCCAGTGGTTAGTTTGCAAAGTAAACTTACTTTGCTCTGTGTGTGTGCTGCAGCTGCTGTACGGTGGAGCAGGACGGACGGTGTGCGGGGGCCGCCGGGGGACTCACTTGAGACGCAGCCTGCCCTGTACCACTCCAACGCCAGGTGAGAGCCCGACTGACCCCATGATGTGTGCCCTGAAAATGTACCCCAAGTATATACACTATGTCACATAAGGTATACTTGGTACATTTCAGGGCACACATGGGGTCATGCTCTGACCTTGCGTTGTGCACTCCTGGTACAGGACACATGCGGCACATATAGATGATGTGATAGGGTATAGATGGTACGTTTTCAGGACACATTGGGGCACAGCCCAGGCAACACACATCAGGACACACATAGGCTATGTGTGCTGCCTGTGGCCCATAATGTGTCCTGAAACATACCATCTATACCCTATATCTGCCCCATGTGTCCTGTACCAGGAGTACACAACGCAAGGTCAGAGCACGACCCCATTGTGCCCTGAAATGTACTTTGAATATTCATGTGTACTTGCTATGTCTTTCAGAGCTGAGCTGCGCAGCGCTGTCTGACAGACTCCTACCGGGCCCAGTGGTTAGTTTGCAAAGTTAAACTTTGATCTTTGCTGTGTGGTGCTGCAGCTGCTGCACGGTGGAGCAGGACGGACGGTGCGGGGGCCGCCGGGGGACTCACTTGAGACGCAGCCTGCCCTGTACCACTCCAACGCCAGGTCAGAGCCCGACTGACCCCATGATGTGTGCCCTGAAAATGTACCCCAAGTTTACATTTATGTCACATAAGGTATACTTGGTATATTTCAGGGTGTACATTTTGGCTGTGTCTGTTATGTCATTTCCTTGATATTATGGCTATAGTATGGAGTAAAACTTGTCTCTGGTCATTTGGCACTTTGTAGTTCTGATGTGATTTTATAAGTACTATACATTAATTATTACTCTGTGGATTATACTTGTGGTTGTGATATTTTAATGAACCATTCTTTTTCTGGTGTTCTAGTTATGGAAATACGACATTAACTCTGCAATTAAAATCATCATTGTTTGACATAGATGGGACTGTCACTTGAGTAACACCAGTTTGCAGGAAGGGTATGGTGATTTTTACTTTTAATTACCATTAGGACGCAAACAGACTGTCGTATGAATCAGAATGTAGTGCACAGCCTGGCCAGCCAGTCAGTCATGTGAGACAGCTGCATAGAAATATATGCAGCTGTCACACTCGGGTCAGGAGAGCCGCTGGCCAGAATGTGCACTGTTCTGATCTCATTCCAATTTATTGTTTTTCAACTGTTTGACTGCACCCCTACTTTGTATATGTTTGAGGAAAAGGTGCGTGTAAATGGGTGTGGCTTTAAAATCGGGTGTGGCTTTACATATGGGTGTGGCTTAAAATGGGTGTGGTTTTCCGACGCACAAACACAGAACCTGTTGTTAAAAATTTGAATCCCACCCCTGGTTGGAGGGAAGGGACTGTTTCCCTTTAAATGCAGAGAAGTGTATTATATTGCATTTCTATTTATTGATATATCCAAAACAAATAACTCTATACAGTTGTGCTCAAAAGTTTACATATCCTGGCAGAATTTTTGCTTTCTTGGCCTTTTTTCAGAGAATATGAATGATAATGCCAAACCTTTTCCTCCACTCGTGGTTAGTGGTTGGGTGAAGCCATTTATTGTCAAACTACTGTGTTTTCTCTTTTTAAGTCATAATGACAACCAAAGATATCCAAATGACCCTGATCAAAAGTTTACATACCCTGGTGATTTTGGCCTGATAACATGCACAGAAGTTGACACAAATGGGTTTGACTGGATACTAAAGGTAACATCCTCACCTGTGACCTGTTTGCTTGTAATCAGTGTGTGTGCATAAAAGCTGAATGAGTTTCTGGGATACAGACAGACTCTTGTGTGTAGCCCAGCTGCGCTTGGTGTCCACATGTTACCCTGGAGGATGCACGGAAGGTAAACTCACAAATAACACCGATATTCAGAGCCTAAGAAGGAAGTGAAGGAAAGGAGAACTGCAGTATTTGTAAGGACTGAGTCAACTGAGGTATTGTTAGAGAGCGAGCGTGCCGATGCTTTGAGAGCGGTGAAGAGAAGGAGAAACTGCCATCTACTGCTAGTGTGTGCTTATGTTAAAGGTTAGAGTAGGACGAAAGGCGAGTGGAAGAAAAGAGAGAGTGACAGAGGTTGAAACAGCATTGATCGCTTACCTCTACTCTGCACCACCGGACGCCGGGTCCGAGCTTGCTAGCATCTACACGACTAGTAGGAGAAACCGGAGACCCTGTGGGACTTCATGTCGCAGGGGCCCAGCAGTGCTGATACGTAACCGAGGTTAGGAAGACGGGGGTCTGGCAGGTACCGCTACAGAGACACTGTTCTGTCCACAAGAAGGCCTCACCACAAAGACAGCCGGGCGTTCATGAGAAGACAGAGTTAGACTTTGTTCTATACAGGTCAGAAACTCACACACATAAAGGAGTATGGAAGGCCCTACACCTACTCAGTGGGATTACTGGACAGCTTCCCGGGACGTGCCTGCATCTACCATCAGTAAAGGTACAGAAAGAGACTTTCTTGTGTGTGTGTCTGCCTTATTGATCCTGCACCCCTACACCGCCATATACCCTGAGGGATCAGTCTTGCCTGTGGAAGACTTAACACCTTGCTGCCCAGTAACAACCCCTCAGAGGATTCACCCTGCAGCGCTGGTCATCCTGACCAGGAACCACAGGTGGCGTCACGAACATTTCTACAAACCTACAATCCCCTGTAAATATTCCCTTTTTAGTGAACGCCCAGGACCACGGACCGAGCTGCGCTACCCGTGACATCCCCCATTGAAGTGAACGGGCTCGGTGCCGAGTACCCCACAAGCCCTGGCCGTGCGACTCATCCTTAAACTTGGCGTCACGAACAGGATCCGAAGCTCGCTATATGTGAGTCCTGTGTGCCTGAATGGACTGTTTTTGTGCAAAAAGATTGTGTTGCTGATTTTGTGATTTTTGGCGCCATTTGCCGCTATTTTTGCCACCATGTTCGCGCCCTGAGGCGCTTGTGAAGAAGGAGGGTGTGTTTTCGTGGGCGTACCCCCCGTGGCGCGAAAGTTATGGCCGCCCTATCCAAGTGCTTCTACAATGTCAGAGCATGCCCCACTGCAAGAGAGATCCGCCTCCTCTTCATCTTCAGTGCAAAGAGGAGAAAGCGAAAGTCCCCCTCCACGGAAAAGACCAGAGTGTTCCAGATGGGAAGCACAGTCTGGCCTGGCGTGAGATGGCGGAAGGACAGGAGTCACTGTGTGGGGGAATGCCGGTGCGCAGACCCCGTTCCCCTGAAGAAGTGCAGACTGTGCTCGAACCTTCCCCAGGTCGGGAGGATGACGAAATGATGCATAGAGTGGAGGAGGTGGATGCGGCGCTGAGGGATCTGGCCCGACACTGCGCAGAGATGGAGCGGAGCTGGCGTGCCCTGAAACTGCGGCTGCAGTGGGACCGGCTGCTCTCCCCCCTGGAGCGCAACCATCGCCCGCACCACCACTGGAACCAGCGGCTGAAGAGGAACCGGAGGCCGGCACCAAAAGAGCTGTACCTGACCCCGCCGAGGATGCGGCGGGAGGAGAGGAGCTGAGGAGGCCTTGCCCGGACCGGAACGCCAGCCAGGCCTGGAACCAGAGGCCACAGCGGTAGCAGCGGAATGCAGTCCCCCGGTAGGGACGCCGGAAGACACCCAGCCACAAGCGATGGAGATCGACTGGGAAGAGATGGAGCTCCTGGACGACGTGGAGTACGCCGCCCAGAAGGAGAACGAGTGGCGATGCCGAGAGCATGAGGAGCGGCAGAGCGGGAGCAGCGTGAGGCGCAGCGGCTTCGCCAGAGGTACCGGGAGCAGGATCTTGCGGACAAGGAGATCGTCCGGCGAGACAAAGGTACGCTCCGGGAACCGCGGCGCCAGGGGGCGATCAGAGACTTTAAACTCCAGGGAGGCTGGGGGTTCATCCACGAACCCGGCCTGTACCAGGAAGTCTTCGTTAACCGCAGGGATGTGGAGTTTCACCTGCCGGAGGGGCACCCGGGAAGGGATCTGTTGATTGGGGATGTAGTCTCCTACACACGGCATTGGGGACTTAAGGGGTGGTATGCCCTGAACGTCTCCCGAGTCAGCGACCCAGTCCCTGAAGCCGGAAACGCTCTCAGCGTCCCAGGCCCCAGCCACACCAGCGCCCGGCTGCGCACCTGCGTCCTATCCTGCAACGCTACAGAGCGCAGCGGCTGCTAGTGCGTCCTCTACTGAGCCACCCCGCACACCTGCGTCACACTTGGAAACGCTGCAGAGCGCAGCGACTGCAAGAGCGTCCCCTGATGAGCCAAACCTGTGCGACCTGCAGAGCCTAAGCTTTGGAGAGGCACCTGTCAGGCCTCCAGGAAGTCGCAGAATAAAGATTGAAAAGAGGACTGTAGCTACCCAGACACCGGTAGCAGGACATGACTTCATGGTGATGAGGTTCAGAACCCACAGTGTGCTTCCAGCCCCAGGTATGGAAGATGCTGCCATGTTCAAAGAAGACCAGTAGGACCCAGACAGAGTTTACTGCACTGTAAAAAAGTTATGTTTGGAAATTGCACTTTATTGTAAAGATGTTTACATGATAATGCTTGAAGTAGTGTACCCCAGTTGGGTAATGTGTTGCACATGTCTATGATGAGGACTGCGTGGCTGAGGACTGTGCCAGCCCAAAAACTTTTATGTAAATAGTTGGCACTCGGTGCCCCATCTTGGTTTTACGTAAACCATTATACCTCTGAAGCAAAACCCGTATGGTGTGGCCTTGAGTGAGGTCTGCAGCCCACCCAGGACCACCGTGGGAGGTTTTGTACGGGTCCTCCACAAGAATCTTGTCGTATTTGGAAGTGTTTTCTATTTTTCCAATTTGTATTTATTGCAACGTTCAAAGTGTCCTTACCTCCCGCAAGGGATGAGTTGTTGTTTATTGTTGATGTTATAAAAATTGTTTCTTTTTCAGCCCGGGAGTGCTGATGATAACTAGGGGGGATGTGTAGCCCCGCTGCGCTTGGTGCCACATGTTACCCTGGAGGATGCACGGAAGGTAAACTCACAAATAAACCCGATATTCATTCACACTTCACATTTCCCTGGAGCCACCAGAGGGAGCCCTTGGAGAGTATCTAGAGATATATAAGGGTAGTGGAGAGAGACCGCAGTCAGATGAAGGCAGTCTAGCTGAACGTTAGCTAGTTGTTGGTCGTACCTCAGAGAGACGAGCAGAGAAGAAAGTTACCTCAGAACGTGCAGATTGTAGTTACCCTAGAGAAGTGGAAAGTAGCTCTCGAAGTGAGCGAAGATCAGTCTGACAGAAGGTCCTGATAGCTACTTCGGACAGAGCCTAAGAAGGAAGTGAAGGAAAGGGAACTGCAGTATTTGTAAGACTGAGTCAACTGAGGTATTGTTAGAGAGCGAGCGTGCCGACGCTTTGAGAGCGGTGAAGAGAAGGAGAAACTGCCATCTACTGCAAGTGTGTGCTTATGTTAAAGGTTAGAGTAGGACGAAAGGCGAGTGGAAGAAAAGAGAGAGTGACAGAGGTTGAAACAGCATTGATCGCTTACCTCTACTCTGCACCACCGGACGCCGGGTCCGAGCTTGCTAGCATCTACACGACTAGTAGGAGAAACCGGAGACCCTGTGGGACTTCATGTCGCAGGGGCCCAGCAGTGCTGATACGTAACCGAGGTTAGGAAGACGGGGGTCTGGCAGGTACCGCCACAGAGACACTGTTCTGTCCACAAGAAGGCCTCACCACAAAATCAGCCGGGCGTTCATGAGAAGACAGAGTTAGACTTTGTTCTATACAGGTCAGAAACTCACACACATAAAGGAGTACGGAGGCCCTACACCTACTCAGTGGGATTACTGGAAGTGCATCCTCCACCCTGACAGCTTCCCGGGACGTGCCTGCATCTACCATCAGTAAAGGTACAGAAAGAGACTTTCTTGTGTGTGTGTCTGCCTTATTGATCCTGCACCCCTACACCGCCATATACCCTGAGGGATCAGTCTTGCCTGTGGAAGACTTAACACCTTGCTGCCCAGTAACAACCCCTCAGAGGATTCACCCTGCAGCGCTGGTCATCCTGACCAGGAACCACAGGTGGCGTCACGAACATTTCTACAAACCTACAATCCCCTGTAAATATTCCCCTTTTAGTGAGCGCCCAGGGCCACGGACCGAGCTGCGCTACCCGTGACATCCCCCATTGAAGTGAATGGGCTCGGTGCCGAGTACCCCACAAGCCCTGGCCGTGCGACTCATTTTCATCTTTCATCCAGCCACTGACATTTCTGGATTGTGAGTCATGGTGAAAGCAAAAGAATTGCCAACAGATCTACGGGAAAAGATAGTTTATTTTAGTGTGGTGCTTAACTTTCTTACTGCCCAACACAGTCTGTCCGTTTATTTTTGTACACATCGTTCTTTAGCGCAGTTTATGAAGTGGCATTTTATAGGGTCCAGCTGTAGTGTGGGGGTATTTAATTTATCATCTGTTTACAGTGCACTATTGACAGGAGTGTACCTGCCCTTTTGCTGCTGAGCTATCAGGTGGATGCCCCCTCCACCTTCTTCCACCTATGCCCCTATTGAGAGGCGCAGTTGTTTGTTCCATATTTTACTAAAATAATGTAAATTAATCTGGTAGATGGCGTAATGAAAAAATGTCAAAACGCCATAATTACATTTTTTTGGCCACCGCAACATTGCAATAAGAGGAAATTAAAACATTTTAGCTACCCAATATGGTACCAGTAAAAACGTCAGCTCAGGGCACAAAAAATAATTCCAATCCCTCACACAGCACCATATCTTGAAAAATGAAAACATTACGGATCTCGGAAAATGGCGACAAAATCAATGTTTTCTTATGTCTTACAAATTTTAAAAAAAAATTTCTCCACTTAAAAAAAATATATATATTTATGTTCAGTATATGCTTACTTGTACTGACCTGGAGAAAGATAGTGCTACTGCCAGGTCATTTTTACCATGTGGTGAACATGGTAAATAAAAAAAAACAAAAAACACTGCACTTTTTTTGCAATTTAGTCGCACTTGGAATTTTTTTCCCACTTTCCAGTGCATCACATGTTAAAACATTTTCAAAAGGGTAACAGGAGAAAATGGAACCCAAAATATGTCGTGCAATTTTTCTTGACTACGCCAATACCCAATATGTGGGGGAAAACTCCTGTTTAGGCTTGGAAGGGAAGTGGCACGGTTTGACTTTTTTAACGTAAAATTGGCTGGAATCGAGAGCGGACGCCATGTTGCCTTTGGAGAACCCCTGATGTGCCTAAACAGTGGAACTCCCCTACAACTGACTTCAATTTGGAAACTAGACCGCTCAAGGAACTTATCTAGATGTGTGGTGAGCACTTTGAACCCCCAGGTGCTTCACCGAACTTTATAACTTAGAGCCTTTAAAATAAAAAATCATATTTTCCCACAAAAATGTTTCTGTAGCCCCACATTTTCATTTTCACAAGGTTCAGGCTAAGTGCACACGTCAGGAATATTCGCTTTTTTTCGCGTTTTTTCCCGCGGCAAAAACGCAAGCATTAAGCATCCTATTCATTAAATGGATTCCGCAATTTTTGTGCACATGCAGCGTTTTTTTTCCGCGAAAAAAACGCTTTGCGGAAAAAAAAGCAACATGTTCATTAATTTTGCGTAATCGCGGCGATTTTGCCGCCATAGGAATGCATTGAACCGCTTACTTTCCGCATGTGGCTATGCCCACCATGCGCAATGTAAGCGGTTCATGAGCGGATGGTACCCAGGGTCTGGAAGAGAGGAGACTCTCCTCCAGGCCCTGGGTACCATATCCCTGGTAAAACAATAATTAAAATAAAAAATAATGATATTCTCACCTTCCGGCGGCCCCCGCAGCCTTCCCGCCTCTCAGCGACGCTCCCGGCCAATCCCGTTCCCAGGGATGCATTGCGAGAATCACCCCAGATGACTTAGCGGTCTCGCGTGATGCAACGTCATCTGGGGTCATTGTCGCAATGCATCCTTGGGAACAGGATTGGCCGGGAGCGTCGCTGAGAGGCAGGAAAGCTGCGGGGGCCGCCGGAAGGTGAGAATAGCACGATTTATTATTTTTATTATTTTTACATTAGATCTTTTTACTATTGATGTGGCATAGGCGGCATCAATAGTAAAAAGTTGGTCACACTTTTCAAACACTTGTTTGACTCGTGTAACCAACCTGTCAATCAGTTTTCCAAGTGATGCTACAGATCGCTTGGAAAACGCTAGCATTCTGCAAGCTAATTACGCTTGCAAAACGCTAGTTTCTGGCGGGAATACGCATACCAATAAAAATGCGTATTTCCCGCGGCAGGGAGGTGCGGGATTGCTGCGGAAATTACCACGGCAATTCCGCAACGTGTGAACTTAGCCTAACAGAACAAAATGTAACCCAAAATTTGTTGTGCAATTTTTCCTGAGTATGATGATACCCCATATTTGATGGAAAACTACTGTTTTGGTTTATGGCAGAAAGGAAAGAGTGATATTTTGAACACAGACTTTGAAAATAAAAAAATATATTTTTTCCCACAAAAAAGTTATTTTAGCCTCAATTTTTTCATTTTCACAACAGTAGCAGGAGAAAGTGGACCCTAAAATTTGTTGTGAAATTTCTCCTGAGTACACTGATACCCCATATGAGGTAGAAAACGACTTTTGAGTCACAGTGCAAATCTCAGAAGGGAAGAAGCACCATATTGGAGTTCAGATCTTGCTGGAATGGTTTGAGGGTGCCATGTCACATTGGCAGAGCCCCTGAGGTGTCAGAACAGCAGAAACCCACCCATAAGTGACCTAATTTTACAAACTACACCCCAATGAATTCATCTAGAGATGCAGTGAATATGTTGACACCATATGTGCCTTACAGAATTTTATGCCATTGGGCGGTGAAGAAAGAATAATTACATGTTTACCACTAAAATGTTATGTTAGCCCCAAGTTTTTGATTTTTATAAGGGCTAATAGAAAAACTTCGGTTTGTTGTGCAATTTCTCCTGAGTACGCCAATACCCTACATATAATCAGGAACTACTTTTCAGGCACAGTGCAACGCTCAGAAGAGAAGGAGCGCCATATTATATATAGTGCAGCTTTTACTGTTAGGCTGGGATCACACACAACCGATTAAAAAATCTGACCGTTTTAGTGGGACGATTATCGCAGCAAAATGTCATGAACAGTCATCCGTCTGGCATCCGATTTTCCAGGAAAAATGCGATTTAGTCGCATCTGACCATAGTTGTAACATCCGATTTACATCCGACTTGTGAGAATTTATCGCAGGCTTGCAAAACTGACATATAATGGATCCAAAATAATATTATTTAAATCACAAAAGAAAGAATAGATATATACACATAGAACACATAATATATATATATATATATATGTCATTGTGACATATATATATACATATATTTATAGTTCTTACACTTCTACATACTGTAATAGCCGCTAATTCAATTGCCGGCTTCAGTGAAATCACAGAAGCCGACATGAAATGATACATTGTTTCCACACATTTAACCATGTAATTTCATGTATTTTTATATATGTTTGAAACATACAATTACATGAGTATATGTGTGCTAAATTTCAGACATGTAGGGGTTAATTAAAGGTGTAAATTCGTTGAAAAAAAATGCGTGGGCTCCCGCTGTATTTTCTCCACCAGACAGACAAAGCAAGCGAGTGGGGGCAGATAATAATAGCCTAGGGAGGGTACATTTTTTTTGTGCCCCCCCTGGCTACTAACATCTGCCCCCAGACACCCCAGAAAGGGCAAATCTATAATTAGATTCGCCCTTTCTGGCACTTTGCCCGTCTATTCCCATTGCCCTGTAGCGGTGGCGAATGGGTTAATCTCACCTTAATGTCACCTTAGTATTGAAAGGTGACCTTAAGGCAGGTTAATAATTGATAGCTGTCAATTAGACAACTATCAATTATTAATCCTATTGTATGAAAGAAAAATCAAACACACACAGTTTAATAAAAATAAGTTTAATTAAATAATCACACAGTTTTTGACCATATTTTATTTTCCTGCTAAAACCATTTCCTGTAATAAAAATAAAATAAAAAAGCCAAATTATTCTTACCAATCCGATGTACACTCAGGTCCCACGGTGTAATCCATCAGAAAGGGTTAACAGGTTACAGGTCGCAGAGAGCTAATAATGCTGTCTCAGACCTGTATTCCCCTGAATGAATAAGTTCCTCTCCCAGCGAAAGTAGAGGAATAGATTCATGAATGGAGCTTAATTGATTTATTGGCAATTTAACTTTAGTGACCTGACCTAAAGGGAAAGTGGACACAATCAATTAAGCTTCATTCATGAAACACATCCTCTCCTGTCGCCAGGAGAGGAACTTATTCATTCAGGAGCTTTGAGCTGAGCATGCAGGATTACTTGCACTGCTTGGCTCAAAGCTAGTTAACCCTTTGTGAAGGATTACAGCGTGGGACGTGACAGATCGGCGGAATAGGTAAGAATAATGTTGTTTTATTTTTTTTTCTTTATTTTAGGAGATCAATGGCTTCGCACGGATTAAGTGTAAAATAAAATATGGTCAAAAAAAGGTGTTTTTATTTCATTAAAATAATTTTTAATTAATGTGTCTGTGTTTTTTTAATTTACTACAATAGGATTAATAATTGATAGTTGTCTAATTGACAGCTATCAATTATTAACCTGCCTTAAGGTCACCTTTCAATACTAAGGTGACATTAAGGTGAGATTAACCCATTCGCCACCGCTACAGGGCAATGGGAATAGACGGGCAAAGTGCCAGAAAGGGCGAATCTAATTATAGATTTGCCCTTTCTGGGGTGTCTGGGGGCAGATGTTAGTAGCCAGGGGGGCACAAAAAAAATGTACCCTCCCTAGGCTATTATTATCTGCCCCCACTCGCTTGCTTTGTCTGTCTGGTGGAGAAAATACAGCGGGAGCCCACGCATTTTTTTTCAACGAATTTACACCTTTAATTAACCCCTACATGTCTGAAATTTACCACACATATACTCATGTAATTGTATGTTTCAAACATATATAAAAATACATGAAATTACATGGTTAAATGTGTGGAAACAATGTATCATTTCATGTCGGCTTCTGTGATTTCACTGAAGCCGGCAATTGAATTAGCGGCTATTACAGTATGTAGAAGTGTAACAACTATAAATATATGTATATATATATATATATGTCACGGGTCAATACGATTACGGCGATATCACATTTATATCATTTTTTATGTTTTGGCTTTTTTACACAATAAAAACTACTTTATAGAAAAAATAATTTTTTTTGCATCACTTTATTCTGAGAGCGAATAACTTTTTTTTTATTTTTCCACTGATGGAGCTGTATGGCGGCTTATTTTTTGCATTACATTTGTCTTTTTTATCATGTTTTATTCCACTTTTTGGTCAGTGGTATGTATAGTTTTTTGCCTCGTTTTTTATTTTCTTACAGTTTTTCACTAAAAGGGTTACCTAGTGTGACAGTTTTATATTGCGGGTCATTCAGGACGCGGCAATACCAAAAGTGTAATTTTTTTGTTTACCTTTTTTTTACATAAAAATATGCAAATTGCCTCTTCAGAGAGAAAGAGGACTTGAACCCTATAGCGCCACCTGTTGGAAGTAGTGATCCTACAAGTCACAATCAACCCTTTAACGAGTCTTGCAATATGACTTAGGATAAAAGCCGAATCAGAATCTCAATTTGCCATGTTCGTGGTACTTATTTACGTTGGGTTGTTGGTGCAAGAGTTCGTGGGTGGGATTTTATGTATGTCGTCCTCCCCAAACTGCTTTCCTACCTTATTGTTTTTTTTCTTCAGCACGCCGGGACTTTCTAGGTCAGATGTTATGTTCAATAAAATGGCACCGCAATAAATTCTGTGCAACCATTTATTTTATTTATTTATTTTTTTAAGTCTGTGGCATTTACATTGGGTTTACATTGTTGATGCAGGAGTTTGTGGGTGGGGTCTTATGTATGACTTCCTTCACTTTTAGGGCTCTTTCACAAGTCAGTGTTTCCAGTGCATATGGTGACAGTTTTCACACGTACTGCACATACTGCAAACACTTAAGGCACTGTCACACTTAAGGTACTGCCACACTAAACAATCCCGCTAGCGATAACGATAACGACGCATACTAATGCGATCGCTAGCGGGATTGTTTATATATCGCTGAGTGCGGCTTAACTTAGCGATATCGTTAAGGACGCTATCGCGGTTAGCGATCTCCTTAACGACTTTAGCGGTACAAAAGTACCGCTAAATCGCTAAGAAAAGGTGCCACACTCAGCGATAATACTTACCCAGCGGGAGCGCCGACGATAAAATAGGGTCCGGAACGATTCCAGCGACGAGCGAGATCACAGCAGGATCTCAGCAGGGAGCTCGTCGCTGACAGATGCCGCACACAACAACATCGCTAACGGGATCGCTAAATAGTGAAGTTTTTTAGCGATCCCGTTAGCGATGTTGTTTAGTGTGGCATACCCTTTAGCGATCGCACTAGCGATCACGACAACGACACGACCTGGCGAGATCGCTAGTGCGATCGCTATGTGGTCGCTAGTTAGCTTCCAAACACAAAGATCTCATCAGAGATCAGCGATCTGTATAACGACCTCTGCGGTCGTTGGGAAAACCTAGTCCCACCTGCGACGCTGGTAAAGTCGTTCATAAAGGGTGCCACACTCAGCGATTCAGGCTCACCAGCGGGACACCAACGACCAAAAAACGGCTCAGAACGTTCATAAGCGATCAACGACATCTCAGCAGGGGCCACATCGCTGCTACATGTCACACACAGCTGCATCGCTAATGAGATCGCTACTGCATCATAAATCGGTGACTCTTTAGCGATCTCGCTTAGTGTGACAGTACCTTTACAGACTAGACCATTCAAGTGAATGGGCCTGTGCATGTCAGTGTATTTCCATGGACGTGTGTCCTTGGGCAAAACACGCTGACATGTCCGTTTTTTAATGTCAGCACGGGCGCAAATCATCTCGCACACGTGCACATGGATTACATCCGTGTGTCATCAGTGTGACACGCGCCAGCGCCTGAGAAGCGTCGGAATGGAATGGATGGAATTGAGAACGGACGCCATGTCCCGTTTGGAGAGCCTTGATGTGTCTAAGCATTGGAAATCCCCCACAAGTGACCCATTTTGGAAACTAGTCCCTTCAAGGAATGTAGATGTGTGGTAAGCACCTTTAACCCACAGATGCTTCACAGAAATTTATAACGTAGAGCCATGAAAATAAAAAAATCACATTCTTCCCACAAAAATGTACTTTTAGCCTCATTTTTTTTATTTTCACAAGAGTAACAGGAGAAAATCGACCCTAAAATTTGTTGTGCAAATTCTCCTGAGTACGCGTATACACATTTGTTGGGAAAAACTACTGTTTTGGCTCGGAAGGGAAGGAACATTTTGGAACTCAGACTTTGATGGATGACTATTGTTGACTGAAGGTGTCATTTTGTTGCTGAGTATTGAGAAAATGAGCCCCTGATTGCTCTAAACACTTTTGCTGGACAAAAATTACTCACTATCGTCTAACACCCATTTTTTGGAACTTGACTTACGTACGGGCCTCAAGGAAGTGGATTATTGTCCTATTTGAACTCCAACTTGATGGTAATGGATTTTACATAGGGATAGGGTTATATGGTTGTGTTTGGAGAGCCCTGATGTGCCTAAACAGTGGAAAAAAAACACGTTACCCATTTTGGAAACTACACCCTCAAGAATTTTTTCCATTTTGAACCCACAGGTACTACATTGAATTTAGGTCCCATATTGAAATTTTATTTTTTTTTTTACAAAATGTTTTTAGCTCCAAATTTGTAATTTTCACAATGGATAACAGGACAAAACGGACCCAAATATTTTGTTACCCAATTTCTCCTGAAAGCGATGATACCCCATATGTGCTCACAAACTTCTGTTTGGGCACATAGCAGGGCTAGGAAAGAGTGCTATTTGTCTAGAATAAATTGTGAATGCCATGTCGCATTTGGTGAGGCCCTGACAAGCGTAAACAGCAGAAACCCCACTCATGTGACCCCACTTTGGAAACTAGACCCCTGAAGGAATTCATCTCGGAGTGTGCTGAGCATTTTTCACCTACCAAGATTCACAAAACTTTACAATATTTAGATGTGAGAACAAAAAATTTAATTTTTTCCTGTAAAATACTGTTTTAGCACCAAATGTATGATTTACACTAGGGGTAATGAGAGAAATTGAACCCCACAATTTTATATGCAATTTCTCCTGAATGTGGCCATACCCATATGTGGCTGTATACTACCGTTTAAGCACATGGCAGGGATCGGATGGGAAGAAGCGCTACTTGGCTTTTAGAATGCAGATTTTGTTTGAATAGACTGTGGGCTCCATTAGCTGAGCCCCTAAGGTTCCAGAACGGCAGAAACCCCCCAAGGTGACCCCATATTGGAAACTTCACTGTCTAAGGAATTCATCTAGGGGTGTAGTGATCATTAAGACTTGGAAATATGACATTTGAGTGGTAAAAATGTAATTTTTGTATGTGCTGTAATTTGTCAGGTACACAAGGGTTAATAGGTGAAACTGAATCCATAATTTATTGTGCAATTTCTCCCCAATGCGGTGCTGCCCCACGTTGTCATTAGAAATTACTGTTAGGCCACAAGTCAGGACTGAGAAGAAAGGAACGCTATTTGGCTTTAGAGCACAAATTTTGCTAGAATAGTTTGTGGGCGACATTTGCAGAGCCCTGAAGGTGCCAGAGCAGTGGAAACACCCGAAAAGTGACCCCATTGTGGAAATTCCACCTCTCAATGAATTAATCTACAGCTGCAGTGACCATTTTGTAACATCCACGCTATGCTTTATTCTGGAGAATTGCAAATATGCCAGTTTAGTGCCCATATATTGTGTCCCCATAAAGTGTAGAGCTCCCATATAATGTAGCACCCCCTTACATTGTGCCGAGCTTATGCTTCTGGTGACAGGCACCCCATAAATTGTTAAGTGCTCTCTCCTCACTACAATAATGCCAAACATGTGGCCACTTACAGTGGTTTAGGCACAGTGGGGCTCAGAAGCAGGAGGGCGTTTGTATTTGGGAGTGCAGAATTCACTGGATTTTATTTATGGGGTAGGAGCCTTGTTCCTTTTCCAGAATCTTTTTTCTAGCAGTAATGTGGGAACCCCAATATTTCCAGTGACCGATGACGCACCTGAGTGGGGGCTGGTTTTGTGTGGGATAAATTAGGGTTTTTATTGGTAACATTTTAGGGTACATAATATTTTTTTGATCGCTTCCAGAATAAGGCTGTGATCACAATCTTGTATTCTACGCTGGGCAGTTATATCGAGGTGTCCGTGTAAATCACACAAAAATGCGATGCAGACGAAACCCCTAAAGAACATGCCACCATAATGAGGAAGATAGGGACAATTTGGAGTCCGTTTGGCGTCTGCTCCTGTGTTATCCATCTTTATAGGCGTGCACAGATCTGTAGTCGTCCATACTTGTGCGCTAAAAAGATGCCTGAAATGATGGGACACCGCCGAAACAGAGACCAGTTCAAAGTTTCTCCATCTGCCTCATGAGTGGTTCCGTCTGGGGTTTTGTCTGAATCGCGGTTTTGGGGAATTTACACGGAAACCCCAGAGAGCGCAGGATAAATGTGAGCCGAGGCTTATTACGATTTTTGTGAGGTAGAATGAACAAATATACAGCTGTACAAGAATAGTTCTTAGTTTTATTTTTGCGTGGTTCACTGTGTGGTATAAGTGATGATTCGACTTTATTCTTCGTGTCGGTGCCATTACAGTGATACCAGATTTATAGCGGGTTTTTCTTTTAGGTTTTGCTGCTATCACACAGTAAAAAATTTTTTATAAAAAGTATTTTTTTCATCGTCATATTCTGAGAGCTGTAACTTTCATTTTATTGGCGAATAGAGCAGCATGAGGGTTTATTTTTTGCTGGAGGAGTTGCAGATTTTTTTGGTACCATTTTGGGGCACATAATATTTTTTCACCGATTTTTATTCAGATTTTTCAAACACAGAATGAGCAAAAAGCAGCAATTCAGTTATTACTTTTATTTTTGAGCCGTTCACCGTGCGGTAAAATTGATTAGACCGATTTGTTCGTCGGGTCAGTATGATTACAATGATACAGATTTATATGTTTTTTTTATTCTTTGCTATTCTTACACACTAAAAACAATATTTTACAAAAATGAATTTGTTTTTGCATCCCCATATTCTGAGAGCTGTAACTTTTTTATTTTTTTCAAAACGAGCCATATTAAGGCTTGTTTTTTTGCAGGACGATTTGGCGTTTTGATTTATACCATTTTTGATCGCTTTTTTATTCACTTTTTTGTGTCAGTATGATGAAAAAGTGACATTTTTGGTATTTTTACATTTTTTTACAGTGTTCGCCATACGGAATAAATAACATGGCAGTTTTATATAGCGGGTAGTTCTGGATGTGGTGATATCAATTATGTGCACTTTTTTGTTCCCTTTTGTTTTATCACAAATGCTGCGTTTTCTGTGGCAAAATGGATTTCAGTGATTTGTGTTCTTTTTTTTTTTTTTTTTTTTACTTTTTTACATATTTTATGTAACTTTTTTCACTTTTTTTACTTAGTCCCGCTGTGGGACATCTATAATTTTCAGCTTGATCACTGGTCTCATACACTGCAGTACTCGTGTACTGCAGTGTATGAGACTGTCATTGTCTCACTGACACAGCATGTGAGGCCCAGCTTATAGCTGGATCTCACAGGCCACCGTACCCTGGCTGCTTTCCTCACTTTTATTTTTATTTTCAGTGTTCAATTTTTTTTGTCAGTACAATTTTATTTTTGACTGTTGAATAAAATGGCACTGGAGTCAGCGCATGCGCATACAGTGATCTCCGATGCCATTTTATTGAATTCTACTACAACGTCAACATGGCAGTGCGTATGTGCATGTACACTGCTATATTGATTTTGTAGTAGAATTGTTCAATAAATTGGTGCCAGAGTTTTATTGAAGTATTATGCTACAATGTCACATAGCCATGAGCACGCGCCGGCACTGCTATGTTGATACTCTATTCAAATTCTTCAATAAAATGGCACCAGAGTCAATGCTTGTGCATCCCGCGAGGTCCGGTGCCATTTTCTTGAAGGCACTGTTTCTGAGAATTCACGCACATGGTGTCATCAATAAAATGGCGCCGTAGTGCTGTGTGCGCATTCACTGACTCCAGCACCACACTGCAGAGGCACCGAAGGCTTCGGGCAGAAGGACACATCTCCATTTATATTATAGATAATGACTGCAAAATATCAAGAGGATAAAAACTTTGATGGGAGTACTTCTTTAACCAAGACTGTTCTCCGACTCCCTCTCCGAAAGGGTTTATTTCATTTGCGTGAAAGGTCAGATTAGTAACTGCAAAACACGTGAACCTGATTAGGTTGAAATCAGCTTGGATGGTGAGTGTGGTGAGTGTTATATGCCAGACGCTTACTCACTTATGCGGGCACTGTGTATTTCCATGCGAGACTACATGTCATGTTAGGTATAAGATTACTGAGTGACCCATTAAATGTTTGAAACAGAAGGATTAGTGTTTTGATCACTGAATCTTAATACATTTACGCATTCGATTTTTATTTTGACTAGCAATCAAGCATTAGGATAATACAGTCAAGTTATGTGGTAAACACCATGTGTGGAAATGCATTTTTAGTGACTGATTATTTTATAAATATTATCGTGGCGTTACGAATTTCTGTGACTTTTGACGCAATTTGCGACAAACATTGGAGTAGCACAGTGTAGGGCTTTTTATAAAACTTTTTTTATAATGCATGCAGTTTTCACTTTTCATTTGCGACAAACAATGGGAGATTTTCTTTTTAAATTTTAAATAAAGCATTGTTCACAAAATTTTATAACAATGGTCTATTTGTTGTTAGGATCGAGTTCCGCTGCTGCCAAGGGAAGTCTCGACAGTCCGCTGCGTCCCACTCCATCCGGTCCAGTGGACTGCTAGCAGAGCGTCGGTCGGTCTGCTCGGTCTAATACTGCAGAGCTGTGCTGCCTCTCCTGGTTCCTCTGTTATAACCAGTGCTGGAGCAGGCAGCTCTGGGACTAAGTCCTCGCTTTCTCCATCTGAGCATGCCCAGGGCAAGGTCTCCCATTGGAGATCAGGGGTCACATGCTCGGTTACAGCAGCGGCTCCCATTGGTCCTCCAGGAAGGTCCTGAAGCTGTTTGTGTTCTGGAAGCAGCTTCCCATTGGTCCTTTTCTGGAAGGTCCTGTAGCTGCTACTATAAAAGGTTCGCATGACCGCACGGCCATGAGCTAGCATCAATCCTGTTATGTGCTTTGCGCCAGTGTGGTCATGTACGCATGCGGTTAGGGCTCGGCTGAAATAAGCCCCTAGAATACCGGCACCTCCGGTGAGGAGTTTTGTATGACACGTGTTCAGGGCTTGACTGAAATAAGCCCCTAGAATACCGGCACCTCCGTGAGAAGTTTTGTATGCACGTATTCAGGGCTTGGCTGAAATAGCCTCTAGTATACCGGCTACTCCGGTGAGGAATTGGTTGTTTGCGTTTCTGTCTGCATGACCACGGACTGCTATCCCTCTGCAGTTATCTGTGTACTCTTGTGGGGTTAACAGGACACAAATCTCTACCACAGCGACTCTGTGGAGTAACAGATTGATGCTTTGCACGCACTATAATGTGAGTCAGAGTTCTTATACGCATAGTGCCTCTCTGCCTGCACGGTGGACCCCGGGTTGCAAACGCACCTAGTATTTATATTTATTTGGTGCGTTCCGCAACCCCTAACATTGTATTGTTACCAATTTTTACGTGTATAAAAGTTACAATATGTCAAATTTCATGCTCCATTCTGCTCATGGGAAGTGTACTAATTACCATTTTAAAAAGTCGCAATTTGTGCAAAAGTTCATCATTGACCTGCGACATTTGACACATACAGTAGGTTTCCCTCTTTTTTCTAACATTAGGAATAATATTCCTACGCTTAAAAAGATACGATTTGGTGCAAATTATCAATTTTTTTATAAATGTCCCCTATTTGGCGTGACTTGGCATCAATGATAAATGTAACAAAACATGTCCAATTGTTAGTAGATCCAAAATTAGGGATGCAGTCAGCAATACTGACATTTTATACACGAGTTTAGAACTATGGTACACTGGAAGAGGCACCAAATTCATAAAGAGGTGCACATCTCCTTATAAAATTGGCCTATCCTTCAACTGCCCATGTGCCAAAGTCAGAAATGTACTGTGGAATGGTGTAAATTACAATCATTATGGCGGGACACACAACCCATAAGTTCTGCCCACTTTTGCCAAAAAGTATCATATATTTTGCTTAACAGTGTGTTAGATTTATTAGCAGAAAAGTTGTAAAATATCACAAATTTTTTTTAAATTTGGCGCAAATCACACAAACTTTATTTTTTTAGACTTGCTCAAGGAACTCAATCTAAATAAACGTGAGCCACAGTGTTAGAATAGACCGATGGGCATATTTTGTGCTGCCTTTATACGAAGGCAGCTGTTGGTTGGTTGGTTTGGTTGGTTTCAGTGCCAGCTCTCAATTTGTGTGATCATCTTAAATGATGTCTTTTATAAGAAGCTTCTTTTATCTAAATGTGTAGCTACTGCTTGAAAAGGATTTCTAATTTTTGATAACTTCTAATCTCTGCATTATTACTGGTTGGCCACAGCAATTACATGCAACCAGGCAGACTATAACATTTCAGATACAACTTTTTTGCAAGTTTCATTTCCCAGAGCGGTGCATTGCATGCGCTATAAGTCTTCCTTTGCCAACTTGCCGCTCTCCACAAGGAGAAACTTTGCCACTTAGAACCCCTAACAAACCTTTGAAATGTCATAGAGACATATCAGAAGTTTCAATTAGTTGTGTACAAAAGAAAGTAGGATGTCATTAGTACTTTTCTGCGTCATGTGCCCCGTTTTAATATGTACTGTTAAATTTAGGTTGCAATGAGAAAGTTCCATTCTTTGCGAAACAAATGTATTTTGAGTAAGGTAATCAACCGAGCAAATTCTTTGCCAACATAGTTAAACAGAATCTGGCCTCACAAGCCATTCTTGGTATTAATTCAGCAGAAGGTGATTCACTTTAAGCCTCAACTGATTTAGTTAACAAGTTTAAGGAGTTCTATGCAGAAGTATATGAAACCCAACTAAACAGCTTGGATATGGAGCTTTGGGATTATTTGGCCTAGATTGAGTTTCCCAAGGAGCCCTGGATAAAGAACTCACCCTATCGATCATAGATGAAAATGTCTATGACCAATTGTAAGGCCACAGGACTTGACAGCATTCTGGTAGAAGTTTACAAGAAATATGTTGACCTATTTGGGCTGGATTTGTTGGAAACGTACAATAAGGCTCTAGAGGTAGGAAATGTTCCACCATCCTTGTATGATGCTACTTTAGTAGTTTTGTAGAAACCTGACAATCCACCAAAGAATGTGGATCTTATAGACCCATGTCTCTTATTAATGTAGATTGCAAAATTAAAAAAAAAATTTGCCTAAATATTGAATTCAGTCATACTGGAAATAGTATAACATACAAACATACATACATACAAGAAAAAAAGGTAGCACACTGTAGCGCTATAGCTTGCAAACACGAAATATGAAAAATATGAAAAATGAATTGCATCATAACCTTAGAAATATGAAAAATTGAGAAGTCTTAGCGCATAAGATGGCCAAATTATGTGAGCCTGATAGCTACGTCAAGGCTCTCCTGAGGATAGGCATTAGTTAGGACCTGATATACGAGAAGAGCCTTGACGTGGCTATCAGGCTCACATAATTTGGCCATCTTATGCGCTAATACTTCTCAATTTTTCATATTTCTAAGGTAATGATGCAATTCATTTTTCATATTTTTCATATTTCGTGTTTGCAAGCTATAGCGCTACAGTGTGCTACCTTTTTTTCTTGTATATATGTATGAGTTGGTGACTCTAGGTTTAGCACCTGTTCACACTGAATCTATGTTTGGATGTGCCGGTCAGTTTTTTGATACTGGAAATAGTCCACACAGACCAATTCGATCATGCCGGGTAGATTAACCTTGTAAAACCTTAGGAGAGATAAGGTATTCACACAAGTAGGCTGCGCCTTATAAGAAACATAGACACTTACAACATTTGATGCAGCTAAAGTTTTGATTCCATGGAATGGATGTACTTTCAGTAAGTACTAATAAAATATGGATTTGGACCAAAAAATTTTATTTGGCCCAAAGTGCTATTTAAGAGTCCCAGAGCTAATGTTTTAACCCCTTTTAACGACCAAGCCATTTTTTAGGTTAAAGACCAGGCCAATTTTTACAATTCTGACCACTGTCACTTTATGTGCTTATAACTCTGGAACGCTTCAACGGATCTTGGCGATTCTGAGAGTGTTTTCTCGTGACATATTGTACTTCATGATAGTGGTAAAATTTTTCAATATAACTTGCGTTTATTTATGAAAAAAACGGAAATATGGCAAAAATTTTGAAAAGTTTGCAATTTTCAAACTTTTAATTTTTATGCCATTCAATCAGAGAGATATGTCACAAAAAATAGTTAATAAATAACATTTCCCACATGTCTACTTTACATCAGCACAATTTTGGAACCAAATTTTTTTTTTGTTAGGAAGTTATAAGTGTTAAAAGTTGACCAGCAATTTCTCATTTTTCCAACAAAATTTCCAAAACCATTTTTTTAGGGACCACCTCACATTTGAAGTGAATTTGAGGGGTCAATATGACAGAAAATACCCAAAAGTGACAGCATTCTAAAAACTGCACCCCTCAAGGTGTTCAAAGCCACATTCAAGAAGTTTATTAACCCTTTAGGTACTTCACAAGAATTGAAGCAATGTGGAAGGAAAAAATGAACATTTAACTTTTTTTCCCAAAATTTTTCTTTCGACACAATTTTTTAAAATTTTGTCAAGGGTATCAGTAGAAAATGAACCACAATATTTGTTGTACAATTTCTCCTGAGTACACCGATACCCCATGTGTGGGGGTAAACCACTATTTGGGCACATGGCAGAGCTCGGAAGGGAAGCAGCGTGACTTTTTTGGCTGGAATTGAGATTGGACGCCATGTCGCATTTGGAGAATCCCTGATGTGCCTAAACACTGGAAACCCCCCACAAGTGACCCTATTTTGGAAACTAAACCCCCCAAGGAACTTATCTAGATGTGTGGTCAGCACTTTGAACCCCAAGGGCTTCACAGAAGTTTATAACGTAGAGCCGTGAAAATAAAAAAATCTCTTTTTTTCCACAAAAATGACCTTTTTGCCCCCAAATTTTTATTTTTATAAGGGTAACAGGAGAAATAGGACCCCAAAAGTTGATGTGCATTTTGTCTGAGTACGCTGATACCCCATATGTGGAGGGGAACCACTGTGATCGCCTTACTGCGATCTTTGGGAGGCAGAATGAACAAATCCATAAAAGGTGAAGAATTGGTTTTCTTTTTTATGCCGTTCCTCGTGCGGTATTACTGATTAGGCGACTTTATTCCTCGGGTCGGTGCGATTACAGCGACACCAGATTTACACCCTTTTTTCATGTTTAGCTTCTGTCACACTCTAAAAGTCGCTTTTTTTTGGAAGAATTTTTTGTAAGAAATTTTTGCACCGCCGTATTTTGAGAGCTATAATTTTTCCATATTTCGGCCGACAGAGTTATCTGTGGGCTTATTTTTTGCGGGACGAGCTGACATTTTTATTTGTACCATATTCGGGCACATAACGTTTTTTGATCGCTTCCTATTCCGATTTTTGTGGAAGCAGAATGAACAAAAACCAGCAATTCAGGAATTGTTTTCTTTTTTCCCTCCGTTCCGCGTGTGGTAAAATTGATAAAGCAGCTTTATTCTTCGGGTCACTACGATTACAGCGATACCTCATTTATATATTTTTTTATGTTTTGGCGTTTTTTACACAATAAAAAATTTTATAGAAAAAATAATTATTTTTGCATCAGTTTATTCCGCGAGCTATAACTTTTTTATTTTTTCGCTGATGATGCTGTATAGCAGCTTGTTTTTTGCGGGACAAGATGACGTTTTCAGCGGTACCATGATTATTTATATCCGACTTTTTGATTGCGTGTTATTGCACTTTTTCCAAGCGGTATGATGATACCGCTTGGAAAAAGTATAATTTACTACTTTTTTGTGTTTTTTTTTACGGCTTTCACTGAAGGGGTTAACTAGGGTTACTCTTTTATAGATGGGGTTTTTATGGACACGGCGATACCAAGCATGTGTATTTTTTTTGTTTTTTGTTTTTTTATTACATAAAAATGTGTATTTTTTAGGGGATTTTTTTTAAATTATTTTTTAATATTTTTTTTACAATTTTTTAAAAAAAATGTTTTTTTTTAACTTGTCCCTTTATGGGACTTTCACTTTTTTACTTTTTATTGCAGTTACAATGCATTGCAATGCTCCAGCATTGCAATGCATTGTACCTATGGGGAAAGCTGCTGTGAGCATGATCACAGCAGCTTTCCGTAGCTAGATGACCCGGAGGTTGTCATGACAACCCCCGGGTCATCAAGGCAGAGATCGGGCCCTGCAAATACATTGCAGGGCGCCGATCTGAGGCAGAGGGAGCTCCCGACCCTCTGCCTCCCCCCCTGAGCGCTGCGATCGCAGCAGTCAGGGGGTTAACAGCCAGGAGTGGCGGGGGCGCCGCTCCTGGCTGTCAGTGCAGGAAGCTCGGCCACTGCAGCGCCGGCTCCTGCACTGATCGCGCTGGAGATGCTGAAATTTCAGCATCTCCTGCGCGATCGCTGCTGTGTTTGGTCAGTCAGATTGACTGACCAATCACAGCGCTGTGGGTGCGGGAACCGACGGCAAAAGTCCCCGCACCGCTTGCCGTGCCTGTCAGCTGTCTGTGACAGCTGTCGGCACTGAACTACCACTGCGTGTTTACACGCAGTGGTAGTTCAAAGGCATGACGTGCACAGTCCGTCAAGGTGCCAAAACTGACACCTTGCCATGACGGACTGTGCACGTCAATGGACATTAAGGGGTTAATAAATGGTATTAGCTCAATCTTGTTTGATTTTGGAATGAAGACCCAACAGAATGGCCCTCTTTTGCAAATGCTATTTGTGTTAGCTGTTGAGAACATAACTTTTAAACTTAGATGTTACAAGTGTGTCACACTGATGCGCACGAAGTACCAGGGCTATGGGATACTCGGCACCGAGCCCATGGAAGTCTATGGGGGATGTCACTGGCAGCAGAGCTCGGTCCGTGGCCCTGGGCGCTCATACAATGGGGGGGATATTTACAGGGGATTGTAGTAATAGTTTGTGACGCCACCTGTGGTTTCTGATCAGATAGACCAGCGCTGCAGGGTTAATCTTCTGAGGGGATGTTATTAGGCAGCTAGATGTTAAGTCTCCCACAGGCGAGACTGGATGGATCCCTCAGGGTGATGCAAGGTTCAGGTAATAAGTCAAACACACAAAAGTCAGTCTCTTTTCATACCTTTACTGATGTTGTTGGCAGGTATATCCCGGGAAGCTGGTCAGGGTGGAGAATGCACATGCAGGTAATCGCTGAGCAGGTTTGAGGCCTCCTTTCCCTTTGAAATGTAGGTGAGTCCTAACTTGCATAAAGTCAAGTTTAACTCGTAATGCAACAGCTACGCCCGGTCGACATTGTGGTAGAGCCTTTTCTGTCTCTGGTACTCAGATGTTGGCAAGAACGAAGTCCTCCTATGCAGTGCACTGCTAAAAGTCCTTGTTCTCCCTGACTCAAGTTACATATCAACACTTAGGGCTACCTTCTGTGACTTGAAGTCCAGCAAGGATTCCGGTTTTCTATCACTAGCCGTGAAGTACTAGCAATGCTTCGGACCCGGCGTCCGGTTAACACGTGACGGTGATTATCACCCAGGTCACCATTCCTTTCTTCTCCACTCGCCTGTCGCCCTGCTCTCACCCTTAACATAAGCACGGGTAGCAGTAGGTGTAGTTGTCAGCTTCTTTCCTTTCCAGCTCACTGACTGTTCTCAGTTAACTCGATGTTCCGCAAACTGTAGTCCCCTTCCTTCTTTCCTTCAAAGACTCTGTCCAGAGCAGCTCTCAGGACGTTCCGTCAGACTGAATACACGCTTGCTCGAGAGTCACTTTCCACATACATAGGGTACTAGCAATCTGTCTGTTCTGAGTAACAGCTCAATCTCTCTCCTTCTGTCTGTGACAGGAATCACTTCAGCTCTAACTGAGCTCTGACAGGAACTGATCTGGCTTGAACCAGACTGAACACTTGAACTGCACTGAACTGAACTGCTACGTCTCACTAACATTATATATTCTAAGATTCCCTCTAGTGGTAGTGTGAGGAAGTGTGAGATGTGAATGAATATCAGGTTTTGCAATTACCTTTTCTGTGCACTCTCCTGGGAACATGTGTACCAAGCGCAGCTGGGCCACACAACACCAACCTGGGAGATCTTAGGGTAGAAGATTACTGCATATTGTGAATCCCAGATCTTACATTTAGCCTGTGTATTTGCATCCCATTTTAAATAAATTTGGTTTCCTTTGGTGCTGAAGAGGTTATCTAGTTGTTAACGCTTCCTACGGTCCCAGCTCCAGGGACAGTTTGAGGCTCCTCTTCCTGACTAAAGACCGTCACAGCATGACATTTTCACCAGACAAAACATTTTGTATCTTGGTATTGATCCATTGTAGTCCTTGCCAAAAAATTGCAGAGACTGTTGCTTGAAGTATCAGACCTGAAATCTATGGTCTCTCAGCAGCAGACTGTTGGTCTGGTGGGCAGTCAGGCTAAACTATAACCTAAGGTGGCCCTCACGGATAGGTTTTCTGGGGGACAAGATAAATTTATGGTGATCCGTGAAGCCTGCAAGCTGTATTTTAGGCTTCGTCCTCGTTCATCTGGCAGTGAGGAGCAACGGGTTGGGATTGTTATTTCTCCCCTTCAAGAAGATCCTCAATTTTTTTTGAGGCTCTAGGCCTTGTATATGATGACTGTGTCTCCCTTGCTGAGCCTAAGCTAAGTAAGCTCCAGCAGGGAGACCAGCCGGCAGAGGAATTCTGCTCAGAGTTCCCTAGATGGGCCACTGACACCCGGTGGAACTATCCTGCTTTTCTCTTAAGAGTCAGTTTTGTCAGGGCCTGTCTGAAATACTAAAAGACGCACTAGCGCTTTACGAGACTCCTGAGTAGTTGGAGGCCGCCATGGCTCTGGCTATTGATAGATGCATCAGGGGTAGACCTGTTGTGACTCCGTCCCGCATGGTACGCCCTAAAACCGAGGTTCTCCCTTTGTTCTCTGATGAACCAATGCAGTTAAGAGGGGACTTCCTTGGTATGAGTCTCTTGGGGTTCTCTGCAAAACGGGGTTGTGTTTTTTCTGTGGTCAAAAGCAGCATTTCATTGGGGTCTGTTCTTCTTTACTAAAGCACAAAAAGCAGTCGGAAAACTTCTTACCCTAGGTTGTGTGAAGGATAACAACCTGGGTGTACATATCTCCTCAACATGTGTATCTCCGTTTTTCTTTCCCGCAGAAGTGGTTATTGGTATGAAAACAAAAAATATCCATCCTCACAGATAGTAGGGCGGGAGCCAATATGGTAGATGCTCGGTTCGCATGGGACTTTTGTTTTTCCTGTAGTACTCTGGCAAAGCCCGTCCCCATACTTGCAATTGACTTCGCCTCTCGGTCAAGGAAATTTTACGCAAGTAGTGCGTGGTGTGAAACTGCGCATATGGGCTCCCTAGAAAAATTTGTATCTAAATTTTGGAAGGCGTATTGTGCTTGTTTAGGGATGCATCTATCCTTTTCTTCGACGTTCCATCCTCAAACTAATGGCCAGACTGAACGCCTAAACCAAAGTTTGGAAACTTACCTCAGATGTTTTGTGTCAGATAACCAGAAGGATTGGTCTTCTTTTCTACCACTGGCTGAAACAATTGTTGTAGTGAGTCTACTGGTAAGTAGCCATTTTTTGGCGCATATGGTTAACATTCACAATTCTGTACCTTCAGTAAAGATGAGTCTTTGGGGGTTCCTGAGGAGGGACAATTGTCTTCTTCGCTCTCATCTGTGTGGGAAGGGCTTCCGAACAATTTAAGGATCATGGGGGACAAATACAAACGTACGGCTGATAAGAAACGATTGTCAAGTCCGGACCGGGGGGTGAATTATTTAGTATGGCTATCCACCAAAAATATTAAACTGAAAGTTCCTTCTTGGAAATTAGGTCCTAGGTTTATTGATACTTATAAGGGGGTGTCTGCCCAGTGGTGTGTGCACAATGTGACTGCGGGCGTGTTCTGACTTCTGGTTCTTGCCTATCTTTGGTCGCTGTTTGAGCAGCTTCATTGAGGAGCAATCATAGAATCATAGAATGCTACAGTTGGAAGGGACCTCAAGGGTCATCGTGTCCAACCACCTGCTCAATGCAGGAGTCACTAAACCATCTCAGACAGATGTCTGTCCAGCCTCTATTTGAAGACTTCTATTGAAGGAGAACTCACCACCTCTCGTGGTAGCCTGTTCCACTCATTGATCACCCTCACTGTCAAAAAGATTTTTTCTAATATCTAATCTGTATCTTCTCCCTTCAGTTTCATTCCATTGCGTCTCGTGTTTCCATGTGCAAATGAGAATAAGGATGATCCCTCTACATTGCGGCATGCCTTCAGATATTTGTAGACAGCTATTAATTCTCATCTTAGCCTTCTTTTTTGCAAGCTAAAGCAGTGGGCATTGAAGTGAGCAAACAACATGCACATGTCACAGCGTCCTCTTCTCACTGAAGCTGCTCACTACACTTCCAGATGCACAAAGCGGCAACTGCAGAAAGACAAGAGTAGGCATTAGAGCGCACCTACACGGAAACTTGGAGTGCACCGCTGCGCTCCTCTAGTGTCCATGCTCAGACATGCAAGCAGCTTTTAGACAGTGTTTGTTTTTACCAACGAAGCGCTGTCAAGATAATGCACTGGCTTTAAAGTGCAAATAGTAGGGCATTACAGTCCACCAAGGCATAGGCCACACCAACTCCTTGGCAATGGGTACACCATAGCGCCCTTATTTGCATATGAAATAAATGCAGATCTTGCAGCAAGTATTAAGTGGAACTGTATATAGCTGTTATGATTTTTAGTGGGGCTATGTCCCCTACATAAATGTTTATGCAGTTTAATTGACATTATGGGGGTGACAGACTTCCAGAATGTTGCATGACTTCAGTTGTTGGTGTCATAACCACCTTGTAGATTTCTGGCATCTTATTTGGGATTGTTCTTATAATCAAAGATTTTGGCTTGAAATTATAAACATCTTATCAGACGTAATGGAGGCCCCTGTAGATTATGCTGCTGAGATATGTTCATTTGGAATCTTAGATGGAGAAATATGGTCTCATCATGATAGGTTTTTCTGATAGAAGAATTCTTATTTGGAACGGAAGGTTATTGCTGTACGCAATTTGAGAGACCACCCTGTATATCTCAATGGAAAAGAAAGCAAATACTGCTGTTTCAGACGAAAATGTAGTGTATAAAAATAGAAGCAATCATCTGGTTTCATCATGATTACGAACACATATAGCTTTGGAAACGGGTTGATGATCAATAACTATTCACCACTCTTCTATGGATTTTAAATGTTTGAAATAAAGTGCTAATTTTAACCCTTTTGGATTGCGCTGACAACCCCATCAAAGTGCAGCCTTTAATGAATCTCTGTCCAACTACTCTCCTATTCTGTAAGGACAATAATGGGTATTTTATTCCATTCTACCTGGTTATTCACTATGAAATAATACAAAGTGGAGCTGAGGTTCTGTGTTTTCAAGTCACTCCTCTGTTTAGTTGATTTAGTCATTGATATATACTGTATATCGGAAACCAAGTCAAATGAGCAGTAAGAGAACGGAATGTTTTCATATTTATTATGTGAACAAAAAAACAGCTTAAAAAATTGTGATTGCAATTAGAAAAGCTGCGGGATGCCCTAGGAGGCAGTTTGCACAGGTCTCATCTGGTGGCCACGGGCTACTGATTTGGCCGCCTGACCATAGTCCTGCAAATCGATTCACTTCATCTCTAGGTGCAATATATCGGTCTGTGAAAGCTCCTAGGCTGTGAGCACACAGTGTAATTGCTCTTCTAGCATACTGGCTAGGTGCCTAATTTGCAGTGTTGGTGAATAGGAATTTACATAAATGGTTAATTATCTCACGCTTTGGTTTTGTAAGCAGTTTTTTAAAAAAATCAGCATTCACAATTTATGGGATTTTGGGACATTTTTTCTCCTATTTGTTTCAATGAGGAATAATTTGTTTTTCTCATAGTAAAGGTGCAGTTGTCTATTACTATTGGTGGCTCCATTGTGAATGAGGCCTTAAAGGGCAAATACTTGAAGACATCTTCTGAATATTATGGGTCATTGGGCATTATAAGGTGTCCAAAAAATGTTTTAGTTGGGGAACCCTACTGATTGCTAGACCAAAGGAGCTGTGACTCTTGCTGTAAAATCCCGTCAGTTTCACAAGATCAAATAGCTGAAGGGGCACTACCCATTGTTTTAGAAATCGTTGGGAATATCACTAACAGACCCCCAACGATTATTCTGGTATGTTTCAGGAACATGTCAGAAGATGCTTAAAAGGTGCACACATAGTAAAATTTCGGCTTCATGTCAAGTTTGCTGTTGGCTTGTCTGTCAGTATGGTGGGAATATACAATGCTAGTCACTCATGTTTTGCAGATGACTAACCAAGTGCGTCAAAACCCTTACATGCATATGTCTGATCATTTGTCCTAATTCTATAAATGTAACACTATTAAGATACCCATACATAGATATCAAAATGAATATTTAACATCTTGGCAAAGGCCAAAAACTAAGTGCCAAAAACAGTAACTATGGTAACTCCTAGACCAGTGAACAGAACAACTGCAATGTGTGGTGGCAGAGGAACATGGGAATATACTGAGCTTTCATACAAGCAATGCAGATGAAAAGAATTCTGTTATCAATGTCACACATTTTAGCTATGTTAATGCCATTCTGCCTTCCAATGGCTCAAGCTTGACCGGATAATTGCCGCTTCCCCAACCAAGCTGATTGATCTCTAAATGATTGTATTGCGTTATTGTGAGGAGTAAAGCCAATTTTAGGGTGGGAGCATTAGGCAGAGTTGTAATCACTTTCTGCTACTTTGGGGCAAACTTCCCAATTTATAAAGATGAGCAATCTGCATTTTATTATAATGGGTCCATACAAGGTTGGAGGTGTCAGTTTTTCGGTCACTCAGCATATTTTAGACCTCATGTTTCTTAGATGTAGCATTGTTTTTATACAGAATTTACTCCACACTCAGGAAAAAGAAAAATGTAAAATTGTACTTTTTATATGCAATTTACCAAAAGTCTAATAATTTTTGCACAACTTCATGTAGTGTAAAATTTTGCAACAATTCAAAGTGTTTTACACAAATTGTATGATGTAAAAGTTTTGATGAATCGGCACCTTTGAATGTAGCTGAAATGAATATGCAATGTTCACCATATTTTTCTGCTTTCACATTACTGCAGGTAAAGAACAACACACTTATTGCCCCATCTGCTTCATAACAAACAAGTGTATACTGTATTTGATTACCTGCGCTACTTTCGACATCTACAGTATATATATAAAATTGAATGTGTGTATGTGTGTGGGCATCACCAACCAATCACGGAGTATCTTACATTTAACCAGAGCTGTTTAAAAGAAGCTGAGCTGTGATTGGTTGCTATGAGTAACAGTTTTCCTTGCAACCAATCCCTAAGCATCTTTCATTTCACCAGAGCTGTTTGATAGAAGCTGAGCTGTGATTGGTTGCTATGAGCAACAGTTTTCTCACTCCACGACAACACCTAAGCTGACACTGACCAGGTGGGAGAAATCGCATTCCCGGGAACATAAGCTCCCAGCCATTGTCTGCCTCCCAGACAGAAGCAGAGCGCACATGACAGAAATGAATCACCCGCTCCCGTGCCCATATCCCCATCACACCTCATCCATCCCATAGGCACATCTTACCTCTTAAAGGGATCCCCGGTACGGAAGTGAGGGCTAATCCTCTCTGCGCTCTGATTCTCACACCAGGCTTCTATTAAAGGGATCATTGGTGTGGAAGTCAGGGCAAATCCATCCAGCGCTTTTGTTCTGATTGCCAGGCCTCTCTTAAAGGGATCCCCGGTATGGAAGTTATGGCGGCTGTGACGGGATGATGTGTGATATTAGGGGGAGTAGTCCGGTGGCTCTGGCTGATGGAATGTGGGATATTAGGGGTAGTAGTCCGGTGGCTCTGACAGGATGATGTGGGATATTAGTACAGTCATGGCCAAAAGTTTTGAGAATGACACAAATATTAATTTTTACAAAGTCTACTGCTTCACTTTTTCTAATGGCAATTTGCATATACTCCAGAATGTTATAAAGAGTGATCAGCTTAACAGCAATTACTTGCAAAGTCAATATTTGGCTAGAAAATGAACTTTATCCCCCAAAACACATTTCAACATCATTGCAGCCCTGCCTTAAAAGGACCAGCTAACCTCTTTTCAGTGATTGCTCCATTAACACAGGTGTGGGTGTTGATGAGGACATGGCTGGAGATCAATCTGTCATGATTAAGTAAGAATGAGACCACTGGACACTTTAAAAGGAGGCTGGTGCTTGGCATCATTGTTTCTCTTCTGTTAACCATGGTTATCTCTAAAGAAACACATGCAGTCATCATTGCAATGCACAAAAATGGCCTAACAGGGAAGAGTATCGCAGCTAGAAAGATTGCACCTCAGTCAACAATCTATCGCATCATCAAGAACTTCAAGGAGAGAGGTTCCATTGTTGCCAAAAAGGCTCCAGGGCGCCCAAGAAAGACCAGCAAGCACCAGGACCGTCTCTTAAAAGTGTTTCAGCTGCGGTATCGGGCTACCAGCAGTGCAGAGCTTGCTCAGGAATGGCAGCAGGCAGGTATGAGTGCATCTGCATGCACTGTGAGGCGGAGACTCTTGGAGCAAGGCCTGGTCTCAAGGAGGGCAGCAAAGA
This sequence comes from Oophaga sylvatica, assembly GCA_033576555.1. NCBI lineage: Eukaryota > Metazoa > Chordata > Amphibia > Anura > Dendrobatidae > Oophaga > Oophaga sylvatica. The sequence continues at coordinate 726,276,379 of JARQOD010000001.1, forward strand.
AGCCACTTCTCTCCAGAAAAAAACATCATGGATAGACTGATATTCTGCAAAAGGTACAGGCAGTGGACTGCTGAGGACTGGGGTAAAGTTATTTTCTCTGATGAATCCCTTTTCGATTGTTTGGGATATAAGGAAAACGCCTCATTCGGAGAAGACAAGGTGAGCGCTACCACCAGTCTTGTCTCATGCCAACTGTTAAGCATCCTGAAACCATTCATGTGTGGGGTTGCTTCTCAGCCAAGGGAATCGGCTCTCTCACAGTCTTGCCTAAAAACACAGCCATGAATAAAGAATGGTACCAGAATGTCCTCCAAGAGCAACTTCTCCCAACCCTCCAAGAGCAGTTTGGCGATCAACAATGCCTTTTCCAGCATGATGGAGCACCTTGCCATAAAGCAAAGTTGGTAACTAAATGGCTCAGGGAACAAAACATAGAGATTTTGGGTCCATGGCCTGGAAACTCCCCAGATCTTAATCCCATTGAGAACTTGTAGTCAATCATCAAGAGACGGGTGGACAAACAAAAACCTAAAAATTCTGACAAAATGAAATCATTGATTGTGCAAGAATGGACTGCTATCAGTCAGGATTTGGTCCAGAAGTTGATTGAGAGCATGCCAGGGAGAATTGCAGAGGTCCTGAAGAAGAAGGGTCAACACTGCAAATATTGACTTGCTGCATTAACTCATTCTAACTGTCAATATAAGCTTTTGTTACTCATCTCATATGTTTGCAATTATATTTCTGTCTGTGATAAAAACATCTGTAAAACACACATAAAAACCAGAGGGCAGCAGATCATGTGAAAATATAATATTTGTGTCATTCTCAAAACTTTTGGCCATGACTGTAGTCCGGTGGCTCTGGCTGACGGGATGATGTGGGA
>JARQOD010000001.1:726277364-726298375 GCA_033576555.1 Oophaga sylvatica
GGGCAAATGCATCCAGCGCTTTGGTTTTGACCCCATGCCTCTCTTAAAGGGATCCCCAGTATGGAAGTTAGGACCGTTCTACTCAGCACTGTGGTTCTGACCCCAGGGCCTCTTAAAGGGATCATTTGTATGGAAGTCAGGGCAATTCCACTCTGCGCTTTGGTACTGACCCCAGGCCACTCTTAACGGGATCTCCACTATGGAAGTTAGGGCAAATCTCTCAGCGCTCTGATTCTGACCCCAGGCCTCTCTTAAAGGGATCATTTGTATGGAAGTCAGGGCAAATCCATCCAGCGCTGTGGTTCTGACCCCAGGCCTCTCTTAAAGGGATCCCCGTTATGGAAGTCCGTGAAATTGCCTTCAAATGCTCTGGTACTGACCCCAGGCCTCTATTAAAGGGATCATTGGTATGGAAGTCAGGGCAAATCCATCCAGTGCTTTGGTTTTGACCCCAGGCCTCTCTTAAAGGGATCCCCAGTATGGAAGTTAGGACCGTTCCACTCAGCGCTGTGGTTCTGACCCCAGGGCCTCTTAAAGGGATCATTGGTATGGAAGTTAGGGCAATTCCACTCAGCGCTCTGGTTCTGACCCAGGCCCCTTTTAAAGGGATCATTGGTATGGAAGTCAGGGCAAATCCTCTCAGCGCTCTGGTTCTGACATCAGGCCTCTCTTAAAGGGATCCTCGGTATGGAAGTTAGGGCCATTTCTCTCAGCGCTCTGGTTCTGACCCCAGGCTGATGGGATGATGGTGGATATTAGGGGTAGTAGTCTGGCGGCTGTGAAGGGACGATGTGGGATATTAGGGGTAGTAGTCCGGTGGCTTTGACGGGATGATGTGGGATATTAGTAGTCCGGTGGCTCTGGCTGAAGGGATGATGTGAGATAATAGGGGTAGTAGTCTGGCGGCTGTGATGGGACGATGTGGGATATTAGGGGTAGTGGTCCGGTGGCTTTGACGGGATGATGTGGGATATTAGTAGTACGGTGGCTCTGGCTGACGGGACGATGTGGGATATTAGGGGTAGTAGTCCGGTGGCTTTGGCTGACGGGATGATGTGGGATATTAGTAGTACGGTGGCTCTGGCTGACGGGACGATGTGGAATATTAGGGGTAGTAGTCTGGTGGCTTTGGCTGACGGGATGATGTGGGATATTATAGTGAATGTGGCTAGGCGGAGTGGGCCGGGCTCTACAATCAGCTTTATATATATGGATATAATCATTATAATTTGTTATAACTAACTGTAGTTAGTTACTATGCCCGGGCAGCGCGGGGCTCATCAGCTAGTTTGATATAAATAAAAGTTCCCCATCTGGAATAAAAATTCCCATACCTGACGATCGGTGCAGGTCCCATTGGTGGTACACCAACCATTCAGTAAGGTATCACCTAGATCAGGTGTGAGGAACCTCAGACTAGCTCTTCTCAAGCCCCAGGCAGATTCCAGAGACCGCAGCTGCGTCTTACAGCTGCAAGCACTTTAATTTCTTATTACTCTATGAGCATGCGCATGCAGCATTCACTACTGACTGCTGTGGCGCGTGCAATGAAAGATTACATCATGATGCTGACCAATGTCTGGATGTCTGGACATATTTTGGGGGCGGAGTTAGCGTGTGATGCACCCCCATCCTACAGAAGGAGACAGCAGTAGCAGTTTTTCCTGTGATGCCTATACTGCAGTCCCATGTCTCCTGTGATGTATATACCCAGACCCCATGTCTCCTGTGATGTATATGCCGCAGTCCCATGTCTCCTGTGATGTATATACTGCAGCCCATGTCTCCTGTGATGTATATGCCCCGACCCCATGTCTCCTGTGATGTATATGCTGCAGTCCCATGTCTCCTGTGATGTATATGCCCCAGTCCCATGTCTCCTGTGATGTATATACTGCAGTCCCATGTCCCCTGTGATGCCTATACTGCTGCCCCATGTCTCCTGTGATGTATATACCCAGACCCCATGTCTCCTGTGATGTATATGCCGCAGTCCCATGTCTCCTGTGATGTATATACTGCAGCCCATGTCTCCTGTGATGTATATGCCCCGACCCCATGTCTCCTGTGATGTATATGCTGCAGTCCCATGTCTCCTGTGATGTATATGCCCCAGTCCCATGTCTCCTGTGATGTATATACTGCAGTCCCATGTCCCTGTGATGCCTATACTGCTGCCCCATGTCTCCTGTGATGTATATGCCCAGACCCCATGTCTCCTGTGATGTATATACAGCAGTCCCATGTCTCCTGTGATGTATATGCTACATCACCATGTCTTTTGTGATGTATATGTCATGTGTGCATTGCCACGAAGATCGTCGCGGTTGCACATTCTGACTTCTCACAGCTGAGTTGCTGTTTCTTTGTGTTTGGCAGCTAGGGAGTTAATTCTGTCTGTGCTCGGTGCTGGGACTGGGTGCAGTTTCTCCCGGCTGCAATTGATTATTTGTTGATTGGTTTCCTTTAAGTTTCTGGTTGTCTGCTTTGGGAGTTGCCAGTGAAACACTTCATGCAGACCACAGATAGGAATGAATCTGTATAGACTCTAGTTGAGAGCTCCTTAGTTGTTTTAAGCTTAACTTGCTTAGAGTTTATTTCCCAGACCATTTATGTTCCTTCGGTGTTGGAGTGTGTATGCAAGAGAGTGCTATCCTGTCTGTCTTATATGTCTAATCTGTGTATTTAGCTAAGATCAGCCCATATCCCTTTGGTGGTAATCAGGATCCTTCTTAGGACTGATTACAGGGTTCAGGGTCTGATAGGAGACAGGGTTAGGCTGGAGACTTGGACCTCTGAACCATTATCAGTACCTCCAAGGTAAGGGATTAGTTAGGACCCCAGTGTAGGGTCAGGTTAGACCCCGGTCCTCCTCTTTCCTGTTACAGCTCATCAAGTCCTCAAGATTAACCCTGAGTTCAACTGATATCGTTTCTGCACATCTAGTCCTCAAGATTAACCCTAAGTTCTGCTGATATTGTGTCAGGTAAATCTATTTTATACTTACATTCTGATGTTGCTAAACTATATGTTGTATTGAGTGGGGTTCCTGTATAAATAGTTTACTGACATTGTAGTCATATCATTAGACAGCGTGACATTTTCACTGGCCTTAAAAAATTATCTCTAGTTACCATGGATCCAGTAGCCCAGCTGGCTCTGCAGTTGCAGGGATTATCCATGGAGCTGACGGACATTAAGTCCAAAGTTTTGTCTCCCCTGGAGCAAACCAGAGTTGAACCTAAAGTAGCTCTTCCAGATAGGTTCACTGGTGGGCGAGACAATTTTTTTACCTTCCGGGAGGCATGTAAATTGTATTTTCGGCTTCGGCCGCGATCATCAGGGAGTGATGAGCAGAGAGTGGGAATTGTTATCTCACTTCTTCAAGGGGACCCTCAATCCTGGGCATTTTCCCTTCCTCTGGGATCCCCGGCTCTACAGTCTGTAGATCAATTTTTTACTGCTCTGGGATTGGTATATGATGACCCAGATCGGGTCTCTCTTGCTGAGACTAAATTACGTAAGATACAGCAGGGAGATCGTCCTGCGGAGGAATTTGCTTCTGAGTTTCGTAGATGGGCCACGGATACTCAGTGGAATGACCCAGCTCTTAGGAGCCAGTTTTGTCATGGGCTTTCTGACAAATTAAAAGACGTTTTGGCTCAGTATGAGTCTCCTCCTTCTCTGGAGGCCACTATGGCCCTAGCTATCCGTACTGATAGACGGCTTCGGGAGAGGGGTGAGGTAACTCCACTCCCTGTTGTTACTCCACCTACTACTAAAGTCCCTTATGTTGAGGTTCCCCTTGTCTGTTCGGATGAGCCTATGCAGTTGGGAGGGACATATTTTCGTAGTAGGGGATTGGCGGCACGCCGCAGGACTAGAAGGTGTTTTTTCTGCGGGAAAGAGGGACATTTTGTTGGAGAATGTCCATCCCGTGTCTTGTTAAGTAAAAAGTCGCCGGAAAACTGCTAATCCCAGGTTGTGTGGTGGATGACAACCTGGGAGTATGTATTTCATCCGCCGGTTCTTCTCAGTTCCTTGTACCAGTGGAGGTGGTGTTTGGTACTAGAGTGAAGAGATTGTCTGATCTTCTGGATAGTGGTTCCGGCGCCAATCTGGTTGACGCTCAGTTTGCTCAGGCTCAAGGTATGCATCTGAGTGTATTGGTCAAACCGATCCCTATTTTTTCCATTGACGCCAGGCCTCTCGGCCAAGGTAGCTTTGTTCATGAGGTTCATAACATTGACCTTCGGGTAGGGGCAATACATAGGGAACAATTATCTTGTTATGTGTTGGAGGGTTTACCTACTCCCATTGTGTTGGGACTTCCTTGGTTGGTTAAACATAACCCTGTAATTAATTGGCAGTCCAGAGAGATAAGCCAATGGGGTGAGTTTTGCAAAAGCAACTGCATGAACACAGTCATCAGTGCGGTCGTACCTAGTACATTGCCTCCTTTTTTGGAGGATTTTGGGGATGTTTTTTCTGAGGAGGGGTGTCGGGAGTTGCCTCCTCATCGTGTGTATGACTGCTCTATTAATCTACTTCCTGATGCTAAGTTACCTAAAGCTAGGTTGTATAATCTTTCTGGTCCTGAAAGACAGGCTATGAAAGATTATATTTCCGAAAGTCTGGCCAAAGGGCATATTAGACCTTCATCTTCCCTTGTAGCCGCGGGGTTCTTCTTTGTGAAGAAAAAAGATGGAGGCCTACACCCTTGCTTGGATTTCCGCGAACTTAATCGGATTACTGTTCGAGATCCGTATCCACTCCCTCTTATTCCTGATCTCTTCAATCAAATTGTTGGCGCCAAATGGTTCTCTAAATTGGATCTCAGGGGGCGTATAATCTGATTAGAATAAAAGAGGGGGATGAGTGGAAAACGGCGTTTAACACGCCGGAGGGACATTATGAAAGCCTGGTTATGCCTTTTGGTCTGACTACTGCACCAACAGTATTCCAACATTTTGTTAATGACATTTTTCGTCACCTTGTGGGGGTGTTTGTGGTCGTATATTTGGATGACATTTTAATTTACTCGCCAGATCTTGTGTCTCACCAGGAGCATGTGAGACAGGTGTTGCAGATCTTGCGAGACAATAAACTATACGCCAAACTGGAGAAGTGTGTTTTTGCCGTACAGGAACTTCAGTTTTTGGTTTTTTTGGTGTCAGCCTCCGGTTTCCGTATGGACCCTGAAAAGGTGAGAGCAGTGCTTGAATGGGATCAGCCAGGGGATCTTAAGGCTCTGCAGCGTTTTTTGGGGTTTGCTAATTACTACCGGAAATTTATTTGTAATTTCTCGTCTGTCGTCAAACCTCTCACTGACATGACGAGAAAAGGGACGGATTTTTCTAGGTGGTCGGACAAAGCTTGTCAAGCCTTTTCCTCTTTAAAGAGATGTTTTGCTTCGGCACCCGTTCTCATCCAACCAGATGTATCTCAGCCGTTCATTGTGGAGGTGGACGCGTCTGACGTAGGGGTGGGTGCTATATTGTCTCAGGGTCCGTCCCCTGGTAAATGGCATCCGTGCGCTTTCTTTTCTAAGAAATTGTCGTCCGCCGAAAGGAATTATGATATCGGCAATAGGGAACTTTTGGCCATTAAATTGGCTTTTGAGGAATGGCGTCACTTTTTGGAGGGGGCAGTCCACCCGCTCACCGTTATTACTGATCACAAGAACCTGCTGTATTTAGAATCCGCTAAGCGTCTGAATTCCAGATAAGCTCAATGGTCGTTGTTTTTTACCAGGTTTAATTTTGTCGTCACTTATCGTCCGGGGTCTAAGAATGTAAAGGCTGATGCTTTGTCTCGCAGTTTCCCAGGGGCCGGGAAAACGGATGACCCGATTCCTATCCTTCAGGAGGGGGTGGTAGTGTCGGCTGTATGTTCTGAGCTTGAGGAGGAGGTGTTAGAGGCTCAGGGGACGCCCCTGCAGGACCTCCAGGGAGACTGTTTGTCCCGAATCAGTTGAGACAAAAGGTTATTGAGGCACATCATAATTCTGCTTTAGCAGGACATCCAGGGATTAAGGCTACTTTAGATCTCTTTTCTCGCCGATTTTGGTGGCCTAACGCTAATAAAGATGTTATAACTTTTGTCGCGTCCTGTGGGGTTTGTGCTCGCTCTAAAACTCCTCATACCCGTCCATCTGGGACCCTTTTACCCTTGAAACTTCCGGAGCGTCCATGGACTCATTTATCTATGGACTTCATTACGGATCTTCCTCCGTCGTCAGGGAATACTGTCATACTGGTGGTTGTTGACAGGTTCAGTAAGATGGCACATTTCGTTGCTCTTCCTGCACTCCCTAATGCTAAAACTCTGGCGCAGGTGTTCATTAGGGAGATCGTGAGACTTCATGGGTTGCCTTCTGATGTGGTGTCAGATAGGGGGTCTCAGTTTGTGTCCAAATTTTGGAGGGCATTTTGTTTACGTCGGGGGATGCAATTGTCGTTTTCCTCGGCTTTTCATCCACAGACCAATGGTCAGACAGAGCGTCTGAATCAGAGTTTAGAGACATATCTCCGGTGTTTTGTCTCGGAGAACCAGGAGGACTGGTCATCTTTCTTGCCTCTGGCAGAGTTCGCTCTTAACAACAGGCGGAGCGAGTCCACTGGTAAGTCCCCGTTTTTTGGGGCATATGGTTTTCATCCCCAGTTTTGTACTTTCAATGGGGGGGGTCCTTCTGGGGTTCCTGAGGAGGAGCGTTTCTCGTCGTCACTTGCTTCTGTGTGGCGAGGTGTATTGAATAATTTGAGTACGATGGGGAACCGTTACAAACGTATGGCGGATAGGAGGAGAGTTTCTGGTCCAGATCTGAATGTGAACGATCTGGTATGGTTGTCTACCAGGAATATAAAACTTAAAGTGCCCTCCTGGAAACTGGGTCCCAGATTCATCGGGCCGTACAGGATCAGTTCCATAATTAATCCTGTGGCATTTCGTCTGGAACTCCCTTCTACTTTTAAAATTCATAATGTGTTCCACAAGTCATTACTTAAAAGGTATGTGGCACCAGTCATACCGTCACCTCTACCTCCTCCTCCAGTGTTGGTCAATGGTAACTTGGAATTTCAAGTATCAAAAATCATTGACTCTCGCCTGAATCGCCGGTCCCTTCAGTACTTGGTGCATTGGAAGGGGTATTGTCACGCTGTATAGCAGATATATATATGAGATGTCTGTAATCTATATCAAAAAGGGCAACATACTATATAACATGCGCATAGATATATTATAACATGGATTTACCTGACAGAATGTCCACTGGGTCAAAACGGAATCCGTTATACGCTGTCTCCGGCTAGAGGGTGACCGGGGTCTAAGCTGACCCTGAACTGGGGTCCTAACTAATCCCTCAACCTGGAGGTACTGTTAAAGGTACAGAGGTCCAGGCCACCAGCGTAAACCCTGTCTCCTATCAATCCCTGCCAACTGTATTCTAGTCCTAAGAAGGACCCTGAATACCACCAAAGGGAATGAACAGGTAACGGTTAATGAACAGAAAGACATACAAGAAAGAGAAGGAATAAAGTAAATAAAGTCTTACATACAACACTCACAAACAGTAGGAACACCTAAGGTCTCAGAGATTTAACTATAAGCTATAAGAGTAAAAACACCTAATGAACTCTTAGCTTAAATATTCTCAGAACCGATCCAGTCTGCTGAACTACATGAATGCTTTCACCGGCGTCTAACACCCAGACTGGCAGAAATATAAAGGAAACTAATTAGAACATAAACAAAAGCAGCCGGGCGAGGCTGCACCTAGCCTTAGCAAAGAGCTAGGAAAAATTAACTCTCACATCACCAAAAAACAAAGAAACAGAAGCTCAGCTGTGAGAAGTCAGAATGTGCAATCGCGACGATCTTCGTGGCGATGCACCCATGACAGTACCCCCCCTTCTACGAGGGGCCTCCGGACCCTCATGACCAGGTCTGTCCGGGTGAGTTGTGTGAAAGGTCCGTCCACGTTATCATTGACCACCACTGAAGGAGGTAGAGGTGACGGTATGACTGGTGCCACATACTTTTTAAGTAATGACTTGTGAAACACATTATGAATTTTAAACGTAGGAGGGAGGTCCAGACGAAATGCCACAGGATTAATTATGGAGCTGATCCTGTACGGCCCGATGAATCTGGGACCCAACCTCCAGGAGGAAACTTTAAGTTTAATATTCCTGATAGACAACCACACCAGATCATTCACCTTCAGATCTCGACCAGAAACTCTCCCCCTATCAGCCATCCGTTTGTAACGGTTCTCCGTAACCTTCAGTCTTAACTGATCTGGAACTATCAGTCTCCCTGGAAGTCCCACAGGGGCGTCCCCCTGAGCCCCCAATACCTCCCCCTCAAGCTCAGAGCATACAGCTGACACTACAACTCCCTCCTGAGGAATAGGAACCGGATCATCCATCCTCCCGGTCCCTGGGAAAGTACGAGATAAGGCATCAGGAAGCAACTTTATTGAGCAGTCATATGCGCGATGAGGAGGTAACTCTTTACACCCCTCCTCTGAGAACATCTCCCCAAAGTCCTCCAGAAAAGGAGGCAAAGTCCTAGGTACAACCGCACCGATGACCGTGCTCATGCAGTTATTCTTGCAAAATTCACCCCACTGGCTAATCTTTCTGGATTGCCAATCAATCACTGGGTTATGTTTAGCCAACCAAGGAAGTCCCAACACAATAGGAGTAGGTAGACCCTCCAACACATAACAAGACAATTGCTCTTTATGTATTGCCCCTACTCGAAGATCTATGTTATGAACAGCTTGAACCAAGCTACCTTGACCAAGAGGTCTAGAATCAATAGAGAGTATAGGGACCGGTTTGGCCAATACACTCAGTTGCATACCATGCACCTGGGCAAACCGAGCGTCCACCAGATTAGCCCCGGACCCACTATCAAGAAAAACAGAAATCCTCTCAGTTCTAGTACCAATCACCACCTCCGCAGGCACGAGAAACTGAGAGGGATTTGGGGACGAAATACACACTCCCAGGTTAACTCCTTTGCTCAAAGAGGCCCGGGATGGACAACCCCCAACAAAATGTCCCTCTCTCCCGCAAAAGAAACACCTTCTAGTCTTGCGGCGCACCGCCGATTCCCTCCTACAAAATGATGTCCCTCCCAACTGCATGGGTTCCTCAGAACAGACCAGGGGAACCTCAGTATAAGGGACTTTAGTAGTAGGTGGAGTCATCATGGGGGGCGGAGTTACCTCGCGTCTTCCCCGAAGTCGTCTATCAATGCGAATAGCGAGGGCCATAGCAGCCTCCAGTGATGGAGGAGAATCATACTGAGCCAACACATCTTTTAATTTGTCAGACAACCCTTGACAAAACTGGCTCCTAAGAGCTGGGTCATTCCACTGAGTATCTGTTGCCCATCTACGGAACTCAGAAGAATATTCCTCCGCTGGACGATTTCCTTGCCGTATTTTACGTAACTTTGTTTCAGCAAGGGAAACTCGATCCGGATCATCATATACCAGACCCAGGGCAGTAAAAAATCGATCCACTGACTGGAGATCTGGGGAGCCTGGAGGAATAGAGAACGCCCAAGATTGAGGGTCCCCTTGTAAGAGCGAGATAACAATTCCCACCCTCTGCTCTTCACTCCCAGATGACCGAGGCCGCAGCCGAAAGTACAATTTACATGCCTCCCGGAAAGTAAAAAATTTGTCCCGCCCACCAGTGAACCTGTCCGGGAGAGCAACCTTAGGTTCAGATCTGGCTTGCTCTGGGAGGGACAAAACCTTGGACTTAATGTCTGCAAATTCCATGGACAACCCCTGCAACTGCCGGGCCAGCTGGGCTACTGGATCCATGACAGCTGGGGAGAATCTTTAGTTTGGGCCGGTGAAAATGTCACGCTGTATAGCAGATATATATATGAGATGTCTGTAATCTATATCAAAAAGGGCAACATACTATATAACATGCGCATAGATATATTATAACATGGATTTACCTGACAGAATGTCCACTGGGTCAAAACGGAATCCGTTATACGCTGTCTCCGGCTAGAGGGTGACCGGGGTCTAAGCTGACCCTGAACTGGGGTCCTAACTAATCCCTCAACCTGGAGGTACTGTTAAAGGTACAGAGGTCCAGGCCACCAGCGTAAACCCTGTCTCCTATCAATCCCTGCCAACTGTATTCTAGTCCTAAGAAGGACCCTGAATACCACCAAAGGGAATGAACAGGTAACGGTTAATGAACAGAAAGACATACAAGAAAGAGAAGGAATAAAGTAAATAAAGTCTTACATACAACACTCACAAACAGTAGGAACACCTAAGGTCTCAGAGATTTAACTATAAGCTATAAGAGTAAAAACACCTAATGAACTCTTAGCTTAAATATTCTCAGAACCGATCCAGTCTGCTGAACTACATGAATGCTTTCACCGGCGTCTAACACCCAGACTGGCAGAAATATAAAGGAAACTAATTAGAACATAAACAAAAGCAGCCGGGCGAGGCTGCACCTAGCCTTAGCAAAGAGCTAGGAAAAATTAACTCTCACATCACCAAAAAACAAAGAAACAGAAGCTCAGCTGTGAGAAGTCAGAATGTGCAATCGCGACGATCTTCGTGGCGATGCACCCATGACAGGTATGGTCCGGAGGAGAGGACGTGGGTCCCTGCGTCTGATGTTAACGCAGATCGTTTGGTTCGGACCTTCCACAGAACTCACCCGGGCAGGCCTGGCCTGAGGGTCCGGAGGCCCCTCGTAGAAGGGGGGGTACTGTCATGTGTGCATTGCCACGAAGATCGTCGCGGTTGCACATTCTGACTTCTCACAGCTGAGTTGCTGTTTCTTTGTGTTTGGCAGCTAGGGAGTTAATTCTGTCTGTGCTCGGTGCTGGGACTGGGTGCAGTTTCTCCCGGCTGCAATTGATTATTTGTTGATTGGTTTCCTTTAAGTTTCTGGTTGTCTGCTTTGGGAGTTGCCAGTGAAACACTTCATGCAGACCACAGATAGGAATGAATCTGTATAGACTCTAGTTGAGAGCTCCTTAGTTGTTTTAAGCTTAACTTGCTTAGAGTTTATTTCCCAGACCATTTATGTTCCTTCGGTGTTGGAGTGTGTATGCAAGAGAGTGCTATCCTGTCTGTCTTATATGTCTAATCTGTGTATTTAGCTGAGATCAGCCCATATCCCTTTGGTGGTAATCAGGATCCTTCTTAGGACTGATTACAGGGTTCAGGGTCTGATAGGAGACAGGGTTAGGCTGGAGACTTGGACCTCTGAACCATTATCAGTACCTCCAAGGTAAGGGATTAGTTAGGACCCCAGTGTAGGGTCAGGTTAGACCCCGGTCCTCCTCTTTCCTGTTACAGCTCATCAAGTCCTCAAGATTAACCCTGAGTTCAACTGATATCGTTTCTGCACATCTAGTCCTCAAGATTAACCCTAAGTTCTGCTGATATTGTGTCAGGTAAATCTATTTTATACTTACATTCTGATGTTGCTAAACTATATGTTGTATTGAGTGGGGTTCCTGTATAAATAGTTTACTGACATTGTAGTCATATCATTAGACAGCGTGACAGTATATGCCCCGACCCCATGTTTCCTGTGATGTATATGCCCAATCCCCATATCTCCTGTGATGTATATTCGGCAGCCCCATATCTCCTGTGATGTATATGCTGCAGTCCCATTTCTTTTGTGATGCATATGCCGCAGTCCCATGTCTCCTGTGATGTATATACCCCGACCCTATGTCTCCTGTGATGTATATGCCACAGCCCATGTCTCCTGTGATGTATATGCCCAATCCCCATATCTCCTGTGAAGTATATACTGCAGCCCCTTGTCTCCTGTGATGTATATGCCCAATTCCCATATCTCCTGTGATGTATGTACTGCAGCTTCATGTCTGCTGTGATCTATATGTCCAATCCCCATATCTCCTGTGAAGTATATACTGCAGCTCCATGTCTCCTGTGATGTATATGCCTCAGCCCCAGTGTCTCCTGTGATGTATACTGCAGCCCCATGTCTCCTGTGATGTTTATACAGCAGTCTTGGTGTCTCCTATGTGATGTATATACAGCAGACCTTCCACTGCAGAAAAGGGCTCCTGTGCAAGAACAATATATAGGCCCTTTGTAGCCCAAGAGCTCCTAAATATGCTAACTTACAGCTGCTTTGGATGTAGAAATGGGCCCCCTTACCTCTTGGGCCCCTGTGTTGCCGCACAGGTTGCACAAATGATATGTCCACCCCTGATGAGGATACCTGCAGTGTAATATTCATCTCTGTTCAGTAAAGCTTACTGCTGAGATCAGCTCTTTACAAAACTTATCTCTCCAGACCAACACAAATCTGGAAAAGCAGTTACGAGTAGCGTAGTATACCACCTAACGCCACTGCCGCCAAAGAGAAGCATATCCAGCCATCACATTAGGAGTGAGTCAATTAAATGTTAGATCAAATATAATAATTTTCAAGTTGATAATTTTGTACTACCCCGAAGCATGGTGTAAATATCCAAATGTCCCATGGCAGAAAAAAGGTTCCCCACCAATGACCTAGATGATGAGATACATGATAACTTAATTAAAAATGGACAACCCCTTTAATGTTTTTGCATCCCAAGACATTTTGACAGTTATGTGGAAACATACTTTTCTGTTCCAGTATGACTATTGTCTGGAAGAATTACTATCCAACACAGAACCCTAATAACAGTTCCAATGGATGACTTTAGGATGAACTAGAATGGAAATTGTGAGCCAGGCCCTCTCATCCAACATCAGTGTCTGACCTTATAAATGCTCTTCTAGATGAATGGGCAAAAATTTCCACAGACACACTCCAAAATCTTATAGAAAGCCTAACCGGAAGAGTGAAATCTGTTTCAGTTGATGGGCTGCAGCCTTAACAGTTCCATTTGACAGAACTGTAGGGCTGCAGCCAATCAGCAATTACTGATACACTGCATTGCTTCAGTGACATAAATGATGTCCCGAGATTGCTGGTGGACACCACTTGCAGTACTGGGGAAGTGCTGGTTCAAGAGGTAAGCATGCTTTCTTCTTATTTTATGTAAAACACTGGGGGCATTCTAAAGGCCTTGTACAGTGGTGGACAACTTGTTTAATGTCTATTGATTTAAAATAAAATGTCATAAAAGCTCCTGTAGGGGTAATGTGTAGGTGTTCCAATATTTTTGTCCATATAGTGTAATTAAAATACTTGATCATGATCTAGTCAGCTAAATAAAGGAGGCATTTGCAATGCTATGCACCAGATCTATTAAAAGGAACATGCTTCTTAAAGGGGATCTATTCTGTCCCCGGGGCCTGTGGCTGTAAATATGGCTCTGTGAGATGCTGGATCTCTTTCACCCTACTTACAATTGGCGACGATCGCAGATAGCTTAACTCAGCTGCCGGCACACATGTTATGAAGAATCCAGAAGAGACTTTGATTTCTTTAAGAATTCTTGTTGAATGCATACAAACAACAGCAGGTAAAAAAGACTTTCTTCAGACGGACTGAAAACACATGTGATTCTGATAAAATCAAGATAGAGAATGAAACACAGGAGAAAGAAGAATGAAATGACATCACACCAGAAGAGGGAGACAGAGAGACAGAAGGGACGAACTTGATGTAAAGGGAGGATTTCAGCTATGCAAACACAGGGACACATAGCAACAGTAAACAATATGAGAGACTGCAATACAGCATGTAAAATACACAGGACAGTCTGTAAAATGTCTCATTCATGGGACATAACACTCCCCGTCTGAAATCTATAGATTTCATAATTTTATGATGTCCACTGGAGATGTCACTGTAGACCTGAAAGACAAAAGGAAAAAACAAGCATGCAGGTAATAACAACAACAGTTGAAGTCCAATTGGCATGGTCCAATGTTCAGTTGGAGGCATGAAGTCCTCAACAGCGGAATAATCCAAGTCCAAATGAAAACCCATCTTCGGATTGGGGAAGCCGCAACGTGCAAACACTTCCACCAACCCAATAATCCGCTGGAGAAAGTTAAAATATTACAGTGTTCCAACACAGCTGGAGGAGTATATGGCGGTAGGCTCCCCGCCGTGAGCTGAGTTCAGAGACGAAGCTAAGATCATGTGACTCCTGCTCGAAGGAGCCAGCAGATGATTTGCCTGAAATGTATGTCAGCAGATAGGATGGCTGACCAGCTGAAAGGATGTCCAGGGTAAAGAGAGCTCAGCTTCTGTACCTTTTTGCCGGTTTCTGAAGCGCTGGGAGAGGCTCCTGCAGCTGTAGTCTTCTTAGACACGTCGTAGGAAAGGTAGACTTGTCTCTTGATGACGGTTGAAAGAGTCTTTACAGAACTACGGGGCAGGACTTGTTGTAAGGCCTTTAGAGACTTCTTCGCCGTCTCCCATCTTTGCTGTCTCTGAGATGGTGGCATAGTGTTCCCGTTGATATCCGGAGTAGCAAGCTGTCTCAGTGGTACTCTGCCTAGAACTGCGATGGGTGTCTTAAACCCGAGAGGACCGTCGATACTGTTTTCAACAGGCGAGGCTCCTCGTTTGATAGCAAGTTCCTTACAGGGTGATGCTTGGGAAGTGAACGTGTCTTGTTCAACATCCGCCAGTGAGCTGAGGCTGAATTGCGTGGGGAAAACGCTGGCACCATCGGTCAGAGGTAGGCTGTTGAGAGAGGGGCTCTCACTCTGAGCACTGAAGTCTAGCATGGCTTCAGTTTGACCAGGCTTGTGATGGAGATGGGTATCAAAGGTTGGGAACTTAGCAGTTACTTGCTGTGGATCCCTTGGCAACTTAGTCTTTGCTGGAAGAGAAGGTGAGGGAGCTACCCAGCTGTTATAGTTGTCTTCGGTGGGTTTGACGCTCATGACCCTGATGATCACTTTGTCTCCCTCTGTAGGTAGTAAGTTGTTGTCCTTGGTTGAAGGATCGAATGCTGTTATCTCGAGGTTGTAGTCTCGAGGATAAAGCGGACTTGAAATATCGGATGGTTGCCGTTGACACGTAGTGTCGTTTGACTTCTCCTTTATCCATTGGTGACGTGAGTATGACAGGGAGGACAAGTCATTGTCATCCGACGTGATAACGGTTTTGTAAGAGGAGATGTCGTTCTGATTCTTTGTCTGGTCACTACAGACATTGCCAATGATGACCCAGCCCAGCTCGAGGCGCTGGGCATATGGTTCATTGAGTAGTCCGCGGATTTGTTGACGCATCTTGTGCAATCGTATAATGTCTCTGCCGAGGAGAATTAGGATGTCTGCCTTATCGTCCAGGGGTGGCATCTCTTTGGCTATCATTCTGAGATGAGGATGCTGAAGAGCGACTTCTGGTGTTGGGATTTCTTCCCTATTGAATGGTATTTGGTTACACTCTACAAGCGTGGGTAGTGGTATCTCCGTGGCGCCTTTCTCAAGAGAAGTTATTATGAGGCCACTGGCCCTTCTTCCAGAGGTTTGTAAAACGCCGCTGCAGGTGCCCAAGGTGTAGGGATAGACGTCTCCTTTTAAGTCAAACAAGTCAAAGAGTTCCGACCTGGCTAATGATTTGTTGCTCTGGTCATCCAGGCTAACGTACACCTTGACTGCCTTCTCTGGATGGCCCTTGGGATACACCCATGACAGGCAAATCTTCGCACAGGACTTGTCTCGAAGACCTTCTCCACAGACATCGGTGCATGAGGAAGATACTGCAACATGGCTTGTCACTTGGTCTGTACTCTCCCCGCCATGGCTTGTGGTGGGAGAAGGTGAAGACGCAGAGTCAGGCTGTGATGGATGGAGCGCCTGTACGTGGTCTTCGCTGTCGCACTCTAGACACTTGATGGGGATGACACAGTCCTTAGCAAGATGTTCGGTAGAGGCGCAGCACCTGAAGCATACTCCAAACTTCTTCAAGAGCTCCTTTCGTTCTTGAAGGGGCTTCTTCCTGAAGCCGATGCACTTCTTCAGGGGATGTGGCAGTTTGTGAATTGGACACTGGCGATTAGGATTCTCAACCTTCTCACCTTTGTCGCTCTTATCTTGTGATACTGAAGGTGCTGGAAGAACATCAGTCTTCTTGATGGACATTGGAGCTTGGTGGCTCCTGTAGTTAAGACGTGGACTGTTGTGTTTAGTAGATGAAACAGGGTCGCTGTGTTCTCCATAGAAAAAACTTGGATCAGTCTTACAGTCTGCAATATTTTCGATGAACTCGCAGAAGTAGGAAAATGGAGGGAAGGAGACTTGGTTTTCCCTTTTGTATTTTGATCCAAGCATGGCCCACTTATTTTGGATATTGGATGGCAGCTTGGAAACTATTGGGGTTACCCCATGAGCAGTGTCCAGGTAGCTGAGGCCAGGAAGGTATGGGTCTGCTTTGGCCAGCTGAAGCTCTAACAGGAGGTCGCTGAGCTCTTGGAACCTTGTACTGTCTTTATTAGATACCTTTGGAAAATCCTCTAGTCGTTTGAACAGGGCCCTTTCTATGACCTCAGGACTGCCATAGCTTCTTTCTAGCCTCTTCCATGCAGCAGTGAGACCAGCAATGGGATTACTGATGTGGACAGATTTAAGTCTCTTGACCCGATCCGTGGATTGTGGCCCAAGCCACCTGATTAGCAGGTCTAGCTCTTCAGCGGCGGTGATGCCGAGATCACTGATCGTGGTTTCAAAGGTACACTTCCAACCCCTGTAGTTCTCAGGTTTATCGTCAAACTCTGTAAGACCGGTCTTAGTTAGATCGCGCCGAATCATGTACCTTGCGAGGCCAGTCATATCAGCATTCTCCGATTTTGGAAGGACGATGCTGGCTGGATAGCTTTGTTCATACAATCTGTGATTTGACCTGGGAATGCAGGTATATATGGGGCAGCGTAGGCGTTCAGTCCATTAACTGGCTTAATGAGCTTAGTTTCTGCCACACATGGGACTGGAATTGTGTGATTGACCGGAGTGTGGTGACTGGCCTGCATATTGGCCTGTATGTAGGATTCTGAGTATAAGATTTGGTGATTTGCAGGTTTCTGGTACATTTCGGTGCACAGAGGTGGATCAGGATACAAGATTGGCAGCGTATTGTAATTGTATTGACCTTGGGTGCAGGATGGGGATAAACGCTCTGTGTCCTGTTGCCTCAGGGGAGCATCAGTGTGGTCAGGAAGGATTGCAGGAGCAGGGATAGCGCTGTGTTGGCTTTGTACATAGTCTCTAGTACGCTTAAGAGGGTCTTCAGTATCAAAACCCTGTTGTTTCAGGGGAGCATCTGTGTGGTCAGGAAGGATTGCAGGAGCAGGGATAGCACTGTGTTGGCTTTGTACATAGTCTCTAGTACACTTAAGAGGGTCTTCAGTATCAAAACCACTTAAGCTGATGCTGTCTCTTTGGCTCCCACTGATGGCTTGTTCCAGGACCTTTAACTTTGCCATGGCTATGGCGTGTTGGCGTTCCTTCTCTAGGGCCTCTAGGGCAGCTTGTATTTTAGTGGCCTCAGTTTTCATCTCTATGGCCTCTAGGGCAGCTTGTATTTTAGTTGCCTCTAGGGCAGCTTGTATTTTAGTGGCCTCAGTTTTAATTTCAGTTTCCTTTTGAGCAAAGGCAGCTTGTATTTTAGTGGCCTCAGCTTCCGCACGTGCTTTTATGAGCTGTTCGCTGAGGGTTGAGGATTTTGAAGAGCGTGACTTAGATGGTCGCTTTGACTGTCTGGCAGAGCCAGAAATGCAAGATGACATCTCGGCTATTAGTGCGATTCTTGCCTCTGTTTTGGCTTTTATATCGCGCACCATGCTTTCTCTCTCAGAGTTAAGTTTTTGGAAAGCTTGCAGCTCTTTGCAGGTAACTGATGGGTTAAGTCTTTTTAACACTGCGATATACTGGTCTGTTATTTTTGCATAACATTGATAATCTGAACACAGTTGTGCGAGAGCTCCCTCCAGTGGTCGTTGGAGAGAAGCAGGCTGAGACAGGCTATTTATGTGGCATAAGAGTTTTTGCCATAGCTCTGCTGTTGCACGGAGAAGATCATGTTTACTGGATTCTAGATTCTCCTTTATTTTCCATGTTGGCTTTGTGACACGTCTAGCCTTCTCACTAAATGGTGGATCAGGGTCTATGCACTCTTCCTCTGACAATGGGTCTGGCAGAGACCGTGTAGTCATTCCTTCAGCCATCCTGCTGCACAGGGAGAAGGGGAGAGCTGTATAGACTCTTATATGTTGAGAGCGATGCTCTGCAGGAAGTTCTGTAGCTTTATAGAAGCTGTGGGTTTTACAGATGAATCTGAAGAGTCTTTTTTACTATTCTGTCCCCGGGGCCTGTGGCTGTAACTATGGCTCTGTGAGATGCTGGATCTCTTTCACCCTACTTACAATTGGCGACGATCGCAGATAGCTTAACTCAGCTGCCGGCACACATGTTATGAAGAATCCAGAAGAGACTTTGATTTCTTTAAGAATTCTTGTTGAATGCATACAAACAGCAGCAGGTAAAAAAGACTTTCTTCAGACGGACTGAAAACACATGTGATTCTGATAAAATCAAGATGGAGAATGAAACACAGGAGAAAGAAGAAGGAAATGACATCACACCAGAAGAGGGAGACAGAGAGACAGAATGGACAAACTTGATGTAAAGGGAGGATTTCAGCTATGCAAACACAGGGACACATAGCAACAGTAAACAATATGAGAGACTGCAATACAGCATGTAAAATACACAGGACAGTCTGTAAAATGTCTCATTCATGGGACATAACAGGATCTGTCACTAGGTCTTTTCTACCCCATCTGAAAACAGCATGATACAGGGCATAAACCTTGATTCAAGTGATGTATCACTTACTGGGCTACAGGCTGCGGTTTGGATATAAGCATGGTTTTATCTGCTTCTGATCTGCCAGTTCTCTGAATGCGGAATTCTGTGTAACCCGACCCACACGCTGATTGATAGCTGTCTGTGTACACGGTGGGGGCGAGGTTATACAGAGTTCATTAATATGGAGGACTATATGGCAGCAGGTTTACTAATCCTCTAATGAAAATCTCCTGCTGGTATTGTACCTAGCACTGAAGACAACGATCGTGATGTGCTGTATATTATAATATGAATAGCATCATGTGGGTTTAGATATATTTTGTCACATATAGTGTGGAACTGCTATAGGTTAAGATTTAGGACAGAAGGTACTCACCATAGGATGTTTGACTGGTAAGAATTATAAGTATAATGTGTTTAATGTATGTACAGTCATGGCCAAAAGTTTTGAGAATGACACAAATATTAATTTTTACAAAGTCTACTGCTTCACTTTTTCTAATGGCAATTTGCATATACTCCAGAATGTTATAAAGAGTGATCAGCTTAACAGCAATTACTTGCAAAGTCAATATTTGGCTAGAAAATGAACTTTATCCCCGAAACACATTTCAACATCATTGCAGCCCTGCCTTAAAAGGACCAGCTAACCTCTTTTCAGTGATTGCTCCATTAACACAGGTGTGGGTGTTGATGAGGACATGGCTGGAGATCAATCTGTCATGATTAATAATAATAATAATAATAATAATAATAATCTTTATATAGCGCCATCATATTCCGCAGCGCTTTACAGTTTAACAGTTTCAGAACACAAGTCATAAGTAACAACGTTAATACAATAATTAAAGCAAAATAAGCCGCCCCTGCTCGTGAGAGCTTACAATCTACAATGAGGTGGGGGAGATACAAAGTACAGGTGTATATATACAATGGTGCATTTACAATGATGGTCCAGCCATCTTGAGGGAGTGAGGGATGGATGGAGATAGTGAATGGGCTACACACACACACACACTTACACATAGAATGACTTTGATTAGTGAATGTGATAGGCCGCTCTGAACAAATGTGTTTTGAGGGAGCGCCTGAAACCATGCAAATTGTGGATAGTCCTAATTTCTTGGGATAGAGCATTCCAGAGGATTGGCGCAGCGCGGGAGAAGTCTTGGAGTCGGGAGTGGGAGGTACGGATTAGTGCAGAGGTTAGTCGAAAGTCGTTTGCAGAGCGCAGCAGTCGGTTAGGCCGATAGATAGAAATGAGGGAGGAGATGTAGGGGGGTGCTGCACTGTGGAGAGCTTTGTGGGTGAGAACCAGTACTTTGAATTGTATCCTATAATGAATGGGCAGCCAGTGTAAGGACTGGCGAAGAGCGGACGCGTCCGAGTACCGATTAGCCAGATGGATTACCCTGGCTGCTGCATTAAGGATGGAAATGGAAGGGGATAGTCGAGTAATGGGAGGGCCAAGTAATAGAGCGTTGCAGTAGTCCAGGCGGAGTGATCAATGCAAAAGTGAGGGTTTTGTTGTTTCCAAGGTGAGAAAAGGGCGGATCTAGAGATGTTCTTTAGGTGTAGGCGGGAAGAGCGGGCAAAGATTGTAAATGGGAGGTGAAGGAGAGATGGGGGTCAAAAAATAACACCAGACAGCGAGCCCCCCACACGGATTTAAGTAAGAATGACCCACTGGACACTTTAAAGGAGGCTGGTGCTTGGCATCATTGGTTCTTCTGGGTTAACCATGGTTATCTCTAAGAACACGTGCAGTCATCATTGCAATGCACAAAAATGGCCTAACAGGGAAGAGTATCGCAGCTAAAAGATTGCACCTCAGTCAATAATCTATCACATCATCAAGAACTTTAAGGAGAGAGGTTCCATTGGTTGCCAAAAAAGGGTTCAGGGCGCCCAAGAAAGACCAGCAAGCGCCAGGGACCGTCTCTTAAAAGTGTTTCAGCTGCGGGATCGGGCTACCAGCGTGCAGAGCTTGTCAGGAATGGCAGCGGCAGGTGTGAGTTGCATCTGCACGCACTGTGAGGGAGAGACTCTTGGAAACAAGGCCTGGTCTCAAGGAGGGCAGCAAAGAAGCCCCTTCTCTCCAGAAAAAACTCAGGACAGACTGATATTTGCAAAAGGTACAGGCAGTGGACTGCTGAGGACTGGGGTAAAGATTTTCTCTGGAATCCCCCTTTTTTTGTTTGGG
>JARQOD010000001.1:726298475-726358653 GCA_033576555.1 Oophaga sylvatica
AAGGAAAATCTGAGATCTGGAGAGCTTGTGATCCTTATGGACTTTGCTGAAAATTACTCATTTATTGTTCAAGATGCCATTCAAGGTTTCCACTTGGAAAATAGTCAAGCTACAGTACACCCATTTGTAATTTACTTCAAGGAGTTAAATGGTGAAGCTGCGCAGAACATCAGCTTGTGCATAATCACGACATGACACAGTTGCAGTCCACACTTTCTTAACAGTAATTGTGGAGTATCTCAAGACTCTCATCTATGGGATTCGTCATATCCACTACTTCAGCGATGGATCTGCAGCCCAGTACAAAAATTTCAAAAATTTTCTCAACTTGTGCCACCACAATGCAGATTTCAATATCAGCGCTGAATGGAATTTTTTTGGTACCAGTCATGGAAAGTCGCCCTGTGATGGGATTGGAGGGACAGCAAAGAGGTTGGCAGCTCGTGCCAGTCTTCAACGCTCAACTGAAAACCAAATACTGACCCCGGTGGATTTATTCAACTTTTGCAACGAGCAACTGCATGGAATCAAATTTTTTTCTGTTCCATAAGAAAAAATTGACGAAATACGGGTAGTTCAAGAGGAAAGGTTCAAAGATGGACATACAATTGCTGTAACAAGAGAAAATCACCAGTTTGTGCCAATTGATGACAAAAAGATTCACATTTCAAGGGTGTCAAATGACCCATCATCTTTCATTGCCCATGTAGATAGATCTGTCAGATCAGAAATGCCTTTTGTGCCAATTGCAAACCTCCAGCCAGGGCAATACATTGCCTGCATTTACGATAGGAATTGGTGGATTGGAAATATTCCTGAAATTTCAGTCGACGACCATGATGCATTAATAAATTTTATGCATCCTTATGGACCAGCTAGCTTCTTTCACTGGCCTGTGAGAAATGATACATGCTGGATTCCTGAGCAGTCAATCATTGCAATAATTCCAGCACCAGCTGCAACAGCAATGGGCCGACAATACAGCTTCTCTGAACCAATTATGTTGCAAATTCAGCAACAATTCCAGACCACTTAGACTGAACATTATGGCTTGGGAACCAACAAAAGATACCCAATATTAGGCTTGGGATCCTAGGCAAAGACACCCACCCTCAGGCTTCGGAACCTGCGATAAAGAGACCGCCCGCGGCTGGCCTTGCACGGCTATCGGCCATGGCTCCTAGGCGATGGGGTGCCAATTCTTGAAAGACAGCATTATTACAATTCTTAATAGGATTATAATATCAATTCTTAGGGAATTGGTTGTGGTATAACCACAATGGACCAACGCAAGGGTTTGAATAGTGTTATGACCTTTCTTCCCAAAAGGATTGCAACACGATTTTTGCAAATGCTCAATATCAACTCATCCTTGCTATGGGTGAATGTCTTAAGGTGGCACTTTGAATTGTTCGCAAGGCCGATAGAGCACTGGGCCGATTCTTCATCAATTTCATTCTCCATCGCTAAAAAATAAATAATATATGCATTAAAATGTAATAATAGTCAATAACTTTTCATAACCAGAAAGGTTTATAGGTTTTTGATTATAATAGACATTGCTAGCAACAATACAACTCTGTAACATGTGATAAGAATCGGAAAATCAAACACAAAATCAATGCATTACGCGCATAAATAACACCATGTTCAGTGGCATTTTTCTTTTCTTAAACTGAAAGACTCCAAAAAAAAAAAAAACAATGATCCATGTAGAGAAAAATGTGCTCTTTCTAATGATATCAGAATTAATATATTTTAGGGGTACCCTTTTTGAGAAATTTGACCTAAAAATAGGTAAAATTCGTTTTTTTTAAGTTTTTCATCATATGTGGGTGTGAATATTTCCACAAATACATATGGTTTGACCGTGATATTGCAGCAATGCAAAGTCATGTAGATGTTTGGTGAACAGGGCAAAGCACCAGTTACTATTGGTTTTTGGTCTTGAGTTATATATGGGCAAAGTTTGGCATAAATTTTATGCGACGCGTTTTACAAGCTACTTTGACACAAAATTGCGGCCGAAATATTGTTTTGTCATAGCCGGTAATAATTTTATCGTGTTTAGCAGCAAAAGTTGAGCTAGTATGCCAAATTTCAGCATCATAGCCAGTATAGAACTCTAATGGCTATGTGCCAAAGTTCGCAAAATCCTCTTAGCTGAAGCCGCAGGCTTGGTGGAACCTCCAGTGAAAGGTCAACAGTGCCCAATGTATTTGAGATCTGGCCCTAAAAATTTACAGAACCTCTTTTCAAACATACATGTACATCCTTATAAATTTTCAACAAAATCGGAGAAGGTCGAGTGGGGACCACTGGTCCACTTGACATGGAATGACTCAATTGTAAGACCACGGCTGTGGTATACAAGGGGACTTGCACTTGTCCTAAGGATTATGTGGGCAAGACTAAAAGAGAATTTAGAAGAAGAGTAGGCGAGCATATGGGGGACATCAGGAACAACAGAGATACCCCCCTAGCGAGACATATTAATAATCAACATGGTGGGAGGATGAGAGAAGTGAGTTTCATGATCTTAGAGGTGGTGAAGGTGAACCCGAGAGGAGGAGATGTGGACAAGGTCATTCTCAGATGAGAATGCGAATGGATTTTCAGACTAGAGTCTTTGGAACCCCACAGTTTGAACGAGCAAATGTCATATGCCTGTTTCCTGTAGCCAGGATTTTGTTTTGGACCACTGTATGAAGCTGGACATGCAATACCATGTTTTCTTTCTCTCTACAATGAGAGATATATACTCACTTATTCTATATATCAAAATGACTCTCTTAAATTTTCTAATGGTTATTCTATACCCCATTAAAGAGTTAATATTAAGGCTGAATAGTAGAAATACAGCATAATTGACAGTGGTGATTGTTGTATCCACAATGTCATGTAGAAATGGGAATAGAATTAGTACATGTCACTTTGCTGTGGCTTAAGTATATGTATACTGACCGCGTTTTGTTTTTTTGGGCGAAGGGGTAAATAGAACCGGTAACCTTTTGTCGTTTTGGCTTGTGGTGAGTCGAATGTCATGTTCTGACAGAGCCGCTACACACGCAGACATCATATACTGCCTTACATTGTAGGTCTCACGGCCTGACCACTCCCCCTAGCTTTCGGGCGATAGAGGACTGAGGATCGCTGTGACGCAGCGCCCGGAACACACACACCTCCCAACAGTACGTCAGAGGCCTCTCAACATACGGAGAGGCGGACGTGACGTCAAGGGGGAGGAGTCTATGGGGCAAGGGCGATCCCAGGAAGTGGGGCGGGACTACTGGACGCACCAAAAGGCGGCAGTTATAAATTTGAGAGAGTCAAGCAGCATCGGTTAGTCTACACACCATGACATTTTGACATCCGTTATCTGGACATCTGGCCTCCTGATGAGCCCACGGGGCGAAACGCATTGAGGCGTTACCTTGATTTTGGTGGAGTGATTACGTTGGGAGATGAGTATTGACATTCATCTGGTTTACCTGTCTCCCCATGATTATGAAATCTCTCTATGCATACTGATTATCGTTAGTGCCTGGGCAGTATGAATATAGTATTGTTATGCCTTCATGATATAGGTACTTTTAGGTGTTGCATATATGTGGCTTAAAGTGAGTAGCTTGTATCCAAGAGGATTAGGCTCCCTATATGGTATTTTCATCTGCATTAACTTTATGACATAGTCATCTATAAGTACTACATATATGTTGCGTATTGTGAATACCTTGTATCCAAGAGAATCAAGTTCCTCATTTATGGTATTTTCACTTTTCCATCATCCAACATATCGGCACATGAGATAGGGATGCTTTAGGGACCAAATGATACTATTAGCATTTTTTTGAGGTCCGGTTACCTATGTTTCTTTGGGGTCCTAATACCCTATGAACCCCTTTTTCATTACTTCATGAGTTCTGCCCATACTTATACGTCTGATCCAATTTAATAGGACACATATCTGGTGTAGTTTATTCACCGATTAGGGAAGGCTCTGATCCATCCTCAGGATTAGACACATTATTACATTTGAGAGTTTCATATTAGTGTTTGAACAAAACTGGTTACGGTTCATTCACTGTTCTTTAGGTTGTGGCACCACAATAGATATATGTATCATTACTCCCTACCTGTTACAGGAGACGGTTGTGCCTAATTGCCTAATTTAAACGCACAACAAATAGTGCCATCAGATACTAAATCACCCACCATACTGTGTGTTTGCTAATTGATTTTAATCCACTCTGGGGACTTAGGGTCACCTTTAGTTTGAGTTGGTCTCTGTTATATTGTCAGGGGTCACCCTATCATTTGGGTAGAGGGACCAACTAAGATATCAGGGTTGTACAGGGGCACCAGGGATAGCCATCGTGGAGCGGGGGCGCCACAACGCTCCCCCCTAGGGTGCCAACCTCCGCTGTTAGGCAGGTAACAGCATAGACTGTCACTAGGGACTCTTAGATACCCCCAGAGTTTTTAGATAGTATACACTGTTTTGTTCTTTTTGAGTGTCAATAAAAGTTTTTCTTGAGGTGTTACCTATTGAGGTATTTTATAATAAAGTATTGCTTATAGGACTTAATTTGATGATTTTTCCCATTTGACAGTCACAGAAACCTATAACAATAAGTGCCCACTTTACATTTAATAATGTCCCGAGTCTGCCCCTGCACAGCTCCCCTATACACAGTATGGTGCTCTTTTATACACAGTATAATGCCTCCTCACTGTATAGTACCACCCACACAGTATACTGACCCCTTAATAGCCCCCAAACTGTTTGATGGCTCCAACATTGTATGATGACTGTAATTTTCACACTGTATGATGGCTCCCTAGATAGCCTCCGTATAGTGTAATGCACCAGATAGTCCTTAATATGGTATAATGCACTTCACATAGACCTCCATATAGTATAATGTGCTCCCTATAGGCCACCATATAGTATAGTGTACTCCCCCTAGGCCTCCACATAGTATAATGCACTTCTCATATGCAGACTGTATATAGTGTAATGCACCCCCATAGGCAGATTCTATATTGTATAATGCACCCCCCATAAGCAGACTCTATAGTACAGTCATGGCCAAAAGTTTTGAGAATGACACAAATATTAATTTTTACAAAGTCTACTGCTTCACTTTTTCTAATGGCAATTTGCATATACTCCAGAATGTTATAAAGAGTGATCAGCTTAACAGCAATTACTTGCAAAGTCAATATTTGGCTAGAAAATGAACTTTATCCCCAAAACACATATCAACATCATTGCAGCCCTGCCTTAAAAGGACCAGCTAACCTCTTTTCAGTGATTGCTTCATTAACACAGGTGTGGGTGTTGATGAAGACATGGCTGGAGATCAATCTGTCATGATTAAGTAAGAATGACACCACTGGACACTTTAAAAGGAGGCTGGTGCTTGGCATCATTGTTTCTCTTCCTTTAACCATGGTTATCTCTAAAGAAACACGTGCAGTCATCATTGCAATGCACAAAAATGGCCTAACAGGGAAGAGTATTGCAGCTAGAAAGATTGCACCTCAGTCAACAATCTATCGCATCATCAAGAACTTCAAGGAGAGAGGTTCCATTGTTGCCAAAAAGGCTCCAGGGCGCCCAAGAAAGACCAGCAAGCGCCAGGACCGTCTCTTAAAAGTGTTTCAGCTGCGGGATCGGCTACCAGCAGTGCAGAACTTGCTCAGGAATGGCAGCAGGCAGGTGTGAGTGCATCTGCACGCACTGTGAGGCGGAGACTCTTGGAGCAAGGCCTGGTCTCAAGGAGGGCAGCAAAGAAGCCACTTCTCTCCAGAAAAAACATCATGGACAGACTGATATTCTGCAAAAGGTACAGGCAGTGGACTGCTGAGGACTGGGATAAAGTTATTTTCTCTGATGAATCCCCTTTTCGATTGTTTGGGACATCAGGAAAACGCCTCATTCGGAGAAGACAAGGTGAGCGCTACCACCAGTCTTGTCTCATGCCAACTGTTCAGCATCCTGAAACCAATCATGTGTGGGGTTGCTTCTCAGCCAAGGGAATCGGCTCTCTCACAGTCTTGCCTAAAAACACAGCCATGAATAAAGAATGGTACCAGAATGTCCTCCAAGAGCAACTTCTCCCAACCCTCCAAGAGCAGTATGGCAATCAACAATGCCTTTTCCAGCATGATGGAGCACCTTGCCATAAAGCAAAGGTGATAACTAAATGGCTCAGGGAACAAAACATAGAGATTTTGGGTCCATGGCCTGGAAACTCCCCAGATCTTAATCCCATTGAGAACTTGTGGTCAATCATCAAGAGACGGGTGGACAAACAAAAACCTAAAAATTCTGACAAAATGAAAGCATTGATTATGCAAGAATGGACTGCTATCAGTCTGGATTTGGTCCAGAAGTTGATTGAGAGCATGCCAGGGAGAATTGCAGAGGTCCTGAAGAAGAAGGGTCAACACTGCAAATATTGACTTGCTGCATTAAAAAAATATTTAGACTTGAGAGTCCTCAGTGGTTGATACCTTTTAATGGCTAAC
This sequence comes from Oophaga sylvatica, assembly GCA_033576555.1. NCBI lineage: Eukaryota > Metazoa > Chordata > Amphibia > Anura > Dendrobatidae > Oophaga > Oophaga sylvatica. The sequence goes on from JARQOD010000001.1 coordinate 726,305,013, forward strand.
TGAAAAGATGGTAACAAATTGCAAGCTTTCGAGACTACTCAGGTCTCTTCATCAGGCATAGACTAATACAACATCTGAAGAATCACATATTTATACTGCTTATATTGCTTTATATTGCTGCATTAACTCATTCTAACTGTCAATATAAGCTTTTGTTACTCATATGTTTGCAATTATATTTCTGTCTGTGATAAAAACATCTGTCAAACACACATAAAAACCAGAGGGCAGCAGATCATGTGAAAATATAATATTTGTGTCATTCTCAAAACTTTTGGCCATGACTGTATAATGTACAACCCATAGGCAGACTCTATATTGTATAATGCACTCCCCATAGGCAGACTCTATATTGTATAATGCACCCCCATAGGCAGACTCTATATTGTATAATGCACCCCCATAGGCAGACTTTATATTGTATAATTTCCCCCACATAGTCAGACTCTATATTGTATAATGCACTCCCACAGGGATACTCTATATTGTATAATGCACCCCCCATATGTAGACTCTATATAGTATAATGCCCCCGTAGGCTGACTCTATATTGTATAATGCACTCCCCATAGGCAGACTCTATATAGAATAATGCACCCCCCATAGGCAGACTCTATATTGTATAATGCACCCCCATAGGCTGACTCTATATAGTATAATGCACCCCCCATAGGCAGACTCTATATAGTACAATGCACCCCCCATAGGCAGACTCTATATAATATAAAGCACCCCCATTAAAAAATAAATGAATACAATACTCACCTCTCCTCCTCATTCCTCTGCCTCTCCGAGTGCCCGCATATCTCCGGACCATGGGGGCCAGGTAATGACATCCTCACGCCCGCTGTCAGCCCGCCCGCTGCGTCAGGGACGTTAGACGCTGAGAGGGGGATGATAGGAGAGGGAGCGTAATGCTCCCTCTCTCACTCTCATTAAAGCGGTCACCTGTATCGGCATCCAGCTGAGACAGTTGAACTTGTGATTATGGGAGGGGGGAGGGGCCCACTGCTGGCACCGGCCCCGCTGCTGCTCAGAGGATCCATAGCGGCCGGGTAGCAGAGCAGGGAGATCGATTCTCCCTGCTCTGCCGCAGAGTGTAACTGTATCAGCACACTGTGTACGCCGATACAGTTACAGTAGCATGGGACCCGGGGCGACTACACCCTCTGCCCCCCCGGTAACTACGCTATTGGAACAGCTCCCTCTTGTTTTTTTTTATTTACAGTCTACAGCAAACAGATCATACGTTTTTATTTCAAACCAACGAAATTGCATACAAACCAAGTTCTACAGTACATATGACAATAGTACATTTTTGAACAACCAGATTTGTACACCTCTAGCAGGCCAATTTTGGATTTTATTTCACACCAATTAAATTTCAGTAGTCAATTTTTGAATACAAATATTTTGTGAACTGTACCAGGCCAAGTGTTTTTTAAAAATTTTAACCCACCGTAATTTTACACAAAGCATGTTAAACAGTATGGATGATTATTTGAATCCATAAAAAATTTGGGAAGTTTTTTTGGAGCTTTACATACCACCGTAATGTAACAATAACCACGTTAAACTGTATGGATGTGCAATTTTTTTTTGTAGTGCTGTATAACACAGAAATTTAAACACTATACATGTAATACTATATGGATGACTAATTGAATCCAGACAACTTTTTCAACGCTTTTTTGGAGTGTTATATGCCACTGAAATGTAACAGAATGCACTTAATACTGTATGGATGACTAATTGAATCCAGACAAATTATTCAATGCTTTTTTGGAGTGTTATATGCCACCATAATGTACCACAAAGCACATAATACTGTATGGATAAGTAATTGAATCCAGAAAAATTTTGAAACGCTTTTTTGGAGTGTTACATACCACGGTAATATAATATAAAGTACAGCGTTAAACTGTATCTGATACAAAACGCAAACCACAGATTTAACCCTTACAAGGGCTGTTAGTATGATGGTTCAGAATCAGCATCACTATCAATGTAGAGGACTCATTCCATTCATTCATTCATTCAGTTGTGCACACACAGCCTCTGTCTCTCTCTCCAATAATAACTGCCCCTAAGCTGTGCAATGGCATCAGTGTGCCAAGTGTGGCGGCACATGTCCTTTTATAGCACCTGATGATGTCATACGGCCAGCCAATCACAGTAATGCCTCTACCAAGATGGCTACGGCCTTACAGTGACTGGCAGGCAATCCCCACATGCTTATTGGCTGTGTAACAGGCAATAAACATTTGAGGCGGGGATTCGAATTTCAAATGAGGCAATAGATTGAATATGGTAGATAATTGGTCTAAACATCAATAGTGGGATAGCATGTTTGTACTCTCAGCGCCTGTAAGCTCCTCATCTTGGTTGCCTCGCTTGACAGCAGTGCATTGCAATAGCATGTTTGGAAATATTATGGTTTCCTAAAGTATACTCACACAGTTAGCACCATGTATTAGTCCCTCACACTCAGTCACCAGGCTCCTTGATATATCTATGGAGACAAATCTCTTTACTCCCAGGAATCAGCATACTGGTGTGACCAGTGGCATACATAGAAGTCACAAGGTTCCATAGCAAAAGTCCTAATTGAGCCCCCTAGGCTACACCTTGCAAAAATATTCAGCTGAGTAAGTGGTGGTCATAACTCCAAATTTTTAAAAACAGGGAGAGCGAATGACATGTATTTCTGCACATACACAGTAATTATCCCAATACTGAATCCACTTATAGGATTCACACCAACTCACAGTACCCCACAGCAAAGAGTGATGCCAACACAGTGCCAACAACACTGTATGATGTCTCTACAGAGACTCTCAACACAGTAACATACCCTGCACAGCATGGTGCCCCTAAAGTCCCCACCCCCGTATGAAGTTTCTGTTGTTCCCCACACACAGTATGATTGTCCCCAAATAATATTATGTGATATTATGACCCCACCCTGGCCCAAACATTAACATCCTAATCACAGCTTCCACACAGCATTATGTAACTCATAACCTTTCACACAGTAGTATGGTCTCTAAAGCCACCCCCACACACACAGTATAATCCCCCCACAGCTCCCACAAGGCATCATGTCCCGCACAATCCCCTACAAGTACTGACATTTAAATAAATAAATAATACTCACCAAGCCTGCCTTCCCCTATGCAATGTTTTAGTGTGCACTATGAAGACTGACACTGCACAGCAGGTGTGATATAGTGTTGCACCTGCTATGTTGAGTCTCAGACTGACAGGCTTGAATGGCACAGCTATAAGAAGATGGAAGTGTTGCCCACGTTCCCCCTTGAAGACATGTGTATTGTTATCATGCATTTGAACATGTAATGTGTTAAGTGACATACAGTATGTTATTAGTAATACAGTTACAGTAGTTTGCCAGCAGTAGGGAATTAATAATGACATTTAGGGTTAATGGTTGAGACTAGCCCAGTGTGGGAGGGGCTAAAGTGATGGGACAGATGGTGTTTCCGTTAGGAAGGAAGACAGGGCCCGGCGCACAGTAGAAGCAGACCAATAGTTTCATCATTGAACAGAGCTGCATGAATTGTGTGTCCCTGAAGTGAGATGAGAAAGAGGCAATGGATAGTGAGATTCAGAGTAGAGATCAAGGCAAAGTGATAGTCGGAGTGAGTGATTTACCGAAGATGGGATCCTGGGCAGGAGGTCTAACAGGAGTTTGCAAGCTGAAAAGGTAACAGGATGAATAGGAGCAGGGAACGCGAGGCGAAGAGAGTGCCCCGGGCTGTAGTTCCAAGGCATCGACAAACAGATAAGCTAAGTAAAGACCATAGTGGCATAAGTAACTCAACCTTGGGCCGGGGTCACACTTGCGTGTGTGATGCGAGAAACTCCTAAGAGTCTCTCACATCAACACCCGACACTGCTGCCGGCACTCGGACCGGAGTATATGGCTGCATAGAAATATATGTAGCTGTACGCTCCGATCCGAGTGCCGGCGGCAGTGCCGGGTGTTGATGTGAGAGACTCGTGCGAGTTTCTCGCATCACACACGCAAGTGTGACACCGGCCTTGGGAAAAGGACGCGGAACTATGGGTTGATGTACAGGACTCTCGCCGACTAGATTGTAATGCCGTTATTGGGGACAAGGGAAGCTCCTGATGCACTGTGCTGGGTTGTGGAGAAGGCAGAAGAAATAACTGAGGCAGAATCGAGTGAGTTTAGGAAAGGAAAGAGAGAATGTGTATGAAGATGCTCCATGTGTTAAGAGAAACGTCCATGAAGTTTTTGTACCCACTATCCACAGTACATACCCCACCCTACATTGATGTTCAGTAAAAGACAGTTTATTTTTGAGTGGTGGTCTCCCTCACTTTATAACATCTGGTCCTGGCCAGCCAAAATCACTAGCATCCTGTGGTCTGCAAGGGCGTAGTGCCCCCATAGACGAAGCCCAGACACCCAACCAGGACCCCCATTTTCATGTAGCGTGCTGTTCAAATGTTGACAATGGACAAGTTGAGTATGGGGGAGTGCCGCTCAGTACCACAGTACGTTTCACAGTATCACAGTATGTTTCTTTGATGTTTGTGGAGATGCTTGTTTGACTTTTAATAGGATGCATGTGCAATCTGTCATTTCTCTTTTGAAATCTAAAAGCAGATATAGCAGAGAAACGATTCTAAGATGTTTACTGCCTTCTTATCTGTTAACTCAGTGACAGCAATAGTTTCTCTGAACCTGTTGTGCTTTGTATGTTCTCCTTCTTTAAAGTGAAACGCTTTAAGGCCTCTTTCACACATCAGTATTTTGCCATCAGTCACAATCCGTCGTTTTTTTCTCATAGACTTGTATTAGCGACGGATTGCGACAGATGGCCGCACATTTCATCCGTCGTTCGACGGATCGGTCGGAAATTTTTGGTCCGTCGGCCGGACACGACGCACAAAGCAAGGTTTTTTGTCTCCGTCGAAAATTGGACAGCGACGGATCTGCCTAATGGCAGTCAGGCTACCTCTGGCGAGCCCATGGAGGTCTGTGTGGCCCTCCAAAGAAATGCCACCCCACAACATTACTGACCCACTGCCAAAACGGTCATGCTGAAGGATGTTGCAGGCAGCAGGTTCACACTCAGCACATATGACAGACGTGACGAGTCTGGAGACGCCGTGGAGAGCGATCTGCTGCCTGCAACATCCTTAAGCATGATCGTTTTGGCAGTGGGTCAGTAATGGTGTGGGGTGGCATTTCTTTGGAGGGCCGTACAGCCCTCCATGTGCTAGCCAGAGGTAGCCTGACTGCCATTAGGTACCGAGATGAGATCCTCAGACCCCTTGTGAGACCATATCCTGGTGCGGTTGGCCCTGGGTTCCTCCTAATGCAGGACAATGCCAGACCTCATGTGGCTGGAGCGTGTCAGCAGTTCCTGCAAGATGAAGCCATTGAAGCTATGGACTGGCCTGCCAGTTCCCCAGACCTGAATCCGATTGCGCACATCTGGGACAGCATGTCTCGCTCCATCCACCAACGTCACGTTGCCACACAGACTGTCCAGGAGTTGACGGATGCTTTAGTCCAGGTCTGGGAGGAGATCCCTCAGAAGAACATCCACAACCTCATCAGGAGCATGACCAGGTGTTGTAGGGAGGTCATACATGCACGTGGAGGCCACAGACAATACTGAGCATCATTTTGATTTGCTTCCACTTTAATTTTGTCTTGTTTTGATTTTCATTTTGACTTGTTTCCACTTTCATTTTGGTGTCTCTCCAAATCCAGGCCTCAATTGGTTCAAAAATTTGATTTCCATTGATGATTTTTGTGTGATTATGTTAACAGCACATTCAACTTTGTACAGAACAAATTATTCAATGAGAATATTTCATTCATTTAGATCTAAGATGTGTTATTTGAGTGTTCCCTTTATTTTTTTGAGCATATATTAATATATATATATATATATATAATATATATATACACAGTACAGACCAAAAGTTTGGACACACCTTCTCATTCAATGACTTTTCTGTATTTTCTTGACTATGAAAATTGTAGAATCACACTGAAGGCATCAAAACTATGAATTAACACATGTGGAATTATACATTACACTTTACAAAAAAGTGTGAAACGACTGAAAATATGTCTTATATTCTAGGTTCTTCAAAGTAGCCACCTTTTGCTTTGATTACTGCTTTGCACGCAGAAAAGGTGAACGGATGGACTCTACATGCCTGGTTCCCACTGTGAAGCATGGAGGAGGTGGTGTGATGGTGTGGGAGTGCTTTGCTGGTGATACTGTTGGGGATTTATTAAAAATTGAAGGCACACTGAACCAGCATGGCTACCACAGCATCTTGCAGTAGCATGCTATTCCATCCGGTTTGCGTTTAGTTGGACCATCCTTTATTTTTCAACAGGACAATGACCCCAAACACACCTCCAGGCTGTGTAAGGGCTATTTGACCAAGAAGGAGAGTGTTGGGGTGCTACGCCAGATGACCTGGCCTCCACAGTCACCAGACCTGAACCCAATCGAGATGGTTTGGGGTGAGCTGGACCGCTCACCGCTTCAATTTTGAATAAATCCCCAACAGTGTCACCAGCAAAGCAAAGGTGGCTACTTTGAAGAAACTAGAATACAAGACATATTTTCAGTTGTTTCACACTTTTTTGTAAAGTGTAATGTATAATTCCACATGTGTTAATTAATAGTTTTGATGCCTTCAGTGTGATTCTACAATTTTCATGAAAATACTGAAAAATCTTTGAATGAGAAGGTGTGTCCAAACTTTTGGTCTGTACTATATATATATATATATATATATATATAATATCTATGTGTATATATCTATTCTTTCGATTGTTTATTAAACATGTCAGTTTGATTTTACTGTACAGCGCACTGAATTGCTGGCTTTTAAAAAAACGGACCCATCGAAAACCGGAAGAAACGGATGAAAAAACTGATTCAACGGATCCGTTTTTTCGATGGATCCGACGTCGGATCCGTCGAAAAAACGGATCCTTCGCATCAGTTTTTCACAGTCTGCGACGGATCCGTCAATCCGTCGATACAACGGATTGTGACTGACGGCAAAAAACTGATGTGTGAAAGTAGCCTAAGACAACCCTTGTCATAAGGTTATGTTAGTGCATATGGATGTCACAGAAGGGAGTCCAGTGGTGAGCTTCTGACACTGCTTTTCATGGCTTACCATTTATTAATACAGCTGATACAGCAGAAATATTAGCCAGAAAGGTCTAGGGGCAATGAATTTGTTGCGTGTGTGGTAGAGCAGTGGGTTAATGTGCTGAGAGCGTTTGGTCTGCGCTAGCAGGCACCTGCACCCCACCTATAGCGTGAGAGTAAAAGGGCCTTCGTTTTCCTACTAGTGGGGGTCAGAGGCAGAGGATGGAAAGCAGGAAAGGCCGTGATGCTCATGTATACAAGCCGCATCATAGGTGGAGAGCAAAGATGGGGATCACAATCCCATATTTAGTTAGTGCTGAAAAGTCCAGAGGTTAAAGGTTTCCTGCGTTATATTCTGTGTGGAAGGTGTCTATCTAAAAGTGGCGAGTGAGATCACTTCCTAAAATGTATCGGGACAAAGACACAGTAGAGCGGAGCAGTGAGGCCTGTGCCTGCAGTAGCGACAGCTACAAAGGGAGGCATGATGGCTTATACCTGTGGGCAAAGTGAGTGTCAGCCTGAGGGGTGAAGTCCTGCCATTCAAAAGAGCGGACGTGTAGATTTGCTGCAGCTTTTAAGACGGGACTGTCCAATAGTGAACAATCCCTTTAAACAATATCTTCAATCAGTAAGAAGAAAGAATACTTCAGCACACTATCCAAGATACAAAAAAAGCTGGTGATCTTTAATCACCGAGGCTCACTACCTTTTTTTTGTACCTTGGAAAGTGTGCTGCGGTATTTTGTTTTTTTTGCTGGATAGCAGGTTGATGGGCTGGAACCTGACTGCGTGCGCTGGCGAAATATTTATCTGAATTTCAGTTTTCTAGATTGTAAGATTACTCCTTCTGATTTCTACCATTGGTGTCTCAAACCATTAATTTGATGGTCATTTCCATCATAAAGATTCTAACTGGGAAAGAAGTTCAATTCCTACACATGATCTTGTGACTATACCTAAACATATTACTATGAAAGGACATTTACATTTGCTAATACAATTAATAATATTTTAGCAAATCCAGAGGTGTTTGACAGTCTTCCCCAACTAAAATAACATGCATCCTCTGTTAGGCTACACGTGCGCGTATGTAGTGTTGCTGGGGAACGTACGGATGTAGCAGTCAACTTTACAGCTCTGCACACTACAGTGGCAGCATAGTGTGCCTATGCTTTCTGCATTACTCGCCAGTCATTTCATATGCAGTGGCTATTATGTTGGCATCTGTTATATCTGTACCTACTAGTCAAATGATCATCCCTCTATAGAGCTAAAGGTCCATTTACATTGGCCATTCGATGAAAACATATGTGAACATACACCTATTCAGCCGTTGAACATAGTGAGGAGATAAACTGTGTCATTGTGTTCCACTCCGAGAATGTTTTAAGCTAGATGCGGGCAAAGTGCGGCCTGCAGGCCATATGCGACCCTGGTGTGGCCTGCGGACCGGTACAACCAAAGGGCTTCATGCAGTGACGTTCCGCACCACACGTCCGCCACCTGCCCAGCTTCTCACATTCACTGGTATCTGAATCCACCAGATGAGATACCGGTGAGTACAGGGATGGAGCACCCTCCTTTTCTATCTTTGAGCCTGTGTGGCTGAGAGAGCAGCAAGTGCGATGATGTCGCTACATTGCGACAGCTGTGCCTCAATGCTGGACAGGTTCCAGGTTTTCGTGGGCCCCGGGCGAAAGAGTCTCAGTGCGCCCCTTTAACACATACCACAATTCATGATGCACAGATACGGCAATAAAAATATAGGTATAGTACAATGGCAAAGATTTCACTTCTTACATTACATGAGTGATATCTATTGTAAATTCTACAATAGCTCAAAAGATAAACAGTATAGTCCTCCATACAGTATTATGGGCACCACATAGTACTCCATACAGAATAATAAGCCCCATATAATGCTCAATACAGTATAATGAGCCACATATAATGCTCCATACACTATAATGAGCCCATATAATGCTACATACAGTATTATGGGCACCATATATTGCTCCATACAGAATCATGGACCCCATATTTTGCTCCATACAGAATGAGCCCTACATGTTGCTCCATACAGAATAATGAGCCATATATATTGTTCCATACAATATATAATAGGCCCCATATATTGCTCCATAAAGAATAATGAGCCCCATGTATTGCTTAATACATAAAGAGGCTCATATAATGTTCCATACAGTTTATGATGGACTTCATATAATGCTCCAGTATATGATGGGCCCATATAATGATCCATATATAATTGGCCCCATATATGATGCTCCAGTGTATAATTGGCCCCATATATGATGCTCCAGTGTATAATGGGCCCCATATACGATGCTTCAGTGTATAATGGGCCTCATACCAGTGTATGACGGTCCCTATATATAATGCTCCAAACATAAAAAAATAATATGAAATACTCATCTCTCCTTGCTGCTCTGGACTTCTCAGCGTCGTCATCTTTCAGCTCTCTGCACTGTGACTGTTCAGGCAGAGGGCGCACAGACGTGACGTTATAGCGTCCTCTGACCTGAACGTCACAGTCAGAAGACACCACAGTGATGGAACGGGGAGAGGTAAGTATCACAAATGACAGGGCCCCGAGCAAGCGGGGGGGCCCACTCACAGGAGTCAGCACTGACACAGACACCGGGCCCACATAGTGTGCTGATGTCCCTGACGTCGAGTGGGCCCCTGTTGTGAATGGACTTGAGATGAGTTCTGAGCAGAGGCTCGCTCTGGTGGTTACAAGCGGTACTGGACTGTCCAGTGAGGATTGGGAATCAGGTGTTACTGACTGGTCTTATATAAGGGAGTCGCCTTCCCATCAGGGTTGCCGGTGATCAATTGTTCTGGTCTCAATCCTTGATTCCTGTTTCCTTTGTAGCCTGCTGTGTCATGTCTGCATCTCCTGCTAACAGATAAGACATTTTCTTCTTTTTGTTTTTGTGCTTGATTTTTGCATTTTGTCCTGCACTTCTGTGGGGGCCTTCAGGGTCCCCTCCGGGGGCTTTTGCCCTCTCAGTTTTGTTCAGCCACTGATGTTTGTACATTTGCTTTTTCCAGTTTTTTCAGTGGCTGCTGTTTTGATTTTGTTACACCACAGAACTAATTTAGGTGGTAGAGGTCGTGTGATCTCAGGTGTTTTTGAAATTAGTAGAGTTGGTGCTTTTCAGGGTTTTTTGGGATTGCAGTAAGTGCCCTTCCTATCCTTTTCTATTTAGGTAGTTTGGGTCCCAACGTTTGCTCATACTATTTTCTGTCTGTGTCAGTATTCCTTCTTGTCTAACCGCCATTACATGTTTGGGGGCTTTCTATGTTCTCTGGGGATCTGCTCCGGGGCAGATAGTTTTCCTCTTTCTATCTTTAGGTGTAGTTAGTTTCTCAGGCTGTGACGAGGCGTCTAGGACCAACGTAGGAACGCTCCACGGCTGCCTCTAGTTGTGGTGGTTAGTCAGGGTACTGCAATCTCATAGATTCCAACTGCTCTGGTGTATTGCCTTTTTTACCTGCACTCCTCAGCTACCGAAACATAACAGGCCCCCCAGCCTGCATAAGGCCCCAGCACTTGCCCGGGTGCTGACGCCGGCCCTGCCTCAATGCACAGAACAGGTCTTTTTGAACCCGAGTTATGTGAGCAATTGTGTGTGTGTGTGTGTGTGTATATATATATATATATATATATATATATATATATATATATATATTACACAGTGTGTCCGTAAAATGATGGTGCACTTTTGACCAGTCACTAGAAAGCACAAAAAGAAATGTGAAATCTGCTCCAAATAAAAGAAAAACTCTCCCAGTTTCATACCTATTCAGTGCAGTTCGATGTGGGCTCCATTTGTTGCCCTACACACATCCAAACGATAGTGAAGTTCTTGTCACACATGGGTAAGGACGTGTGGTGTAACAGAGTGAATAACGTCTGTGATTCTCTGTTTTAAGTGATTAATGTCGTTGATACGTTCAATGTATACATGTTGCTTCACATAACCCCAAAAATAAAAGTCTAAGGGCGTCAGATCCGGGGATCGTGGTGGCCTTAGCTTGACAGAACCCCTGCCTATCCACCGCTGGGGGGAATGTTCTATCCAGAAACTCAAGAACAATGGTGGCGTAGTGTGGAGGAGCGCTGTCCTGTTGAAAGATGACACCTGGTATGGGCAGCACGGTGGCTCAGTGGATAGCACTACAGCCTTGCAGTTCTGGAATCCTGGGTTCGAATCCCACCAAGGACAACATCTGCAAGGAGTTTGTATGTTCTCCCCGTGTTTGCGTGGGTTTCCTCCAAGTTCTCCGGTTTCCTTCCAAAAACATACTGATAGGGAATCTAGATTGTGAGCCCCATCAGGGGATAGCGACGATAATGTGTGCAAACTGTAAAGCGCTGCGGAATATGTTAGCGCTATATAAAGATTATTATTATTTATTATTGTGGAACTGCATACAATTCCAACATGTCAAGATACGTGTTTGCCGTCGCAGACGGAAAAAAATGGGCCTATCACCTTATCATGCATCAGGCCACACCACATGTTCACTTTAGGGGTGTTACGTTCGTACTCAACGTAGGCATGAGGATGTTCAGCAGCCCATATTCTGACGTTATGGCGATGAACATGTCCACAGATATGGAAGGTCGCCTCATCGCTAAACACAGTCTGCAAAAATCTTGCATCATTGTCGATGTCATGAAGCATATCTGTAGCTAACGCGCATCGTGTGGGTCTATCCGCCGGTTTCATAGCATGCAACAGCCATAATTTGTACCCCGTAAAACAGAGACATTTCGAGCACACGCACACACAGATTTTTTAGGACTTCTTAGGTAGCTATTCCCTATAGTCTCTACAGACTCATCACTGACTGATGGCCTACCAGAACGGGGTTTCTCCACCGAACTGCCGGTTTCCTTCAACTGCTTATCCCACTGAGTAATGTTATTCCTATGTGGTGGCGCTTCATTATAGTCGTGCAGATATTCATGTAGCACTTTGGTCACGGATTCGAATTTAGCAAGCCACAGAACACATTGAACTTTCCTCTGTACCGTCCACATCTCGACTGGCATGGGCTGCTCCGCTGTATACACGGTGTTGCGTCATCATCTGCGCATGTGCACATGCTGCCACATCATCCTACAGAAACTGGGAGGGTTTGCCTTTTATTTGGTGCATATTTCACATTTCTATCATCTTGCTGCTTTCCTGTGACTGGTCAAAAGTGCACCATGACTTTACTCATACATACATACATACATACATACATACATACCATCATGTCATGGCCAGAACCCTTGAAATTGTTCCAGAAAATGGAAGCATTTCTCCCAGAAAATGATTGCAATTACACATGTTTTATTATATACATGTTTATTTCCTTTATGTGTATTGGAAACAACACAAAGAAAAATAGAGAAAATAATACAAATAATTTTCACACAAAACCTCAAAAATGGGCCAGACAAAAATGTTGGCACTCTCAACTTAATATTTGGTTACACACCCTTTGGAATAAATAACTGCAATCAATCATTTCCTATGACCATCAACTAACTTCTAACATCTCCTACTGGCATTTTGGACCATTCTTCATTTGCAAACAGTCCAGGTTTCTCATACTTCAAGGGTACCTTCTCCCAACACCAACAGGTGTCAATGGGATTTAGATCCAGACTCATTGCTGGCCACTTCATAACTCTCCAGGGCTTTCTTTCCATCCATATCTGTGTGTTTCTTGAAGTATGTTTGAAGTATTGTCCTGCTAGAAGACCCATGACCTAGGACGAAAACCCACCATTTTGACACTGGGCACTAATTGTGACTCAAATGTAGTGGTAATTTTCAGATTTCATGATGCTTTGCACACAGTCAAGACACCCAGTGCCAGAGGCAGCAAAACAACTTCAAAACATCTTTTACCCTCCACCATATTTGACTGTAGGTACTGTGTTCTTTTCTTTGTAGGTTTCATTCTGTTTTTGATAAATAGTAGAATGATGTAATTTACCAAGAAGTTCTATCTTGGTCTCATCTGTCCACGAGACACTTTCCCGGAAGGATTTTGGCTGCTAGTCCTATCCTTGGCTGGTAGAAGAGGGGTGCTTGGCCGTGCAGGGGCTCCGATTACATTTTGTGAAAGCCTGGAGCCACCGCACTGCCGGAGGCGGTGCATGCACAGATTGAGATCTCGGCACTGGCAGCCATTTTGCCGGAGTCCACCACAGTGAAACTATGGAAGTGCAGGGGTTCCGAGCTTTCATGAAATGTCAAAGGAGCCCCTTTACTGCCAAACACCCGCTCCTAACGGCCTGGGACTTGCAGCATCACCCTGCAGCATCGCACCGCCGAACACACCCTCCTCTCAACCTAGGGCCCGTAGCTTTGCCACAGTATTCCCTGGTAATCTGCATTCGTTCTATTGATGCACCATTTTCACATTTGGGAAAAAAGTGCGTCTTATAGTCCGAAAAAATACGGTATATAATTTTGTGTGGGTGCTTGGGCACATCACTGTGTAAGGGTGATTTGAATAGGAGATTATTCTCCAAAGATGGTGTATGGGGAACATAATACTGTGTAAGGAGGTTGTTTGGGGACATCATTTGCCATGGGGGCTGTGTGGGGACATAATTGTGAAAGGGGGCTGTGTGAGGGATATTATTCTCCAAGTTACCTGTGTGGAGACTTCATTCTCCATGGGGGCTGTTTGGGGACATAATTGTGTAAGGAGGCTGTGTAGGTGACTTTATTTTCCAACGTGGCTGGGTGGGGAACATAATAATGTATAAGGGAGCTATGAGTCTGCGAGTCACAGACTGCAGACTTGTAGTTTTAGACCGGACAACCCCTTTAATCACAGTCAGGCCTGCTGTTCTCCAGCATGTGTTATCCACTGGAGAGCAGAATGTTTGGCAATACATGTCTCACACTGAGCCTGTAAGCTATTGTGGGGGCATGCTCTTTTTCCTCCAGTGTGTTGCTGACTTCTTATAATTGGTCAGCATCAGAAAGAGGAAGAATTACATGCCTCTAGAAAAATCTGTCTGGTAATGCCCAGTTGGACTTAATAAAAATAACCGTTTAAGTGCCAAATACTTTGATTGCTAATATCTCTGCAACAGAGTGGCAAATTAAAACAAAAATGTCTGATTCTGCTCTGTAGCCACTATTATATAGTGTGTCCAGATCAACATGAAAACTTTGGTGAAAGGTCCTCTTTAAATGAGCGCTGACCTACTTGTATACTGTCAGTCGGCAGAAATGTGCCAGTGTAAATGTTTTTTTATTTTATAGTTTGTCAGTGGATTGCACATACAAGGATGTATGTGTTATAAAGTAAGTTTTCAAATGTATTGTAACCCAATATTAAATCATTAGTGCCCAGACCTTGTGTATCAACTCAGATATACAGCATACATTACCAAAAGTATCATATAAGATGTCATAGATGTATAAGCTACTGTGTCTTTAAAAGCCGGTAATTGTATAGCTCCCCAGGAGAGGAGGTTGACAGAAATGACATCAAGTCTTTTAGTAGAGGGGTAATTTGATCCTTTTGAAACCTCTTTGTTCCTGTGGTGCGGGACCCTCCTTCTTGACTAGCTGGAGTTTTGATATAAACAGTATAACTCTGCTGTGTTTTACAGAAAGCTGTGACTGCAGGGGCCGTGGATCGTCTAACGGACACATCAAAGTACACGGGATCACACAAGGAACGTTTTGATGAGAGTGGCAAAGGCAAAGGCATAGCAGGACGTGAAGAACTGACTGATAACTCCGGATACGTTGGGGCATATAAGGGAGAAGGGTCGTACGAGAAGAAAGTCAAGGAGTAACTCAAGAACAATTGATGGAATAATACGTGAACGGACCCTAAAAAACATCAGGTAATGTCCCAAAATCCACTAGGATGAAACAGTTAATTATTTAGTATCTAAGACATGCATCGTCCTTAGCTTACATTAACCTGTCAATAATACACCATCAAATGTGAAATGGGATCCTCTCATTTTTTCTAGGTCATATGAGACATGTTATTCTATCCCAGAACTGAGCAAGTGGCACACTGTGTCTTTTCTTCTTCTAGGAGCATGCAGACTGCTCATCTAGATAGACTGTTCCTGTGTCTCTGATTAGCCGGAGCACATGTATATGGAGCCCGTTCACAATGTTCAGAACGTTGTACTTTAGAGCCACAGCAGGCGCTCTGTGGACCTCTATGTGATCTGTAGATTTGATTTGCCGCTATATTACATCTCTATATACTGTAACTTGTAGTTTTTAAAAAGCTATAATACAACTGTGTGCATGAGACCCGAAGAAATGTCACACAATTTTCCAAAGAATACATAACTTTTTTTTTTCAATGGCATTAGTAAGCATAATGACTATTCTTTGCAATACCAAGGTATCCTATATCTCTTTACAGTGGTCAGAGATTCATTTTTCTGTTAATCCCTTGCACAGGCATAGTAATATTATAAAATTGTGGCTCCCTTCAACCACTACAATAGACAGACCCGTACTTGTCACTAGGCACCAGATTGTAAGGGTCGGGGCCTAGATCAAGATAAAAAAAAATTCTTTAAATCTCCCTCCTTTAACAAAACCGGAGTCTTTCTGGAAGGGGTGAGGGAGCTCCGCATTCATTTGTATTCATAAATGAACCTCTGGACTTCCAGGGTCAGTGGAACAATCAGCTCCCTGACCTGATGTGCTGCAGCGTGCACACGCAGCGCAATGAGGTATCATCATCATGCTGCCGACATATTGCAGAGTGTCGCGAAGAAGGACGAGCCTGGAGCAGAGCTAAAGGCTAAAGATACTGGGAGGTAGCTTGAGTGGGAACTCAGCTTGGAGTATGGGATGTGGGAGCATCGATATGGAAAATAGGGTTGGAAGGCTTGCAATGGAAAATGGAGGGGGGATCAGTATATGGAAAATTGAGGTGGGTTCAGTATGGAAAATGGGGGGCTTGGTATAGAGACTGGAGGGGGTCATTATGGAGAATGGAAGGGGGTACAGTATGGAGAAGAGGGGGCATGATATGTACAATGAGGGGGGCTTGGTATGGAGAATGATGGAGTTTCGGTATGGAGAATGGTGTTGCATTGGGGGCACGGATTGAAGGGAGGTTCAATATGGAGAATGGAGGGGTTCTCGGTATGTAGAATGGAGGAGTGGCTCAGTATTACGAATGGAGGGGATTTGGAATGGTGGTGAGCTTGGTATGGAGAATAGGGTGGCATGGAGGACTAGGTATCGAGAAGGGGTGGCGTGAGGGTGCTCAATATGGAGAATGGAGGGGGCTTACAATGGAGAGGGTGCTCATTATGGAGGAAGGGCTCAGTATGGAGGAGTGGCATGGGGCGACTCAGTATGGAGAATAGGTGGCAAGGAGGCTTGGTTTGGAGACTGGAGGGGGCTCGGTCTATAAAATGGGGACTTGGTATAGAGAATGAGGTGGCATGATAGGGCAAGGTATGGGGTAGCATGAAGGGGCTTGGTATGGAGAATGGCGTAGCATGAAGGGCTCAGTAGGGAAAGTGGGGTAGCATGAGGGGGCTCGGTGTGGAGAATGACTGTTGGATTGATGCATTACTGTACTTCTGGATGTTGTGATGTATTACTGATGTATTACTGTTCTGACTGAGATTCTGGTGATGTATTATGTACTGACGGTTCTGATGATGTGGTCGCGTAGATGTTGTATTCTTTAGTTTATTTGACTTGACACTAAAATATTATAGGGTGAATGTGCTGGACTAAAATACAGCTGTCTGAATGTCTTTCAGCCAAACAAGTAAATGACTAGATCCCCTATGCACTGTAGACAGCTGTCCAATCGTTTGGCCGACAGCTATTTCATCTGGCTCTTCCATATCCAGGACCAGTAGCTCTCATTCTGTCAAGTGTGCATGTGTTCTGTATGAGAGCCGCTGCTAGACATACCTGGCAGCAGATTATCAATTAGAGAACAAACGGATCTACAGTCCAAAATTGGACATGCTGGATCCTTATCTCCCCTGACAACCATCAGTTAGAGGCCCCCATACACATTAGACTTTCAGTAGAACCTAAAAACCAAAGACAGAAACATAATGACTAAATACCCTGCAGCAAATAAATAAATAGCACAGTGCATGAAAATAATATACGGTACTTAGTTAACATGTTTTTTGATAAAAACATGCGAAAACCATCCCACCTCTTCACAGAGACCGTAATTTGGACAGTCCTAATGCTAATATTAATAACCTTACCATTTGTCAAGTGACATATATGTGGATAAGGGCTGAGAAGGACTGAGCCCAACTAGTGGACACACAGCCATGGGCGACCACATCAATATAATGCCCAGCAGAAAAAAACCCAAAGATATGAACTGGGATATAAACTGGTGTGCATGCAGCGTGTAAGCGCATGTTCACACTGGCCACTGAACAAAAAAAAAAACAAAGACAGAAACATAATGATTAAATACCCAGCAGTAAATACGGTAAATAGCACAGTGCATGAAAATAATATACGGTACATAGTTAACATGTTTTTTGATAAAAAAAATGCGAAAGCTATACCACCTTTTCACGGTGACCGTAATTGGGATAGTCCTCCTAACTCTAATACTAACACCCTTACCATTTGTCAAGTAATATGCATGTGGATAATGGCTGAGAAGGACTGGGCCCAACTAGAGGACACACAGCAATGGGAGACCACATCAATATAATGCCCAACTCAAAGGAGAGGCAGGCCACATCTTTATATGCATGTGATGCATATAAAGCAGACTGGTGAGAGCCGAGTAAACCTTATTTAACCCGAAGTGTCCCATGTTATAAAGACATGACACTTATTCAAACCTAACACTTTTTTCTTTTAATGGGTGAAGGTTGGTCACAGCCAAAGGGGCGTGCACAGCACGTGAGTATCAAAAACCACAGGTAAGGCACTATTGGCCAGCTGAACTCCGACTTCGTACATACAAAAAACTCTTTATGGTATAACAATAGACCGCCCAGGAGGAGCAAAGTATTTATTCCGCGCTCCTACCCCCACCCATTTGATACAAGGCCTGCTCAATACCATTCTGTAGACCAGAGATGAAATATCCAAACCTATCTCCTTGAGATGAACACCATCAGGCAACATCAGACTAGAATTGTCTCCTCCAGCTGATGATGTCTGGCTTTAAAACGTGTAAAGCGTGACATGCGCGTGTCAAGCGTGCGGCTAGAGCGCACTACAGCCACCGCATCTCTCGAACCTTGCCATGCAACACGAGAAATGACCTCTGACCAGACCAGGGTTAGTTCTGGGAAGAAGCCATGAAATTTATCAACATCCGAACGCATCATAGTGAGGAGTTTGGCTAGGTGGAAAGAGCAAAGAATATTCTTGCCCGCATGGATAACTAAGATTACGGGAGAGGAAGCGACCTGAGAGATACGGACAACTTCAGGGAGAACATGAGACCTGGTCAACCCCCGACTCCTCTCCAGAAGCCATCGATGCCGTGAAAACCAAGACCTCTTCCACCCGGCTGACGTTCTGCCCTTTGTGACACCCAGAAAATGTATGAGTAACCCAGAATCCACACGACGGGTTTTGCGCCTCCTGAAAAAACAAAAGCTAAAGTTAATGGATTAATAAATCTGGTCTGATGTACCTGGCAAAACAGGAGGAACACCATCTACCAATGCGCTGAATTTCAGGGTTAGACAAACTAGCGAGGGCCGCTTCCGTAACCGCTCCAATCCTAAATGAGTGGGTACCAAACTCCCTAGGAGGGAGGCCCATATAAAGTAAGGATTTACAAAAGAGGGACTGAAACTGAAAAACTGTCAGAGGAGAAGCATCCTCATGAGGGAAAAAAGCCCCACCACAACGGCGGACTGCTAAAGGGCACATGGGACCAGGAATAGCAAAAAGAGCAAATTGAAATAGGCCGTCTGCTCTCTTTATGTCTGTGCCCCCTTCTCCAACCCTTAATGGCCTAACAAATGATAGAAACCTTGCTAACATCTGTCCAACCAAAAAGGCGAAAATAGAAGGCCAAACCAGATATGTGGTTTTGAGCAACTGCCCCAGATACCCCCATGCTTTGAAGGTGAAGTAAGTAATCAATGGTAACTTCCAAAAGGGTGTCATGGGATGACAATATCGGCCTATACCAATATACCATTCCCTCCACGCCTTACCGTAAGAACGCCATGTAGACGGAGCGACCTAGGATCTCACCAGGTCCATTAATCATCCGCCACCACTTGCCGTATGAGGGACGGCCAAGGGTGCCCCTCCACTTTGGCTGCAGGCAAATAGTTTCAAAATTTCCGACAATCAAAATGAGAAAGAGAGTCAGCGATTACATTGTTGGTACCTGGGATGTGGCGACCTCTAAACCAGATGTTAAAATTTAAACATTATAAAACCAAGAACCTAAGTAGCTTGATGACTGGGGGATGAGGATGGCAAAGTGATTTATGGAGTATACCACACTCATGTTGGCCATCCAAAAACAAATTTGTCTATCCTGGAGAGAGGAACCCCAGTTGGCAAAAACCATGACAATGGGAAATAATTCAAACAAAGTAAGATTTTTTACCCAGCCTGAGGAGAGCCAGGACTCCGGCCAATGTTCTGCACACCATTGATCCCCGAAAAT
Source organism: Oophaga sylvatica (assembly GCA_033576555.1). Taxonomy (NCBI): domain Eukaryota; kingdom Metazoa; phylum Chordata; class Amphibia; order Anura; family Dendrobatidae; genus Oophaga; species Oophaga sylvatica. The sequence continues at coordinate 726,324,881 of JARQOD010000001.1, forward strand.
AACACCGAAACCTGAGGACCTGGAGGCATCGGAAAAAAGGGGGAGAGATCCACATTAGTCACTTCCGGGGACTGAAAACACATGTGACATTATAGGACAAGAGGAACTTTCCAGACCTGCAAATCAGCTTGTAATTATGGTTTTATCCGAATTTTATGGTGGGTGATACCTCTGGTTGACAGGGACAGACGTCTTGAAAAGAAATTCTTCCCATGGGCATTACACAGCATGCGTATGTGAGAGGACCCAACAACGACTGCATCTGTCGTAACGTGACTTTTCGGACGGAGCAAAAACCTTCAATCAGGGAAAGCAATTTTGAAATTTTTTCAGAAGGTAGCTGAAAAACCATTGCAGTGGAATCAATCTCAATCCCTAAAAAGGATAGTATGGTGGAAGGACCAACAATTTTCTCAGTGGAATCAGGAACACTGAAATGTGCCATGAAGAAACGGAAGTTGTCCAATAAAATCTGACAGGACCTGGAATCCTTTGGACCCACAAACAGAAAATCATCAAGATAATGGATAATCGCTGGGGAACCGGTCTCATATTTGACTACCCACTCTAGGAAAGAACTGAATAATAAAATAATAGTAAGAAATAGAACAACCCATAGGCAAACTTGTGTCGTAATAATAATAAGAACCATTTACAAAGCAACCCAAAAGATGATGATAATCCGGATGAATTAGCAAGAGACGGAAATCAGACTCAATATCTGATTTTGCCATTAAGGCCTCAGGGCCAGCCTCGCATATCAAAGTGATAGCCTGATCAAAGGAAACCTATATGACCGTTGTGTTGCTTTCCAAAATGCCATAATTTTCAGATGATCCTTTAGGGTTGGAGAGGTATTGAATTAGTCGAAACTTGCCGGTATCTGTTATGTTTCGGTAACTGAGGAGAAATAGCAAAAAATAGCAAAAGCGGTAATACACCAGAGAGGCTGGAACCTATTGGATTGCAGTAACCTGAACTAACCACACAACTAGAAATAGCCGTGGAGCGTTCCTACGGTGATCCTAGACGCCTCGTCACAGCCTGAGAGATAACTACACCTAAAGGCAGAAAGATGAACGCTATCTGCCCCGGAGCAGATCCCCAAAGAAAATAGGAAGCCCCCAAACATGTAATGGCGGTTAGACAAGAAGAAAGCACGGACACAGACAGAAAATAGAATGAGCAAACGCTGGGGCCCAATCTGTCTAGACAGAAAAGTACAGGAAAGAATTCTGACTGCAATCCAAAAAAACCCTAACAAAAATACCAACACTTTTTATTGTCAAAAAAACCTGAGATCACACGATCTCATCCACCTAAATCAGATCTCTGGTGTAACAAAACGCTATTCAGCAAATAAAAAGTAACAAAGGCGCAAAGCAAAAGTGCTTTTCGAGGGTGAAACCCGGAATTGCAGAAAAATGGAGACATCAAGGTGGCAGAGCTAGCTCTATTATTAAGAGCAAACTTAGCCAAAGGCAAAAAAGACACCCAGTCATCTTGATCAGCAGACACAAAACATCTCAAATAAGTCTCCAAGGTCTGGTTTGTTCTTTCAGTTTGTCCATTGGTCTGAGGGTGAAATGCAGAGGAGAAAGACAACTGAACACCAAGTTTAGAACAAAATGTCCTCCAAAATCTGGAAACAAACTGGACTCCTCCCCTGTCAGACACAATGTTCTCCGGAATGCCATGTAACCGAACCACATGCTGAAAGAACAAAGGCACCAACTCGGAGGAGGAAGGCTACTTAAGTAATGGCACAAGATGTATCATCTTGGAAAATCTATCACAGATTACCCAGATAACGGTCATTCTCTGAGAGACAGGAAGGTCAGAAATAAAATCCATAGAAATATGGGTCAATGGCCTCTTGGGTACAGGTAATGGCATTAACAAACCACTAGAACGAGAGCAAGGCTTGGAACGAGAGCAAGTCCCACAGGACTGCACAAAGTCCCTGATGTCACGAGACAAAGTAGGCCACCAAAAGGAGCAACTCACCAAGTCTCTGGTACCAAAAATCCCGGGATGACCAGCCAACGCGGAACAATGAATATCAGACATCACACTCTTTTTCCACTGGTCTGGAACAAACAACTTCCCAACAGGGCAGCGCTCAGGTTTATCCTCCTGACACCCTTCCAGAGCCAGTCTCAAATTGGGCGAAATGGCGGAAAGAACCACACCCTCTTTCAAAATAACAGCAGGATCAGATAACTCAGGAGAATCTGCAAAGAAACTCCTCGAGAGGGCATCCGCCTTGACATTCTTAGTGCCAGGAAGAAAAGAAACCACAAAATTAAAACGTGTGAAAAACAAGGCCCACCTGGCTAGGATTAAGTCGCTTGGCTGATTCGAGATAAACCAGCTTCTTATGGTCCGTGAGGACCACCACCTGATGTTTGACTCCTTCCAGCCAATGTCTCCACTCTTCAAAGGCCCACTTCATGGCCAATAACTCCCGATTACCCACGTCATAATTACGTTCAGTTGGAGAAAATTTTCGAGAGAAAAAGGCACAAGGGTTACTCTTAGAGGTCTCTGGATCCCTTTGGGACAAAACGGCACCTGCCCCAATCTCAGAGACATCAACCTCCACCTGAAACGGTAGAGAAACATCAGGCTGCCGTAGAACAGGAGCAGAAATGAATCTCTGCTTAAGTTCCTGAAATGTAGCAACTGCCTCAGGAGGCCAATTCACCACATCGGAACCCTTTTTGGTCAAATCAGTTAATGGTTTAACAATACCTGAGAAATTACCAATAAATTTACGATAAAAATTGGCAAAACCCAAAAATCTTTGAAGAGCCTTCAATGAAGTAGGTTGAACCCAATCACACATGGCCTGAACCTTGACCGGGTCCATTTCAATAACAGACGGAGACAAAATGAATCCCAGAAATGAGATCTTCTGTACGCCAAAAACACACTTTGATCCCTTCACATACAGTGCATTCTCTCTCAAAATCTGGAACACAGTCCGAACATGTTTCACATGAGAGTCCCAGTCATTGGAAAAAATCAAGATATCATCCAAATAAACAATCAGAAATTTATCCACAAAATCCCTGAAAATATCATTCATGAAGGATTGGAAGACGGAAGGGGCATTAGTAAGCCCAAAAGGCATCACTAGGTACTCAAAATGCCCCTCTGGGGTATTAAACGCCGTCTTCCATTCATCCCCGTGCTTAATGCGAATAAGGTTATACGCCCCCCTGAGGTCAAGCTTGGTAAACCAACTAGCACTTTTCACTCTGGAAAATAGGTCAGAAATCAAAGGTAACGGATATTGATATTTAACAGTGATCTTATTCATGAGGCGATATAATCAATACACGGCCTCAATGAACCATCCTTTTTGGCCACAAAGAAAAAAACGGCGCCCAAGGGTGAAGAGGATGGTCTGATATGACCCTTCTCCAATGACTCCTTGATATAATATCGCATAGCATCGTGTTCAGGTACAGATAAATTAAAAAGGCGACCTTTGGGAAATTTACCACCAGGCACTAATTCAATAGCGCAATCATAGCTCCTGTGAGGGGGCAAGGATGCAGATTTACTTTCACTAAACACATCAGAAACATCAGTCAAAAAGTCAGGGACATCCTGAGACTGGGGAGAGGCAGAAAAAACAGGAGTGTCAGTATTAACACATTGGCAGCCCCAACTGGTCACAGACACAGATTTCCAATCCAAAACAGGATTATGAGACTGTAACCAAGGGAAACCTAGTACAATAATGTCATGCAGATTATGCAGCACCAGAAATTTGCAACTCTCCTGATGATCTGGTTCAACCCTCATTATCACCTGAGTAGAAAACTGGGGTTTATTCTCCGCCAAAGGGGTAGAATCAATGCCCAGTAGGGGAATAGACTTCCACAGGGGTATCATGGGAAACCCACAACTTTTGGCAAAGTCAAAATCCATCAGGTTAATAGCTGCTCCTGAATCAACAAAAGCCTGAGCAGAAAATGTGGACAGGGAGCAAATCAGGGTAACAGTCAACAGAAATTTAGTCTGAACACTACCCAAGACAACTGAGCGTGCAAAACGTCTTCCCCACTTAGGGCAGACAGAAATAGCATGGGAAACGTCACCACAGTAGAAACATAACCCATTGCGCTTACGAAACTCATGACGCTGAGCCCCAGAAGTCACTCCATCACACTGCATGGGCTCAGGAGCTGGTCACAAGGCAACACTATCTCACGCATACCTCTGCGCTCACGCAAACGTCTGTCAATTTGAATAGCCAAAGACATAGAATCATTGAGACCAGAGGGAACAGGGAATCCCACCATAACGTCCTTTACTTTTTCTGACAGACACTTTCGAAAAAGGGCTGCCAAAGCATCATCATTCCATTTGGTCAGGGCTGCCCACTTTCGAAATTTCTGACAGTACAACTCAGCGTCTTCAAGACCCTTATTTAATGCCAACAAGATCTTTTCAGCTTGATCAGTGACATTAGGTTCATCGTACAATAACCCCAGAGCCTGAAAAAATACATCAATATCATTCAAAACAGGATCCCCAGGTGTCAGGGAAAAAGCCCAATCCTGAGGGTCGCCACGCAGCAGGGAGATGACAATTTGAACCTGCTGTGCCGCGTTCCCTGAGGACTTAGGCTTTAAGGCAAAAAACAACTTACAGTTATTTCTGAAATTCAGAAATTTAGATCGATCCCCCAAAAACAAATCTGGCATGGGGATCCTAGGTTCCACAACCGGTAACCCAGCAAGATAGGTAGCAATACTCTGAACATCAGTGGCAAGCTGATCCACACGGCCAGACAACTGTGCAAACTCCATTGAGAGAAAAAAAAAAAATTCCTCCTCAGCACCCAGAGAAAAGAGGGGAAAAAAATGCAACAAACAGAGTTTCCTTATTACTATTTTCCCCTTCTGTGAGTACCATACAATTTTCAGTTTTTGGGCCGGTTATACTGTTATGTTTCGGTAACTGAGGAGAAATAGCAAAAAATAGCAAAAGCGGTAATACACCAGAGAGGCTGGAACCTATTGGATTGCAGTAACCTGAACTAACCACACAACTAGAAGTAGCCGTGGAGCGTTCCTACGGTGATCCTAGACGCCTCGTCACAGCCTGAGAGATAACTACACCTAAAGGCAGAAAGATGAAAGCTATCTGCCCCGGAGCAGATCCCCAAAGAAAATAGGAAGCCCCCAAACATGTAATGGCGGTTAGACAAGAAAAAAGCACGGACACAGACAGAAAATAGAATGAGCAGTGTCACCAGCAAAGCACCCCCACATCATCACACCTCCTCCATGCTTCACAGTGGGAACCAGGCATGTAGAATCCATCCGTTAACCTTTTCTGCGTGCAAAGCAGTAATCAAAGCAAAAGGTGGCTACTTTGAAGAACCTAGAATATAAGACATATTTTCAGTTGTTTCACACTTTTTTGTAAAGTGTAATGTATAATTCCACATGTGTTAATTCATAGTTTTGATACCTTCAGTGTGATTCTACAATTTTCATAGCCATGAAAATACAGAAAAATCTTTAAATGAGAAGGTGTGTCCAAACTTTTGGTCTGTACTGTATATGAACATTTTCAAGTAGCGCTCTGGGTGCTTTTGGCCCATGACGCATCCCATAATGAACATTGCCTGTAAACAATTATTAATCGTTTTTGCGACTTTCGGTTTGCGTTCAATCGGTCTATACGAATGTTGTCATTCTTTATCGACCGTGAGCTGGTCAGGGGACACAAGGGCCCAATTATTGAGATAATTGTTTGCCTAAATTTTGTTAACAGTCTCTTCATCTAAATGAGACCCAAGTGGGGATATACCGCATAAAAATACATCCTTATGTATAGTTGTGCTCAAAAGTTTACATACTCCGGCAGAATTTTTGCTTTCTTGGCCTTTTTTCAGAGAATATGAATGATAGCACCAAAACTTTTTCTCCACTCATAGTTTTTTTAAAACTCTTTTTATTGAAAGATACCGCAGACTAGGATAACAAACGTGACAAAACAGTATAAAGTCCAAATAATCCAAATAGCCACCGTTCACAGTGACATAGATATGATATCACTCTTTCAATAATATAATAAACAAAATGAAAGAAACATAGTATTTAACATAATGCACTGTACCAAGCATTGCACTTCCTAACCAACATGTTCTGTATAGGAGTTTTGAGCTCGTACCAGGTCAGATTATAATGGACACATATTCCTAAGCCCACACAAATCAACACCTTCATGGTCTGAAAGGGATATACAGTATATCAGGGACTATATCGCGAGATCGAGGAGACCATAGCATTAGTAGCCAAGTGCGTCATGGGCGAATTACACCACCTTTCCCAAATCTTATGGAACTTCTGGGGACATCCTCTGTTCCTATATAATACGTTTTCATAAGGAATTAGATCATTCACTAATTTTTTCCACTTGTTAATCGAAGATTTCCCCTCCAACCATCTCAACGCTACTGCTTTCCTAGCCATAAATAGAACTTCCCGAAGAAATATTCTATCATGATGGACCCACATTTCTTCATCCACGGCACCCAGGATACACAACTCCGGATTACATTCAATTGATATCCCAATTATCTGCTCCAATGTAGCTATGAAATCAGTCCAATATCTTCGTATAATTCTACAGCTCCAAATAAGGTGCCAGAAATCTACCCCTCGATTCCCCACACATATGACATTCATCAGTTGCCCCCTTACCAAATTTATGTAGTCTACTTGGGTCAGATAAGACTGGTGAAGAATATACAATTGGATTTGCTTGTTATTTGCAGCTGGTGACACCATCATATGTGCCTCTAGGGCGTCATTCCATTGCTCATCAGTGATAGAGGGTATTAAGTGCCGCCATTTACTTTCTACAGTAAGCTGAGTGGATGCAATTTTAGAGTTTAATAAAAAGAGGATATCACACCTGTGGGTCCCTGAGTTGCTAATATTCCTATCAGTGGGTATTTAGATATTCTCATTCTAGGAAACGGGAACTGATACATTATGGCGTGTCTCAGCTGCAGATATCTATAAAAGTCTCAATGGGGAACTCGAAATCTTACATGAATTTGTTCAAACGGTAATAGAGTTTCATTTTCAAAAATCTAATTGAGTGTTGTTATTCCATTCTGTTTCCAGAAACTTGGATCCTGTAAATTTTGAAGGTGCGGGAACTCGGGATTATCCCATATCTGAATTTCTCCAAGCTGATCAGTGAACTTCATAATACGTTTACTTTCTTGCCAGACTTGTATCGCTAAACTGTGCGCAAATAATAACTCCTGGGGTGGTCTGTATGAGCCCTCCATTATTGCCCACAGTGTATGCCCACCCAAAAAATGCATGAGATGAGCCTCTGCATTATTGAGTTCATCCCGAATTAACCAATGTTTTAAGTAACGTAGTTGACCAGCTAGATAATACAAATATAAGTCGGGGACCACGTATCCACCCTGGTTTTTGGACCTCTGCTGGGATACAATACTTAATTTAGGTCTGGACGAACCCCATATAAATGCTGCCATCATACTATGCATTTTCCTGAAGAAACTCTTAGGGACCCTTATTGATGTATGCTCCAGCATATATAAGCACTTTGGGAAGAATTATAATTTTTATTAATCCAATTTTGCCCGCAACAGATTGGAGAAGTCGGGACCATATCTCAAACTTTTTCCTCCTCATATCCGCTAACGGGTATATATTCTCTTTAAGGTCACCAATCGGATTATGATTAATTGTGATACCTAAATACTTAAATTTTTGTACTACCTGTAAACCACATAACACAGGTACATTCATGTTATCTACTAGCGGCATAATCACAGATTTACTCCAATTAATTTTAAGACCCAATAGTTCCCCAAAACGATTGATAAGGTCAATTGCCCTTGGAAGAGATTGCTGTACTTTATCCAGAAAGAGTACCAGATCATCAGCATATAATCCCATTTTATTCACCCTAGAATTTATATTAATTCCCTCCACCACAGGATCCTGCCTAATCTCAAGTGCATTTTGTTCAATCGCTAGAGCAAAGAGCATTGGGGATAGTGGGCAGCCCAGTCTACTGTAGTTCCTCTACCTAGATCAAAATACTCTGATAGCAAGCCATTAACAAAGATAAAAGCTCTGGGCATATGATAAAGCAGTTCAATCCACATACGAAATTTATCAGAGAAACCAAATTTCAGAAGCACATGCTGCAAGAATTTCCACTCCATGGAATCAAAAGCATTTGCAGTATCTAAAGAGGCTATCGCCCAAGGTTTCTTATATTTGTGTCCTATCTGCATTAGAACCTGCACCCTTCTAATGTTAGAGGAGGTGGATCTTCCTGACATAAAGCCAAATTGATCTTCATGTATTATGTTTAATATTACTGCTTTAAGTCTATTAGCTATAAGTCTAGTGAGTATTTTGTAGTCTGTATTAAGCAGAGATATGGGACGATAAGAGCCACACTCCTCAGCAGGTTTATCTGGCTTTGGTATCACCACTATAGTGGCATGATAAAAGGATTGGGGAAGCGAGTGTCTTGCAAGTGCTTCGGAAAGGGTTTGCAACAGAACCGGCCCCATCTGATCGATGTATCTTTTATATAATTCTATGGGCATGCCATCAGGGCCTGGAGTTTTCCCATTAGAGAGAGACATGGTAGCTTCTCAAATCTCTTCCAATGTGATATCTCTATCCAAGAACGCCCGAACCCCATCAGAAAGTCTGGGAAACTCTATATGATCTAAGTATTTGTCAATTTCTTCTATAGTATGGTTCAGTTGCGAGTCATATAACTCTCTGAAATATTCTTCAAATCTATTTGCAATTTGGTCAGATTTAAGTAGCGGAGTTCCCTCCCTTGTATTAATAGCCAGAATAGATGGAGACATTTGATTTTGTTGGACTATGTATGCCAAGAATTTACTCGACTGGTTACCTAATTCAAAATAAGTCTGTTTAGAGAAAAAAAGTTTTCTCTGGGCTTTTTCCTGCAAATGTATCAGATTCTCCCTCCCCTTACCAAGCCATCTATGCAATGAATCATCAGAGGGGTTATTGATATATTCAGGTTCCAACAATTTACATTCCTCAGCAAGTCTCTGCTCCCATATACAGGATTCCCTTTTAATATATGAAATTGTAGACGTAATACATCCCCTCAAGTATGCTTTACGTGTGTCCCATACCACCAATCTATCGGGGAACTCAGCATGGTCTGTTATAAATACCTCTAATTGGTCTATTATTCAATCTTATTCCCCTATGAGGGATAGCCAAAATGGATGTATGCGGAATCTCTTGGGTCTGTCAGGGCACATCACCAATGGAGTATGATCTAATACTGCCCTAGGAAGGTACTCAATTCCACGCAAATCCTATAGTACAGATAGTACAGCATTATGTCCAAAAGCATGATCAATTCTGGACAAACAACGAGCAGCCGACGTGTAGCAGGAGAATTTTTTCTTAAAAGGATGCTGTTGTCTCCACAAATCAACCCAACTCATCTCCGTTATAAAAGCCTCCAATACAGTAGTGCCCTGGTTACTAGGCCTAGAGTTTTCTGCACTCATTCAATCCAAATAGGTGTTAAGAACCATATTAAAGTAACCCATGCATAACATCTTAGCATCAGGATACTGTGATACAAAAATCGCAGCCTGTCAGAGTACATCCATTTTGGAAGGTGGCGGGTTATAAATATTAAGCAACACATAAGGCACCATATCTATAAATGCATAAATGAAAATAAATCTACCTTCCGGGTCTCTCTTAACCATTTGAACCGACCACCGCAAAGACCTATGTATCATAATGACCACCCCCCTAAAATAGGACGTGTGTGTAGCATGCTACTGCCATTGTATCCAAGGTTTACTCATCTTGGACACAGTGTCTGGTGTTAGGTGGGTTTCTTGAATGCAGACTATCTGCGCTTGTGTTTTACGTATTTGAGAGAACACCGTATTCCGTTTTCTAGAGATCCACAATCCCCTAATGTTCCACAAAAGGAGTTTAAGTGATGCCATGTAGGCTTCGTAGAAACTTTTTATACAGGATAATATTCACTTCTAGAATGTTCAGCTCCATTACATACAAATCATTCCTGGACAGTAAAGCATAGGTGCAATGCTGGTCCTTAACTGAATTTCCAAGTAAAGAAAAAACACATTGACCAATAATGGACTTTAATGTACAACAACAGATTCCCATGAACTTCTCTAAACTGAAGCATAGGCATAATTAGAATTCTCACACTCTCTTCCACCAATCCGAACCACCAATAACAGATATATCGGATATATCGCATACTTTTAAAATAAATTCCCAACTCCCCCTCTCCCCCACCCCCTCCCCTCCAGAGAGATACACACAAAATTATTGGTCCGATCACTTAGTTTTTACTAAGGTAACCAAGTTCTCGGACCAGAAAGCATGGCATTAGCGCCCCAGAGATGAACGCCCCGTCATACCTCCATTGCAAATTCTTCAGCCTCTCTCAGCACTTCACAATCCCACAGGGTAGTATGATCAGAAGGGGGGGGAGTCGTAACAACATCAGTTTAACCAAAATATCAGTCTTTTAACAATTCAGTATAGAAATAAGCAGTAATAAAGGTGTAACAGTTAATCATTGCAGTACCCAGTCCAGGCATGAACATAAGTATTGCAAGAGATCAAGAACAATAGTACACTAAGGGAAAGTCAATAATTACCATCAGGAGTGTAAATACCAATGCATACAACGAGTTTTATCATAGTAATATATACTATTATTGCTACTTCTGGCTTTTTTCTCTCTTGGAGATCCACTTCTCTGCTTCCATCGGGTTCTGAAAGAAAGTTACCTTCTCACCATCTACAACCCTAAGCCTGGCTTAGTACGCCATTGAATAAATCACATTAGAGTTTTTCAGACGCCTTTTAACTGATGCAAATGAAGGGCTTCGCTTTTGCAAATCTGCTGAAAAATCCGGAAACAGCATCACAATAGTATTTTCATACTTAATTATTTGGGCCTTTCGTGCCAATTGTAGGATATAGTATCGGTCTTTCCAGTTGAGGAATCTAGCCAGTAGGGGTCTTGGAGGCGCCCCCGGAGGATTTGGTCTCCCAGGTACACGGTGCGCCCTTTCCACACCATACACAGAGAAGAAGGTGGCTTCCGGAAGTAAAGTATGGATCCATCTTTCCACAAAGTCACTCGGATTGTTCCCTTCAGCCCTCTCCGGCAATCCAATGATACGGATGTTATTTTGCCTCAATCTATTTTCCAGGTCGTCTTGCTTTTGTACACATAACTCCAAATTTTGTTGTAGCACTCTGATCCTCTCAGGCAAAGTTGCGGTTTGGTCCTCGAGGTTTGAAATTCTATCCTCCGCCTGTCGGACTTTCTCTCCCAAATTTGACATAACATTGCGGAGGAGGTCCTGGGGGTCCTGTAGACTCTGTGAATCAGGTAGATTTGAGAAAGTCTCTGGGCTTCCCACAGTGACAACCTAGGAACATTTGCTAGAATCTCCTCCCATTGCTCTCTTGTTATAGGGCCCACCTCCGACACCCACCTAGAGCAAACCTTTATAGGGGCCTCTCCAACTGGTTTATTATCATATGTTTATATATACTGAATACATACCCTTTTTGTGGGTCGCAGAAGTTAACATATCCATTAGGGGATGATGCTGTATCCTCAAATCTGTGTTTCCCTGTGTAGCCAGGGCATGTCTGATTTGTAAATACTGATAGAAACAGGTATGTGATCAGCCAAAATCTTCTTGAAGTTGTTGGTGTACAATAATAAATTATATTGTGGTACCGTGTTAGCCAGAAAAATCGATGTGAATACTTTTCCGTCCAATTATGACAAGAGCATTCTTAAGGTGATACCTTTATTGGCTAACCAGAAAATTATATGTTCGCTAGCTTTCAGAGCTCAAAGGCTCCTTCTTCAGGCAAGATTACATTTGGAATAATAAGAAAGACACATTAGATGCTTACTATAGTAGGAAATTTGTTCAAGACCTGGGAGGTGTGATGCCTTCAAAAGATAAGCAAAGGAAATCTTTTGAAGGCATCACACCTCCCAGGTCTTGAACAAATTTCCTACTATAGTAAGCATCTAATGTGTCTTTCTTATTATTCCAAATGTAATCTTGCCTGAAGAAGGAGCCTTTGAGCTCTGAAAGCTAGCGAACATATAATTTTCTGGTTAGCCAATAAAGGTATCACCTTAAGAATGCTCTTGAAGTTGTTGGAAACTTTTAAAAGTAGAATTGTTATACAACTGGTCAATCATACATATACTCTTTCGCTCCCAGTTGGAGAATCTCCCCAGTTTAAACAACTCACTATATTTGGGATTGTTCCAGATCGGTGTATATTTTGTACATCCTGAGATGTCCATGTATTTCTTGCCCCTATCCCATACCTTGTACATTAATGCTAAAGTGGGGGCAAGGGGTCCCGAGCCAGGCAAAGCTCCCGCCTCCAAAAAGCACATTAGCAGCATCCATCCCGAATATTGCACCAAAATATCACCTACTTTCCCCATATTTTCTTTACTACCCCAACCTTGGAAGTGTAACTGAGATGAAATAAAGTACATCCATGGGTCAGGGATCGCTAATCCACCATCATCTGTATCACACTGAGAAGTCAACAGTTTAATTTGAACTCTCCGTTTTCGCCATATTAACTCTCTAAAAATGGTTTGTATCTTACGGAACACTATTCAAGGATTTCTGCATGGTCGTTAAACTATTACCCCTGGCATAGGTCTTAAGCTTATCAGCAGACTGTGATTTAGAAGGGCTCATGATGCCTTTCCAGTGATATGCTTACAATAGAAGGATAAATCTCGTGACTGGTCAAACGGTATGCGTTAAAGAGATACTAGTAGTGGCTCGGATATAGAGAGAAAAGAAAAAACAAAGATCACATAGTCATTTCTCTATCAGACTCAATTGCAGGAAAAAATATGTGTAATAGACACAACTTCCAGAAGGGGCACTAGGTGGCAGCAGTACGTTGTATTCAGCGCTTAACCTTCACTGCCACTCATGAAGATGGCCGCCAGAGTACTTCTCTTCTGGGTTTAAATCTACCGCCACAGCGCACTTGCACAGCTCTCTCAGAGACCACCACGCTTCCCGTCTCCACACTCCCTGGGGGGGAAACCGGTCATCCACCAGAAGACACCTGCTGATGGCCCGACCAAGGGCGCAGTTACACGGTCCAAGAGGGGAGGGAAGGGAAAGGGAGGGAACACCCGGAGCACTGCGACAACGCTACACCGGGACCCCACACGGGAGCCTCCTCACCTCACATGTCCTCAACACTCCCCCATCGCCGTCGGATCTTAAGCAGCCCGAGCCTCCCTCTGCCCGCAACAGAGACGACTGCTCTCAGTGCTCCCGCTCTGCGTAGCGATGGCATCCCTTGAATGTATTACTTATTAAAACTTGGCTTCACTTTTTTTTGGAGGGGTAGGAAGGTAATAATATTATGGCATCAATCCTTAACTTGCATGATCTCTCCACTCATAGTGGTTGGGAGAAACCATTTATTGTCAAACTACTGTGTTTTCTCTTTTAAATCATAATGATAACCCAAACCATCCAAATGACCCTGATCAAAAGTTCACATACCCAATTTCTTAATACCATATATTGCCCCCTCTAACATCATGTCACGCTGTCTAATGATATGAATACAATGTCAGTAAACTATTTATACAGGAACCACACTCTATACAACATATAGTTTAGCAACATCAGAATGTAAGTATAAATAGATTTACCTGACACAATCTCTGCAGAACTTAGGTTAATCTTGAGGACTTGATGTGCAGAAACGATATAGTTGAACTCAGGGTTAATCTTGAGGACTTGATGAGCTGTAACAGGAAAGAGGAGGACCGGGGTCTAACCTGACCCTACACTGGGGTCCTAACTAATCCCTTACCTTGGAGGTACTGATAATGGTTCAGAGGTCCAAGTCTCCAGCCTAACCCTGTCTCCTGTCAGACCCTGAACCCTGTAATCAGTCCTAAGAAGGATCCTGATTACCACCAAAGGGATATGGGCTGATCTCAGCTAAATACACAGATTAGACATATAAGACAGACAGGATAGCACTCACTTGCATACACACTCAAACACCGAAGGAACATAAATGGTCTGGGAAATAAACTCTAAGTAAGTTGAGCTTAAAACAGCTAAGGAGCTCTCAACTTAAGTCTATACAGATTCATTCCTATCTGTGGTCTGCATGAAGGATTTCACTGGCAACTCCCAAAACAGACAACCAGGAATTTAAAGGAAACCAATCAACAAATAATCAATTGCAGCCGGGAGAAACTGCACCCAGTCCCAGCACCGAGCACAGACAGAATTAACTCCCTAGCTGCCAAACACAAAGAAACAGCAACTCAGCTGTGAGAAGTCAAAATGTGCAACCGCGACGATCTTCGTGGCAATGCACACATGACAGTACCCCCCCTTCTACGAGGGGCCTCCGGACCCTCAGGGCCAGGCCTGCCCGGGTGAGTTCTGTGGAAGGTCCGAACCAAACGATCTGCGTTAACATCAGACGCAGGGACCCACGTCCTCTCCTCCGGACCATACCCCTTCCAATGCACCAAGTACTGAAGGGACCGGCGATTCAGACGAGAGTCAATGATTTTTGATACTTGAAATTCCAAGTTACCATTGACCAACACTGGAGGAGGAGGTAGAGGTGACGGTATGACTGGTGCCACATACCTTTTAAGTAATGACTTGTGGAACACATTATGAATTTTAAACGTAGAAGGGAGTTCCAGACGAAATGCCACAGGATTAATTATGGAACTGATCCTGTACGGCCCGATGAATCTGGGACCCAGTTTCCAGGAGGGCACTTTAAGTTTTATATTCCTGGTAGACAACCATACCAGATCGTTCACATTCAGATCTGGACCAGAAACTCTCCTCCTATCAGCCATACGTTTGTAACGGTTCCCCATATTACTCAAATTATTCAATACACCTCGCCACACAGAAGCAAGTGACGACGAGAAACGCTCCTCCTCAGGAACCCCAGAAGGACCCCCCCATTGAAAGTACAAAACTGGGGATGAAAACCATATGCCCCAAAAAATGGGGACTTACCAGTGGACTCGCTCCGCCTGTTGTTAAGAGCGAACTCTGCCAGAGGCAAGAAAGAAGACCAGTCCTCCTGGTTCTCCGATACAAAACACCGGAGATATGTCTCTAAACTCTGATTCAGACGCTCTGTCTGACCATTGGTCTGTGGATGAAAAGCCGAGGAAAACGACAATTGCATCCCCCGACGTAAACAAAATGCCCTCCAAAATTTGGACACAAACTGAGACCCCCTATCTGACACCACATCAGAAGGCAACCCATGAAGTCTCACGATCTCCCTAATGAACACCTGCGCCAGAGTTTTAGCATTAGGGAGTGCCGGAAGAGCAACGAAATGTGCCATCTTACTGAACCTGTCAACAACCACCAGTATGACAGTATTCCCAGACGACGGAGGAAGGTCCGTAATGAAGTCCATAGATAAATGAGTCCATGGACGCTCCAGAAGTTTCAAGGGTAAAAGGGTCCCAGACGGACGGGTATGAGGAGTTTTAGAGCGAGCACAAACCCCACAGGACGCGACAAAAGTTATAACATCTTTATTAGCGTTAGGCCACCAAAATCGGCGGGAAAGGAGATCTAAAGTAGCCTTACTCCCTGGATGTCCTGCTAAAGCAGAATTATGATGTGCCTCAATAACCTTTTGTCTCAACTGATTCGGGACAAACAGTCTCCCTGGAGGTCCTGCAGGGGCGTCCCCCTGAGCCTCTAACACCTCCTCCTCAAGCTCAGAACATACAGCCGACACTACCACCCCCTCCTGAAGGATAGGAATCGGGTCGTCCGTTTTCCCGGCCCCTGGGAAACTGCGAGACAAGGCATCAGCCTTTACATTCTTAGACCCCGGACGATAAGTGACGACAAAATTAAACCTGGTAAAAAACAATGACCATCGAGCTTGTCTGGAATTCAGACGCTTAGCGGATTCTAAATACAGCAGGTTCTTGTGATCAGTAATAACGGTGACCGGGTGGACTGCCCCCTCCAAAAAGTGACGCCATTCTTCAAAAGCCAATTTAATGGCCAAAAGTTCCCTATTGCCGATATCATAATTCCTTTCGGCGGACGACAATTTCTTAGAAAAGAAAGCGCACGGATGCCATTTACCAGGGGACGGACCCTGGGACAATATAGCACCCACCCCTACGTCAGACGCGTCCACCTCCACAATGAACGGCTGAGATACATCTGGTTGGATGAGAACGGGTGCCGAAGCAAAACATCTTTTTAAAGAGGAAAAGGCTTGGCAAGCTTTGTCCGACCACTTAGAAAAATCCGTCCCTTTTCTCGTCATGTCAGTGAGAGGTTTGACGACAGACGAGAAATTACAAATAAATTTCCGGTAGTAATTAGCAAACCCCAAAAAACGCTGCAGAGCCTTAAGATCCCCTGGCTGATCCCATTCAAGCACTGCTCTCACCTTTTCAGGGTCCATCCGGAAACCGGAGGCTGACACCAAAAAACCCAAAAACTGAAGTTCCTGTACGGCAAAAACACACTTCTCCAGTTTGGCGTATAGTTTATTGTCTCGCAAGATCTGCAACACCTGTCTCACATGCTCCTGGTGAGACACAAGATCTGGCGAGTAAATTAAAATGTCATCCAAATATACGACCACAAACACCCCCACAAGGTGACGAAAAATGTCATTAACAAAATGTTGGAATACTGCTGGAGCAGTAGTCAGACCAAAAGGCATGACCAGGTTTTCATAATGTCCCTCCGGCGTGTTAAACGCCGTTTTCCACTCATCCCCCTCTTTTATCCTAATCAGATTATACGCCCCCCTGAGATCCAATTTAGAGAACCATTTGGCGCCAACAATTTGATTGAAGAGATCAGGAATAAGAGGGAGTGGATACGGATCTCGAACAGTAATCCGATTAAGTTCGCGGAAATCCAAACAAGGGCGTAGGCCTCCATCTTTTTTCTTCACAAAGAAGAACCCCGCGGCCACAGGGGAAGATGAAGGTCTAATATGCCCTTTGGCCAGACTTTCAGAAATATAATCTTTCATAGCCTGTCTTTCAGGACCAGAAAGATTATACAACCTAGCTTTAGGCAACTTAGCATCAGGAAGTAGATTAATAGAGCAGTCATACACGTGATGAGGAGGCAACTCCCGACACCCCTCCTCAGAGAAAACATCCCCAAAATCCTCCAAAAAAGGAGGCAATGTACTAGGCACGACCGCACTGATGACTGTGTTCATGCAGTTGCTTTTGCAAAACTCACCCCATTGGCTTATCTCTCTGGACTGCCAATTAATCACAGGGTTATGTTTAACCAGCCAAGGAAGTCCCAACACAATGGGAGTAGGTAGACCCTCCAACACATAACAAGATAATTGTTCCCTATGTATTGCCCCTACCCGAAGGTCAATGTTATGAACCTCATGAACAAAGCTACCTTGGCCGAGAGGCCTGGCGTCAATGGAGAAAATAGGGATCGGTTTGACCAATACTCTCAGATGCATACCTTGAGCCTGAGCAAACTGAGCGTCAACCAGATTAGCCCCAGAACCACTATCCATAAGAACAGACAATCTCTTCACTCTAGTACCAACCACCACCTCCACTGGTACAAGGAACTGAGAAGAACCGGCGGATGAAATACATACTCCCAGGTTGTCGTCCACCACACAACCTGGGATTAGCAGTTTTCCGGCGACTTTTTACTTAACAAGACACGGGATGGACATTCTCCAACAAAATGTCCTCTTTCCCGCAGAAAAAACACCTTCTAGTCCTGCGGCGTGCCGCCAATCCCCTACTACGAAAAGATGTCCCTCCCAACTGCATAGGCTCATCCGAACAGACAAGGGGAACCTCAACATAAGGGACTTTAGTAGTAGGTGGAGAAACAACAGGGAGTGGAGTTACCTCACCCCTCTCCCGAAGCCGTCTATCAGTACGGATAGCTAGGGCCATAGCAGCCTCCAGAGAAGGAGGAGACTCATACTGAGCCAAAACGTCTTTTAATTTGTCAGAAAGCCCATGACAAAACTGGCTCCTAAGAGCTGGGTCATTCCACTGAGTATCCGTGGCCCATCTACGAAACTCAGAAGCAAATTCCTCCGCCGGACGATCTCCCTGCTGTAACTTACGTAATTTGGTCTCAGCAAGAGAGACCCGATCTGGGTCATCATATACCAATCCCAGAGCAGTAAAAAATTGATCTACAGACTGTAGAGCCGGGGATCCCGGAGGAAGGGAAAATGCCCAGGATTGAGGGTCCCCTTGAAAAAGTGAGATAACAATTCCCACTCTCTGCTCATCACTCCCTGATGATCGCGGCCGAAGCCGAAAATACAATTTACATGCCTCCCGGAAGGTAAAAAATTTGTCTCGCCCACCAGTGAACCTATCTGGAAGAGCTACTTTAGGTTCAACTCTGGTTTGCTCCAGGGGAGACAAAACTTTGGACTTAATGTCCGTCAGCTCCATGGATAATCCTGCAACTGCAGAGCCAGCTGAGCTACTGGATCCATGGTAACTAGAGATAATTTTTTATGGCCAGTGAAAATGTCACGCTGTCTAATGATATGAATACAATGTCAGTAAACTATTTATACAGGAACCACACTCTATACAACATATAGTTTAGCAACATCAGAATGTAAGTATAAAATAGATTTACCTGACACAATCTCTGCAGAACTTAGGGTTAATCTTGAGGACTTGATGTGCAGAAACGATATAGTTGAACTCAGGGTTAATCTTGAGGACTTGATGAGCTGTAACAGGAAAGAGGAGGACCGGGGTCTAACCTGACCCTACACTGGGGTCCTAACTAATCCCTTACCTTGGAGGTACTGATAATGGTTCAGAGGTCCAAGTCTCCAGCCTAACCCTGTCTCCTGTCAGACCCTGAACCCTGTAATCAGTCCTAAGAAGGATCCTGATTACCACCAAAGGGATATGGGCTGATCTCAGCTAAATACACAGATTAGACATATAAGACAGACAGGATAGCACTCACTTGCATACACACTCAAACACCGAAGGAACATAAATGGTCTGGGAAATAAACTCTAAGTAAGTTGAGCTTAAAACAGCTAAGGAGCTCTCAACTTAAGTCTATACAGATTCATTCCTATCTGTGGTCTGCATGAAGGATTTCACTGGCAACTCCCAAAACAGACAACCAGGAATTTAAAGGAAACCAATCAACAAATAATCAATTGCAGCCGGGAGAAACTGCACCCAGTCCCAGCACCGAGCACAGACAGAATTAACTCCCTAGCTGCCAAACACAAAGAAACAGCAACTCAGCTGTGAGAAGTCAAAATGTGCAACCGCGACGATCTTCGTGGCAATGCACACATGACACATCAATGACAGCTTGAGGTTTTTAGTGGTATTTGTGGATGAGGTTCTTTATTTTCTCAGATGGTAAAGCTGCCTACTCTTCTTGGCAAAAAGCCTCCAGTGGAGAGATGTTTCGGCTTGGTTTGGTTCAGGATTGCTGAGATATCGTGCGGAGCCAGGATCTCCAGTGGATGTCCAAGTATGATGTCAGCAGTCTTGTCCAGGAGGGCGTGTGCTGCAAATACTGCCCTAATGCAGGAGGGGGCTCCTCTTGCAACTGGATCCAGGCGAGCTGAAAAGTAGCCTAGAGGTCTCTGTTTTCCCCCGTGAATCTGCGTCAGGACTCCGATGGCATGGCCTTCTTTTTCCATCAGATATAACGAAATGGCTTCTCATAGTCAGGTAGGCCTAATGCTGGCGCTGAGACTATGGAGTCTTTCAGTTTCCTCAACGAGTTGAAGGCTGCATCCGAGAGAAGGAATTGGGTTGCATTGATGCAATCGTACAGAGGCTACATTAAGACAGAGGCATCTGGGATCCAAGTCCTTCAATAGATCAAGGAAGGCCTGCAGCATCTTTGGAGTTGTTGTTGTAGCATCTTCTCCACACTGGTCTTTCCGTCATCTGTCAGGTGTTTCGTCTGGTGGGCAATACAATGTCCCAGGAACGTAACTCGCTTCTGACAACCAGGAGGGGTACTATTGTGACAATTGTGACAAACAGGAAAGGAGGAGATAAGGAAAACCAGAAAACCAAGAAACATGGGACACAAGCGTTCAACTCTTTAAAACAGGGCACACCAGTCAGGGGCATGCAATAAAGGATTGAAGTGTCCCTCAGAACCTGCTTTGGCCAAATATAGTCTAATGTGTATGGGGGTCTTAACTAACACCTTAAAATTAACCTACCCTTAAAATTATAGACTGTTCATTTAGACTTGAGAGTCCTCAGTGGTTGATACCTTTTAATGGCTAACTGAAAAGATGGTAACAAATTGCAAGCTTTCGAGACTACGCAGGTCTCTTCATCAGGCAAAGACTAAAACAAAAACTGAAGAATCACATATTTATACACAAGAGGACACAGGAATAATGCAATAGGTAAGACAGGTGACGTGAAGCAGAACTGTCATTATGGCAGAAGGATGAACATAAATATGACTAGTTCATAGATAAGGAGTGAAAGTTTTATTACCCTCTGATTGGGGTCTGGTATTGTGTTGTGATGACCCTAAAAGGTCAGGGAAGCAGATTCCTTAATTGTTGTAGAAAGACATAAAACTCTGGGATATATTCATCCCAGCACTAAGAGTGTCAAAGGTCATCATAAGTTTATATTCCCAGACTTTTCTATCCTTCTCAGATTTGAAGTTAGATTTTAATATAAGTAATTCCATATCCGTCATGCTATGACCGGGCATACAAAAGTGTTTTGCCACAGGTAAATCCATTCTCCTTCATGACGGATATGGAATTACTTATATTAAAATCTAACTTCAAATCTGAGCATGACGGATATGGAATTACTTATATTAAAATCTAACTTCAAATCTGAGAAGGATAGAAAAGTCTGGGAATATAAACTTATGATGACCTTTGACACTCTTAGTGCTGGGATGAATATATCCCAGAGTTTTATGTCTTTCTACAACAATTAAGGAATCTGCTTCCCTGACCTTTTAGGGTCATCACAACACAATACCAGACCCCAGTCAGAGGGTAATAAAACTTTCACTCCTTATCTATGAACTAGTCATATTTATGTTCATCCTTCTGCCATAATGACAGTTCTGCTTCACGTCACCTGTCTTACCTATTGCATTATTCCTGTGTCCTCTTGTGTATAAATATGTGATTCTTCAGTTTTTGTTTTAGTCTTTGCCTGATGAAGAGACCTGCATAGTCTCGAAAGCTTGCAATTTGTTACCATCTTTTCAGTTAGCCATTAAAAGGTATCAACCACTGAGGACTCTCAACTCTAAATATTTTTCTATCTACTGGCTAACACGGTACGAAGATACACATCTTTCCTAGACTGTTCATGTAATTTTGACTCATGACTGATGAAAAACGGAAGTCACCTTTTTTCTTTGTTAACCTGTTTATAGCCTATTTACATAGGCAGAGTATGCTTAATGATGCTCACTGAACGATCTGCAATAGATCATTCAATGTGCAAAGGCTACCATTGTTTTTGGCAGCCCAGGTCCTGTTTCCACAGGACAATTTACTGCAGAGAAAGATGATTGTTTTGTGCATTTTGCTCATTCCCTGTGTGATGGACATCCTATTTACACCACAAGATAATTTTGAAACAAGTCTTCCTAATGCTTGTTTACTGTAGTCTCCTAGTGCAAATGGATCATAGGAACTCACTGTGAGGTCAATTAAAAGACAATTAACTATCTAGCAACTGTTGTCCAGTCTTCCTAATTAGCTCATTGCCCATTCACAAACAGCATAGTTGCCAGATGAATTGGAACCCTAAAGCCCCCTGTCTCACATAGCGAGATCGCTAGCGAGATCGCTGCTGAGTCACAAGTTTTGTGACACAACAGCGATCTCCCCAGCGATATCGCTGTGTGTGACACGCAGCGACGATCAGCCCCCCTGCTGGGTATCGCTGATCATCGCTGAATGTCCTGGACATTTTTTTGATCGTTGGTCTCCTGCTGGCCAGCACGCATCGCTGCGTGTGGCAGGCGGGAGACCAGCGATCAGGTAACCAAGGTACACATTGGGTTTCTAGGCGCCTAGAAACCCGATGTGTACCTTGGTCACCAGCTCCCTGCACCAGCGCGCTGGTATCTAAGGTACACTGCGGGTAGCTAAGAGATGTGCATCGCTTGTTACCCGCATAGTTGCTGTCCTGATCGCTGCTGAGAGCTGCCTGTTTGGCAGCTCACCAGCGATCATGTAGCGACACACCAGCGATCCTGACAAGTTCATATCGTTGTCGGGATCGCTGGTGTGTCGCTATGTGTGACGGGGCCCTTACTCTAGGTCTGAAGGTGTCAAATCTGACTAGTAAACAGTTGTTCACAATCTTGTAGATCCAAGTCTGAGGTGTACAACCATTGTTCCATCTTCTTTTTAACAAGGACCTAGAAAATACTATTACTTTTGGAAAAACTATAAGAAATTGTGTGTGTGTATAGACAGACAGGAATAAGCCAAGCATTCATTCTTAAATTGGTCAAGCACCTTAGCAAAACCTGCTGATTTCAGTCATTTTGCCAATCATTTACATACAGGTCTGTCCTGACTCTTTCCCAACTGCGGGTGTTCTCACTGGAGATACCTGACAGTGGCTTAGTTTCCTCTGGCTACTGTTGGACAATGTGTGATTGTAAATGTTTAGGCTCGCCTGGTGATGTGAGTCCTCTAACCCTTAGGCCATAGCCCCTGGGTGTAGGTGCAGCAAAAGGAAGGCATGTGGGAAGCGAGGACTTGGCACACTGAGGAATCTTGGAAGCAGCAGGACAGATACAGTGGAGCTGAAGAGGGAAGGTGGCAAGTTAAAGCACAGTATGCACAGAAGGTAGAGTACACCAATGAAAGTCTCGAAATTCAATCTTAACACACAGATGTGTGACCTAATCAGGCTCGGACTGGCCCATAGGGTAACAGGGGAATCCCCCGGTGGGTCCTTGTGCACATCTGGGCCCATAACCCCACTGTATGGGCAGTACTTGGCATAATTCACTTGATTCACTCTGTACAGAAAAGAACAGCATATCATCATTCATTAACCAAACTACCCAGTTTATTATTATATAGAGATATAGGTAAATATGTGAACAAGGGTGTGTAATATTTGTATGCAGGAGAAAAGTGGACCTCCCCAAAGTCAATGTTACTGGTGGGCCCTTAGCACCCCAGTCCGACATTGTACTTAATAGGCCATAAATAGATTTGGGAGGTGATGTCACTGAGCCACGTCAGACAATCTGCAAAAAACTCAACGTGGAGCACAACATAGGGCCGAGGTGAAGGATCCAGTGCGCAGAATACCCAGGAAAGGTGTGTAGCTGTAAACAAATAAGAGAGGTCAAAGATTTGGAGGTATTCATACATGGTTATTAAATAAAATAAACATTTTATGATAGTTGGAAGCACTTAACATCAGTACATGAAAATGAAACACATAAGCTCCAATGAAAGGTCTGTAGCAACTGACTCCTCCCAAATGTCATTTATGTTATTGCTGACCTCCGATGTATAATTGGAGCTTTTGGGTTTTCTCATTCCCAAGGTACAAATTCTTTCTTTGCTACCCTACAGTTACACCCCTATGTTATGTATTTAGCACTGATTTTTAATAGTGCAGAAGGGTGCAAATATCTATATATTTCTATGATCTTTATGTATAGTTATACAAAACGAAGTAGTGTTTCGACATTATTCCATCTGAATACATTTCTAAATGTTTGAACTACCTTTAGAGTGGTCAAGTGGGAGTATATATTTTAGAAACACCAGGGTTATTTAAACACAAACAGGATGTCTGGCACACATATGGATTTTGTAAAAGAGCAATACTTCCTCCTTAAATGATAACAAATTAATTAAAGTCATGAACATCAAGGAAAGTTTAGGTAAAGAATGTAAAAAGCCATTATTTTACTTTCTAAGAAGTTTGTCTTTTATGTACCTAAAGTTAGAAGACCACACACATTCAAGTATTTTATATCAATTTGGAAAATGTCTAGGAATCTTGATATATTTAGAAAATTTGTTAAGTTTAGATTTTGTAAGATTTGAAAATGTGTCTGTGCCGCCTCCCAAAAATTAAGGACTAACGCAATCTTAACCCACAGTTTTCTGCTCTCAACTGTCCAGGACTTGTATATCTTTTTTTAGTTGCTATGTATTACTGTTGCTGATATGGGTGCTGAGATACCATCTGGTTACCAAAGGTATGTTATTACGCATAATGCCTTTGCCAACTAGTAACTTGCTATTAAGGCGCACTGCCCCATGTCCAGGGTCGGACTGGGGTGTCTGGGGCCCACATGGAGAATTGACACTAGGGGCCCACCCTCCGGTTATATGCAAATATCTCTTAGCAGTTATCCTCATTATGGTTGAGCATCGACTGTAAAACACAGGCGGCTCCTGTATATCTACTGTGAACCCCCATAACTGGAATGTACAATTGTTTTCTTTGATGAAAACAAGTTATCACTGATCCACAGGTTAGGTAGGTGATAACTTATTCAACCACTGGAAACCGCAATGATCGGAAGAATGGGGAACTATTATCCCTGACAGGACACTTGTATCCCCATTTTAAAATGGAGCGGCAGATGGGATGTCTGAATTTCTCAACCACTCCTGGTTTTCGCTTATAAATAATTAGACAAAATACTGACCAAATACTCAATGTGTGAACATGGCCTTAGAATAGTTGATTACTTGTTTTCACTGTAAAACCCCTGTAAGTGCATATTTGCTACTGTGTAATAGTCACGGGACAAGAAGGGGTTAAATGTCCAAGTATTTAATTTCTATTGATCTCTATTGGATATCAAAAATCTTCCCCTTATTGATATCAGAGAGAACAAGTGTCCTCCATACACAACACAATCTACTATACCAAGACCAATAATACCATATACAAGCCACACCGTGACCAGATAATTTTATCACCACATAGTGACCAAATAATACCACATACAAAGCACATATACTGCCACTCTATGACCAGACCACATATTACCATTGCATAGTGACCAAATAATACCACATACAGGGGACAAATACCACCACATCATGACCAGATCACATATTACCACCACCTATTGACCGAGTACTACAATACTGATTATTAATAAAAAACACTATACTAATAACACTAATATTACCAGTGGTGACATTATACACAAGAGCTCTGTATATAGTTTCAGTGTACACATAGTAAATAGTAATCACCAGTGAGTGACATTATACACAGGAACTCTGCACATAGTATACAGTGTATAATATAAGTGTACAAGTAACACTCTGACTCACCAGTGACGTCTGTAGTTGAAGTCCTTCATCTTCGCTTTTCTACTTCATCCAGTGCAGACCGCCATCACTTTTTCCAGCCAGGACTCATCTCTGCAGAAAGTAACACACCATTATCTATAGCTGATCACTTCCAGGGCACATTCCCCATTTTTTCCCCAACTTCTACACTACATCAGGTGTAGAAAAAAAGAGACATAGTGCCGCCCTGCGCAGTAATAGGACCTACCTTTTCTTCTCACCCATGAAAGTGTAACGAATGGAAGCAGAGGCACAGATGGTGAAGTGAACATTCGTTTATTGCTATTTTCGTGGAACCTCGGGATCACGGGCATGGGGTATCTGAAGGGGGCGTGACTATGCAAACCCCAGACACACGTAGTAAGACCCCTCAAACAGGATCAGAATGGAATGTCTGGGTGACGCAGGTGCTACCTCCACTTACACCCCGGACACGTGGAAGCTGGCCCAGCGGAACAAGTGCACTGACAGGGATAACAGAATGAGTAGACTTGACTGGCAGGATGCGGATGGATGGGACGGAGCTGGCACAGGCAGTACTGACGTCGTAGGTAACGAAGTGACGGACGGCTGAGCAGAATGGAGCTTGCACACGCAGCACTGGTGTCGTCCCGGGTATAGCGTAGTAAGCCAAAGGTAGTCTGAGAAGACAAACAGTATTAGATGGGTACTGACAGGAGACTGGACAAGCACAGCAGGTCACAGTCACCTCAGAACACAAAACCGGAAACTAGCAACAGGAAGCACTTGTTGCTCCGGTGCCCTCTCTATGGCAGAGGGGCCAGAAATACCACACACAAGAATACTATTGGTTAACATTTTTGAAAAATGCGCGCTGTCTCTTTAAGAGACCGGGAGTGCGTGACCTAAGCATCATACCCGGGGATGTGCTGGCTGCACGCCAGGAAGCAGTGGAGAGAGCCGAGGCAGGGCACCACAGCATGGGGATAGGGACCCTGGGGGGGACCCGCGCGGACACAGGTGTAACAGTATCCCCCTCCTTACGCCCCCTCTTTTTCAAGCCTGCGTAAAATCTCTCCAATAGGAGAGAAGCCTACATGTTCTCTTTGGGCTCCCAAGAACTCTCCTCAGGACCGAAGCCCTTCAAATCCACCAAGAAGTAGGTCTTACCCCGTACTCTCTTTGTGGCCAAGATCTCTTTTATCTCAAAGACATCCTCCTCACTGACGGGATCAGGAGTGGTACCCGGATCCTTAAAGAAGGAGCTTAAGACTACAGGTTTGAGGAGGGAAACATGGAAAGAGTTAGGCACACGTAAAGAAGCAGGCAATTTCAATTTAGACGAGACTGTGTTAATTTGTTTCAAAACTTCAAAGGGACCGATGAAGCGGTGACCCAATTTGTAGGAGGGCATCTTCAGACTAATGTACTTGGAGGAGAGCCACACCTTATTTCCGGGACAAAAGATTGGAGCATCCAGGTGTCTTTTTTTCGCATGCCTCTTCATACGTTGTGAAGCTTTATCCAGGGTGGACTTGGTATCACTCCATACTTTAGAGAATTCCTCTGCAAAGATGTAAGCTGCAGGAACGCCTGAAGGCCCAGAGATGGGAAGAGGGATTCTGGGTTGAAGTCCAAATACAATCTGGAAGGGAGACATTCTGGAGGATTCACTTACTTGATGATTGTAAGAAAATTCAGCCCAGGGCAGTAACTTGACCCAGTCATCATGATGCTTTGACGAATTGACACAGGAATCCAGACAAGATCTAATTGGTTCTCTCCACTGGCCCATTAATGACCGGGCCAATTTTTACAATTCTGACCACTGTCTCTTTATGAGGTTATAACTCTGGAACGCTTCAACGGATCTTCGCGATTCTGAGTTTGTTTTCTCATGACATATAGTACTTCACGTTAGTGGTAAAATCTCTTCGATATACACTACCGGTCAAAAGTTTAGGGTCACTTAGAAATTTCCTTATTTTTGAAAGAAAAGCAGTTTTTTTCCAATGAAGCTAACATTAAATGATTCAGAAATACACTCTATACAGTGTTAGTGTGGTAAATGACTATTCTAGCGGCAAACGTCTAGTTTGTAATGCAATATCTTCATAGGTGTATAGAGGCCCATTTCCAACAACCATCACTCCAGTGTACTTATGGTACTTTGTGTTCGCTAACTGTGTAAGAAGGCTAATAGATGGTTAAAATACCCTTTAAAACCCTTGTGCAAGTATGTTAACACAGTTGAAAACCGTTTGGTTGATTAGAGAAGCTATAAACCTGACCTTCCTTTGAGCTTGTTGAGAATCTGGAGCATTACATTTGTTGGTTCCATTAAACTCTCAAAATGGCCAAAAAAAAAGAACTTTCTTGTGAAACTCGACAGTCTATTCTTGTTCTTAGAAATGAAGGCTATTCCATGCGAAAAATTACCAAGAAACTGAAGAATTCATACAATGGTGTGTAGTACTCCCTTTAGAGGAGTGCACAAACAAGCTCTAACCAGAGAAGAAAGACAAGTGGGAGGCCCCGCTGCACAACTGAGCAACAAGACAAGTACATTAGAGTCTTTAGTTTGAAAAATTGACGCCTCACAGGTCCTCAACTGGCAGCTTCATTAAACAGTACACATTAAACGCCAGTGTCAACATCTACAGTGAAGAGGTGATTTGGGGATGCTGGCCTTCAGGGCAGATTGGCAAAACAAAAGCCAATATTCCTCTGTCCAATGTCTGTGTTCTTTTGCCCATATTAATCTTTTCCTTTCATTTAAGCCAGTCTTAAATATGGCTTTTGTTTTGCCAATCTGACCTGAAGGCCAGCATCCCCAAATCGCCTCTTCACTGTAGATGTTGACACTGGCGTTTAATGTGTACTGTTTAATGAAGCTGCCAGTTGAGGACCTGTGAGGCGTCAATTTTTCAAACTAAAGACTCTAATGTACTTGTCTTGTTGCTCAGTTGTGCAGCGGGCCTCCCACTTGTCTTTCTTCTCTGGTTAGAGCTTGTTTGTGCACTCCTCTAAAGGGAGTACTACACACCATTGTATGAATTCTTCAGTTTCTTGGTAATTTTTCGCATGGAATAGCCTTCATTTCTAAGAACAAGAATAGACTGTCGAGTTTCACAAGAAAGTTCTTTTTTTTGGCCATTTTGAGAGTTTAATGGAACCAACAAATGTAATGCTCCAGATTCTCAACAAGCTCAAAGGAAGGTCAGGTTTATAGCTTCTCTAATCAACCAAACGGTTTTCAGCTGTGTTAACATACTTGCACAAGGGTTTTAAAGGGTATTTTAACCATCTATTAGCCTTCTTACACAGTTAGAGAACACAAAATACCATAAGTACACTGGAGTGATGGTTGTTGGAAATGGGCCTCTATACACCTATGAAGATATTGCATTACAAACTAGACGTTTGCCGCTAGAATAGTCATTTACCACATTAACACTGTATAGAGTGTATTTCTGAATCATTTAATGTTAGCTTCATTGGAAAAAAACTGCTTTTCTTTCAAAAATAAGGAAATTTCTAAGTGACCCTAAACTTTTGACCGCTAGTGTAACTTGCAGTTATTTTTGAAAAAAAACACAAATATGGCGAAAATTGTGAAAATTTTGCAATTTTCAAACTTTGAATTTTTATTCCCTTACAACAGAGAAATATGTCACACAAAATAGTTAAGAAATAACATTTCCCACATGTCTACTTTACATCAGCACAATTTTGGAACCAAAATTTTTTTTTGTTAGGAAATTATGAGGGTTAAAAGTTGACCAGCGATTTCTCATTTTTACAACAAAATTTACAAAGCCATTTTTTTTAAGGACCACCTCACATTTGAAGGTCACTTTGAGGGGTCTATATGGCAGAAAATACCCAAAAGTGACACCATTCTAAAAACTGCACCCCTCAAGGTACTCAAAACCACATTCAAGAAGTTTATTAACCCTTCAGGTGCTTCACAGGAGCTGAAGCAACTTGGAAGGAAAAAATGAATATTTCACTTTTTAGTCACAAAAATGATCTTTTACAAACTTTTTTTTATTTTCACAAGCGTAAAAGGAGAAAATGGACAGATAAAGTTGTTGTGCAATTTCTCCTGAGTATGCCAATACCCTATATGTGGGGGAAAACCACTGTTTGGGCACACGGCAGAGCTCGTAAGGGAAGGAGCGCCATTTGACTCTTTCAAACCAAAATTGGCTGGAATTTAGATTGGACGCCATGTTGCATTTGGAGAGCCCCTGATGTGCCTAAATAGTGGAAACCCCCCCACAAGTGACCCCATTTTGGAAACTAGACCCCTAAGGAACTTATCTAGATCTGTGGTGAGCAACTTGAACCCCCAAGTGCTTCACACAAGTTTGTAACGTAGAGCCGTAAAATTAAAAAATCATATTTTTTCCACAAAAATTATCTTTTCACCCCAATTTTAGTTTTCCAAAGGGTAACAAGACTCCAAAAGTTATTGTGCAATTTGTCCTGAGTATGCTGATATCCCATTTGTGGGGGTAAACCACTGTTTGGGTGCATGGCAGAGCTTGGAAGGGAAGGAGCACGACTTTTTCCAACCAAAATTGGCTGGAATTGAGATTGGACGCCATGTTGCATTTGGAGAGCTCCTGATCTGCCTAAACAGTGGAAACCCCCAACAAATGACACCATTTTGGAAACTAGACCCCTC
This sequence comes from Oophaga sylvatica, assembly GCA_033576555.1. NCBI lineage: Eukaryota > Metazoa > Chordata > Amphibia > Anura > Dendrobatidae > Oophaga > Oophaga sylvatica. The sequence goes on from JARQOD010000001.1 coordinate 726,355,046, forward strand.
AAAGAACTTTTCTAGATGTGTGGTGAGAACTTTGAACCCCCAGGTGTTTCACTAAAGTTTATAATGCCCGAGCATGAAAATAAAAAAATCATATTTTTCCACAAACATGATCTTTTAGTCCCCAACGTTTTATTTTCCCAAGGGTAACAGGAGAAATTGGACCCCAAAAGTTGTTGTCCAATTTGTCCTGAGTACGCTGATACCCAATATGTGGGAGAAAACTACTGTATGGGCACACGTCGGGGCTCGGAAGGAAAGTAGTGACGTTTTGGATTGCAGACTTTGATGGAATGGTCTGCGAGCGTCATGTCGCATTTGGAGAGCCCCTGATGTGCCTAAACAGTGGAAACCCCCCATAAATGACCCCATTTTGGAAAACAGACCCAACAAGGAACTTATCTAGATGTGTGGTGAACACTTTGAAACCCAAAGTGCTTCACAGAAGTTTATAACGTACAGCCGTAAAAATAAAAAATCCTTATTTTTTACAAAAATGATTTTTTTCTCCCGCAATATTTTATTTTCACAAGGGTAACAGGAGAAATTGGACCCCAAAAGTTGTTGTCCAATTTGTCCTGAGTACGCTGATACCCAATATGTGGGAGAAACTACTGTATGGGCACACGTTGGGGCTCGGAATGTAAGTAGTGACGTTTTGGATTGCAGACTTTGATGGAATGGTCTGCGGGCTTCATGTCGCGTTTGGAGAGCCCCTGATGTGCCTAAACAGTGGAAACCCCCCACAAGTGACCCCATTTTGGAAAATAGACCCCACAAGGAACTTATCTAGATGTGTGGTGAACACTTTGAAACCCAAAGTGCTTCACAGAAGTTTATAACGTACAGCCGTAAAAATAAAAAATCCTTTTTTTTTTTTACAAAAATGATTTTTTCGCCCGCAATATTTTATTTTCACAAGGGTAACAGGAGAAATTGGACCCCAAAAGTTGTTGTCCAATTTGTCCTGAGTACACTGATACCCAATATGTGGGAGAAAACTACTGTATGGGCACATGTCGGGGCTTGGAAGTTAAGTAGTGACGTTTTGGATTGCAGACTTTGATGGAATGGTCTGCGGGCGTCATGTCACGTTTGGAGAGCCCCTGATGTGCCTAAACAGTGTAAACCCCCCACAAGTGACCCCATTTTGGAAAATAGACCCCACAAGGAACTTATCTAGATGTGTGGTGAGCGCTATGAAGCCCCAAGTGCTTCCCAGAAGTTTATAACGTACAGCTGTAAAAACAAAAAGATCATTTTTTTTTTAAAAAAATGATATTTTCGCCCCCAATTTTTTATTTTTCCTAGGGTAACAGAAGAAATTGGACCCCAAGAGTTATTGTGCAATTCGTCCTGAGTACGCTGATACCCCATATGTGAGGGTAAACTACTGTTTGGGCGCATGGCAGAGCTCAGAAGTGAAGGATCACCATTTGACTTTTTCAACGCAGAATTGAGATCAGACGCCATGTCACATTTGGAGAGCCCCTAATGTGCCTAAACAGCGGAAACCCCACAATCCTAACTCCAACCCTAACCCCAACACACCCTTAACCCTAGTCCCAACCCTAACCATAACCCTAACCACAAATCTAACCCTAACACACCCCTAACCCTAATCCCAACTCTAACCCTAATCCTAACTTTAGCCTCAACCCTAACTTTAGCCGCAACCCTAACCCTAATGGGAAAATGGAAATAAATACATTTTTTTAATTTTATTATTTTTCCCTAACTAAGGGGGTGATAAAGGGGGGTTTGATTTACTATTTATAGCGGGTTTTTATGATTGGCAGCTGTCACGCTAAAAGACGCTTTTTATTGCAAAAAAAAATAGTTTTTTGTATCACCACATTTTGAGAGCTATAATTTTTGCATATTTTGGCCCACAGAGTCATGTGAGGTCTTATTTTTTGCAGTACGAGTTGACGTTTTTATTGGTACCATTTTTCAGCACGTGACTTTTTTGATCACTTTTTATTTCGATTTTTGGGAGGCTAGAATGAACAAAAATCAGCAATTCATGAATTTCTTTTGGGGGGGGTGTTTATACCGTTCCGCATGTGATAAAATTGATAAAGCAGTTTTATTCTTCGGGTCAGTACGATTACGGCGATACCTCATTTATATAATTTTTTTATGTTTTGGCGCTTTTATACAATAAAAATAATTTTATATAAAAAATAATTATTTTTTTATCTCTTTATTCTGTGAGCTATAACTTTTTTATTTTTTCGCTGATGACGCTGTATGGCAGCTCGATTTTTGCAGGACAAGATGACGTTTTCAGTGGTACCATGTTTATTTATATCCGTCTTTTTGATCGCATGTTATTCCACTTTTTGTTCGGCGGTATGATGATAAAGCATTGATTTTTTGCTTTCTTTTTTTTTTTAAGGGGTTCACTAAAGGGGTTAATTAGTGGGACAGTTTTATAGGAGGGGTTGTTACGGACGCGGCGATACCAAATATGTGCACTTTTATTGTTTTGTTTTTTTTTATTTACAGGAAGAAATTAATTTATTGGGGAATATTTTTTTTTTTCCTTTATTTTGGATTTTTTTTTTACACTTGTGATTTTCAATTTTTTTACTTTTTTACTTTGCCCCAGGGTGGGACATTACAGTATGGGGTCAGATCGCTGCACTCTGTCACACCAGCGATCGCTCTGGCACTGCTGCAGGCTTCTCAGTGCCTGCTCTCAGCAGGCACTGAGGAAGCCGCCTCCCTGCAGGACCCGGCAGCCATCTTGGATCCGGGACCTTGCAGGGAGGAAGGCCTCAGAACAGCGCGATCACATCGCGCTGTTCTGAGGGTCTCAGGGGAGCTCCCTGCGCTATGCTCCCCTGTGCCCCTGGTTCACCGCGATCATGTTTGATCGCTGTGTGCCAGGGTTAATGTGCCGGTAGCGGACCGTGACCGCTCCTGGCACATAGTGCCGGGTGTCAGCTGTGATAATTAGCTGATCGCCTTGGACGTACTATCCCATCCCTGGGAATTAAGTCCCAGGTCACATGGACGGGATAGTATGTCTGATGACAGAAAGGGGTTAATGTACACTCTGCACCCCATCTTGACTGATAAAAAAAACAGAAATGTAGACATTTTTGCAAATTTATTGAAAAAGAAAAACTGAAATATCACATGGTCATAACTATTCAGACCCTTTGCTCAGACACTCATATTTACGTCACATGCTGTCCATTTCCTTGTGATCCTCCTTGAGATGGTTCTACTCTGTCATTGGAGTCCAGCTGTGTTTAATTAAACTGATAGGACTTTACTGGATTTGTAAAGGCACACACCTCTCTATATAAGACATCACAGCTCACAGTGCATGTTAGACCAAATGAGAATCATGAGGTCAAAGGAAAGGGCCAAGGAGCTCAGCGACAAAATTGTGGCAAGGCACACATCTGGCCAAGGTTACTGTTCTGCCCGTCTTATGTGTATGTGTACATAATCCTTGCAGACAGCATAACCTTGATCCCAACAGTGATTTGATAGACATGTGATGTCTGTTACCAAGTTTATTGCAGGAATCGAATATGGTAAAAAACTGTGGAACAAATAACAGTATTTTACTATGTGCTCACAAAAATTGGCAG
>JARQOD010000001.1:726358753-726524367 GCA_033576555.1 Oophaga sylvatica
AGCCTGGTCAGAGCTGTACCTCACCTGAATACATTGACAAAGGAAGAAGAGCTTAGTGCAGAATTACTTCAGTCACCTGTCTCAAGGACAGTGAAAGGTTCAGAGACGTGCTCCTGCCTAGTGGATAACTGAGAGTCTGGAACTAACTCTAAAGGAAGAGAAGAAGGGAGTGATTACATGACTTTTTGCAAGTGTGAGTGTTTATGCTACCAGCGAGGACAAGGCGAAAGGCACAGTGGAAAGATTATTTGAAAAGTGCTTTTGGATTGAAGAAGTCCTGCACATTGCTACCGGTCACTGGGGACCGAAGGATCACTATTAGCTTCAAGCATAGTGGTAAGAAAACCAGGGATTTACCGGACCTTAGGTCGCGGCAAACAGCCCCAAATAGTCAGTACGTAACTGGGGTCAGGGGGAGTGAAGACTTTGAGCCTGATCAGCAAGATAGGAATTCAGCTCTCTCACAGGAAGGCTCCTACCACAAAACTGACTGGGCAGTACAGCTATGGATTAGCTGGAGTTGTTGAGGGAACTACGCTTCAGGCTGGTTGTACTATCGTGTTGAAAGTAAAGGAGGCCCCTAACTTGTCCAGCTGCTGTCTCAAAATACACTCTCCTTGGATCAGCCTCCCTGGGACCTGCCTGAACATCTTACAAGTAAAGGTATGGAAAGACGCTGACCGTGTGAGACTGTGTTATTTATCTGCACCCGACTTCACTAACTTCATAGACTTTGAGGGACCAGTCCCACCTGTAGGGGACCCGACATCTAGCTGCCTCACCATCCCCTCAGAGATCTACAGCAGCGCTGGTACAAATTACCAGAAGACTACAGGTGGCGTCACGAACTGTATATAAATCTATCCCCTGTAAATATTCCCCCCAACATACGCCAGACCGCCAGGGCCACAGACCGAGCCACAGCTACCTGTGACAATCCCCATATACTTCTACGGGCTCGGCTCTGAGTACCCCATTGCCCTGGTAATCCACAATTGTGGTGGCGGGTCGAGACAAATTGGCGTCACGAACAGGATGCGAAACTCGCAAAATTGCGAGCCCTGTGTGCCTATGGAATTGTTTTTGTGAAAAAGGACTGTTTGCACTTTTGGCGCAAAAATCGCCATCTTTGTCGCCATATTCGCGCCCTCAGGCGCTGGAGAAGAAGGTGGGCGTACCTTCGTGGGCGTCTACCCCCCTGTGGCGCGAAGAAAATGCCTGCCCTCTCAAAGTGCTATTACAATATGCGATCCTGCCCTACAGCAAAGGAGGTCCGCCTCCTCTTCACCTTCCCTGCGAAGAGGAGGAGACGCAGACCCCGCCTCCACGGAAGAGACCGGACGTCTCTGGAGGAAGAAGAAAGAATCTTCTGGAACATCATGGAAGCAGGACGTGTGCAGCCGAGCAGGGAAGCGGAGGAAGGCAGGCCCCGTGCCCCAGCCAAGCTGCCACCAGCACCGAAGTCATCCGTGGTCCTGCACCTGCAGCAGGCGTTGCTAGAAATTCAGGAAGAAAATGCACGCCTGAAGAAGATGGTCCAGCACCAACCTGGATTTGAAGAGATCGAGAGACGCCGGCGTACCCTGGAGCAGCGGAGGCTGTGGGACACGGTGATCTCTCCCCTCAACGACCCCCCACGATTCGAGTTACCGAAGATTCTGCTGCCCAAGGCGAAGGAGCAACCGGAGGCTGCCCCCGAAAGTACCGATCCTGATCCCACCGGTGAAGCGGTGGAGGCGAAGGAGGTTGAGGAGGTACCGCCAGTTCCGGAACGCCCGCCCGGCCAGGAGGCCGCAGCAGATGATCGGTCCCCGGCAGGGACACCGGAGGGGTCCTGTCCGTCGTTACCAGACGTCGACTGGGACGAAATGGCGCGCCTGGATGACGTCGCCTACACCGCCCAGTGGGAATATGAGTGGCAGCGTCGTGAGGAGAAGCAGAAACGCCAGCAGGAGGAAGAGCGGGAAGCTCAGCGGAACCGTCAGCGGCAACATGCAGAGCTGATCGCGGACAAGGAGAGTGTCCGGAGAGAGAAAGGTACCCTGAGGGAACCGCGGCGGCAGGGGTGTGTGACTGAGTTCCAGCTCCGGAAGGGCTGGGGCTTCATCCGTGAACCGGGCCTCTACCCAGGGGTCTTTGTTAGTCGCAGGGACGTAGAATCCCACCTACCGCAAGGCCATCCCGGGAGGGACTTAGTTAATGGAGACATTGTCACGTATACACGGCACTGGGGAATGAAGGGATGGTATGCCCTTAACGTCACCATCGTCCGTGACCCCGTCCCCGACGCAGGTAACGTCACCACTACCGCAGCGTCCCCGTCTCCAGCTCAAGCAGTATCCGGCCGTGCCCCAGCATCGCCCCTGCAGGTTCATCGCAAAGGAAAGCCACATCTACATCGCAACATGTGACCCAGTCTCAATCGCAATCCATGACACGGTCCATATCGTTAACTGTGATTGAAACGCAATCGGTGTCTCGTGAGGAGAATGTACCCGTTGCGCCCCTAGAGGTTTCGCACGAGAACTGTGGCGACCCAGACCCTAATAGCAGCGCATGACTTGTTAGTAATGGGATCTAGGGACCATCGCATTGTTCCAGCCCCCGGGGTGAAAAGTGTATTTGAAGTAAATGAGTAATTAAACAGTAAGAATCGGTGAGATCCATACAGCGGTCTACCATAAGTAAAGTTGTAGAAAGTTTAAGTATGTTTACAAATTTTTGCACAAGTTGAATGAGTATAACGTATATAACATATATATATATTCCTAATAGTAGAATGCCCGGCTGGGTAAACAGAGAAAAAGTTTGCACTTTAGTATTATTATAATGTGATATTATATCTGTGTCTTCGTTTAACAATGGACTCAGAGGCTGAGGACTGTGCCAGCCCAGAACTTATTTGTATATAGTTGCGCTTTGGTGCCTTATCTTGGTTTTACATAAAACCAGCACAACTACCTCTGAATACAAAACCCGTGTGGTGTGGCACTGAGTGAGGTCTGCATTCGGATGTCCTGCAGCCCACCCAGGACCCACGTTGAAGGTTTGGTGCGGGTCCTTCACAAGAATACTGTATATTTATTGAATGTTTTGATGCCTTAATACTTTTGTATTTCTCTATATTCAATGTTTTTGTTTTGCAACGTTCAAGACATCCTTACCTCCCGGATGGGACGATTAATGTTTAATGTTGATGTTTTCATGCATAAACAAAATGTCTCTTTGTATTTTACAGCCCGGGAGTGCTGTCTTTTACCATGGGGGAATGTGTAGCCCTGGTGTTAGGCACACGCAGTACCCTGGAGAGTGTGTGGAGAGACAGCAGTTTAATGCTCAATACCCATTCACTCAACATACACTAGACACACCCTTAGGGTAGTGTAGTTACTTGTGAGGGAGTGGTCAGGGTGTATATTGGTTGAGTGATTGTAGATTAGTCAGTTTCCTGTCTTCGGACAGAGCAGACGTGTGGAGTCTAGCTGGAGGGAGGAAGCAGTCCAGCCTGCTCTATCAGCAGTTCACTAAGTGGAGGCCAGTACGGGCGAGATATAGATCCCCTCAGCCTGGTCAGAGCTGTACCTCACCTGAATACATTGACAAAGGAAGAAGAGCTTAGTGCAGAATTACTTCAGTCACCTGTCTCAAGGACAGTGAAAGGTTCAGAGACGTGCTCCTGCCTAGTGGATAACTGAGAGTCTGGAACTAACTCTAAAGGAAGAGAAGAAGGGAGTGATTACATGACTTTTTGCAAGTGTGAGTGTTTATGCTACCAGCGAGGACAAGGCGAAAGGCACAGTGGAAAGATTATTTGAAAAGTGCTTTTGGATTGAAGAAGTCCTGCACATTGCTACCGGTCACTGGGGACCGAAGGATCACTATTAGCTTCAAGCATAGTGGTAAGAAAACCAGGATTTACCGGACCTTAGGTCGCGGCAAAACAGCCCCAAATAGTCAGTACGTAACTGGGGTCAGGGGGAGTGAAGACTTTGAGCCTGATCAGCAAGATAGGAATTCAGCTCTCTCACAGGAAGGCTCCTACCACAAAACTGACTGGGCAGTACAGCTATGGATTAGCTGGAGTTGTTGAGGGAACTACGCTTCAGGCTGGTTGTACTCATCGTGTTGAAAGTAAAGGAGGCCCCTAACTTGTCCAGCTGCTGTCTCAAAATACACTCTCCTTGGATCAGCCTCCCTGGGACCTGCCTGAACATCTTACAAGTAAAGGTATGGAAAGACGCTGACCGTGTGAGACTGTGTTATTTATCTGCACCCGACTTCACTAACTTCATAGACTTTGAGGGACCAGTCCCACCTGTAGGGGACCCGACATCTAGCTGCCTCACCATCCCCTCAGAGATCTACAGCAGCGCTGGTACAAATTACCAGAAGACTACAGGTGGCGTCACGAACTGTATATAAATCTATCCCCTGTAAATATTCCCCCCAACATACGCCAGACCGCCAGGGCCACAGACCGAGCCACAGCTACCTGTGACAATCCCCATATACTTCTACGGGCTCGGCTCTGAGTACCCCATTGCCCTGGTAACCCACAATTGTGGTGGCGGGTCGAGACAAAAGCATCATCATCTATGGATTGCACAACGTGGATCAGTCATTTCAGCATGTCACGGGCCCTAAACATTACATGTCTCAGAAACAAGTAGTAACTACATGCAATATGAAATGTGCATCAGTTAAAAGCTTTTAATGATCAGCAATAAATAGTAAACAGCAGTAAACAATAAGAAATACAAAAGCAATGATTATAGAAACAACAGTAACAACAAGCACCATGCACTGAAGAGGATCGGAGTGTGAGGTCGCTCTACCGCGTCTCTCCACTAGAGGTCAGTAAGCAGAGCAGCCATCAGCACGTTTCCGCAGGGAGAGCAGAGCCCTCATTCAGGTAACGGAGAAAGAAATACACACTTCGACCTCGACATTAGTCACGTGGGACCCTGGGCGCGCTCCTGATAGGCGGTCTACAACTGCGCAAGAGCCCACATTTGTTATCTCAGCCCCGCGCTTTTTATCATCCCCCGCCCCTCACAGGAGCCCTGCGGAAGAGCAGCACGCAGTTCAGCCTGTACTTCCGGTCCTGGAGGAAAGGAAAGTAGAACGGACGGCAGTGGTGGTCTCGTGATGCACGTACTTTCTGCTTTGTTCTTTAGGAATTCCAGTGTTAATAGAGAGTTAGGGTGAGTTTCCACGATCAGTAAACACTGCGTGTTTGGCGCTGTGCGCTGGCGCAGCGTCAAACACGCAGCGTCCAGATGTTACAGCATAGTGGAGGGGATTTCAAGAAATCCCGTCTCCACTATGCGTAACAATACGCAGGTGGCAGACCTGCGTAAACGGACATGCGGCGCGTCTTTTCAGACCGCAGCATGTCCTAGCGTGTTGCGGCGACGGTGCGTCGCCGCAACAGAATTTAACACAGGGCTATGTAGCCCTGCGTTCTTTCCAGAGGTGTTCCGGAGGTGTCCTGAACACCTCCGGAAAGATCGCGCGTCATAAAGGGGGCGGGGCTTAGACGGAGCGGAATTTCCGCTCCGTCAAATGCGCTGTGGTTCCGGACCGTGGAACCACAGCCTTAATGACTCATACAGTGAGAAGTTCCAGAATGTTCTGATATGTAATGTACCTGGTGCTCACACCGAATAATAAGCACATTTGTCTCATGACACACGCCATATTATATATTCCACACGCCTTATATATATATGACACACACCATATTATATATTCCACACGCCATATTATTACACCATATTATCCACACGCCATATTATATATGACACATGCCATATTATATATTCCACACGCCATATTACATATGACACACACCATATTACATATTCCACACGCCATATTACATATGACACCACCATATTACATATGACACGCCATATTACATATGACACACGCCATATATATGACACCATATTACATATGACACATGCCACATTACATATGACACACACCATATTATGTATGACACACCATATTACATATGACACGCCATATTACATATGACACACGCCATATTACATATGACACACGCCATATTATATATGACACACACCATATTACATATGACACACCATATTATATGTGACACACCCATATTATATGACACACACCATATTACATATGACACACACCATATTATATATTCCACACGCCATATTACATATGACACACACCATATTATATATTCCACACGCCATATTACATATGACACACGCCATATTATATATTCCACATGCCATATTACATATGACACACACCATATTACATATTCCACACGCCATATTACATATGGCACACACCATATTACATATGACACACGCCATATTACATATGACACACGCCATATATATGACACCATATTACATATGACACATGCCACATTACATATGACACACACCATATTATGTATGACACACCATATTACATATGACACACGCCATATTACATATGACACACCATATTATATATGACAACACACCATATTACATATGACACACACCATATTATATGTGACACACACCATATTATATATGACACACACCATATTATATATGACACACACCACATTACATATGACACACACCATATTATATATGACACACACCATATTACATATGACACACACCATATTATATATGACACACACCATATTATATATGACACACACCATATTGCATATTACACACGCCATATTATATGACACGCCTTATATATATGACACGCCATATTATGTATGACACACACCATATTATATATGACACACCATATTATATATCACGCCATATTATATATGACACACGCCACATTACATATTACACATGCCATATTATATATGACACACGGCACATTACATATTACACATGCCATATATATGACACATGCCGCATTACTTATTACATTATATGACACGCCTTATATATATGACACGCCATATTATATATGACACGCCGTAATACATATTACACACGCCATATGATATATGACACACACCATATTACACATGCCATATTATATATGACACGCCGTAATACATATGACACCACATTACATATGACACACCATATTACATATGCCACATTACATATTACACACGCCATATTACACACGCCATTACATATTACACATGTCATATTATATATGACACGCCATATTATATATGACACACGCCACATTACATATTACACATGCCATATTATATGACACACGCCACATTACATATTACACATGCCATATTATATATGACACACGGCACATTACATATTACACATGCCATATATATGACACATGCCGCATTACTTATTACACATGCCACATTACATATGACACACACCATAGTACATATTACACATGCCATATATATGACACGCTATATTATATATGACATGCCGTAATACATACTACACATGCCATATTACATATGACACACGCCATATTACATATGACACGCCATATTACATATGACACACGCCATATTACATATGACACGCCATATTACATATGACACACGCCATATTACATATGACACGCCATATTATATATGACACGCTATATTATATATGACACACCATATTACACATGCCATATTAGACACCGCATTACTATTAACTGCCATATATTTGACACACGCCATTACATATTACCAGCATATTATATATACACACTGGCCATTAATATCCCTGCCTATATGATTGACACATGCCGCATTACATATTACACATGCCATATTATATATGACACACGCCATATTACACATGCCACATTACATATGACACATGCCACATTACATATGACACACGCCGTATTACATATGATACACGCCATATTACATATTACACATGCCATATTATATATGACACACGGCACATTACATATTACACATGCCATATACTGTATATGACACACACCATATTACACATGCCACATTACATATGACACACGCCATATTACATATGACACGCCGCATTACATATTACACATGCCATATTATATATGACACACAGCACATTACATATTACACACGCCATATTATATATGACATAGCACATTACATATTACACATGCCATATATATGACACACGCCGCATTACATTTTACACATGCCATATTATATATGACACACGCAACATTACATATTACACATGCCATATTATATATGACACACGGCACATTACATATTACACATGCCATATATATGACACACGCCACATTACATATTACACATGCCATATTATATATGACACACGCCACATTACATATTACACATGCCATATTATATATGACACACGCCACATTACATATTACACATGCCATATTATATATGACACACGGCACATTACATATTACACATGCCATATATATGACACACGCCACATTACATATTACACATGCCATATTATGTATGACACACGGCACATTACATATTACACATGCCATATATATGACACGCCGCATTACATATTACACATGCCATATTATATATGACACGCCACATTACATATTACACATGCCATATACTGTATATGACAAACGCCGCATTACATATTACACATGCCATATTATATATGGCACACGCCATATTACACATGCCACATTACATAAGACACACGCCACATTACATATGACACACACCATATTACACCTGTGGAACGTGGAGTTTCTCTTACTGTAACAGCAAGTGCTGCTCTGAGGAATATACCAGTAATGACAGAGGCCACAATGTTCTACCATGGGGATCTTATGCAGTGGGACGGCTTAGAAGTATTAAAGGTGGTCCAGGATCTGTAGATGGTCTGTCCCTCCCACAGAACGAAGAACAGGACCACTGTATAAAAAGCCTGTCCTGCAAGGAGACATAAAGACACAAAATATAGATACATTTCCTCAGCTGATGGGCTTTATAGAATGACTTAGTCCATATTCACAGGTTACGTTTTTCTTTAATACAGATTTTCAACTGCGTTTTTCAGTACCAGCAAAGTGTATGAGATTTCAGAAATCTCATGCGCACACCGACCGTGTTTTTTTGTCCTCAGTACCTTGTGCAAAACCTAGGTTTTTGCAGAACAGAGCATGTCGCTTCATTCAGCTTTGGTGCAAAAAGCGCAGGTATCAGGTTTTGCCAGCTTTTTTTTGTGCCAAAACTTTTTAATGAAGTAGATTTATATATTTTTTTTTTTGCATGCACAAGAGACAAATGTACCTTGACAAACACAGCAGAAAACTAAGCAAAATCTCCTTTTTTGAGGCAAGTTTCTTACTGCCAAGAGAGCAGGTTTTGACTTAGGGAAAAAAATGCAGCAAAAATGCAACGTTTGAACGTAGCCTAAGGGTATGGGTATACATTAAGTATTTGGTACAGAAGTTTCTGCACCATTTCTGCACCTCGTGGCAGGAAAGACGTGGGTTAAAAGTGGTTTGTTTTTGCCGCAAAAACCTGCAGTAATTCCTGATGCCAACAAAGCGACTGATAATAATCCTGAAGTCTCATGCACACGTTGCTTATTCGTGACTTGCAGATTTAGTGTAGAAAATAATCTGCAGCAGGTCCAATCTTTCAGTGTTTTTGCAGCGTTTTTTCACCCATAGACTTCAATGAAGTCAGTCAAAAACGCTATAAAAACACAGGTCTGAAAATGATTGCAGATTTGTAGCGATTTTGCTTCAAAAAACAAAGGGGTGTTAATAAAAGGAAAAAGATGTAATGTCACCAGAAGGGAGAGGAAACTCCACCACTTTGTGTGTATAAGTGAGTAGTATGTGTATGTATATATATATATATATATATATATATATATACATACACATACTACTCACTTTTACACACAAAGTGGTAAAGTTTCTTCTTCCCCCTGGTGACATTACATATATATATATATATATATATCTGCCCTGCCTGACATATGTACTTGTGTATAATTTTGTAATATGTCGTTCAGTTGTGCAATTAATAAGTGAAAAAATACCAGCCTGCGGCCACCCCAGGGATAGCGCATCACATGAGATTCACAGATTTTGGCGCTTTTTCGTCTCTTTCTGATTGCCCTGGTGCTTTGGTAATCTGGGTAATGGGGCTTGGGGTTGATGTCAGCTGTGAATTGTCCAAAAACTCAGCTAGCATCAAGCCCTGGTGTTAGTAATGGACAATATAGATGGTTGGACACCTGGATGCTCAGGTCCGGCTGAACAATTACAAAAAGTTTGGGTTCGGGTACCAGAACAGTACCCAGACCCGATCCCAAACCGGATTCCATTCACTTGAATGGGGGGCCCCAACATCCAGTGTTTGCCACACTGTCATGTGCATGACAGCGCGGCAAATACCGCTTCTGAAATCATCTGCAGCTATGATCGGAGGTATAAAATTCACCTCTGGTCGCTGGTGTCAGCTGATGGGACTACTGCTCCCATAAATAACGGCGTGGGGTCCCCCCATCTTTGACAACCAGCCTTGCTAAAGCAGACTGCTGGGGGCTGGTGTTCTAAAGGTGGTAAGGGGCCATGGATATTGCCCCCCCCCCAGACTACAAATAGCAGCCCGCAGCTGACCAGAATAGGCACATCTATTAGATGCGCCAATTCTGGCGCTTTGCCCGGCTCTTCCCACTTGCCCTGTAGCAGTGTCAAGTAGGGTTCATATTTGAGGGGTTGATGTCACCTTTGTATTGTCTGGTGACATCAAGCCCACGGATTACTAATGGAGAGACATCTATAAGACACCTGTCCATTGCTAATCCTATAGTTGTATGGTAAATAAACACACAGCCAGAATAAAGTCTTTTATTTGAAATAAAACAAAACACACTTTTGCTCTTTTATTTAAAAATAACAAACACAGTTATACTCACCTAATGCCTAATTCCACTGAATCCCTCATCTCCTGTAAGAAAACAAAACTAAAATACAACAATATCCCTCACTTCTCCGTCATTCTGTCCAACGCCATAATCCATGTCTGGGGGATAAACAGTTTTCAACCTGGATAGTGCCATATTTAAAAATATGACGTGGTTACCCCTCTATTCTTGATAACCAGCCTCTTGCTAAAGCTGACAGCTGAGGGATGCAGCCCCAGCTGTGAGTTTTGGCTGGCTGGTTATCAAAAATATGGGGGAACCCACACCAGTTTTTTTTTCTAATTATTTATTTACAGCGCAGGACACCGCCATTAATAACTAACAGGAAAAAAAAAGAATAACACAAGAATGCTTTATTTTAATCAACATTCACCCACACTTTCCTTGGTTCACCACTTTATTAAAAAAAAAAATCCTAGGCAGGTCGAATGTAGTTCACCGAATCTGACGTAGTCCAGTGAATGGAAACTTGAAAAGAACATACACTGAGAAATAAACCAGACACTTTCCCTCATTCACCGCTTTATTTAAAAAAAGTTCCGACGTAGTCCAGCGAATCAAAAAGGCGCTTATTGTCCTCTCCGATTTTTCTGCCAAGAGATGCAGAAATGGTGTAGAAATCAACTGTGCACATATCTCAAAAGAATTGATGTGCTGCATGTCACGGGGTTCTACTCCGATATCACACAATCAACACAGCAAGAGATGAGTGAACAGTCTAAGAACCTTTATTACATACAAAACGAAAGGTCCATAAAACAATCCACCACACATAGGATAAAATAATCCAGGAATATTCCAGTAAAGGGATAAATGCCCGGGAGATGAGAGTCACAATCCTCCGTTTAGCGATCGATATGGCAGCGTGGCTACAGGTACTTCTCCGTGTAGAGCTCCTCCAGCAGTAGTTTCCAGGGTAATCAGAGTTTCTCCAAGTCTCTGTGGGGTACTGGCCGTAGCATCAGCATCCCACAAAGGATCTATCTTAATGTTCTGAATGTCCTCCTGAGGCTCCCTCCTTATATCCAGGGATAGGCAGCAGGGTGGATTGATTTAAATGACGCCGATTTAAATCAACGATTTAAATCATGATTTAAATCAAATGATTTTTTTCTATTTAAATCAGATCGATTTAAATTGTGATTTTAATCATGATTTAAATCACTGATTTAAATCAAAAGATTTTTTTAATATAAATCACGATTAAAATCTAAAACTTTCAATCATTGTTCAATTAACTCCACACTTCTAGCTTGGTTTCACTTTCTGTAGCTTGGTTTCAGTTTCTTTTTCCATTCAGTTGACATGCCCAAACTTGTTGGATAGTCAGTCAGCAGTACTTGGCTGTAGTAACAATCAAACTTCAGAAGTGATCTGCGTGAGCCATGGCAGGTCGTAAGAGAGACCCTATTTGGGTTCATTTTGTTGAGATGCCAGCAGAGCTTGGAAAGAAAGGTGGGAGAGCAAAAGTGCAAATACTGTCAAAAGGATATCCAAGGACTTGTTTGCCGTTTGAAATCACATTATGAAAACTGCAACCAGAAGGGAAATGAAGATGTTGATAGTGATACAACTAATGTCAATGAACCCCACAGCTTCTTATGCACCAGGACCCTAGCACTAGTGGTAAGTCTGGCAATTACAACCTATTTTAACAGACGTTTTACTGGGATGGTTAAAGTCTATGAAAATAAAAATTTCTAGCACTAGTTCTGGAGTATAGAATTTAAATTTATGTTAAGGCAATATTTCACAGAAGATTAACGTTAAGTAAAAATAAAAGTGTGTATACGCCTATTTTTTTTTTTATTGTAGGCTACAATTCACTTTTGAAGTCTGCCAAATTGACCATTTTTTAAAAAAAACATTTTTAAAACTTTTGTGACATAATTTTTTTCAGTTGCTCTGATATTACTAGTATTACAGCAACTTCACCGGAAACTTGAGTAGCATAACTTTTGAGACAGCCCTTATAGGACGAGGACCATTACATTGTTCAAAAAGTTTGTTTCAAAATATTTTCGTTATATTTCTTCAAATACGCAGTTGAATTATATTTTTAATTACTGTGCTTTCAGGGTCAAATATGGCTTGTGCTGCACGTGACAATCAATATCTGGGTACAACTTCAACAAAGCAGCCCAACAAAAAACTTTGCGTGCAAAGTGTAGAAAAATTCCTCTTAAAGACTACGACGAGCCAGAAAGAACATTTTGATGAATTAATTGCTAAATTCATATTTGCAACCAATTCTTCTTTCCGACTAGTTGAACACCATTGTTTGTACAAATGATCGAAGGAATAAGACCAGGCTACAAACCACCAAGTAGATTTGATATCTCAGGAAAACATCTTCAGGCTGTATACGACAAAGAAAGAGCGGCTTGTACAAAATATTTGAAAGACAAAGTTGTTAACATGAGCTTGGATGGTTGGAGCAACATCCACAACGACCCATAATTTGCACTTGTGTCACAACAGAAGATGGTGAAACTTACCTTACAGACACAATCGACACATCTGGAAATTCACATACTGCTGAATATTTACTTGAAATTGCTAAGAACTCAATTCACCAATGCCAAGAACAGTTTGGATGTAAAGTAAGGAGCTTAGTTACTGATAACGCAAGCAATGTGGCAAAAATGCGAGCGGAACTGGCACATGAGGATGACACAAATGTCATTACATACGGTTGTTCTGCCCATTTGTTGCATCTTTTGGCAAAAGACCTGCATATTTCGGGTGTCAAGGAACATGTTGTAGAAATTGTTAAATATTTCCGCAATAATCATTTTGCACATGCAACCTACAAGGAAATGGGAGGACTGAAGTTGGTTCTACCACAAGATGTTAGATGGAATACCTTGGCTGAATGCTTGGAACTGTTTATTAACAACTGGTCAAAATTAGTGTCCATTTGCGAAACACATCGGGATAAAATTGATGCTAATATACGAAGCAAAGTATTAAATCTTGGTGTGAAGAGAAATGCCGAGGACCTTTTGGAAAGGTTAAAGCCAATATCTATTGCGTTGGATAAAATGCAGAAAGATACTGCAACCATAGCTGATGCCACAGAAGTTTGGAAAGATTTAGAAGGTTCGCTAGATCGCTTGAACCTCTCAAACAATGTAAAGGTTGCAATACACCACCGCAAGGACCAAGCATTAAAAGAAGAACACTATTTAGCCAATATCTTGCATCCCATCTACAGAGGGAAAAAAACTATCTGAGGCGGAAATCAACTCTGCAATGGAGTGGCTCGCCAATACTAACCATGACATTGTGGCAACTGTGCTGAAATTGAAGTGTGAATCTGCACCATTTCAAAAATACATGTTTGCAGATAACGTCGTTAATGAACTAAAACCACTGGACTGGTGGAAGTCGCAATCACTTGTTCTTCCAGCGAAGATAATAAATGTAGCTACTCAGCTACTGACTGCATCGGCTTCATCGGCAGGAGTAGAGAGATTGTTTTCTTCATTTGGTTTTGTGCACACAACAGTCCGAAACCGCTTAGGAACTGCTAAAGCAGGACAACTAGTTTTCCTATTAAAAGTCCTAAATAAACAGTAGGCTTAAAGGACTGATGTATTCACTGAAGATGTTTGCTTACTTCAAACGTTAGAGATAGGCTATTGTTAAAAAGTACTTACTCTCTGTAGTTCAATTCTGATTGTTTAATAGTGCAAATAAAAATTATTAGGTTTCATAATCATCAACTGTTTTAATATTTTTATTTGTGTAAAATAATTTGATTTGCAAAAAGACAAAGTTTTGCTGGTGTACAACTTGATTAAAAAATCCTATTTAAATAAAAAAAATCTGATTTAAATCAAAAAAATCCGATTTAAATCAAAAAAATCCGATTTTTTTGATTTTTTTAAAAAAAAATCATGATTTTTATCCACCCTGATAGGCAGACAGGTTGAAGGGCTTTTAGGCCCCCAGACCTGGGAACAGTGCCTCAGAGATCAAGGCACTACAGGGCGTGATTTCTGTCATCTGTCATGAATGGACAATCAGGAAAAGTCAGCAGGGGTTTATCAAGATGCATTGACACATTCAGTGTTACGGGTTTACCATGACAGAGAGGAGCCAGAAGACCGCAATCGTCTTGATTTCTCCTACTCCTGCACTGATTAGAAGCACTTAACCTTTTTACTGAATGGTGTAAATTTCTTTTGGCAGTGCAGGGGTTAATCTGCTCTGTTGAGAGCTCTTGGAGAGTTTAGGCTCTCAGCTGTGCACTGTTAGCCACTCCCATCTCCTATATAAATTAGGCCCTGACTAGCACTCATTGTCAGAGATAGCTTATGCTGCATAGCTGGAGGTGATTGTTGATTATTATAGGAGAAGGCATTTGGGTTTATCTGTGACTGTTGCTAGGTTTTGAGGGTGTTATAATTCCCTTTCTTCTTTTACTTTGGTTTAACCTCCCTATCCTCCACTCCTTGGTGCATTCCTCTGTTATATGTGTGAGTATATTTGTATATTTGGCATTTTTCTTACCCCTGTTCGTATTACCTTGTTAGTCTGGTTGGTGTATTACGGTACACTACTACTCCCCTGGAGGAAGGTTACAGACTGATTTAGAAGCTAAGGCAAGGTACGTGGCCCTGGCATCTTCACGATCAGACGTAATCTGGGGAACAGGGCGAGCTAGGGTACCCTTAGCATTATGGACAGGGAAGGAGCCCCTGATCCCGGGACATCCGACAACAGGCGTGACATTCAGGTTGCAGATGGTTACTGAGCTAATTCATTTATCGTATTTTTGTAAGGTATTTAAGACTCTAGACCAGACTGGGAATACACAGAATGATACAGAGCAGGGGTAGGCAATTAATTTTTGAGAGACCGTGACTGTTGTAGAGGGCTGAACCAATAGGCCGAAATTAATTCTGCTCCATATTAATATCGATATTTTATAATTATTATATTACTGATAATTATATTACTATTAATTGTATCACTTAATGTTAAGCAGAATTAAGTATGCTGTCATCCCCTATATATCGTTTGAACCTGAGTACAGCACCTTCTGTGTATCGTATGAGCCCCACACAGCCTCCCTATACACACTGCATGAGCCCCACACAGCCTCCCCATATATTGTATGAGCCCCACACATCCTCCCCATATACACTGCATGAGCCCCACACAGCCTCACTATATACACTGCATGTCGCCCCCATATGCAGCAGCATGTAGCCCCCATATGCAGCACCATGTCACTCCTATGTGCAGCACCATGTGCACCCCCTTGTGCAGTTCCATGTCACCCCCTTGTGCAGCACCATGTCACCCCCCATGTACTGCACCATGTCACCCCATGTGCAGCACCATGTCACCTCCCATGTGCAGCGCCATGTCACTCCCCATGTTCAGCACCATGTCACCCCTATGTTTAGCACCATGTCACCCCCATCTTTAGAACCATGTCACCCCCCCATGTTTAGCACCATGTCACACCCCCCATGTTTAGCACCATGTCACCCCCCATGTGCAGCACCATGTCACCCCCCATGTGCAGCACCATGTCACCCCCATGTGCAGCACCATGTCACCCCCTAATTCAGCACCATGTCACCCCTATGTGCAGCACCATGTGCACCCCCTTGTGCAGTTCAATGTTACCCCCTTGTGCAGCACCATGTCACCCCCCATGTGCAGCACCATGTCACCTCCCATGTGCATCACCATGTCACCCCCCATGTTTAGCACCATCTCACCCCCATGTTTAGCACCATGTCACCCCACATGTGCAGCACCATGTCACCCCCCATGTGCAGCACCATGTCACCCCCCCATGTTTCACATGCTGATTGGTGGAGGAAGTGGCTGGAGGTCCCTCTTCCACCAAAGAAGTCAGCGCGCAGATGGAGACAGCAAGCGGGCGAGCACAGTGTGGCCCGTGGACCTCTGGTTTCCAGCCCCACAACTGTCTCGGTCCGCGGGCCAGACCGAGACAGCCATAGGGCCGGATCTGGCCTGCGGGCTGCACTTTGCCCAGGTCTGATACAGAGCAACAAGACAACACTCCTAAGATCAGTAAAAATATGTACATAGAATGTTACCCGACACACTATATCACACTGCAGAATTAAATCTGCAATGTGTGCATGAGACTTGAGGATTCTCATTCACTTTGCTGGCATCAGGAAACTCTTTAGGTTTTGTGACAAATTTGTGCAGAAAAAAAGAGCGACAAATGTGCTAACACGTATCCTCATCTGTGTAGTAAATAACAGTTCATAGATACCTAATAACACAATTCCTGTACAACGGAATCCAAATCAGTAAGAGAAAATAATCAAGAGAAATACTTTGACATATCAAATTAGCAAAGCAAATACAACAACTATATAACTGAGCTATATTTACATGGAGTAGTAGTACTTGTATGAGTGCAAAATGCAAATTGTCTCTTCAGACAGGAAGAGGATTAGAACTCTAATGCCACCTATAGGAAGTAGTAATCCTAAAAGTCAATATCGACTCTCTAAAGAACCTTGTCACATGACTTAGGATAAAAAAACAAAACCAGAATCTCAATTTGCAGACACTGTGTTTTGGGGTACTGCCCCTCGTTAGTACAAAGTGTGAAATCTGGTTTGACTGGGTGAGAAGCGTCTGACCTGGATCCAAGAGGTAATGTTTCTCCTTGTGGAGAGTGACATGTCAAGCCTGACATGCCGAGGTGAGGAGACTTTTCAGTCGCAACTCTCCTCTGGGAAATATGCAAATTGTCTCTTCATAGAGGAAAAGGGCTAGAACGGAAGAGGGCTAGGAAGTAGCAATCCTGAAAGTCCATATCTGCTCTCCAACAAGCCTTGTCACATGAATTTGGATAAAAGCCCAAACCAGAATCTCAATTTGCAGACACTGTGTTTCGGGGTACTGCACCTCATCAGTGCAAAGTGTGAGATCTGGTTTGGCTGGGTGAGAGGCGTCTGACCTAATCCAAGGGATAACGTTTCTTCTTGCGGAGAGTGACAAATCAAACCTGACATGCCAAGGTGAGGAGACTTTTAAGCTGCAATGCTCCTTTGGGAAATATGCAAATTGTCTCTTCAGAGAGGACTAGAACTCTAGTGCCACTTATAGGACGTAGCAATCCATTTGCAATTAGCTGTGTCTGGCATACAATGAAGAGGGTCTGGAGTTTCTGGAATCTCATCCACTGCAATTAACGGTGTTTGGCATACAATGAAGAGGGCCTGGAACCTCATCCCCTGCAATTGGCTGTGTCTGGCATACAATGAAGAGGGTCAGGAACCTCATCCCCTGCAATTAACTGTGTCTGGCATACAATGAAGAGGGTCAGGAACCTCATCCCCTTCAATTAGCTGTGTCTGGCATCCAATGAAGATGGTCTGGAACCTCATCCCCTTCAATTAGCGGTGTCTGGCATCCAATGAAGATGGTTTGGAACCTCATCATCTGCAATTAGCTGTGTCTGGCATACAATGAAGAGGGTCAGGAACCTCATCTTCAATTAGCTGTGTCTTTCATACAATGAAGAGGGTCAGGAACCTCATCTCCTTCAATTAGCAGTGTCTGGCATACAATAAAGAGGGTCTGGAGGTTCTGGAACCTCATCCACTGCAATTAGTGGTGTCTGGCATACAATGAAGAGTGTCTGGTACCTCATCCCCTGCAATTAGCTGTGTCTGGCATACAATGATGAGGGTCAGGAACCTCATCTTCAATTAGCGGTGTCTGGCATACAATGAAGAGGGTAAGGAACCTCATCCACTGCAATTAGCGGTGTCTGGCATACAATGAAGATGGTCAGGAACCTCATCCCCTGCAATTAGCTGTATCTGGCATACAATGAAGCGGGTCTGGAACCTCATCTCCTTCAATTAGCAGTGTCTGGCATACAATTAAGAGGGTCTGGAACCTCATCCCCTGCAGTTAGCTGTGTCTGGCATACAATGAAGAGGGTCAGGAACCTCATCTTCAATTAGCATTGTCTGGCATACAATGAAGAGGGTCAGGAACCTCGTCTACTTCAATTAGCGGTGTCTGGAATACAATGAAGAGGGTCTGGAACCTCATCCCCTGCAATTAGCTGTGTCTGGCATACAATGAAGAGGGTCAGGAACCTCATCTCCTTCAATTAGCGGTGTCTGGCATACAATGAAGAGGGTCAGGAACCTCATCTTCAATTAGCAATGTCTGGCATACAATGAAGATGGTCAGGAACCTCATCCCCTGCAATTAGCTGTGTCTGGCATACAATGAAGAGGGTCAGGAACCTCATCCCCTTCAATTAGCGGTGTCTGGCATACAATGAAGAGGGTCAGGAACCTCATCCCTGCAATTAGCTGTGTCTGGCATACAATGAATAGGGTCTGGAAACTCATCTCCTGCAGTTAGCTGTGTCTGGCATACATTGAAGAGGGTCAGGAACCTCATCTTTAATTAGCAATGTCTGGCATACAATGATGAGGGTCAGGAACCTCATCTTCAATTAGCTGTATCTGGCATACAATGAAGCGAGTCTGGAACCTCATCTCCTTCAATTAGCAGTGTCTGGCATACAATTAAGAGGGTCTGGAACCTCATCCCCTGCAATTAGCTGTGTCTGGCATACAATGAAGAGGGTCAGGAACCTCATCTTCAATTAGCATTGTCTGGCATACAATGAAGAGGGTCAGGAACCTCGTCTACTTCAATTAGCGGTGTCTGGAATACAATGAAGAGGGTCTGGAACCTCATCCCCTGCAATTAGCTGTTTCTGGCATACAATGAAGAGGGTCAGGAACCTCATCTCCTTCAATTAGCGGTGTCTGGCATACAATGAAGAGGGTCAGGAACCTCATCTTCAATTAGCAATGTCTGGCATACAATGAAGATGGTCAGGAACCTCATCCCCTGCAATTAGCTGTGTCTGGCATACAATGAAGAGGGTCAGGAACCTCATCCCCTTCAATTAGCGGTGTCTGGCATACAATGAAGAGGGTCAGGAACCTCATCCCCTGCAATTAGCTGTGTCTGGCATACAATGAATAGGGTCTGGAAACTCATCTCCTGCAGTTATCTGTGTCTGGCATACATTGAAGAGGGTCAGGAACCTCATCTTTAATTAGCAATGTCAGGCATACAATGAAGATGGTCAGGAACCTCATCCCCTTCAATTAGCGGTGTCTGGCATACAATAAAGAGGGTCTGGAACCTCATCCCCTGCAATTAGCTGTGTCTGGCATACAATAAAGAGGGTCAGGAACCTCATCCCCTTCAATTAGTGGTGTCTGGCATACAATAAAGAGGGTCTGGAACCTCATCTCCTTCAATTAGCAGTGTCTGGCATGCAATGAATAGGGTCTGGAACCTCATCCCCAGCAATTAGCTGAATTGCGGGGATGCTGTTAGTTGGACCCCCTTTAATTAGATATTGATAACATATCCTAAGAGTCCTCAGTCCTGGAGAACATTAGGGTATGTGTAAACAATGCCTTATAGATGCCAGCATACCTGTTGAGTTTTTAAAGCAGAAGACACTTCAGGAAAAGTCTGCTGGTGGTTTTCCTGGAGTCCTTTTTGGCTGTCTTTTTGCAGCTTTGGCACATCTTTTTTATTGACTGTACCTATAAACTAGTAATTAGCTTCCAAACGGAGACGCCTGAAGAACAGTCAGGTGACTTCTGTTAGCTTCACGTCTGTTGTGGTAAAAAGAAGCTCAAAAAGACAGAACATATGCCCAGTGTGTCGTTTTCATATTGCAGTGCATATGGTTATTCTTTTTAGTATTTCCATCCGCTTTTTCAGGTAGATTTCAGGCAGAACCTGCCTGAAAAAAAAAAATTGTGTCCACATACCCTTATTGAGAAATTCCTAGGTCTTTGTGCAACTTGTAAGAATTTTAGAATGCAAGCATATAGGGCTTGGCAAATATGCCAAAAAACAGTTTCTTCCAATTTTCTACCTTAAAAAGTGTTGAAAAAACAAAGCTAGGTTGGACATAACATTGTTTTTATCCCACACCAAGGTGAGTAAATCTAATGCAGACTATATGGTGGAGAGATACTGGCACTCTCAATGCTTTAAAAGATTATTATTATTTAAAAAATATATTAGTATTATTTAAAAAAAAAAAAAGGTCCCCATCTATAGGACAGAGGATAACTTGCTGATCGCTGGGGGTCTGACCACTAGGATCCCTAGTGATTGAACAAGGTTTTAGAACTCAGAGAATGGAGTTCTTCAGCCCTGTCCTGAATAGAGGTGTGCATGTGCGGCCTCCGCTCCATTCATTGTCTGACTAGATGGGTAGTACTCGACAGTCAACGAAAGCAACAGAGCCCGCGCATATGCACCTCCCTTACATTCAACACAGGGCTGTAGCGCTCTGTTCTTGGAGTTCTAAAGTCCCAATCTTGGGATCGTTGGTAGTCCCAAGCAATCAGTAAATTATGCCCTATACAATTGACAGGGGATAATTTATTTTTTTTAGAATAATCCTTTAAATCTAGATTTATTTTCCCAGCCTGTACTTGCTGAGAGTGCACGAGAGAAGAAACAGTAGATTTTTTACAAACTGTGCCCAGTGTACGGTAATCAGAATGGTGACACCCAATGGAAATCATACTGTGCACATATCGCTATGGCTATAGTTTATTGAATTAGTAGTAAAATTCAATTTCAGTCTGTCCTTTTCACATTGATGCTGAATTTTTCGAAAGCCCATAAGACAGAGATGCAGCCATCCATACATTTTCCCTAGATGATGCAAGTCCATCAGAGTGAGAGTCGATCTAGATCAGACAACCCCTTTAAGATAAATAAAATTAAAGGTGACAGGTGGTTGAGGACAGGCTTAGGATGAATTAGCTTGTCTCCTGGATACAAAATCACTAAATTAATGAAGCTTTGTATCTCTGAGATTAAAATGTGCTCTGTTTCTTATAAAACTCTGAGTTTTGAAAAGAGGCTGTGTGAATGTGTTCAATCGCTTATGGACTACAGAAATTAAGTACCTAAATGTTTTTTTTTTTTTATCAAAAACCTAAGAATGGCCTAAGCAGAAATGAAGAGCTGGAGCAGCAAAGGAGATAAATGAAATGAAGAGCAAATAGCGTAATGTGGCTTATGTTCTAGTGCGACCACATCCACTCTTCTAGAATCCACCCCTGTAAGGTCTAGGTGCAGCAATTCACAGTATATTACATGTGGATGGGGGGTCTCAAAACTGCATTAGGTCTCCTTCACACATCTGTATAAATCACACACATGAAAAAACAGTACCGGTGACATCAGCGTTTCCATCAGTGTGTCATCTGAGTGTCTGTTTTTACCATCATTGTTGCCAGTGTTATTCTGGTATGGATAAAGAAAGAAATTACAAAGATTCTCCTATACTTTGCAATGTTAAACACTGACAGCACACTCATGCCATCCATGTGCTGTGCGTGTTTTTCACGGACTCATAGACTTGTTTTGGCCCATGTCAACCATGCTGCTGGAAAAAAAAACGGACATGTGAATAGCACCATAGTTTAAAATGGGTACATGTGGTATCCGTGAAAAAATAATAATATTTATTGACTAACATGGAAATAATATCTGTAACATTTAATAACATATATGTTTATTTATAATTAAATATTATTTAGAGATGCGCAGCACAGTAACGGTGCATTCACACATCCTTGTGAAATCTCCGAGTGTTGTCCGATATATTTGGACACATAGAGTCTCAAAGATCCAATCACACATCTGTGAAAATGATGGATTCGAGAAAGACATTGGTGAAATTTAGACTATGTCCTACTCTGATCCATTGTTGATGATTAGAAAAGGACATAGTGGTTAAAAAATTGAGTAACACACCAATATTCACACAGATTTGTGACTGTACCCTTAGTTTCCTGGCACAGGAAGATCGAGTTAAAATTGAGCATGCAATGTCAGACAGATACAACCCATTGTCGCTAGGAAGGGGAAAAAGCCAAATGAAGGAGAGAAGGTAAGAATAAACTGTTGCACGCCTATGTGTGGTCACTGTGGCATATACTTTTCAGGGTCATATATCCTGACATTGTATTAGGGTACGGTTGATGACAGTTTTGTGGA
Source organism: Oophaga sylvatica (assembly GCA_033576555.1). Taxonomy (NCBI): domain Eukaryota; kingdom Metazoa; phylum Chordata; class Amphibia; order Anura; family Dendrobatidae; genus Oophaga; species Oophaga sylvatica. The sequence continues at coordinate 726,381,736 of JARQOD010000001.1, forward strand.
AACTGGGGCTGCAACTGTTGGGGGTCACTTTATGACACTTTTTGATTCACTGGCTAATACTATTTTTATGGTAATGTGGCTGTTTTTTTTTTTTTGCCACATGGTAGGTGCCACTGCATAGAGGCATATGTGATTACCACAATATAGGAAATGCTGGCTTGCAATTTTTTTAGGGCGCTATGGCCACCAATGATCTGGGGCTTCAACTGGCATATGTGACGAAGTTTGTGGCAGGCATAGTATGAGGGTATTAGGCATAACACTGTATTAGAGGCTCTAGTAGGGCTGGTTCTATATCGTAGTCAGTGTAATTACCACTTTATGAGGACACAGTAAGGCCTCATTCTCACATCCCAGTTTCTCATACGTGTTTTTCATCAAGCTGTTCAATTGGCAGGGTTTATGTCCACAAGAAAAAAATGGAGACATGTCCAATTTTGATTTGTCATGTATCAAACTTGCCAATGAAGTATATGGGTCTGCGAGAAACTCACACAGCACACTGATGGCGTCATAGTTGCATCGTAGTGCTCTCCGTTTCTCACTGAAAGCAGAAGCTGACAAACCTCAATCCATTTTTTTCTCTGCATATTAGAAAAACTGATAGATCAGTGAGAGTGAGACTAGATACACTGATGAAATCTGATTCACCACGTCAACGGAAATTGATCCTTTTTTATGTAAGAGAATGATACATTTTAAAATCAAGTTTTGCAGAATAGGGAACCTCAAATTATAGAATTATTCAATGACTATTTTTTCCTTTTCAAAAAGAGGTTCTGCAGCAGCTGAATTTGTTAGACCATTATGTGATTTCAGTGAGACATTTTGGTGATGACTGTGATGTTCGATGTGTGCATTAGAAGTACTGCGTTATACGTGGCCTCTTACAGTGGGTGGATCCACTATAAATCTGTCTGTGCATGGAAAGAAGTCGAGGACAAACAGGAACCTGTCTGTGACCCAGGATGCCGGACGGCTCTACATTTTACTTCTATATTTACATATATATATATTATATATACAAAGAGAAACCTTTATATATAAATACATTGGATACGAAACAGACAAATCCTATGTGCATGAAGACTGGAAACAATCAGTCATGTAAAGAAAAGTGTTGGCATAAGAACAATACAATAGACATGCTATGTGGAGTACATTGTTTGATGTATTTGAACATGGCGATTGCTTCTTGCGTCACTCGGGTGACTTTGATAAAGAAATAAACAGGGCGACTGTAGTGTTAATATTCCATCTGCAGAGCTGCGTTAAGAGAGGAGAAGCCCAGATTATTCAATCAATCTTATTAATATTCATTAGAGATGATAAATATTCATCGTTCTGTTTTAGACGACTTGTTTCTATGGCAACCATCTACCCTCAACCCCCCCACCCTGCCCCAAACAAACACACACAGCTCTGTCACAGCACCTCAATCAGACACAGATGCACCCTGTGCTATTCCAGCACTCCATGCATCGGGCCTCACTCCTAAAAGTCTGCAGCCGTTCTGATGGCTGCATTGTGCACAACACATCTACATGATATCTTCACTTATATCACTTTATCAGAGTGTATACACAGGGGTGACCTTCCCAAAAAAGATATCTTGCAGGTCTGATTCTTCATCCATCCCTAAATGTCATATACCGTAAATGAGATAACATCCTACAAAGGACACTGTATGCAGCGTACATTCAGGTCATACAACATGCTCATCTGTATATTGTTTTATTTCATAGTCTGCACTGCAGTCTATAAAAATGATATATGTTTATGTGTCAGTGGTGGAAGTAACCATTCTGCTGATTGAGGCAGCAAATGAAGCATCACATTACCCATTGCACTTGGGCGGCGTGTATGACAGAGCAGGACTATTGTCACAATGTGTAGAACACGAATGGGAAGATTTTACTGGGAAAAAAAAGCTAAAAATCAGTTACCGCTCTTCTCTTATTAAAGCCGTCCCTGGAATAAAATGCTATTTCAACCATCCTTCAGCACGTACAATTTACAGTGGAAAAAATGTCTATCCAGTGGGACTGTAACCAAAAAAAAGCTACTCCCCATGTACGTTGCCACAAGGATCACAGAATGCCTGTCACGAGGCTTAAAAATGATGCATTGTATATGACTTTAATGCACATATTTAAAGGGCTGCACATTTTACATTCATGGTATATCAAGCAAATACTATGACGGATTGGATATGTGTGTATTCTACTCTAAGGCCGAGGTCACACTGGCGACAAAAACGGACAAAATGAAATATCGCATTGCACTCGGACCAATGTTAATCTATGGAGCAGCTCCCAGCATCCGATTTTTTCTCCGCCGTTTTCCTCAGACCGAGACAATCGCAGCATGCTGCGATTGTCACCGATTATCGGGCGAGAATCGCCAATGCAAGTCTATGGGTGCGATGAAAAATCGGATTACAAACGGACCACACGTGTGACTTGCGAGAAAATCGCACCGGTGTCCTTTAGAAAATCTGGCAATTCATCCCCGGCTATACTGTAAAATCACACTGACATGTTTAATAAAGAATAGAAAGAATAGATATATACACATAGAATACATATATATATATATATATATGTACATATATATATATATATATATATATACATGTCATTGTGACACAAATATATATATATATATATTTATAGTTCATACACTTCTACATAGTATAATAGCCACTAATTCAATTGCCGGCTTCTGTAAAATTACAGAACCCGACATGAAATGACACATGATTTACATACAGTTAACCATGTCATTTCATGTAGTTTGATATATGGTTTTCAATAACAATTACATGAGTGTATGTGTGCAAAATTTCATACATGTAGGGGTTAATTAAATGTGTAAATTCGTTGAAAAAAAATGCGTGGGCTCCTGCAGTATTTTCTCCACCAGACAGGGAAAGCCAGTGAGTGGGGGCAGGTAATAATAGCCTAGGGAGGGTGCATTTTTTTTTATGCCCCCCCCCCCCCCGGCTACTAACATCTGCCCCCATCCACCCCAGAAAAGGCACATCTATGATTAGATGCGCCTTTTCTGGCACTTAGCCCGTCTATTCCCATTGCCCTGTAGCAGTGGCTAATGGGTTAATTATGGGTTAAGGCCACCTTGCTACTTGAAGGTGACTTTAAGCCAGGTTAATAATTGAGAGTTGTCAATTAGACAACTATCAATTATTAATCATATTGTATGTAATGAAAAAAAAACCACACATTAATGAAAAATCATTTTAATGAAATAAATACACAGTTTTTGACCATATTTTATTGTACTGGTAATCCTTGCGAAGCCCTTGTTCTCCTGTAATAAAAGAAAAATAATAAAAACCATATTCTTACCTCTCCGGCGCTCAGTCAGGTCCCATGCTGCAATCTTTCACAAAGGGTTAACAGGTTTACAGCGGGGACCGGAGCTAATGCTGCAGCCTCGCTGTAAACCCCCGAATGAATGAGCTCATCTCCCGGCTGACAGGAGAGGAAGTGATTAGCTGGGAAGCTTAATTGATTGTTTCCCACGGTAATCAGTTCACTTCAGGTTAGCCGGGGACTCCCTCTGACATCACTGATGCTGTGCGGAGTTTAATTTATGGGATCAAATAGCTAAAAATTGGCACGTGCATATGTATTCATCCCCTTTTGCTAAGAAGCCCCTAGAAACTTCTGCTGCAAGCAATTACCTTCATAAGTCACATGCTTAGTGAAAGGAAGCCCACCTGTGTGCAATCTAAGTGTCGCATGGTCTGTCAGTATATATACACCTTTTTCTGAAAGGCCACAGGGGCTGCAACACCATTAAGCAAGAGGCACCAATAACCAAACGCCATGAAGACCAAGGAGATCTCCAAGCAAGTCAGGGACAAAGCTGTTGAGAAGTACAAGTCAGGGTTGGGTTATAAAAAATATCCCAATCTCTGATGATCTCCCGGAGCACCATCAAATGCATTATCATCAAATGAAACAAACCTGCCAAGAGAGGGTTGCCCACCAAAACTTTCACCTCGGACAAGGAGGGCATTAATCAGAGAGAGAGCACAGAGACCAAAGATAACCCTGAAGTAGCAGCAGAGGTCTCAAGCAGAGGCTGAGTATCTGACCATATGACCACAAACTTGCACAAAAAATTGTAAGGCTCATTTTGAGTTTGCCAAAAGAGGGGGCAGACTCCCCAAATGTATGGAGGAAGGTGCTATGATCAGATGAGACCAAAATTGAACTTTTTGGCCAGTAAGGTAAATGGTATGTCTGGCGCCAAACCAAAACAGCTCATCACCCCAAGAATATCATCCCTATAGTGAAACATAGTGATAGCCACATCATGCTGTGGGGTTGTTTTTTGGGCAGCATGGCCAGGGAAGATGGATGGTGCAAAATACAGGGATATTCTTGAGCAAAACCTGTTTCAGTCTGTCAGTGATTTGAGACTTGGTTCACCTACCAACAAGACAGTGACCCAAAGCATACTGCTAAAGCAACACTCGAGTGATTTAAGGGGAAATGTGTAAATATTTTGGAGTGGCCTAAAGAAAGCCCAGACCTTAATACAATTGATGATCTGTGATCAGACTTTAAGATTGCTGTTCACCAGTTTTGCTTTGATGAATGGGCAAAAATTCCCGTGGCAAGATGTGGAAAGCTTATGGAGACTTATCCAAAGCGAATTGCAGCTGTAATTGCCGCAAAAGGAAGCTCTACAAAGTACTGACTTTAGGGGCTTAAACAGTTATGCACACTGAAGTTTTGAATTATTTTGTCCTATTTGTTGTTTGCTTCACAATAAAAAGAAAAACAAATGTTCACAGTTGTAGGCATGGGGTGAATACATTTGCAAGCCAATGTATTTATCTATCTATCTATCTATCCAAAAAACAGGCAGCATTCCACAGGTCAATAAAAATAGTGGATGTTTAATGAACCCACATCTTATGGCAACGTTTCGACTCCATGAGCCTTCCTCAAGCAGTGATATATACACACAATTGCAGGTTCTTATAGGGTCAGTACTTCCCAACTTATTTGCATTCAATTATAGTAAAATACTACATATCACATAGATTTTTTACAGGAAATAATCATGAATCAGTATAGCGCCATTAGTTACCTCATTACAATAATATAAATTATATTTCATGTCAAAACCTGACTCTAGCACACATAGATTAACATAGATTCATATAGAGTAAATTCATACAGCTGTGTAGTAATTTATTATTCATAGAGGTACTCACATCGCTGGTGAAATCATGCTGCACATGGAGGACGCTAAGAACGCTGAACTAAGCGTGTAAAACAGTCTACTGCGCATGTCTCTTGCATCATCATGGCTTATAGCCAATCAAAACACTTGTGTGTCACTGTACTCTTTGCGCATGCGCACTACGGTCATATCAATGCCGCGGCGCCATCTTACATGTGGCAAATTAGAAAATCAGTATATCTTCACCAAAAACAGGTTCAAGTCCGCAAAAAAGGTTGCCAACCTTACAGAAAACACTTGGGTCATGCTTACAAACCCATTGTACCAACATTCCTCTGTTATTTTGGAAATCACAACTTGTTTATAGCTATACCTCCTGAGCCTAAACATCGCTCAGGAATGACACTAATATAGACCAATCTTCAGCTGGGTTCGTGCACCACATAGGATATCAAGACATCTTATCCACCCCGGTATATGGGACAGTTCCCTTGGATGGGTAACTTCCCACTACCGATGCCAAAGAGGGAGGTATTCCGTGCCAGTGGCACGGGTCCCTCAACCCCAATGACATAAAGGTGGAGATGCCCATTCCCAGGTCTTCGACACCCTTATAAGGAATACTAATTGGTACAAAAATAGCAGTAAACATCCTTGTTCTTTAGTTCCTCACATTTATTATCTAATAGATATCAACAAGAGACTCAGCGCATAATCAAAAAGAGACCAAAACACCAAAAACATATAAACATAAATAAAAATATTTTTCTATATATAAATCTGTTCTTGTATGCGTCCTCCATTTCGCACCGAGTTCACCGGCACTGGGATTTTTCATCACATTGTTATCTATAGAAAAAGAAAAATAAATACAATAAGCTCCATATCAATAAGTCACCATAATCAATAACCATATCTGAAACCAACCAAAAGACGATATTCAAAGATATATATTAGGTTACTGAACTAAATTTAAAATCCACTTTAAGACTCATAGGTCTCAATGTATTGAGTTCATAGATCCATTTTAGCTCCTTTTTCTTGAGGAGACTAAAGGGTATGCCACACTAAACAATATCGCTAACGAGATCGCTAAAAACGTCACTATTTAGCGATCCCGTTAGCGATATTGTTCAGTGCGGCAGCTTCCAGCGACGAGCTTCCTGCTGTGATCTCGCTCGTCGCTGGAATCGCTCCGGACCCTATTTCATCGCTGGCGCTCCCGCTGGGTGAGTATCTAATCGCTGTGTGGCACCTTTTCTTAGCGATTTAGCGGTACTTTTGTACCGCTAAAGTCGTTAAGAAGATCGCTAACGGCGATAGCGTCGTTAACTATATCGCTAAATGTGGCCGCATTTAGCGATATAGAAACGATCCCGCTAGCGATCTCATTAGTATGCAACGCTAACGAGATCGCTAGCGGGATTGCTTAGTGTGGCAGTACCTTAACCCTGTCACCTCCTCTTCTCTGTAATGGGACAGCATCAATTAATCTAAATTTTAACTGTTTCTCCGTATGTTTAAATTCAGTGAAGTGTTTTGAAACCGGAAGATCCATCCTTTTCTTTCTAATAGTGTATTTATGGTGACTTATACGTGTCTTAAAGTCACATGTTGTCTCACCTACGTACCATAGATTGCAAGGGCATTCAAGTAAATAAACTATATAATCCGAATCACATGTTAGATAATGATCTTTTATATACCTTGTTTGTTTTGGGATGCATAAACTGTGTCACTTTAATCATTTGGTTACAATTAATGCAACTCAAACAGGGATAACACCCCTTTCTAGTTATACCCGTTAAAGACATCTGGGTAATCTTTTTTATGGTCCTATATCCGACCTAATGAGATAATCTAATATATAAAGCTGAATGTATGTATGTGTGTATGTATGTGGGTATGTTTGTCCGGGATTGGAATCCGCACCGTCGCACTTACGGCATGAAATTTTGCACGCCCGCACGTCTCGACCCCGAAAGCGTCCTAGGCTATGTTTTGAATTGAAATTTTAACCCCGCGCGTTCCAAATCGCCAAACAATTTTGGCCCTATCTACATAATGGGGAGAAAGCTGAATGCTTGTGTGTATGTCCGGCATAGGAATCTGCATTTACGGGCATGAAATTTTGCATACCCGCACGTCTCGACCCCGGGAGCGTCATAGGCTAGGTTTTGAGTCGAAATTTTAACCCCGCGCATTCCAAATCGGCAAATAATTTTGGCCCGGGATAGGAATCTGCACCGTTGTACTTACGGGCATGAAATTTTGCATGCCCGCACATCTCAACCCCAGGAGCATCATAGGCTATGTGTTGAATGGAAATTTTAACCCCCGCACGTTCCAAATCGCCAAACAATTTTGGCCCTATCTACATAATGGGGAGAAAGCTGAATGCTTGTGTGTATGTCCGGCATAGGAATCTGCATTTACGGGCATGAAATTTTGCACACCCGCACGTCTCGACCCCGGGAGCGTCATAGGCTAGGTTTTGAGTCGAAATTTTAACCCCGCGCATTCCAAATCGGCAAATAATTTTGTCCCGGGATAGGAATCTGCACCGTTGTACTTACGGGCATGAAATTTTGCATGCCCGCACGTCTCAACCCCAGGAGCATCATAGGCTATGTGTTGAATGGAAATTTTAACCCCCGCACGTTTTGGTGTGTGATTTTTATGTGCAGAATAAATTTTTGTTAACATAGTCTATTTTGTTACAGCTAACAGCAGTTATTAATTAACCCGGGCGAAGCCGGGTACTACAGCTAGTCCTTTATATTTTTAGCTCTCTTGTATGAAAAAAGGGGAGGAAGTTTATACCCTTCAATTTCCGGGAGACATTTTGTTAACATTCCCCAGTGTTTTTTAATTACCCTGGAGATACTACCACTCTCTTCAAGTGAATCTGGAGACAAATGGGACCCTCACCAATTCCTTATTGTGACGCCTCTTTCTCAGTAAACCCAATCGATTCTCATGGAGTACACTCTCTAGTGGACTCCAATAACTTTTTTGGATATCCCCTTTCTAAAAATTTGTTTACCATAGAATCCAAAATCACATCCACATTCTCTGTTTCATGTACAATACGTCTCACCCTCAGTAATTGACTAAGGGGAATATAATTAATCATGTTTTATGGATGTTGACTGCTATATAATAGTAAGTTGTTCCTATCTGTTTTTTTCATGTACAATGTCGTCACTAACTCACCATTCTTTTGCTTAACTAATACATCCAAAAATTGAATTTCCTTCCTAGAAAAATTTACTGTAAATTTGATAGTTTCATCTATCTCATTGAGATATACATGAAAGGCTTCCAACTCCTGTTGGGTCCCGGTCCAGAGGAGGAAAACGTCATCTATGTATCTCCACCACATCGACACATGTCGAAAGTGGTGGGATACATTGATAAGCTCCTCCTCCATGACCCCCATAACCAGATTAGCATAAGCGGGGGCCATATTGGCCCCCATCGCAGTTCCCCTGCAATGCAAGTAGTAGTCATTACCAAATAAGAAATAATTTTGTCTCAAGATTATATTCAAAATTGCGAGACAGAATTTCTAGTGTTACCCACAGAGAAGAGATCCAGTGAGTTTAATTTAAAATCTGCAAATTTAAAGAAAAAGAGTAATTTTGTACCGTCTAATAATTCTGCTGTCATTGATGCCTTTATGAAAGCTGTTAGAATGGATATAGAAAAATTGAGGCATAAAATGGATATGAAGATTATGCATCCCAATGTTTCAAAATTTGAATTTGCTGCATTACAGGAATTGGTCCATGACAACGACATGATAGTGAAACCCGCTGATAAGGGGGGTGCGGTCGTCGTCATGGACAAATCTGATTATCTGAGAGAGGTATGTGCACAATTGAGTGATGAAAATGTATACACAAAACTTATTGGGGATCCTAAATTCAGAATTATTAAGGAGATAAAGGGCTGCTTGGAAGAGGCATTGGGCCTTGAGATTATAGATCAGTCCCTATATGAGTATTTACTAATAGAAAATCCTAGAACCCCAGTATTTTATATTATTCCAAAAGTGCATAAGTCACTCCAGAATCCACCGGGACGCCCCATAAAGGGTGAGACGTATTGTACATGAAACAGAGAATGTGGATGTGATTTTGGATTCTATGGTAAACAAATTTTTAGAAAGGGGATATCCAAAAAAGTTATTGGAGTCCACTAGAGAGAGTGTACTCCATGAGAATCGATTGGGTTTACTGAGAAAGAGGCGTCACAATAAGGAATTGGTGAGGGTCCCATTTGTCTCCAGATTCACTGAAGAGAGTGGTAGTATCTCCAGGGTAATTAAAAAACACTGGGGAATGTTAACAAAATGTCTCCCGGAAATTGAAGGGTATAAACTTCCTCCCCTTTTTTCATACAAGAGAGCTAAAAATATAAAGGATTATCTCATTAGGTCGGATATAGGACCATAAAAAAAGATTACCCAGATGTCTTTAATGGGTATAACTAGAAAGGGGTGTTATCCCTGTTTGAGTTGCATTAATTGTAACCAAATGATTAAAGTGACACAGTTTATGCATCCCAAAACAAACAAGGTATATAAAATAGATCATTATCTAACGTGTGATTCGGATTATATAGTTTATTTACTTGAATGCCCTTGCAATCTATGGTACGTAGGTGAGACAACATGTGACTTTAAGACACGTATAAGTCACCATAAATACACTATTAGAAAGAAAAGGATGGATCTTCCGGTTTCAAAACACTTCACTGAATTTAAACATACGGAGAAACAGTTAAAATTTAGATTAATTGATGCTGTCCCATTACAGAGAAGAGGAGGTGACAGGGTTAGTCTCCTCAAGAAAAAGGAGCTAAAATGGATCTATGAACTCAATACATTGAGACCTATGGGTCTTAATGTGGATTTTAAATTTAGTTCAGTGACCTAATATATATCTTTGAATATCGTCTTTTGGTTGGGTTCAGATATGGTTATTGATTATGGTGACTTATTGATATGGAGCTTATTGTATTTATTATTCTTTCTTTATAGATAACAATGTGATGAAAAATCCCAGTGCCGGTGAACTTGGTGCGAAATGGAGGACGCATACAAGAACAGATTTATATATAGAAAAATATTTTTATTTATGTTTATATGTTTTTGGTGTTTTGGTCTCTTTTTGATTATGCGCTGAGTCTCTTGTTGATATCTATTAGATAATAAATGTGAGGAACTAAAGAACACGGATGTTTACTGCTATTTTTGTACCAATTAGTATTCCTTATAAGGGTGTCGAAGACCTGGGAATGGGCATCTCCACCTTTATGTCATTGGGGTTGAGGGACCCGTGCCACTGGCACGGAATACCTCCCTCTTTGGCATCGGTAGTGGGAAGTTACCCATCCAAGGGAACTGTCCCATATACCGGGGTGGATAAGATGTCTTGATATCCTATGTGGTGCACGAACCCAGCTGAAGATTGGTCTATATTGGTGTCATTCCTGAGCGATGTTTAGGCTCAGGAGGTATAGCTATAAACAAGTTGTGATTTCCAAAATAACAGAGGAATGTTGGTACAATGGGTTTGTAAGAATGACCCAAGTGTTTTCTGTAAGGTTGGCAACCTTTTTTGCGGACTTGAACCTGTTTTTGGTGAAGATATACTGATTTTCTAATTTGCCACATGTAAGATGGTGCCGCGGCATTGATATGACCGTAGTGCACATGCGCAAAGAGTACAGTGACACACAAGTGTTTTGATTGGCTATAAGCCATGATGATGCAAGAGACATGCGCAGTAGACTGTTTTACACGCTTAGTTCAGCGTTCTTAGCGTCCTCCATGTGCAGCATGATTTCACCAGCGATGTGAGTACCTCTATGAATAATAAATTACTACACAGCTGTATGAATTTACTCTATATGAGCAATTAATGGAATCTATGTTCATCTATGTGTGTTAGAGTCAGGTTTTGACATGAAATATAATTTATATTATTGTAATGAGGTAACTAATGGCGCTATGCTGATTCATGATTATTTCCTGTAAAAAATCTATGTGATATGTAGTATTTTACTATAATTGAATGCAAATAAGTTGGGAAGTACTGACCCTATAAGAACCTGCAATTGTGTGTATATATCACTGCTTGAGGAAGGCTCATGGAGTCGAAATGTTGCCATAAGATGTGGGTTCATTAAACATCCACTATTTTTATTGACCTGTGGAGTGCTGCCTGTTTTTTGGATATTCAAGTTGGCAAGTATTGGATTATTGCTGAAGAGGATTTGCACCCTGAGTTATAGTATTTCTATGCTGCTCCAAATTGTTCTTTAAATATCTATCTATCTATCTATCTATCTATCTATCTATCTATCTATCTATCTATCTATCTATCTATCTATCTATCTATCTATCTATCTATCTATTTATCTATCCTTGCAGTCAGCAGCCATAGACTGTCAATCAAGTGCTACTTCTGACAACTATTCCCTCAGAATGAATGCATGTGTTGTCAATATGGAATGGTGGGTTGGTAAGCCACTGCCAGACACCTGCTATTTTTTTCTGGATTCTTCTAGCTGTAGACTCAGTTTTCTGCAGGTTTTTCAGGGTTTGCTTCCTCTCATGCTGTATTACATAGGTTTGCTCCAGATACATTGTGTCTTTGTCCACTTCGTATTTAATTTAGTTTAATAGTAGTCAGTGGCTGAGTAAAAATACTTTCATCTCAATGAACAATGTAACCACTTCAGACATTCAGACATGTGTCAGAGTTTTCTTGGCAGATTAATTGAATGTAACAGATCAACATGCATATAGTTGTGTGAATGCATGCTAATGTAATTCAGTCAGCTATGCTTATGTGTACCAGATAATGCCATCTATAATAATTATTTTGAACAATTACAGACCTAATTTTCATATTTTTCTAGTTCAATACTTCAACATTAGAAAACATATGAGGTCCTGGGACTGAATGCCAGCTTGTGAAATCCCATACACATCCAAAAGGTAAAGTACCACTTTCTTCTACATTGTTCTTGTCTGTGCGTTTTCTCATTTGCAAAAAAAGTTTAGTTCTATGAGTCAGATTTTCATCAGTGGTTGTGCCGTCTCACAGTTTTTTCCATCATTGTTTCATCACTGATTTTCTTGTATGCAAAAAAAAACAATGGCTAAGCTTCTGCTTATTGCAGTGTTAAAAACGGACCTGACGTCACATTGGTGGCATCCTTGTGCCTTCAGTAATTTGACTTAGGCTCATACCCATCTGCGAGAAAAAAAACGGTCTGATTTCCGGACCGAAAAAACGGACGAGTGCCATGCGAGTGTCATGCGAGTGCAATGCGATTTCTGTGTGATTTTTAAACACAACATACGTATGACATGCGTATGCAGTCTGTATGCAATGCGATTTTAACATGAGCTTTTACATACAGCAGTTCTCTGTATGTAAATGCTCAAGTTAAAATCGCATTGTAATACACAACTGTACACATCGCTTTAAAACAAAATATTCTTCAAAACACACACATATATATTGTAAGCTTTTCAGGGGATATAGCTCTGGGATCGCCGTCTGGGTAGACAGAGTGGCACGGAAACAGTTCATTCACAGCAGTACTGGTGCAACTGGCCGCAACCAGTTTTATTTAAAGTTCACAGCAAACAGATAAAAACAAATCATAAACAGAAGACCTGGGCTTGTCTAGCCACTTACTACACATAGATAGATTTCCCTATCTATCCGGGTCCCGACTCTAACAGCCGGGGCCAAAACAACACATATGTTCAGCATTTACCAGCATGTAGGTTCACAGAGTCTCCTCCTTGTGTCTGAAGGCACCTTCAACGTCCAGACTTGAGAGAGCTCCCCTCCTATTCAGCAGCTATCCGCATGGATTCTCACAGAGACTACTCCTGTGTCCGGGATATATCGAGCACCCAGACTGAGATAGCTCAAACTCCTGGAGACACCTTCTGTGCCTGGACCCCTCCTGTGTCCAGACTAAGCGAGCTCTCTGACTGTGTTTGCAGACACCTACTTCTGGTCTCCTAATTAACACCTGAGTAGTTTCAGGCCTGAGCTGCAAGTGTGTAATGAATGTAAGGTGTAGTGACCTTTCTCTACCACTAGGTTTACAAAGCCACACATTTCCCTTATACCATACAGCACAGTACCTAGGTGAAATGTACACCCCATTCGACACATATTCCTTCACTGTCTCACATATCCCCCCCCTCTTCTCCAGACCGGAGGGCTGGTCATCCAGACCGGAGGGCTGGTCAACAATCCAAAAGAGACAGTGAACTCTGGACCAGTCATGGCCTTCATCAGCTTCATCTTCACTACTGTCATCTGTATCTTCACCTGAGCCATAGCCAACATCAGCTTTCTCTTCATCTGAAGCATCCGCACTACCCTGTACCCTCCCAGGCCTATGCTCTCTGCGGGCCTCGGGTATCCTGCACGGTTTCATCTTGACCTTAGTGCCGGACTCAGTTTCGGTATAGTGCCTCCTCAGAGAAGTACGACCAGGCACGTCAGAACACCTCTGCTGATTCTTCTTCTTAAATATCGGTTGACTCATAAAGTCTATTTCACAGACCTTAAGCTCCTCTGCTATGGTCTCTGACCATTTTAAGCTACACTGTTCAAATGATTGGGACTGTAGAAGGAGCAGAACGTTTTTCTTTTGCAGTACACATAATTCATCTGCTAAGTCTCCAGCTGAATTGTAATGTTCTACCGTGACAACAGCATTCTTATATAGAGCCTTAGACTTATTGAGCAGCATTTGCTCTTGCAACGAAGAGATTCCCTGTATTCTTCCTTTTACTTCATTGACTTTCTCACGAAGATGCTCATGGCTTTCATCACACTCCTTCATCACAGTTTGGAGTTTTTTCTGAGAAGTAATCAATTCATCTGGTACCTGTTGGACGTCCTTTATGTCTTCGGCCCCTTCTTCAGGCTCTTCTGGTAGAACATGCTCAGAAGCCCTACCGTCAGTCTTACATTCTACCTCTTCAGTCACATCATTATGGTCTCCAATATCTCCATTTATTCCAGCTCTCAAGTTCTCCTTGATAGCTGCATCTGTATACTCAGAACCCGCCGGATTCTTCTCTTCCACCACGTTCTGCATCTCATCTGAGCTCCCGTGTGTCTGCAGCGGCAACGGAGTGACACACCGCTTTTCCCATTTGTTGGGACGTGGCTCCGATGTAGACTCCATGAAAGTGCGCTTGAGCTCACCAATGCCAGCCTGATGTCTCAAAATCTCATCTTGTGATTTATCCAGATCCTTGGTATCACTCGGGAACACTGCTGGGGCTCCAGGCGCCGAACTTCCAGCCTGAGCTTCACGAGTTGCAGCTACTGATCCGGACCGTAACCTGTCCACGCCGCTGTCTTCGGCAAAAACAGATTCCTGGACAGAGTCAGCCCCCATATCTTCAGTCTTGTTCCTCACAACTTCACTTGAGACCTCAGCTTCTGATGAGACATCTGGCTTGGTGACCACCACTTCCATGGCTTTTTCCACCTCTGCAGCATTACCTTCAGAGTCCTGGGCATGATGCAGCTCCATACCATACATTGATAACTTCTCATCTTCAACAGCATCCACTTGTGCTGTGTTCAGTTTCAGAGTCCTGCCTTTAAAGCTCAGCTCTCCTCCTTTCACCTTAGTCTTCGCCAGGGAACCGGCCAACTGTAAAACATCTTCAGATGCCATCTTCTGTCCGGCTGTAAGGTCAGCATCAGCTTTCTTCTCAGGACTCTCAACCTCCTCTGCTACCATGCCTTCCTCATTTGCACTGGTTGCTTTATGGTCATCAGATGATTCACTATCACTACCACTATCCCTGTCTGACCCCTTTTTCTCAGCCACATCTGGCCCACTTTCAGGGTTATACACTTCATTTTCATTCACATCCGGCTCACTGTCAGGGCTATACAATTCATTCTCATTCACATCCTGCTCACTGTCAGGGTTATACAATTCATTCTCATTCACATCTTGATCTGGAACCTTAGTTAACATGTCATCCACAACATTAACTTCACCATCTGGTCCCTCAAGTATGTGACTATGTGACAACCCCAGCACTATACTTCTATATAGCTCAGGTACTAGGAGCTGGCTCACGACCTCGCCCTGGACTTCAGTGTCCCTATACAACAGGTGAGTGTTTATGGCAACATGAGGTAACCTCTCCTCAGAGCCAGGCTCTTGGGAAACCTCATTTAGAACATTTATATTTTCCTGGGCCGTTTTAAGAGAGGGGTCTCGCCACTGCTCACTCTCAAAATTGTCACAGGACACAGGTAAGTCAGGGACACTCGGTTCCCGAGAACCACCATCCTCGTCTCCCAACATCACCTGCAAAGGAATTTCATCACTATCACAGTCATCATTATTATCATATATTATCATGATTATGATCAGTATCATCATCACTATCATGATCATCATCATTATCATTATCAGCATCATTATCATGGTCATCATCATTATCATGATCATCATCATTATCATTATCATCATCATCATCATCATCATCATTTATCACATAAGTTTAACGGCCCACTAGCATTGTGTTCCGCCCCTCGGGACTGCGCACCCTCAGTAGGAGCTTCATCACACTGTCCATCAGAAACACTTTTCCCCCAGAGATCCTTAGATCGGGGAAAGTCATTACCCAATATAACGGGTTGCACCAGGTTCTTCACTACCCCCACTTCACATGAAACCTCCCCGCGTTTGGGGATCAAGTCCACGGCAGTCTCTGGGTAGACTTTGGTGTTTCCATGGACGCACACCACACTCAGGTGCTTATCAGGGAAGAAGTCCCTATCAATCAGGCTGTCACATACGGAAGTCACTGGACTCTCTGAGTCCAAGAGGGCCTGTGCTGGGCAGTCATTTACAACCACCGGGGACCCCTGTGGTCCAGTCTCTTCGGCTGAGGTGGACACACACACAGGCTCTGCGCAGGGAGAGGGGGATCTGCCAACATCACAATACATAGGCTCCCCCTCTATTGGACAGTTGGCTGCAATTTCACGACATCTCCAACACTGTCCATCACACTTTTCCACCCACATGTCCCCTCGGGCCTGAACCCGCTTATCAGCATACCCCATGTCCCCAACAGCTGGAACGCTCTTACCGCGAGAGTTCAGCGTCCGGGAACTCTGAAGTGAAGAACCTCTCAGACGGCTGGTCACGGAGACAGTCTTTGCTGGCGAAGGCCTTCTCCATCAGGCTGACCAGACGATTGGCGTCCTGGTGGTCTCCTTGTCCGACCTCTGGCTGTACCTCAGGAGGACATGCTCGGGTGTAGCGGTTCACTATCACCTTTCCAACTCCATAATCAGGTTTACTGACTGCAGACTCCCAACTGCATCTCCAGTCATGAACTCCCCTGGCACGGGCTGTGACCGTAACACCCAGCCGGCTAAGAATCTCCTCTTTCAGCTTGGCATAGTCTTGGCTGTCCTGCTCGGTCAGGTCAGCATAGGCCCTTTGGGGTTCTCCAACCAAATAGGGTGCGACCATCATGGCCCATTCAGATAGGGGCAGATTCTCCTTCTCTGCCAGTCCCTCAAACCTAGTGAGATATACCTCCACATCATCACGAGGTGTCATCTTTTTCAGGGACCGTCTTACCGCCTTCTTTACAGCGGACAATGCAGGTGACTTTGCAACACCACTTTGGGACAATGCGCCGCAAGTCCCCTGCAGTGCTGCAACCTGCTCAAAAAACAACCGGTCATTCTCCTGCTGCTGCTGCAGGAATTGCTGCTGGGCCTGCTGCATGCGCTGCTGGTGCTGCAGGCTCTGCTGCTCCATGCTCTGCTGCATGCTTCGCTGGGCCTGGACCAGGTACTCAACGAGCTCCTCCATACTGCCGGACTTATCTGTCTCAACCACGGCAGTCTTATGTTGCACATTAACTTGCGCCATTTGTTCAAACAGCGCCTCCATGCTGTCATCCATGCTGTCAGACTTCTCTGTCTCAACAACGGCAGTCTTCACTCAAGACATACACACTCCACAGTCTTTTCCACAGAAAATTCAGCTTTGCTGTGCAGACACTTTTTTTTTTTTTTTCTCTGCAAACTCTATTAGGGCCACTGTCTCTTTAAGACTGCTCCAACAGACGTTTCTCCTTTGCTGCTGCACACTCCACAGTCTTTTCCACAACAAGTTCAGCTTTGCTGTGCAGACACACTTTTTTTTTTTCTTTTGCAAACTCTATTAGGGCTACTGTCTCTTTAAGACTGCTCCAATCAGACGTTTTTGCTGACACACTTTTTTTTTTTCTCTGCTGCTGCTTCAACAGACTTCTCTCCTTTATTGCTGTCTCTAAGCCACTGTGCTGCACGCACATTCCAGCACCAATTGTATCAGCCACTGTGCTGCCCCAGCATTCTCCGCCAATTGTAAGCTTTTCAGGGGATATAGCTCTGGGATCGCCGTCTGGGTAGACAGAGTGGCACGGAAACAGTTCATTCACAGCAGTACTGGTGCAACTGGCCGCAACCAGTTTTATTTAAAGTTCACAGCAAACAGATAAAAACAAATCATAAACAGAAGACCTGGGCTTGTCTAGCCACTTACTACACATAGATAGATTTCCCTATCTATCCGGGTCCCGACTCTAACAGCCGGGGCCAAAACAACACATATGTTCAGCATTTACCAGCATGTAGGTTCACAGAGTCTCCTCCTTGTGTCTGAAGGCACCTTCAACGTCCAGACTTGAGAGAGCTCCCCTCCTATTCAGCAGCTATCCGCATGGATTCTCAAAGAGACTACTCCTGTGTCCGGGGTACATCGAGCACCCAGACTGAGATAGCTCAAACTCCTGGAGACACCTTCTGTGCCTGGACCCCTCCTGTGTCCAGACTAAGCGAGCTCTCTGACTGTGTTTGCAGACACCTACTTCTGGTCTCCTAATTAACACCTGAGTAGTTTCAGGCCTGAGCTGCAAGTGTGTAATGAATGTAAGGTGTAGTGACCTTTCTCTACCACTAGGTTTACAAAGCCACACATTTCCCTTATACCATACAGCACAGTACCTAGGTGAAATGTACACCCCATTCGACACATATTCCTTCACTGTCTCACAATATATACTGCTCAAAAAAATAAAGAGAACACTCAAATAACACATCCTAGATCTGAATGAATAAAATATTCTCATTGAATACTTTGTTCTGTACAAAGTTGAATATGCTGACAACAAAATCAAACAAAAATCATCCATGGAAATCAAATTTATTAACCAATGTAGTCCTGGATTTGGAGCCACCCACAAAATTAAAGTGGAATGTAATATCCTTAAAACAAGTCAAAATGATGCTCAATAGTGTGTGGCCTCCACGTGCCTGTATGATCTCCCTACAACACCTGGGCATACTCCTGATGAGGCAGCGGATGGTTTCCTGAGGGATCTCCTGCCAGACCTGGACTAAAGCATCCGCCAACTCCTGGACAATCTGTGGTGCCACGTGACGTTGGTGGATGGAACGAGACATTATGTCCCAGATGTGCTCAATCGGATTCAGGTCTGGGGAACGGGCAGGCCAGTCCCTAGCTCCAGTGCCTTCATCTTGCAGGATCTGCTGAGACACTCCAGCCACATGAGGTCTGGCATTGTCCTGCATTAGGAGGAACTCAGGGCCAACCGCACCAGGATATGGTCTCACAAGGGGTCTGAGGATCTCATCTTGGTACCTAATGGCAGTCAGGCTACCTCTGGTGAGCACATGGAGAGCTGTGCGGCCCTCCAAAGAAATGGCACCCCACACCATTACTGACCCTCTGCCAAACCGGTCATGCTGAAGGATGTTGCAGGCAGCAGATTGCTCTCCACGGCGTCTCCAGACTCTGTCACGTCTGTCACATGTGCTCAGTGTGAACCTGCTTTCATCTGTGAAGAGCACAGGGCGCCAGAAGTTATTTTGGTTGCAGCGACATTGCATTAAAATGCAATAAAGGGCGATCAAAAGATCGTATCTGCACCAAAATGGTATCAATAAAAATGGCAGCTCAGCACGCAAGAGATAAGCCCTCACCCAACCTGAGATCACTAAAAATGGAGATGCTACGGGTCTCGGAAAATGGCGCAATTTTTTTTTTTTAACAAACTGGATTTTTTTTTCACCACTTAAATAAAAAAAGAACCTAGACATGTTTGGTGTCTATGAACTCGTAATGACCTGGAGAGTCATAATGGCAGGTCAGTTTTACCATTTGGTGAACATGGTAAAAAAAATCTAAACAACCGTTGTGGAATTGCACTTTTTTTTCAATTTTACCGCACTTGGACTTTTTTCCCATTTTTGAGTACACGATATAGTAAAACCAATGGTGTCGTTCAAAAGTACAATTTGCCCCGCAAAAAACAAGCCCTAACATGGCTATATTGACGGAAAAATTTAAAAAGTTATGGCTCTGGGAAGAAGGGGAGGAAAAAACAAACGCAAAAACGAAAAAGGGAAGGATCTTGAAGGAGTTAATTGATATCTGCAATCCGATGTCTTATTCCAGAAAAATCCATCTGGAAGTGAACATCTGCAGCAGTGACCATGAAGTGTGAGTGAACCGGGCTGTTTACTTCTGAGATTGACGTATGTTACAAGGATCCGTCTGAGGTGGAACAACAGATGGGGTGGGGACCGACCAGAATACGGCAGTCCCAGAGAGCATTGATTGACTTTGTCAGAAAGACTTGCGGCCTAGCGGGACGAACCAGAGCGCCTCACTAGTGCCTGGAACATAAAGGGGATTGTTATTCTCATTAGAAACTAAATATATAACATAGTGAATTCAAGCTGCAAGAGTTATAGTGCGTATATACCAACTTTGCTGTTATTATATATTGAATATTGTGCTCTGCAAATACCCTGTTCCACATGATTCACTTTCTGTTCAGTTCCCCCCATTCCAATATTTGCACGCGGGAAAATAAACAGTTAAGTTGGTTACATCTGCCTTGTTCTTGTCTGCCTGTTGCATCCAGTGACCTGCTCACACCTGGAAGAGTTCATTTACATAAAGTGACAAAAGATGACTTGTCAACAACAAGGCCTCTGATATGAGTCTTACAGGTAGGACTGTTTTCAGCAGACTATAACCTGGATGCCCACATTAATGTCAGAGACACATTAGCGTTTTTAAAATCGGTCTGATTTTGTTCCTGAAAAGTCAGACGAGTGTCATGCTAGTGTCATGTGTTTTTCATGCGAGTACAGTGTGATTTTTATCACCCTGCATCCGAATGACATCCGATCTACATATGAATGCGATCCGATTACAATGCGATTTTAACATTAGCTTTTTCACAGAGCAATTCTGTCTTTTCCACATAGTTTTTCCAAGAAATAATCTTCAAGAGCTGCTGGCGCTGG
Organism: Oophaga sylvatica; assembly: GCA_033576555.1. NCBI lineage: Eukaryota > Metazoa > Chordata > Amphibia > Anura > Dendrobatidae > Oophaga > Oophaga sylvatica. The sequence continues at coordinate 726,402,387 of JARQOD010000001.1, forward strand.
TACGAGATGCAGCGAGGACGCGTAGGTAAGTTAAGTAGGATTTTTTTTTAGGAACCATGCATACAAGGATAGGGGATAAGAAGCCATGCATACCAGGGTAGGGGATAAGGAGCCATGCATACAAGGATAGGGGATATGGAGTCTTTCATACAGGGACCGCGGAGCCATGCATACCAGGATAGGGATGAGGAGACAATGCATACCCGGCTTATACTTGAGTCAATACGTTTACCCAGTTTTTCGTGGCAAAATTAGGTTGACTTATACTTGAGTATATACGGTATATATATATATATATATATATATATATATATATATTAGATTGCAGAGATATATACAGAAAGATGGATACATACATAACGATAGATAGGTATAAATATGTGAGTGACATATATAATCAGGGCTTTGCGTGTTTAGCTTTCCGTACATGTATTTTATTACTAAATACACTTCCAAAAAAAATGGCGAGGGATACCTTGACATTTTATTAACCAGCAGTGGGAAAGCGGACAGCTGGGGGCTGATGTTCATAGCCTGGGAAGGGAGTAATACTCATGAAGCTTCCAAGGCTATTATCAGCTCACAGCTGTATACTTAATATTTCCTGGTCATTAAAATGGGGGACCCCCCCAAAAAAAGTATGTAGGGTCCCCCTATAGTTAATCGCCAGCAAAGGCTAGAAAGACAGAGGTGGGCTGATATTAATAGCTTAGGAAGGTGCCATGGATAATGGCCCCCTCCTAGACTAGAAACATCAGCTCTCAGCTGCCCCAGAAAAGGCGCATCCATACGGTGCGCCAATTCTGACACTAAGCATTGCTCTTATCACTTGCCCTGGTGCAGTGGCAAATGATGTGATAGTTGGGGGGGGGGTTGATGTTACCTTTGTATTGTTAGGTGACATCAAGCTCAGAATTTAGTATTGGAGAGGCGTCTACAAGATACCCCCATTACTAACCCCATAGTGATATTGCATAAAAAATACACACCCAGAATAAAGTCCTTTAATGGAAATAATGACACAGACTCCTTTAATGAATCTAAATGAAACCAAACCAGCTATACTCATCTCAATGCCCATTCCACTGAAGCCAATGTCTTCTGCAATATCCATGGCCCGTTCTCAAGCTATTAATATCAACCCACAGCTGTCTGTTTAGCTTTTGCTGGTTTGAATTTTTAGGGGGACACATCATTTTTTTGTGGGGTCCCCGTAAAATCACCAGGAAAGGCTAAGCAAACAACTGTGAGCTGTTATTAATATCCTGGGAACCTTTTGGGTTATTACCCCTTTTCTCAGGTTATAAACATCAGTCCCCAGCCGTGGGCTTTCCCTCTGCTGTTTATGAAAATTGCGTGGGAGTCCACTTAATTTTTTAAATTTAAGTTTTTATTTTTCACAGAAGGGACATAGTGGGTGCTGAATACAACTCCCATGATTGTCGCCTGGTCGCACAGATCTCGGAGACCAAAATACAATGATCAGAACTGTTTTCAGCAGCCGGTGCCTGGGAACAACACGAATTGTACGGCTTCTTCCCACACACGGTCCGTGTAAAAAACCTGAAATGTGCAGACCACCATTGATTACAATGGGTGTGCGTGTGTCAGTATTTGCTGCCCTTAAAAATGGACTGCATAAGTACACAAAAAACGGACTTGTGAAGGGGGCCTAAGGCTGTTTTTAGTTAGTGCTGAATCATATCTGCCCTTTAAATTGGAAGACTTTTAGCTCGGAAGAAGCATGTTTGATAAATATTAGGTTTAGAGTCCTGTCAAAGACTGTCATGGCTGATGGCCTCACTTGAATTTGCTAATTTGTGTGCTAAGTACCTTCATTTTATAAAGATATTCTATATAACAATAATGCAGTACAAATTTCATATACTCAATTTTTGTATATATCCATGCAGACTATGCGGCTCCTATGGGGCCCATGAGTCAAGGGTGACCTGGTGCCAGAGCCGGCACTGGGCCCCTTTCCCCTGCATTGCGCTCTCAACTCTATCTGCATCATCGATGCTGATACAGTGAAAGCAATGATGGAGGAGGGAAGCCGTCTGCTCCCTCCCCCATTATTTTCCCTCGGCGTTTGAGATCTGACATCTCAGCGCAACGGGGCAATGAGGTCACAACATGGCGCCTGCTGCGCGGAAATGTGCACTTCTCCAGACCACACTCTGAGGAGACCAGAACTGCCGGCAACCGAGGGAAGGTGAGTATTATTCATTTTTTTAATCAATGAGTACATTGTGTGGCACATTATAATATATGAAATGCAATGGGCGCACAATATACTATATGGAAGCGCATTATAGTATATGAAGTGCAATGGCCGCACATTATACTATATGGAGGGCAGTGAAGGGTGTGCACTATACTATATGGAGGGCAATGAGGGCGTATTAAACTATATGGAGGGCAATGGGGGCACATTATACTACATTGGAATCAATAGTGGCGCATTATTCTATATAGGATGCAGTGGGGTGAATTATACTACTAGGAGGGCAATGTGCGGCTCATTATACCATATGGAAGGCTATAGGGGGCTATTACACTATTTGAAGGGCTATGTGGGACCCATTATGCTATGTGGAGGCCATTATAATTGGAAGAATATGTGGGGGCCATCATACTATATAGAGGGCTATATGTGGGGCTAATATAATATTTGGAGGGCTATGTGGGAGCCTTTGTACTTTATGGAGGGCTATGTAGGGGACATTATGCTGTTTGCAGGACTATGTGGGGGGAATTATACTGTTTGCAGGGCTGTAAGGGGGGCCATTATACTGTGTGCAGGGCTATGTGGGGATCCATTTTACTGTTCACATGGCAATGTGGGCGTCCGTTTTACTGTTCGCAGGGCAATCTGGAGGTCCAGCATACTGTTTGCAGGTGTAGTGCAGCGGTGTCCTCACTGTGCAGTGAATAGGCAGTGACCCAGGAAAGTTCAAAGTAAACATATGTTTAATGTCCTAAACTTGCAAACAAACAAACTGTATCCTCCGGATCGCATCCGGTAAACAAGACAGTTGCTGTGTTCCCTCACACAGGCTGAGCTTTTGTAGAGACGTCTGCTCTGCACCTTGCAAACTCCACACTGACTAAAAAAAAACCTTCAGTAAAGGGTTTGGGTAACTGAAATCTATAGCCATGGGCCACATGGAAAACCCGGGCTGGGGGAGGAAACGGACCGCCCCACTATCATCCTGTAGTCCGTTTCAAAAATAAAAGCCCATTACAGGTTTTTTTAATCTGCCTTGTACAAATAGCTTGTCCAAGACCAACACTCACTTTTATTCTGCATTGTAATCACAGCTATGCCTGTGACTGTAATGCACTCCCGCGGCCTCACTATGCTTCTTTGCGTATGGCCATTATGGTGTTTGGAGGGCTGTGTGGGGGTCAATTATACTGTTTGAAGGGCCAACATACAGCGTGGAGGGTTGTGTTGGTGCCATTATACCGGATGGAGGACTGTGTTGGAGCCATTATACTGTATGGAAGGCTGTGTTGGGGTCAGTGTTGAGGCATCATTCTGTGTTGAGGTAACTATACTTTACCGGGGAAGGTGGTACAGTAGTGTCATCATACTATGTGTGTGGAAGGTACTGCGGAGGCAATCACTGTGGGGTACCATACTGTGTTTGGGGGGCACTTTTGATGGCATCCTAATTTATGGGGCATTGAGATGGGAATTTCAATAGGAGGAAAATTACTTTATAAGGGCTTCAAAGTTGTGAGATATGGTCGCTTGTGACGCCGCCGAATATTCTTTTTTTTTTTTAAATGTCTGCTATGGGGCCCCATGATTTCCGTGCATGCCTTTGCATACATCTTAGCACTTACAAGGTGCTGCTGTTTTCTTTTGTTTCTACATAGATAGATGTAGACATGCAGATACAAAACAACCATCTGTCCATCACTGCTAAAAGGGAAGGCGTGCTTTCTGGTGATGAGCGAGATAAGGTGCTATCCGAGCACGCTCATGTCCTAATCGAGTATTTTCTGAGTGCTCCAAAAAATGAGTCGCTGCTGCCGCTTGTCTTGCGGTTGTCCGACAGCCCCAACACATGCAGGGATTACCTAACAAACAGGCAATCGCTGCATGTTTTGTGGCTGTCGAACATTCTCGAGACATGCAGCCGCAGCGACTCGAGCATATTTTTCGAGCACCCCGAAAATACTCAGGACACAAGAGACTGGTTTCTTCATGAACACACTTTACTAATACAATTTTTTGTGCCATTTTGGCAGATAGGTGAGTGGACCTGTCCCCATACTATGCTGCACTTACATAGGGCAGCATTATCTGTTTATCCACATTATTTTAAGAGATCTTGAATTAGGGCAGATTTTTTTTAAATTATCTGTGTATCCACAATGACTTCATTTTGTTTAAATGTTTGTAAATGATAGAATGTGCTGTTTATTTTAGGATTACTTGGAAATAAAAACCAAAAAAAAGTTCAACAGTTTGTTTTTTTTATATAAAGCTTTTGGACCCCATAAAACGTTGCAAGACTTTTAGTATCTGGGTGCAAAACTATTGTGTGGACATCCAAGCTATGGGTGGGCATGGAACCAGCTGGATACAGCTGGTGGAAAGATTGTATGTCAGAAAACAAGCTAGCTCATTCAAGTCTTTATTTGTGAACAGTGTATATGTCATTTAGATGCTTACTGACATTTCAGAATACGGTTGCAGTAATACTATGTAGCTAAGATGGAAAGAATCTTAAAATGAAAACTAATTAACATAATCTGGATTAAAATGTACTAATTACAAGTCTGGAGTACATTGGATCTAAAGGTACTGCCACACTAAACAATCCCGCTAGCGATCTCGTTAGCGTTGCATACTAATGAGATCGCTAGCGGGATTGTTTCTATATCGCTAAATGCTGCCGCATTTAGCGATATAGTTAACGACGCTATCGCCGTTAGCGATCTTCTTAACGACTTTAGCGGTACAAAAGTACCGCTAAATCGCTAAGAAAAGGTGCCACACAGCGATAAGATACTTACCCAGCGGGAGCGCTAGCGATGAAATAGGGTCCGGAGCGATTCCAGCGACGAGCGAGATCACAGCAGGAAGCTCGTCGCTGGAAGCTGCCGCACTGAACAATATCGCTAACGGGATCGCTAAATAGTGACGTTTTTTAGCGATCCCGTTAGCGATATTGTTTAGTGTGGCATACCCTTAAGGCCGGTTTCACAGGTCAGTGTCTCCGGTACGTGTGGTGACAGTTTTCTCACGTACCGGAGACACTGAAGCACGTAGACCCATTAGTTTGAATGGGTCTATGTGTGTCAGTGTCTCCGTTACTTCTGAAAACTGTCACCACACACACTGGAGACACTGATGTGTGAAAGAGGCCTAACAGAGTATAGGTGCCTGATTCATCATTTGCGTTTTGTTTTTTTTGCTGTCACTTTTCTTGTCTTGCGGTATTTGATGATTTTTTTGGGGGCCAAATTCTTCAAAATGGCGCACATGGTTCATGAATTTTGAGCAAAATCAAGATTTTTTTTTTTTGAACATTCTGTTGTCTGACTTGTTAGCACAAAAAGTCGCATGTTCACTTAAATGCACAAAATTTGCGCAAACATTTCAGACACACATGAAGTCACTACAGGGTTGACTGGAGTACATTTTTCTCAAAAAAATAAGTGAGTTTAAATATTCACAATTTATGAAGTAGCCAAAAAAATATGGAAACGTTAAACCCCGACTGCAATGATGGAAAAAAAAACAGACAAACACATGAAATAGAAAAGGTGTAAATTAAAAGAAGAATAAGGAGCAAATGAATTACATGCGAAAAAGACAAACTAGTAAAAAATTAATAAGGCGCAAATGCAATAATGAATTGGACCCTGGTTAAATCATAATTTAGAAGCTTTAGGTTACTTGTGAAAGCCTTTTGTGATACACCCCAAGAGAAAATGATCTACTTGACTCTGAGCATGAGGTGTCATTTCTTCTGCCGATGGACCTCACACGCCCTGGTCTTCTGGACTCCATTATCACAAGGATCCAACTAGGTATAGTGTGAAGACCTGAATCCAAATATAATGGTTTTTCAAGCATTTAGAATTAGAATGTAATCTGGCGGTGCAGACCATGATCATAATTATAGCAAAATTGAAACCCATCTTTTTTTTAAAACTCCTTAAGGACAACCTGTCAGCTGATTAACGCTTCATAACCCAACATGAAACCCTGAGCAGCATGAGTGCATCGGGGAATTTCAGAGAAAATATACAGTAGTTAGAAGATCCTTCTGGAGACCATAGCCTGAGACTAACCTGGCACCGCCACCCCACACAGCTTCAGGTGTTTAACAGGTCTCTCCCATACTGGGAGACCTGTCAATAACAAACCTGTCAACCTGCATCTGCGCTGGGAAAACTAACTGGGGACTAACTATGTGTATGGCTATGGCCCCTGTCTAATCTTCTAAGTATTTGGTATTTCACATTGTGGCTCAGTGGTTAGCACTGCAGCATTGCCGTCCTGGGTTCAAATCCCACCAAGGACAACATCTGCGGGGAGTTTGTATGTTCTCCCCGTGTTTTTGTGAGTGTTCTCTGGTTTTCACCCACACTCCGAAGAAATACTGATAGGGAATCTAGATTGTGAACCCCAATGGGGAAAGTGATGATAATGTCTGTAAAGGGCTGTGGAATTAATGGTGCTATATAAGGCCAGTCTCACACGTCCAGATATTTCCGGTACCCGAGATATCCGTGTCTGTGTGTATACGTGGTACATCAGTGTGGTACATGTGTGGCAACCGTGTGCTGCACATGTGCCGCATCAGGACCACACGGACGGCCGCAGGGGAAGAAGCGGCTACAGTAAGCTCTGTTTCCCTGCCTGTGGTGCTGAAGCTACCTGTCATTATTTTCTCCTGCTCTGCCGGCAACAGCGAGCAGGAGAGAATGAATGAAAAACAAACCGATGTGGGGTCCCCCTTATTTTTTGAACCAACCCGGCAAAACTATACAGGTGCGGGCTTCTATTCTCAGGCTGGTAAGGGTCCATGAATATGGACCCCCCCCAGCCTAAAAACAGCAGCCCGCAGCTGCCCAGAAAAGGCGCATCTATTAGAAGCGCCTATTCTGGAGCTTTGTCGGGTTCTTCCCACTTGCCCTGTAGTGGTGGCAAGTGGGGTTAATAAGGGGTTAATGTCACCTTACTATTGTAAGGTGACATTAAGCAAAGCTTAGTAATGAAGAGTTGTCAATAAGACATCTATTCATTACTAATCCTATAGTAAGTAAAGAGTTAAATAAACACACACACACACACAATAAGAAGAAAGTATTTTAATGAAAGACTACACTACACAGTTTTAAAATCTTTATTATACTCCTAATCCCATATCAAATCCATTGTTCTGAAAAAAATCCAAAATAAAAAAGCAACAATATACCCATACCTGTCCGCCGTACAGTCAAGTCCCACGGCGCAATCCATCTCGGGGGGTAAATCAGTGCAGCCGCTCCAACTGTAAACTACAGCGCGCACAGGCTCAGTGACAAGTGGTGACATCACTGAATCTGTGCTCGCTGACAGCTGAACTCCTGTCACCTCAGCATCATAGGAAAATGATAGTGCTGAGGTTACAGGAGTTCAGCTGACAGTGAGCACAGGCTCAGTGACGTCACCTCTTGTCACTGAGCCTGTGCGCGCTGCTTCCATTCATTCCCCAGTAGTTTACAGTCAGAGCGGCTGCATTAGCAGATCTCCGACTGTAAACTGATTAACCCCTTGAGGTGGATTGCGCCGTGGGACCTGACTGTACGGCGGACAGGTATGCGTATATTGTTGCTTTTTTATTTTGGATTTTTTCCAGGAGAACAATGGATTCGATATGTGATTAGGAGTATAATAAAGATTTTAAAACTGTGTAGTGTATTCTTTCATTAAAATACTTTATTCTTATTGTGTGTGTTTATTTAACCCTTGAATAACTCTAGGATTAGTAATGAATAGGAGTCTTATTGACACCTCTTCATAACTAAGCCCGGCTTAATGTCACCTTACAATAGAAAGGTGACATTAACCCCTTATTAACCCTACTTGCCACTGCTACAGGTCAAGTGGGAAGAACCCCACAAAGCTCCAGAATAGGCGCATCTAATGCGGCTTTTCTGGGCAGCTGCGGGCTGCTGTTTTTAGGCTATTCATGACCCCTTACCAGCCTGAGAATAGCAGCCTGCACCTGTATAGTTTTGCCAGGTTGGTTCAAAAAATAAGGGGGACCCCACGTCGGTTTGTTTTTCATTTATTCTCCCTGCTCGCGCTATTGGTGGTAGAGCAGGGAGAATAATGACAGCCGACTTCAGTACCACAAGCAGGGGACAGCAGCTTACAGTGTGAACTGTTCTCCGTGTGCACGTGTGACGCAATTTTGTGGACCGTGCTGCCGGAGAAAAATGGACATGTCTACGTCTTTTGCACACGGACACACGGTCCGTGAAAACACGCTGACATGTGCATAGACCATTTGAATGGGTCTACGTGCGTCAGTGTCTCCGGTACGTGAGAAAACTGTCACCACACGTACCGGAGACACTGACATATGAAAGGGGCCTAAGTGAGTAAAATAATAGATAAAATTTTACCTGGCTGCAATTGTGCAGCTAGCCTCTGGTTCATGCTGCCCCTGGATTGCGTAGCGTGAATCGTGACAAGAACTATGGCATTTTCTATTTTTGTGCTTTTATTTTTTTCTCTCCTTGTTCCATAAGCCATTTTGATTGATGCCAATATGGGTTACTTTTGAAAATTTTGATAGCTCTTTAATTACTTTAATTACTTTTTCTTTTTTTTTGGTGTTGTGAAGGGGGAGGTGTTGAACATTACGATATCAAACATGTTTATTTTTTACATTTTATACATTTTTTTATTTTTAATATGGAAAAAGGAGGGTGAATAAAATGTTTATATTTTAAATTTATTAACAATCAAACAAAAAACAACATCTTTTTACTTTCACTTTATTCTTTTAGTTCCTTTACATGGGGTATGAGTTCAGTAGAACCCCTGCAGCTGGATATTTCCCTTCTGAAAGTGTTCGTAGACACTATTTAATGTTGATGAGAATGGTGCGTCACAGCCAGGAGACATATTGTTGATATTGCTGAGATGGTGCTGGTCCAAAAGGTAGATATATGTCTTTTTTAAATTTTATCTTGGGCACTTATGCATTTAATAATGGACAATCCATTCTATGGGCAAAGAAGTCTTGACAGGCTATTAAAAGGCAACCAGTCTTCTTAGATATACTATTTGGTCGGTGGTCGTTTAATGGCTACAGTCGGCATCTGTAAATGAGCTGCCAATATGAGGACCCATCACCGCTCTCTTCCAATATTTCTTAACTTTTATGACTCTGAGAGGAATTGTTTTACTGTATTGATATAAAGTATCTTCCTTCTCAAAAATACAGTGGCAAAATAAACTGGGTACCTCATCTATCTTTTCCATTGATCTTTTTTTGGTGAGATAAGAAAACCATCTAACATGTATAGGGAGATCCCGACTCTGCCTCATAATAATAATAATCTTTATTTATATAGCGCCATCATATTCCGCAGCCCTTTACAGTTTAACAGTTTCAAAACACAATTCATAACTAACAACGTTAACAATACAATAATTAAAGCAAAATAAGACGACCCTGCTCGTGAGAGCTTACAATCTACAATGAGGTGGGGGAGATACAAAGTACAGGTGTGTATATACAATGGTGCATTTACAATGATGGTCCAGCCATCTTGAGGGAGTGAGGGATGGATGGAGATAGTGAATGGGCTACACACGCACACTTACACAGAGAATGACTTTGATTAGTGAATGTGATAGGCCTCTCTGAACAGATGTGTTTTGAGGGAGCGCCTGAAACCATGCAAATTGTGGATAGTCCTAATTTCTTGGGGTAGAGCATTCCACAGGATTGGCGCAGCGCGGGAGAAGTCTTGGAGTCGGGAGTGGGAGGTACGGATTAGTGCAGAGGTTAGTCGAAAGTCGTTTGCAGAGCGCAGCAGTCGGTTAGGCCGATAGATAGAAATGAGGGAGGAGATGTAGGGGGGTGCTGCACTGTGGAAAGCTTTGTGGGTGAGAACCAGTACTTTGAATTGGATCCTATAATGAATGGGCAGCCAGTGTAAGGACTGGCGAAGAGCGGACGCGTCCGAGTACCGATTAGCCAGATGGATGACCCTGGCTGCTGCATTAAGGATGGACTGGAGAGGGGATAGTCGAGTAATGGGGAGGCCAAGTAATAGGGGAGAAGGATGGGGCATAATGAATTTTATTTCCTTTTGTTCTTTATGTGATAAACTGCTGCAATGGATATGTACCGTACTCTATTTTCTCCATTGAAAACTATTTCACACTTGCCTGAATGGAGCATACTATGGGGAAAATATGTATTTGATACACTACCGATTTTGCACGTTTTCCCACCTACAAAGAATGGAGAGGTCTATAATTTTTATCGTAGGTACACTTCAACAGTAAGAGACAGAATCTAAAAAAAATGCAGAAAATCACATTGTATGATTTTTCCATATTTAATTTGAATTTTATTGCATGAAATAAGTATTTAACACAATAGAAAAATAGAACTTAATATTTGGTACAGAAACCTTTGTTTGCAATTATAGAGGTCAGACGTGTCCTGTAGTTCTTGACCAAGTTTCCAAACACTGCAACAGGGATTTTAGACCACTCCTCCATACAGATCTTCTCCATATCATTCAGGTTTCGGGCTGTCACTGGTCAACATTGAGTTTCAGCTTCCTCCAAAGATTTTCTATTGGGTTCAGGTCTGGAGACACTCCGTCGGCCACTCCCGGTCCTTAAAATGTTTCTTACAGAGACACTCCTTAGTTGCCCTGGCTGTGTGTTTCTGGTCATTGTCATACTGGAAGACCCAGCCATGACCATCTTCAGTGCTACCGTGTTTCCCCGATAGTAAGACAGTGTCTTACTTTCTTTTTATCCCCAAAAGCCCCACTATGTCTTACTTTCGGGGTATGTCTTATATTGAAAAAAAATTACCTGTATCTAACCCAGTGTGATACAGTACCACCTGCTGTATTTAATCCAGTGTGACACCTGCTGATACCCACTGGGTTACATACAGCAGATGATACCCCAGTATGCCAGTGTATATGTTTTACTGATGTATGATTAATACTGTGTATACGTCGCCGCGTCTGCCATCTACCACCAGAAAAACTCACCGCCGCCTTCCGCCACGGGCTCCGGCTCCCTGCAGCCGCTGGTCCGCCGTCCTCCGTCGCTCCGTTCGCCCGCAGTCCCGGGCTGAAGTTCTCGCGCGCTCTATTTAAATTTCTTCTTCGGTCCCGAAACGTCATCACGTTGGTCACTCACGTGACCGGAGGCCGCAGTGATAGACAGTTCTCTCCAGTCTCCGGTCACGTGAGTGACCAACGTGATGACGTTTCGGGACCGAAGAAGAAATTTAAATAGAGCGCGCGAGAACTTCAGCCCGGGACTGCGGGCGAACGGAGCGACGGAGGACGGCGGGACCAGCGGCTGCAGGGAGCCGGAGCCCGTGGGCGGAAGCGGCTGGTGGTAGATGAGACGCGGCGACGTATGGAGAGGGGGACGGTGCTGACGTGGGCAGGAAGCAGCGCGCAGCTTGATGAGAGGGAGGCGGCAATACCCCCGTGTTTCCCGAAAGTAAGACATATGTCTTACTTTCGGGGTACGGCTTATATTAGCCGACCCCTCTGAAACTCCCGATACGTCTTACAATCGGGGGTGTCTTACTATCGGGGAAACACGGTATTATGAGGGAAGGTGCTTGTTGGTCAAAATCTCGCGACACATGAACTCATCCATCCTCCTTCAATATGGGGCAATCGTCCTGTCCCTTTTGCAGAAAAGCACCCCCAACGTATGTTGTTTCCCTGACAATGCTTCACGGTTGGGACAGTGTTCTTGGGGTTGTACTCATCCTTCTTCTTCCTCCAAACACGGCGAGTGTATTTGATACCAAAAATTTCTATTTTGGTCTTAGTTGACCACATGACCTTCTCCCATGCCTCCTCTGGATCATCCAGATGGTCATTGGCGAATTTCAAACAGGCCTAGTCATGTGCTGCCATGAGCAAGAGAACCTTGCATGCCCTGCAGTATTTTAATCCAAGACGATGTAGTGTGTTACTAATGGTAATGTTTGAGACTGTGGTCCCAGCTCTCTTCAGATCATTGACCAGGTCTTCCCTTGTAGTTCTGGGCTGATTCCTGACCTTTCTCAGAATCATCCTTACCCCACGAGGCAAGACCTTGTATGGAGCCCCAGACTGAGGAAGATTGACAGTCATCTCGTGTTTCTTTCACTTTCCAATAATTGTGCCAACAGTTGTTGTCTTCTCACCAAGCTGTTTGCCTTTTGTCCTGTAACCCATCCCAGCTTTGTGCAGCTCTACAATTTTGTCCCTGGTGTACTTAGCTCTTTGGTTTTGGCCATGGTGGAGAGGTTGGAGTGTGATTGAGTGTGTGGACAGGTGTCTTTTATTCAGGTAACGAGTTCAAACACATGCAATTAATACAGGTAATGAGTGCAGAGTAGGAGGGCTTCTTAAAGAAAAACTTACAGGTCTGTGAGAGCCAGAATTCTTGCTAGTTGGTAGGTGACCAAATACTGATTTCATGCAATAAAATGCAATTTAATTATTTAAAAATCATACAATGGGATTTTCTGGTTTTTATTTTGAAATTTTGTCTCACAAATGAAGTGCACCTACGATAAAAATTACAGACCTCTCCATTCTTTGCAGGTGGTGGAAACTTGCAATATTGGCAGTGTATCAAATACTTTTTTTCCCCACGGTATATGTATACATGGAAGACATATATATAACTGACAAATAGCTATTAAAAATAGCTCATCATTAGGGATGATTGATTTTTTTTGAATGTCGAATTTACCATGTTTGACACATTTTTCTCAAAAATTTGATACTGTAAAGCCTCTGATTGCCCAAAAAAGATGTGTACAACACTCTGAGATCTCATAGGATTGTATCCTACCCCTTTCAAGCTCTTTAACACAGAGATAGGCATTGTCTATTGTCTATGTGACCTCACCATAGAAATGGATGACAACTTAGTAGTAACTTTTCATGTTTGTTAAAATAAAAAAATGGCTGCAAAATTATCCCTCTTAGTGACTTGTGATCAGGAAGACCGTTCTTTGCAGAATACTGATCAATTTGGCGTTGTCGCTGTTAAAGGTAACATCATCCTGCTATGACTAAAACAAGTGATGTGGCATATATTCTTTAACAGCATCCGTTTCTTCCCCAGCACCTGCAACACGCGCACTTTGTAAGATAGACCATCGCAATTATATGTCTAGATTTTGGTGAATTTTATTTTGTATTTTTAAAAAACAATTACCGTATTTTTCGGACTATAAGACACACTTTTTTCCTCCAAAAATGTGGAGGAAAATGGGGGGGTGTCTTACAGTCCGGATGTAGGGGCTCTGTGGTGGGGAGCGGCATCGGCGAAGCAGCGGGTCACAGGAGACTGGAGCCGGCGGCTGTGGCTAACTCCTGATCCCACTGCTAAAGAGAAATGAATATTCACTGCATTCCACACCCATGGGCGTGGAGGGCAATGAATATTAATTTCTCTTCAATAATAGTATCTTGGTATGATTGGCCTCCAACCCCGGTCTTGGTATGCATGACCCCATCAGAAAACATAAAAAAAACCAAACCATTACACTTACTTTCCTGGCGTTCCCTCGCAGCGTCCTACTCATTTCTCTTAAGTAGCGGCACACGTGACTGCCGGCAGCTACAGGAAGCCGGTGGCTGACACTGCGTGCTACTGAAGAGCAATGAATACTCACTGCTCTCTGTTCGGTGAGTATTCCGGCAGCTGTGCTCTGCTTGTGAACAGCTCATCACGTCCCTACCATGCGCTGCTTACAAGCATAAAGCAGTTGTTGGCACTGGAGCAGGATGCAGGGAGCGCCGGGTAGGTAAGTGTAATGTTTTTTTTTTATGTTTTCTGATGGGGCCATGCATACCAGGATAGGGGTGGGTGCCAATTATAAGGGTGGGGCCATGCATACCAGGACCGGGATGGGGGCCAATCATACCAGAATAGGGATGGGGCCCTGCATACTAGGAAGGAATGGGGGCCGGACATACCAGGACAAGATGGGGGCCTTGCATACCAGGATAAGGATGGGGGCCATGCATACTAGGATAAGATGGGGGCACTGCATACCAGGATAAGGATGGGGGCCATGCATACTAGGACGAGATGGGGGCCCTGCATACCAGGATAGGGATGGGGCCATACATACCAGGATAGGGATGTATCCATGCATACTAGTACGAGATGGGGGGCCCTGCATACCAGGATAGGGATGGGGCCATGCATACCAGGATAGGGATGTATCCATGCATACTAGTACGAGATGGGGGCCCTGCAAGCCAGGATAGGAATGGGACCATGCATGCTAGTATAGGGATGAGGGTGATCATTCCTGCCAGGAAAGGGATGAGGGTGCATGCATACCAGGATAGGGATGAGGGATCCATGGATACCAGGGTAGGGATGACGGGGCCAAATATTGTGCAGCCTTGATCCTGCTTTCTAGTCCATTAAGAATTAAGTAACAACCAATGTGTAATTGTAATTCAAATGAGGGAGGATAGATGCTAGCAACGCCATATCACTGATTACGGTAGTTATGCTAAGTGTGTCGCTGCTACTGTCACCTCTTCTTACACTTCCTCTCCTTATTGGATTTGTGTATTATCTGTGTATTATTAATACGCTACTGCATATTTTCTGCACTGCTGTAGTTGAACAACACATCACTGTCTGGAGTATTTGTCCAGTGTTTTAGGGCTTTCTCGTCCATATCTATTTCTGAGCTGTAATCTCTGACGTTCTTTCACAATCCTAAATTACCCTTAAATGACTGCTGCATTCCTTGTTTAGGCTTTCATACAGGCTATGACAGTCCCTCCTGATTGGGTACACTATACTATCTGATGTGATAACTGAAAGATATTTTGGGGAAACCCTGGTGGTCATGCCTGAGATCATGTCAGCGTTCTGTGGCCTATGCAATCGTGTGCAATGTGTAAAAAGACAGGAGTGAATTTTTTTGACAATTCGCACAAATTCAATTGGAAATTGTTTGAATTTTCCTGGACTTGCAAATTTCATAACTTTTGACAGGCCGATTCTGCGGTCCGATTTTTTATCATGAACCCATAGCCTTGCATTGCTGATTTTGATCGGACCCTCGGAACAAAATCGGACCTGTCGCCGATATTTTCGCGCGGACCATTCAGTCCAAGGAAAAAATCAGACGTGCAGAGCTCCATAGAATATCATAAGTACAAGTGCTATCTGTGAAAATCGCAGATAACACTCGTACGGGAAAACTGGACATGTGAATGAACCTTACCAATATGTGCAACAGTTGCTCTGCTAGAAATGAATAAACAAACTATTATTCCAACCATCTATCTTTCAATGCTGGTTTGAAAAATGTATTTTATGTAAATGACCCTTTTGGGTTGATAAATTAAATACTACTTTAAGGCTATGTTCACATGTTGCAGTTTTTTTCTGCAGGCAAAACCTGCTATCTTGGTAGTAAAGAAGCTGCTTAAAAAAGTCATTTTTGCTGCATTTTTTTGCTCTGTTTTTCATGCTGATTCAGTTTAGTGCCTGTTGTTCCTGAGTTTTCTGCTTCAAAAATGCTGCCAAACATAATACCTGTATTTTTGCTGCGTTTTTGCTCTTACTCATTGCTTTCTATGGGTGAAAAAACTGCAAAAACTCTGAAAGAAGTGACATGCTGCAGTTTTCAAAAACGCAGGAGTTTTCCAAATCAGCAAGGAAAAAGCCAATGTGTGTGCATGAGATTTCTGAAAATACGCAGCTTTTACTTTGCATAAAAAAGCCGCAAAAAACAAAAACGCAACTTGTGAATATAGCCTAAGAGGTTATCTATCTTTGTTTTTTTTTGTTTTTTTACTTAAGTGCATGTACTTGGGGCTAAAAATCATTTTTGCAATTAAATTCATTAAAAATGTTGCACCAGTTGGCTTTTACCGACTCTTTGTTTTGCTGCACAATACACTTTCATGTGGTCGGTGGTCACAAACCAGCTTAGTGGATCTCAGAACAGGACAGATGAAAGGGTTACAAAATCTCCTGTCAGACTGTTACAATGAGCTCACTGACAGATTCTCAGTTAATTCATTCAGCCAGCAATTGACAGTGCAAGACTAGAGACTATCAAAGCAAAGAGTGCAATATTTTTAATGAAATCAGAATGCAGATATAAATGTTTTGCTCCACATAAAAAAGTCCCCAAATGTGGACAACCCTTTTTATACAGCAAGAAAGTGTTCTGGATAAAAGAAAAATAGATTTTTAAAGAAAAAACTGGTCAGGAAGAGCACATGAAGAATAGAAGATACAACAGGACCGCTAGCAGTGAGGACAGTTGTTGATATGAGATGTCACATACGTTTTGAGAACTGGCATAAGAACTACGTAGCCTACAACCTAAAGAAAGTATTAGTGGGGCATGCAGGGTTTCTTGAGAGGGGGTGATGAAGGAAGGGTAATAATGATAATTTACATATTAAGGGTATAGTGACATGATTTGAGAATTAATTTGTAATGAAGGAAATCTGCGGGGAGCAAAACTTCCATTCGTTAAATCTAGAGAATTTTTCCATGTAAACTTTCTTTTTGTGCCATGGTTGCTCTTCTATATGCCAGGTAGTGTAATTTATAATAATATGGCTCTGCCATACCGTACTTAAGTTACTGACACCATGTGAGCAAAATGAATCAGCTGAGGTCTTACCGGCAAAATCGTGTCGCCATTGGCACACATTCATGTGGGCATGGTTTTTGGCCTTATGCAGCCTCCGTTAGTTGGGACTGCGCCCTTTGCCCTCACCAATATAGAAAAACACAATCTGGTCATCTTGTAATATTATTCTAACAGCACTGGTCTGATCAAAACACTCAATAATTCAATGAATTTCATATTTTTTATGAGAATAGAAAAAAAGATGAAAATATTAAAATGGTCAATATTAGGTAGTATAACCCCATTCGCACCTAGCAGTAGTGGTGATGGTGAGATATGGCGAGTCAGACACGTGCATGTATGCCGAAATATGTTGATATGTCATACATAGATAAAGCCGATATGAACAGATATAAATCATTGCTGGCCTCATATGTCCGCTATTGATTTACATGTGCTCTATCCCCTACCTACCGCTTATTAGATTAATGCTGTGCTTGTAAATTGCTTTTGTGACTCTCAGACTGCAAAGATCATAGGTAAAATCAGTGTATTTTCTGAGAAAATCCCAGCCGCACATTTACATGTCCACATGTATAGAAATATAAGAGATCTGCCCCTAATAACTGAGGTGGGGTCTTCTCTCCCAGCAGGTGGGATGCTTTCTAATACTGGACCCAGATGTGTCTATATGCCTGTGTGTAAGGTAATACCAGCCCTTTCTTGCCTCTGTCTCATTCCTCTCTGTTGTCATTCAGACTGTGTCCTCATTATCTGCTGATCAATAAATTGAGTCTTCACCGAGATGTGAGGCACGAAATAAACAGAAACACAGAGAAATGGAGGCGGAGGAGACAGGTAATACACAGAACGAAGCGGTGCAGAAAAGAAACATAGCCTAGGTGAGATATAGAAGACGGTGAAGAGGGGTGAGAACAGGAATGGGGCAGAGAGAATATTAGGGGATGCAGAATAACAGACCTCATGGTCCGAGGAACAGAAGAAAACGCAGATATTCTATTATTCCAATGTATTGCACAATACTGGCATTTTAATCCTCTCTATAGTAATAGTCAAGTCACAGTGCTTCAGAGACACATATATAGACTTGTAATTCAGAGGTAGTTGCGGAGTAATCGCAGTCTAACATTGCATGCAGGGTGGTAGCATGTATTGCGCTGGTGGACAGATATGCAGAGTATAGACTGCTGTAGATGGTGGCCTAACATTAGGGCTAGTGTTTAATCAGCTGATATATGGTTGCATTCGCCTAATACATAACATTGCTGACCATGCTGTTATAGTAGCGCCTGCTTGGATCTGTGAGCAGTTTAGTTGTACCTGGTAAGGTTAGCAGTAGATAAAGTGTCGTAAAGCTAACAAATCACTTTTCTCCTTATTTCAGATGGAATCCAAACTTCCCTGAGTTCTTTTTTGGAAGCTGCAGTCGTCCTAAGGTAGGAGACTATTGTGTGTAAGGTGGCACTAAGCCGTGACCTAGCAGGCACACAGTCACATTACAGAGGCATCCACACATGTTCCAAGGCATCATGCATCATTTGTATTCTCCGGACGTTCGCATTAAATTGTTCTCCGAGACATGTGATGATGCACACACACAAAAGGACATACAGGCAAAACTGCTCCGTGTCCGTCCATCAAAATAACTCCCCTAACGTGGAGGACAAAGAGACAGGGCTGTAAAAAAGTGACTGAGGAGGGCATGTGATGGAGGAGAGATGGAAGAGACAAGCAGATTTGTAGAAATAAAGTGCATGTGAGGTAATGTGCCGAGATGGGAACGACTGGAGCAAGAAAGCAGGTGAGAGAAGACAAGGATATAGTTCTTAATTCATGTTGACGATGCCTATATCTATCTATGTGTGTGATGTATAGATATATTGATATATGCATCGTCAATATGTATTAAAAGAACTGTATACATACGCATATATAGAGAGATATATATATATATATCTCTCTATATATATATTTACATACATGTGAAAGAGACACTGTGAGAATTAGAGTGCCAGACGAAAGGGCAAAGAGAGTGCAGGTGTGAGACAGATTGTCAGAGGAGAAGCCTCAAAGCAGATATTTAGGTGTAAGAGGGGAGGGACAGTGTTAGGATACAGACAGGAAAACTATGTGTAAGAAAGCCAGGGGGAGAGCGAATCAACAGAAAAGTATAGGTAGATGAAAAGAGAGAAGTGAGCAGGCTGGAGAAGAGGGGAGACAGGAGGAAGCAAGCGATGAAGGGAGACAGTGAGAGAGATTATAAAATGAAAGAGAAAAAAAATCAGCCCAGAGAGAGAGACAGAGCAGTGTTGACAGACAGAAATTAATCAATAGGCAGACAGGAAGAGAGACAGGAGAGAGAGGCACTGAAAGAGAGACTGTTTAGAAAAAGAGAGGGAAAAGGAGAGAAAGTGAGAGAGAGAGGCAGTCAGTGAGAGGAGAGAGATAGAGGAGGAGAAGGGGGAGGAAGGGGGGCATCCATTTTTGTGGCGGGGATTTGAGCTGCTTTTGTGTAACTCTCCCTGAGAGATCGCATGCTTGATGAAAGGCCCTTAGAAAATGCAAATTGCAGCACGCATGAAAAGCACAAAGAGGCATCTCGCTGTCCCTGCCATGGGTTTAATTCTTCACCAACCACGTAGCGCTGACGTCGGGAGCAGATAATCTCTTCTCTGCCCGGGAGTGTGAGTATAACACACAGACTTTCCTGCTCGGGGAACACTATTTTATCCATTTATTGTCCGGGATTTTTTACTCTCATCCTGCATAAGGGTCTGGGGAGTGCGGACGAAGTAAGGGATGGGGAGGTATATTTATTTTAAGTGGGGGGTAATTTTGGCTTGCTGTTTTTTTCGGAAATGGTAAAAGAAGGGAGAGGAAAAAATGAATTATTGGTTAAAAAAACTTAGCAGGTGCAGAGGGTACTACAGAGGAGGGGGAGAGGGAGAGAGAAGGAGAGGGAGGGTATGGGAGACAGAAACGGGAGAGAGAGAAAGAGAGGAAGGGAGGAAGAGAGGAAAGAGGGAAACGGAGAGAGAGAGGGGGCGGAGAAAGGGAGTGAGAGAGAAGGAGAGAAACAGAAAGAGGAATGTGAGATAGTGAGAGACAGGGAGAAGACAGAAGGATGCAGAAAGACATCGGACAGACTCCGAAAGAGAGATGGGAGACAAGTGTCAGCATGCAGAATCTCACGTAGACCGATTCCAAAGTGTGCTAAAATCCACGGAAGAAACATTAACGGAACAACGGGGCAACTTTTTTTTCCCTTTAAGTGTGTGTTTTTCTCTCTCTCACTCCTTCTTTGCTGTGCATGGGAAAGGGGGGTAGGAAGAGGGGGAATGTGAGAATAAAGGAGGGAGGGTTAGGGGAATGAGAGGGTCTTTGTACTGTGAAGCAGTGGGGGGGTGAAGAGTGTAAGGGAGGGGGAGCCACAGAATAAGGTGAAAGGGTTTTTGGTGAAAGAAAGAGAGGACAGGGTGCAAGAGGGAGGGGAAGGAATGCTGTCTTAACCCTATGATTACTTGATTGAGGAGTAGATCATTTTATAAGTCCCTTAACCCATCTTTCTGACAAACATGCCTGCAGTCCCTTGCTTTATATACTTTTGGCTGAGAACGGGTTAAGTGGGGTGCAGCAAAGGGTGGGTTTTCACCCCCGCCCCACATATACATGCCCGCCTGTCTGTCTGGGGCCTGGGCAGGGAGGGGGTAGAATGAGGCCTTGTGATTTTCTGTCTCTCGCTCTCTCTGTCTCTATTACATGGCTGAGTGAGTCTGAGTAATGAATGTGTGATGAAATTACACGGCGCACACATACACACAGGAATATGCACACGTACATCCAGATATGGGGAAATATATATCTTGTCACTATATACAGAGCTGTCGTTCTGCAGAACACGTATGAGATAGCCGTGAAGAACACAGGTACATGTGAAGCTAGCGAGATGTACAGGAAATATTCTAGGTTTACTTTCTCATGCTTTCCTAGGGAGATGCACACTACAGAAAAAATAGGCATGGAGAAAAAGTTAGAAATCCACAGTGACCTCTGCTACTGAAACTCCTAGGAGTAAAAGTTAAGGCTTCTAATCGTAGAATAACATATAGGGAACCTGCATGTTTTATATAGGAAATGAAACTAAAGACAGGCAAGCTTATCTTATACTAGGAAAGATGTGTGTATTTTCTGACATTTTCCAGTTGTTCCTTGCAGATTGTCTGCTTACAGTATACGTAGTGGAGAGGGATTGAGAATAATGCTGCATTGTAAAGTGTTGCATACTGTGTTTCAGGAATAACATTATTCACTGTGGTGAGGAGACATGATCCTCCTACTTCATCTGTGCCCCAGAATGTCTAATGGCGACTGCTTGCACAGTTACAAAGGCACAGGGATATGCAGAATACAATCAGGCACAGACACCAGCTCGGAGCATTAGAAATAGAAGTTTCTGTACACAAATGTCAAAGTACATGTAAAGGTGCACACAGATATAGACACACAATGATAGGACGGACATTATGTGTTTATTCTTGGGGATGATGAGTGCCCTGCATGTGACATAATGTAATACAGGAGGTGTAAGGACCTCCTGGTGTGAAAATGCTCCATGTCACATATCATTTCTCCAAAGTATCCCGGAGCTCTGAAAATCATAGAAGAACCAGCCACCCATCTGGTGCATCTAGGGAATGGCAGGTGAAACTGTGCTAACCACATGGTGCATCCCCGTAGGGAACACATGGTGACCACACAGCTGATATTACTGGCCCTGGTGTTCACAGTACACATACAGGAAGGTGGCATACACCTGATGACTTATTACACTAATGGCTGTAATGGTAGAGATGTTTCATCATATAGGTCTGATCTGTTCTTCTCAGCCTGGAGCATGCTATCACGGCCTCTCCTCCGACAACCTCATATTCACTTAGACTAACCAATGTATTTGGTAGTTATCAGCAGACTGTAAACACACCAACATGTTAAATCCTCGAGAGAATATGTAATTGCCCAGACCACACAATAAGCATGCCATCTCTAGCAGTCGTACTGAGACCAACAAATAGTGGTGTAGAAAGACTGCTGTGAGTAGTACTAGCACGGGGTCCCTCGTATGACTCACCTGAGCTTTCTTCTATAGTGTATAGTTGTGTAGGTGTGTCTGTATGTATATTTATATATACAATGTGTATATACATATGTGCGTGTATACATGTGCAATAAAAAAAATATATACATAATATCAGCACACAATTCCTTCAGTGAGTCACGTAGGGTTATTCCTGACGTTTAACATTTGATAATGTCTATGTGATACAGATAGTTTTGTACGTAGAAGCATAATAATTGAAGACTGCGATGTGTGCATGTTCTAGAAAACATGGATATCATACAACAGAACATAGATGTAGTTATTGGGTCCTAATTTTTAACCTATTTACTCTAAAGCTACATTCACATATCTGTTTCTGTTATTACATTCATCAAAAATGGATTGTTTTTCTCTTTTGGGTGATCCATTTTGCCTCTGTTTTGATTCTGTTTGCTTTATTTTTAAAAATAGATGAGAAAAAAAAGTTAAAGGGAACCTGTCACCGTGATAATGCAGTTTAATCTGCAGGCCCATCTTATAGAGCAGGGGGAGCTGAGTAGATTGATATATAGTTTTGTGAGAAAATATTCAATATAACTTGTGATTGAATCACTTAAACCTCTGCTCTATCTGAGATTTTCGGTTCAGTGGGCGTCCTATCAGTGATTGCACAGTTACACATAGAAAGTTGTCAAGCACTGGTAGGACCGCCCACTGGACTGAACATTTCAGAAAGAGCAGAGTATTAAATATGAAAAACATAGGTAATACTGAATATCACAAAACTATATATCAATCTACTCCACTTTCCCTGGTCTACAACATGTTGCCTGCCGGTTAGAATTCATTTTCATGGCAACCAGTTCCCTTTAAACTGTCTGAGCTTTTTTCCTCATTGACAACGAGCAATGGATGAGCTACAAATTAATGGTAAATGGATGTACTTGTTTTTCTATTAGTTCTTGGTGGATGTGACCTTAGATTTGAATGGCTGAATCTGATCAGCAAAAATGGATGAGTCTACAACATGCACTGAGACTAGGACATGCACTGAGTGTAACGCAATGGACACTCGGATTCGCTTATAAATAACAGATGTGTGAATTGTTCCATTGAAATCTATGGGTGACACGGATGAGAAAAATAGATGCGTGAATGTAGTCTGTATACTGTCCATATGATTCATTTGTATAATCACACCAGCCCTGTTTCCAAAAATCATATGACTGGGTATGCAAATAACAAACAACAGTTAGCAGACAGCACTCATTGCGTTAGGGATGCACGCTCAGGTCCATGGATCCCAATGGGCCAACAATGTCCACAATATAAGAAAGGAGCAGCATACATCCAGGTGAAGAAAAATAGAAAAAAAAAAGGCCACTGAATGGCCGAAACGTCGTTGTTTCTTATGGCAGAATAAAGTTTTTTCTATTTTTCTTCACCTGGATGGATGCTGCTCCTTTCTTATATTGTGGGTATGCAAATAAGGCCATATTCACTTTGCGTTTTTTTGGGCTCTGTTTAACATACAGTATAAATGGGGAAAATTTCCTGACCGTTAAATGGAGGATGTAACAGGTGTCTAAGATGCATCTGTCACCCATACACCGTAATAGTATGTGGAACAGAAAGATCAGCGGATGGCATTATAGGCTCTGGATGACAGATGCCACTGTTAGGCAGATATCACAGGTATCCATCACCCATAGGCTACAATGGGATCCGTTTGCCTGTGATAGATTCTTTACTGTGACATCTATCCACAGGCCGCCATGTTAAGAAATGTGTATGGTTTTTACCAGACTTGACAGGAGTCTAGGACACCCATCGTACACCCGTACCACAAACACAAAGTGAGATAAATACATAATTGTGCTTTATTCCTCCAATGCTCAGGTTTGTCCATCTCAAGTGAACATGCATTTCATTCCCTGTGGATGCTGGTGAGCGGGGATCAATTCACAATTACATATAGTTACTTAAAAGGAGTTGTCCAAATTAAAAAAAAATAGCCACAAAGCAGGGAATGTGGTAAAAGGAAAAATTCTTATACTCACCTGGTAATTCCCCATTTGCACCAGTGCTATCACTCTGGTGTCCCACTGGTCTTTGGGATCTGATCTGCAGTGATGAAATGTCAGCCATGCACATGTGACTGCTGCAGCCAATCACTAGCCTTTTTGGGCACATTGATTGGCTGCAGTGTTCACATGTCTGTGTTGGCACATCATCACTGCAGAACAGATCACATAGACCACCAGAATGGGGGCTGATTTACCAGGTGAGTGTAAGTTCATTTTGAATGCATGTAACGAGCTTTGTGAACATTTAATAAAATCCCAGACAAGCCCTTTAAGGGAACCACTAGTATCAGCAAGGTAAAAACAGCATGGCTGATGTCATTTTCTCCCAAGAGAGAATGCTCCAGGCTGTGTGACAAAGTCCCATATACAGTCAATGGGGAGCAGAACAGATTTACAACCATGAAAAGGCACTCCCGATATACATGTATACACATACAAAGAAATAGTCATCGCATGCCTGATATAGGATCAAATATGATAAAATTGTCAAATAATGAACATAGAATTGTAAAAATCAGACCAATGTCCCACATCACTGCAAGGCTTCCAGTAAGAATTCATAGGGTCACTGTATTATTAGGCCTGAAGGTCTGGAGGATAGGTCTGTAGTTCTGCTCAATAAATCAAAGACACAATGCTTCATTATTTCCACTGTTAGCATAGAATAAGGGGAATGAGGTAATGAGCAGAAAGTGAAGATAGCGTGACACATGGTTACAGTGAAGGGTGATTCGTGGCACAAATATTTATTACACACTAGTATCATACTTGCGGCTGGATTTGTTGCAGACCTGTTTGAACAGTAGATATTTTAGGATGGTGTTGGAGGGGAAATATGGTGGTATCCAATAAAAGTATAAGAAAGAGGAGGCTCTTTGGCTTAGCCGACTTTGCATAACAGGATGATGGCACAGTTGAAGCATGCATTTGCCCCAATAATATGTTTCCATAGGATCTGTCTGCTGTGGGGAAATCTACAATAGTAAAAAACACTAGTTTTTGTTTTGGAAACTCTGCAGTACATTTCACCCGTTGCATTACAGTTGCAAAATCCTCTGATATCTGCACCATATGCTGACACGCCATAGATTTCAAATCTGCAATCTCATCGATTTATGCTGTGGATATTCTCTGTGATTTCTGTACTGTATGGCGATGGAGGGCTTACTTGCATTTAGCTGGGTTTAGAAACTACAGCTTCAATTCTGCCATCTGTGAATTTACCCTCAGCCAGTACAGAAGCATCATAAGGCACTTTTCCTGTAGGAGCAGAGCTCTGTGCATACAGTGTCCAATGGAACATGGCAAATTTTTTGTTAGATTTTTTGGAAAACTGACAGAAAAAATGCTTTGTCTACCACTGCATGAAATCAGTATTTATGAAGCCTTAGCAAAGGCCTCATGGACTGCACGACCTTCTACATCCTGTCAGGGCCAAACTCCAGGACAGAAGACATGATTGCTCAGTTTAATTTTTGTCAGCACATGGTACCCAAGATCATGTCCATGTAGTTTACTGTATCAAAGCTAGTGTGATTGTCACCATAAATAGAATACAGGTTCTTATGAAAGCATTAATAAAATATTTTACAGTTAAACAGTAGCTGAAAGTCAGCTGAAACCGCCATTTTCTGTGGAACCAACCAACCATATGGAGACCTCCCAACTCTCCCCAACAAATGCCAAAGGATTGCGTGTTGTAAGTTCAGTGGCTGATCCTTTTAGTTTTAGGGAAGAAGAGTCAGGCAGCGTTTTTCTCCTCTCTCCCATTTGAAAACACAAGAACACTCAGCCTACCTGAGCTCTTATATGTATTGGGAGCTCAGGAAAGATAGCTGTCTGCCAACTAAACATCTATCTCGTATATGCCCAGCTTTAGATATGTGGAGTTCTTACCCCCGTTGCACACAGACACATGATCTGGTCTTCCCATCTCTCTCATGGAGTTGGAACGGACTGGCAAGATGTATGCCCAACTACAATTCCATTCAAACCTATCCTTGCCTTGTGGATGGGGGCCGATGACTGCGGTCCTCATTCTAGCAATCTTTGAGGTTCCCAGCAGCTGGATTCCCACTGATCTAACTTTTATCACCTATACAGTGTACAGGGAATGCATATTTTTCACTGGAATACCCCTTTAAACTAAAAATGTTGCTTCTGTACAGACTAATAAATGCCATAAAGAACCTGCTACAGTCCCTCCTGGTAAGAGATACAGCAACAAACTCTAGTGAGAAATGCATATATAGTGTTTTTTCTCACATATAAAATGTAACATCAACCAAAATAAAATTCAGTCACCAACCTTTACTCCAAACTACTCAACCCCAGACTTCACGTCACTGTAGCTTGGAATGTATGGAGAATGAGAACAAGGGGGATTTACCTAAAAGTGAATTTCCTGTTTTGAATGAAGCCAGGTATAAACTCCTTCTTGACCAGGACTCGATGATACTACTGAAATGATAAGTTTTGCAAGGGAATATTTGTTTTATTGCTGCATTTTAGATTTACAGCAATGTCTCAAATTCACTGATGAAAGATCAGTACGACCATAGCAAATAGGCCGTCATTTTAAAATTTGTACATTCGTCTTTATTAGAGTATATTTCATGAAAATGCAAGCTTAGAAATAAGGAAAATCACACCCAGAAGCGGAGGCAACACGGTCTGCATATTATACATTGCAGCAGTGAACATTATTAGGGAAAACTTAACACTTATAGCAAGAAAGTAACGGCCCCCCAAAAGAAGCTGTTGCGAAAGGTTCACCAAGGGAGATGGGAGAGTTGCCATTCTGGTCTGTAAAACATTGCTTATTTCATGGAGGTTCTTAGTATTTCTAATATAGTTTCCTATGGTTTGCTGCATTTTTATATATCTTGGAATATTTGGGTCAGTACCTCCTTGCTATGTATGATATGGTTATGTAGGGTCCCCTTGTACTATTCACTGATGCAATATTTTAAGTTTGTACAATCAATAAGTGATACACAAAAAACTAGTCTCTTTACTTAATGTGAATAACAACTGAAAATAATGCTGTGACTCTCCCATGTATAGAGATACCAAAATGTGCACTTTATCCAAATCTGATGTAGTTGCTGAAAAACAAAGGGATCATTGTAATTCTCAGTCTTTCCTGGCTTCCATTAGATCATATGCAGCATCTGCACAGGAGATATGAAAAATATTTAGACTTGAGAGTCCTCAGTGGTTGATACCTTTTAATGGCTAACTGAAAAGATGGTAACAAATTGCAAGCTTTCGAGACTACTCAGGTCTCTTCATCAGGCTTAGACTAAAACAAAAACTGAAGAATCACATATTTATATACACAAAAGGACACAGGAATAATGCAATAGGTAAGACAAGTGACGTGAAGCAGAACTGTCATTATGGCAGAGGGATGAACATAAATATTGGAACAGTTCATAGATAAGGAGAGAAAGTTTTATTGCCCTCTGATTGGGGTCTGGTGTTGTGTTTTGATGCCCCTAGAAGGTCAGAGACACAGATTCCTTAATTGATATAGAATGACATGAATCCGTGTGATATATTCATTCCAGCACTAAGAGTGTCAAAGGTCATCATAAGTTGGGAATCCAGGGAGGCCGATTATTTCATGTGTGGACTCCCTTACTGAGCAGGTATCTGGATGGGTAGAGGGCATTCTTAAACCCCTGGTAAAGGATACACCCAGCTACATTCAGGACACAACTGACCTACTGAATAAACTAGCAGCAATAGGTCCCCTACCAGAAGGAACCATCCTGGCCACCATGGACGTGGAATCTTTGTACTCTAATATCCCACACCAGGATGGATTAAATGCCTGCAAAGTCTTCATGGGAAACACCGGGAATGATGCTGATTCTGTGGTGAAACTCACAAAATTCATCCTCACCCACAATTACTTTGAATTTGACAACAAGATCTATCTTCAGGAGACTGGCACAGCTGTGGGAAGTAAAATGGCTCCACAGTATGCAAATCTTTTCATGGCCAAGCTTGAAAGCGACTTTTTGTCCTCGTGTCCCATCAGGCCTCGGGCCTACTACCGCTACATTGATGATATCTTAATCATCTGGACGGAGTCTGAGCAACAGCTAAAGATGTTCCATGAACAGTTCAACCAATTTCATCCAACCATCAACTTAACACTCAACTACTCCAGCACTGAAATTAACTTTTTAGACACCACCATTAAGCTAAAGAAAAATGAAATAGAGACATCCCTGTATCAGAAGCCAATCGACCGTCCAACATACCTTAAATGGGACAGTTTCCATCCAAAACACATAAAAAACTCTATTGTCTACAGCCAAGCCATCAGATACAACCGTATATGTTCCAACCCCATGGATAGAGATGAACACCTTGGTCGCCTCAGAAAGACTTTTTTGAACCAGGGCTACCATCCAAGAACAATTGAAAACCAAATTACAAGAGCCACCAGAATATCAAGGAATCACCTGCTACATTACAAAACTAAAGAAGAAAATAACCGGGTGCCTCTAGTGTCACCTACAATCCAAATCTGGAGATGCTAAGGGGAGCTGCACGGAAACTACAACCCTTACTACAAAAAGATGCCCGATTACAATCCATATTTCCATACCCCCCACTACTATGTTTTAGGCAGCCCCCAAATCTAAGAAGCATCATTGTCAGAAGCTCCCTGTCCTCCCCAACAGCTGCAGGAACCTTTCCTTGCAACCAGAAGAAGTGTAAAACCTGTGCATCTATAATGACCACGGACAAGATAAAGATCCCCAACTCCCATCAGGACTACAAGATCCCAGGTACTTTCAGCTGCATCACATCTAATGTGGTGTACCTAATTATATGTACTAAATGTCCAACTGGAGGTCTGTATGTGGGGAGACCGGGCAAAAACTGAGAACAAGGATGAATTCTCATCGCCACACAATAAGAGAAAAAAGAATGGATTTACCTGTGGCAAAACACTTTTGTATGCCCGGTCATAGCATGATGGATATGGAATTACTGGTATTAAAATCTAACTTCAAATCTGAGAAAGATAGAAAGGTTTGGGAATACAAACTTATGATGACCTTTGACACTCTTAGTGCTGGAATGAATATATCACACGGATTCATGTCATTCTATATCAATTAAGGAATCTGTGTCTCTGACCTTCTAGGGGCATCAAAACACAACACCAGACCCCAATCAGAGGGCAATAAAACTTTCTCTCCTTATCTATGAACTGTTCCAATATTTATGTTCATCCCTCTGCCATAATGACAGTTCTGCTTCACGTCACTTGTCTTACCTATTGCATTATTCCTGTGTCCTTTTGTGTATATAAATATGTGATTCTTCAGTTTTTGTTTTAGTCTAAGCCTGATGAAGAGACCTGAGTAGTCTCGAAAGCTTGCAATTTGTTACCATCTTTTCAGTTAGCCATTAAAAGGTATCAACCACTGAGGACTCTCAAGTCTAAATATTTTTCTATCTACTGGCTAACACGGTACAAAGATACACATCTTTGCTATATCAAACAGGAGATATGAGGCACCCATGTACAATAGTTGGTGGTATAGGCATTGCAGCAGATAGGACTAGGGTGGATCTGTAATGTACATTCTCGTGTGATACAGATGTGTTATCGCATCAGCAACTGACACCCGAGCAAGTTGCATGTGTGTTACACAAGATGGTTGATGATGGTGGGCAAGGGATGGGAGGTATGTTCTACTTTTTTAACTAGTTATTTATTTTTTTGTCTGTTTTTTTGTAAACACTTTTTATTTATTTTGTCCAAATTTTCTGTGCAGTATTTGGACATATTTTTGAAATACAAAACCAAAAAGCAAGTCCTCATATGACAAACAATGATCCTCTTCAAATCCAACAACAATTGAACCAATAGCGACAATGAAGTGGCAACACAATCAAAATTCTGTAAAAATAGTATATCAATATTTTATTTCAGATATCACAATATTTATACCAAAAAATATACAAAACACAGTAATATAGCCTATAATTAACAATATCAGGGATATTAAATACCCTGATAATCATGGACAGTTACAACAGTGACAGGACAAATAGAGATCTATAACCTAAACATCCTGATAAAAATACATACTAATATAGTAACATGGATATCTGCGTTGATCAAACAGTAAAATATATATAAATATCAGTCACCAACACAGGTATCCATGCATAGTAACCAAGCCCACAGTACATGAATCAGATACTCAGTATAAATCACCCAAGAAATAGTACTCCCTCTGTGTATATGATCATGTATCATTAGAAAGAGATGGACAATAAATACCTGCAGTCATGTTAAACAGGATGAAGGTATATGGCTACACCTCGATACGCGTTTCACCGCCTCTGCAGTTTCGTCAGGAGGACTTGATCAACGCAGATATCCATGCTACTATTTTAGTATGTATTTTCATCAGCATGTTTGTTGTAATTGTCCATGATTATCAGGGTATTTAGTATCCCTGATATTATTTATAGGATATATTACTGTTGTTTGTATATTTTTTGGTATAATTATTGTGATATCTGAAATAAATATATTGATATACTATTTTTACATAATTTTGATCGTGTTGCTACTTCATTGTTGCTATTGGTTCAATATTTTTTAAATAGTTTTTCCTTTGATTAGTGATCTAGATGATATCATGAACTGTCCTTCCTTTGCATTTCTTAATTTACAGACTATGCATCATAATGTTCAAATGCGTTATATTACACTTAAGGTGCATTTACACTAGCTGGTTATCACAAACCAACGATTCTTGATAATCGGCAAGTCTAAAGAGACTGTCAATCAAAATACTCGTTCTTAGGGTGAAATGATTTTTAAGCTTCCTTAAAAATGATTGTTCTTACCTGTACTTTGTCCTGTGTAAACAAGACAAGTGCTGCTGTGAAGAATGACTGTCGATACACAAAGAACGTTCTTTACTGGTCTTCTGTACACATTGGAAGAGCTGTCTAACCAGGCTGTTTAATCGGCAGCCGATCAGCAAACATATAGCCAATCAGTGGTTCTTTTACAGCTACCTTTGGCCAGTGTAAATGAGTCCTTAAAGAAGGGCTGTGGAGTTGGTAAGCCAAACCTCCGACTACTCAATTTCCCTGACTCCCGACATCATGACTCGCTGGTCACTACTGAGCATGTACATAAAGTGCAGCACAGATTCATCTCACCTAAACCTCCGACCCCACAGCACTAGTCACTACTGAGCATGTACATAAAGTGCTGCACAGATTCATCTCACCTAAACCTCCAACCCCACAGCACTGGTCACTACTGAGCATGTACATAAAGTGCAGCACAGATTCATCTCCCCTAAACCTCTGACCCCACAGCACTGGTCACTACTGATCATGTACATAAAGTGCAGCACAGATTCATCTCACCTAAACCTCCGACCCCACAGCACTGGTCACTACTGAGCATGTACATAAAGTGCAGCACAGATTCATCTCACCTAAACCTCCAACCCCACAGCACTGGTCACTACTGAGCATGTACATAAAGTGCAGCACAGATTAATCTCACCTAAACCTCTGACCCCACAGCACTGGTCACTACTGAGCATGTATATAAAGTGCAGCACAGATTCATCTCACCTAAACCTCTGATTCCACAGTACTGCCTAACTACTGAGCATGTACATGAAGTGCAGCACAGATTCATCTCACCTAAACCTCCGACCCCACAGCACTGGTCACTACTGAGCATGTACATAAAGTGCAGCACAGATTCATCTCACCTAAATCTCCGACTCCACAGCACTGCCTCACTACTGAGCATGTACATAAAGTGCAGCACAGATTCATCTCACCTAAATCTCCGACTCCACAGCACTGGTTAGTACTGAGCATGTACATAAAGTGCAGCACAGATTCATCTCACCTAAACCTCCGACCCCACAGCACTGGTCACTACTGAGCATGTACATAAAGTGCAGCACAGATTCATCTCACCTAAACCTCCGACCCCACAGCACTGGTCACTACTGAGCATGTACATAAAGTGCAGCACAGATTCATCTCACCTAAACCTCCGACCCCACAGCACTGGTCACTACTGAGCATGTACATAATGTGCAGCACAGATTCATCTCACCTAAACCTCTGACCCCACAGTACTGCCTCACTAGTGAGCATGTACATAAAGTGCAGCACAGATTCATCTTGCATAAACCTCCAACTCCACAGCACTGATCACACTGATTCTGAGCATGTACATAAAGTGCAGCACAGATTCATCTCACCTAAACCTCCGACCCACAGCACTGGTCACTACTGAGCATGTACATAAAGTGCAGCACAGACTCATCTCACCTAAACCTCTGACTCCACAACACTGATCACTACTGAGCATGTACATAAAGTGCAGCACAGATTCATCTCACCTAAACCTCCGACTCCACAGCACTGATCACTACTGTGCATGTACATAAAGTGCAGCACAGATTCATCTCACCTAAACCTCCGACTCCACAGCACTGGTCACTACTGAGCATGTACATAATGTGCAGCACAGATTCATCTTACCTAAACCTCCGACCCACAGCACTGCCTCACTGCTGAGCATATACATAAAGTGCAGCACAGATTCATTCAACCTAAACCTCCGACTCCACAGCACTGGTCACTACTGAGCATGTACATAAAGTGCAGCACAGATTCATCTCACCTAAACCTCCGACTCCACAGCACTGATCACTACTGAGCATGTACATAAAGTGCAGCACAGATTCATCTCACCTAAACCTCCGACCCCATAGCACTGCTCACTACTGAGCATCTCA
This sequence comes from Oophaga sylvatica, assembly GCA_033576555.1. NCBI lineage: Eukaryota > Metazoa > Chordata > Amphibia > Anura > Dendrobatidae > Oophaga > Oophaga sylvatica. Next base: position 726,435,289 of record JARQOD010000001.1, read on the forward strand.
TAGATTGTAAGCTTGCGAGCAGGGCCCTCATTCCTCTTGGTATCTACTTTGATCTGTGTGTTATCTTGTTTCAGTCTATATGTAAGGTCTATTGGCTTGAAAATACATAGTGCCCAGTCTCTATACATGTCACTAAATAATGTGCCCAAGATATGTATGCGCTAGCTAGAATAGATGCAAAGTCAGCACAATTCTACTAACTCAATCAGATTCATATAGTTAAAGTGCAGCACAGATTCACTCCCCTAAACCTCCAACCCCACAGCACTGGTCACTACTGAGCATGTACATAAAGTGCAGCACAGATTCATCTCACCTAAACCTCCGACTCCACAGCACTGGTCACTACTGAGCATGTACATAAAGTGCAGCACAGATTCATCTCACCTAAACCTCCGACTCCACAGCACTGGCTCACTACTGAGCATGTACATAAAGTGCAGCACAGATTCATCTCCCTAAACCTCCGACCCCACAGCACTGGTCACTACTGAGCATGTACATAAATGGCAGCACAGATTCATCTCACCTAAACCTCCGACCCACAGGCACTGGTCACTACTGAGCATGTACATAAAGTGCAGCACAGATTCATCTCACCTAAACCTCCGACTCCACAGCACTGGTCACTACTGAGCATGTACATAAAGTGCAGCACAGATTCATCTCACCTAAACCTCCGACACAGATCATTGAATTAATATGGCCATTCTCAAACTTGCCCATCGTATGGTCACTACTGAGCATGTACATAAGTGCAGCACAGATTCATCTCTTTTAAACCTCCGACTCCACATCACTGATCACTACTGAGCATGTGCATAAAGTGCAGCACAGATTCATCTCACCTAAACCTCCGACCCCACAGCACTGGTCACTACTGAGCATGTACATAGAGTGCAGCACAGATTAATCTAAACTAAAAGCCACATCCTTAGATCGGAACAGACAATATAGGATATTCATACTTCTCAATTCTAAGAAAAATTTATAGTACATTGCATGTACTACTGTACCATTATATTATTGCCGACTCCCAACTCCAACTCACATCCTGCCTTAATGACACAAGTACATATACAGTCATGGCCAAAAGTTTTGAGAATGACACAAATATTAATTTTTACAAAGTCTACTGCTTCACTTTTTCTAATGGCAATTTGCATATACTCCAGAATGTTATAAAGAGTGATCAGCTTAACAGCAATTACTTGCAAAGTCAATATTTGGCTAGAAAATGAACTTTATCCCCCAAACACATTTCAACATCATTGCAGCCCTGCCTTAAAAGGACCAGCTAACCTCTTTTCAGTGATTGCTCCATTAACACAGGTGTGGGTGTTGATGAGGACATGGCTGGAGATCAATCTGTCATGATTAAGTAAGAATGACACCACTGGACACTTTAAAAGGAGGCTGGTGCTTGGCATCACTGTTTCTTTTCTGTTAACCATGGTTATCTCTAAAGAAACAGTGCAGTCATCATTGCAATGCACAAAAATGGCCTAACAGGGAAGAGTATCGCAGCTAGAAAGATTGCACCTCAGTCAACAATCTATCGCATCATCAAGAACTTCAAGGAGAGAGGTTCCATTGTTGCCAAAAAGGCTCCAGGGCGCCCAAGAAAGACCAGCAAGCGCCAGGACCGTCTCTTAAAAGTGTTTCAGCTACGGGATCGGGCTACCAGCAGTGCAGAGCTTGCTCAGGAATGGCAGCAGGCAGGTATGAGTGCATCTGCATGCACTGTGAGGCGGAGACTCTTGGAGCAAGGCCTGGTCTCAAGGAGGGCAGCAAAGAAGCCACTTATCTCCAGAAAAAACATCATGGACAGACTGATATTCTGCAAAAGGTACAGGCAGTGGACTGCTGAGGACTGGGGTAAAGTTATTTTCTCTGATGAATCCCCTTTTCGATTGTTTGGGACATCAGGAAAATGCCTCATTCGGAGAAGACAAGGTGAGCGCTACCACCAGTCTTGTCTCATGCCAACTGTTAAGCATCCTGAAACCATTCATGTGTGGGGTTGCTTCTCAGCCAAGGGAATCGGCTCTCTCACAGTCTTGCCTAAAAACACAGCCATGAATAAAGAATGGTACCAGAATGTCCTCCAAGAGCAACTTCTCCCAACCCTCCAAGAGCAGTTTGGCGATCAACAATGCCTTTTCCAGCATGATGGAGCACCTTGCCATAAAGCAAAGGTGATAACTAAATGGCTCAGGGAACAAAACATAGAGATTTTGGGTCCATGGCCTGGAAACTCCCCAGATCTTAATCCCATTGAGAACTTGTGGTCAATCATCAAGAGACGGGTGGACAAACAAAAACCTAAAAATTCTGACAAAATGAAAGCATTGATTGTGCAAGAATGGACTGCTATCAGTCAGGATTTGGTCCAGAAGTTGATTGAGAGCATGCCAGGGAGAATTGCAGAGGACCTGAAGAAGAAGGGTCAACACTGCAAATATTGACTTGCTGCATTAACTCATTCTAACTGTCAATATAAGCTTTTGTTACACATATGTTTGCAATTATTATATTTCTGTCTGTGATAAAAACATCTGTCAAACACACATAAAAACCAGAGGGCAGCAGATCATGTGAAAATATAATATTTGTGTCATTCTCAAAACTTTTGGCCATGACTGTACTGGTCACTACTGAGCATGTACATAAAGTGCAGCACAGATTCATCTCTTCTAAACCTCCGACTCCACATCACTGATCACTACTGAGCATGTGCATAAAGTGCAGCACAGATTCATCTCACCTAAACCTCCGACCCCACAGCACTGGTCACTACTGAGCATGTACATAGAGTGCAGCACAGATTAATCTAAACTAAAAGCCAACATCCTTAGATCAGGAACAGAACAGATATAGGATATTTCATAACTTTCTCAAATTCTTAAGAAAAAATTTATAGTACATTCTGCATTGTACTACTGTACCCAATTATTATATATTTTGCCGACTCCACAACTCCAACCTCCACATCCCTGCCTTAAATGACACAAGATACATATACAGTCATGGCCAAAAGTTTTGAGAATGACACAAATATTAATTTTTACAAAGTCTACTGCTTCACTTTTTCTAATGGCAATTTGCATATACTCCAGAATGTTATAAAGAGTGATCAGCTTAACAGCAATTACTTGCAAAGTCAATATTTGGCTAGAAAATGAACTTTATCCCCCAAAACACATTTCAACATCATTGCAGCCCTGCCTTAAAAGGACCAGCTAACCTCTTTTCAGTGATTGCTCCATTAACACAGGTGTGGGTGTTGATGAGGACATGGCTGGAGATCAATCTGTCATGATTAAGTAAGAATGACACCACTGGACACTTTAAAAGGAGGCTGGTGCTTGGCATCACTGTTTCTTTTCTGTTAACCATGGTTATCTCTAAAGAAACACGTGCAGTCATCATTGCAATGCACAAAAATGGCCTAACAGGGAAGAGTATCGCAGCTAGAAAGATTGCACCTCAGTCAACAATCTATCGCATCATCAAGAACTTCAAGGAGAGAGGTTCCATTGTTGCCAAAAAGGCTCCAGGGCGCCCAAGAAAGACCAGCAAGCGCCAGGACCGTCTCTTAAAAGTGTTTCAGCTTCGGGATCGGGCTACCAGCAGTGCAGAGCTTTCTCAGGAATGGCAGCAGGCAGGTATGAGTGCATCTGCATGCACTGTGAGGCGGAGACTCTTGGAGCAAGGCCTGGTCTCAAGGAGGGCAGCAAAGAAGCCACTTATCTCCAGAAAAAACATCATGGACAGACTGATATTCTGCAAAAGGTACAGGCAGTGGACTGCTGAGGACTGGGGTAAAGTTATTTTCTCTGATGAGTCCCCTTTTCGATTGTTTGGGACATCAGGAAAACGCCTCATTCGGAGAAGACAAGGTGAGCGCTACCACCAGTCTTGTCTCATGCCAACTGTTAAGCATCCTGAAACCATTCATGTGTGGGGTTGCTTCTCAGCCAAGGGAATCAGCTCTCTCACAGTCTTGCCTAAAAACACAGCCATGAATAAAGAATGGTACCAGAATGTCCTCCAAGAGCAAATTCTCCCAACCCTCCAAGAGCTGTTTGGCGATCAACAATGCCTTTTCCAGCATGATGGAGCACCTTGCCATAAAGCAAAGGTGATAACTAAATGGCTCAGGGAACAAAACATAGAGATTTTGGGTCCATGGCCTGGAAACTCCCCAGATCTTAATCCCATTGAGAACTTGTGGTCAATCAAGAGACGGGTGGACAAACAAAAACCTAAAAATTCTGACAAAATGAAAGCATTGATTGTGCAAGAATGGACTGCTATCAGTCAGGATTTGGTCCAGAAGTTGATTGAGAGCATGCCAGGGAGAATTGCAGAGGCCCTGAAGAAGAAGGGTCAACACCGCAAATATTGACTTGCTGCATTAACTCATTCTAACTGTCAATATAAGCTTTTGTTACTCATATGTTTGCAATTATTATATTTCTGTCTGTGATAAAAACATCTGTCAAACACACATAAAAACCAGAGGGCAGCAGATCATGTGAAAATATAATATTTGTGTCATTCTCAAAACTTTTGGCCATGACTGTAGATATAGTATATGTCTCTTAGTTCCTTACAAATTTTCTTTGAGCAGAAGGTGCTGAAATATTATGTACATATGTACGATGAGATGCAAATATGCACACTAGTCAATGAGTCCATGCTGAGTGACCTTAGTGATTTTGAGAATGGTAGGGTCAAGCATGCTCTCCTTTTCTCCATTTATTGTCTATGGGACTGCCTGAAATAGTGAAGTGCTGTACTCGGCCAGTCGCGTAGTAAATAAATAGAGTACAGGTTCGCTTACTTGACCTCTGAGGATTGCTGGCAGTGCCAAGGACTTGGCGCCCCTGTGATCAGTTAGTAATACCTTGTCCTATATAGAGGGGATAAATCTTGTGAAAGCCCCTTTAATACTGGCGGTTTGCACATCACGAGCTTACTTATACCTAGAACCAATGCTGTGACAGTGTGATTCAAGTTGATGTTATCATAAGAATGATTGAATGTTACCTCCCACTCACCATGTGGATCTGTCGTTACATAATCTTGGTTGATTTTGTTTGTCTAATGTTTGTTCATTAAACTTTCTTCGCTTTTATGGTAAATCGGGGCTTCATACAGAGATGAAGCATGAGGATCCTAGACTTTTCCTAGGACACAAATCAGTATTAGTTAGGCAAAACCAAGAGAGCAACAGTAAGGCCACGTTCACATATTCAGCATTTGGTCAGTATTTTACCTCAGTATTTGTAAGCTAAAACCAGGAGAGGAACAATCAGAGAAAGTATAATAGAAACACGTCACCACTTCTGTATTTATCACCCACTCCTGGTTTTGGCTTACATATACTGATGTAAAATACTGACCAAATACTGAACATGTGAACATGGCCTTACATAGAAATCTGTAATGGAAACATCAGAAATTTTTTTTGGTGCCATTTCTTATTTTGGCTTATACTGATGCAAAATATTGATCAAAATACTGGTAATGGAAAGTGACACAACAGACATCAACCTTTGATCTGTCATGTATTTCTGATTGTGTAAGAGGTACATAAAATACATAATAGTGAGAGAGTCTAATAAAGCATGATTACATTATTAGTAGTCAGAATTATAAGGCTTACATAATTATATGGCTTAAGGCTTAGATGATCAATTAATTTGTTAGATCTGCATCATGCATAAAACCAAGTCTGCAGGAAAAATACCAATCAGATACCATTTTATATTTTTCCAAAAGAGCTTTATATAGTAAAAAAATGATCTGATAGTATTATTATTATTATTGTCTCTACAGATCCAAAAACATCCTACTACATAACCTCTAATAGGAGAATAGACAATTTAGCAAAAGGAAAATTGGAGGTTATAAATGTTTGTCAGGCCCGCAATATAAGATAAGCTTCTAATATGCCCATAGATTGATTCTCCAGATGTATCCCAAAAAGACCGTTGTTTTTTTTCAAATCTACTGTATTGAAAAGTGCAGTTATTTATGCTTTTCAATACAGCTGCATTCAAAAAATGGATACTGTGTAGTTCATGGGTTTCTACAGTGGGTTTAACGGTAGATTTATGCATCTGTAAAGGCCTAAGGTTGCATTTGGCTGAGCCTTTCAGTCATGAGAAAAAACGTGATGATTTATTAAGGTGTGTGTGCCACAATTCTGGCATTAAACAACTTAATAAGTCCAAAAAGTTTTGCACAATTCAGGAGTTGTGCAAATTTATTGAGACATTTGGGATTTACATGGTAATATGGACGTGGCATGGGGGGACAGGGCACGACTAAGCCCACCTGTCAAATTTATGAAAAGTTTTGGCGCTTCTAATTCATTAGGTATCGTATGCCTCCTAGTGAATTGGGTGCATCGTACTCCAGCTAGCTCCTGCCTACTCCAGTTTTAATTAATTGACCTCTAGGGGTTTGTTTTCTATGGTTTTACTTATCAAGACATAGAACAAACCATCGTGGCCTTGGAAGGTCTTTTCAACTATGTAAATACAACCTAAGCTGTACAACACATGACAAATTACACCTTGTCCTTATTTATTTAACCAAAACTAGGCCAAAATGCAGAAGCTGTGTGAAAAATGAAGTACATTCTTGCTGTTTCCATAGGAAGTAGGAGGGTGAATAGCAGCCAGGTTCTGCTAATCAAATGCTGTGGATTGAAGGGGTTGTCTCAACTTTTTTCTTCAGGACTGCAGGACTTCAGGACTGCACCGCTCCTGGCCCCAGCTTCCTACTTTGCAGCGGGCGGTGCATTCATTGACATTGACAGTTCGGACTAGAGGCACAGTCGGTGCTGGTGCAAGCTTTGTGCTCTCCCAGGCTGCTAGCAGCGGCAGCTTTGCCTCTGTAGCATGGGAGAAGCTCAGAGTACTGAAGCTGGCCATATTCAGCAATCTAGCCACCTTAAAGGGATATCCTGCACTTAGTGCTTAGGCACATTTTTGGATTTTCACAAACAGGCAGGTTGTTGCAACTTACCTGTCTATTGTGCTTGACGCTGTTCTTCGCAGGCACAGACCGGGCGATTCAAGTGCCTCTGCTGACGTCACATCAACAGAGCGGCAGGTACCTGCCTGTTCGTGCTTAGGCACATGTTTTACTTTTCACAAAGTCCCAGATATCTCTTTTAAGAACGGTACTAACTCCTTATGTAGGTAATCAACCTCTCTGAGATTTCATGGTGGCCGGTATCCTAGGCAACCTTTAGGATGCCTACGTTCTTGAGAAGGGAGAGGATTTTTAATTTGAATTAAATTGCATATTTGCTTCTTTTAACAATCCCTTTACAATTTTCACAATACAAGAACTTGCGAAAACCCCTTCAGTTGTACATCAGCTAGTGTGACCACCGCTATAAAAGCGAAAGCTCAGGCAAATTGTGTCTGGAGCATTAATTTTTGTGATAATGTGTTAATAAATAATGACACAGGGTAATTTGTTATGTGTTGCTCATCTGAGCTAGTATATACCTAATTTGACTACAGTCTAAGGATCAGATTTATTTTCTTGTGTACTGATGCCTAACGCCATAGAATTCAGGGAGTATGTTTAGTTTTTCTCATGACTCTATGTTCTGTCATATGTTTTGAACAGTGCTGCCAAGTATAGTGCCAAGACCCAATGTGACCCTAGGCTTATATAGTGATAGTGTGCGCACCTGAAAAAGGTGAGTCATATATCAGGATGTGAAGTTTAATTCACAGTTTATTGACATATATTTATTTACCTAATCACACCCCATAGGTCAGTGCTATGTCAGGCAATGGACATGCTGCCACATGGCATACACACCCAATAAGGTTTCAAAATCCAGATTAGCATTTCCGGAGTAAGATGAAATAAAGGGGAATTAAGTTTAGAATTGAGTTGCAATATGTTAATTTAAAAAAATACATTGACAAGACAGTAATCCTATAGTATTGTAATACTGTGCAGGTGCATGTACAGTACAGACCAAAAGTTTGGACACACCTCATTGAAAGATTTTTCTGTATTTTCATGACTATGAAAATTGTACATTCACACTGAAGGCATCAAAACTATGAATTAACACATGTGGAATTATACATTACACTTAACAAAAAAGTGTGAAACAACTGAAATTATGTCTTATATTCTAGGTTCTTCAAAGTAGCACCTTTTGCTTTGATGACTGCTTTGCACACTCTTGGCATTCTCTTGATGAGCTTCAGAATCTATCTGTGAAAAAAAATCACAACACGCTGCAATTTCACTCTGAAATCAGATGGATGTGAGAAAAAAAATTGGATGCCATACGGACCATCATTATGGCATCTGACTTTTACGGATACTTTACAATTCTGTAGCGTAGGAAACTGTAAATGATTCTGTAAATGATTAATAGCTACTGAGTAAAATAAAGATTGCACATGGACTGCAAAGGGATGACAAGCGAGAAAAAAAATCATGCCACTGTTTGGATTAAAATCGTACCAATTTTTTTCTACTGTCATGTGATCCTAACCTTGGATTGAGATTATAGTTTGTATTCTGTAACAATGCTGTTTGATTTTTATTGTTCTTTTTTGAGAGCATGCAAATTGCACACTGCTGTCTAGAATATGAACTATCTCCTTTTATACCCTCTCCAATGAAAAGAATAGGCAGTCGAGCTAGCCAAGGTATCAGGCAGCAGCCATGTATAGTAAGAGATGAAATGGTCTTCTCAATTGAAGTCTTTTGCTTAATTCATGTAACCTTCAAAGTGTAGAACCTTGTACATACTAAGTACATGCTCAGTCATCTCTAAATTTGTTTTCCTCCTGTCAATGTCCATAGTTCAATTCTTTTAAAAGAGTCAGAGACCTCCATTCTTCCAATAGGTGAGGAATCCAGAGTTAGAATTCTCCCTCCTTCAAATCTTATTTCCACCTTGCATAAATCTGATATACACCCACAGCAACTCTCATAACTCTCGTAACAGTGATGGCATTTTAATATCAAACCTTTCCAAGACATGCATAACTTTACAGAGTTATTCTGTGTAGATGTCACAGGTAACTAATTAGCGATGTAATAAGCTACTGAATAAGAGGGAGTTGGATAATAGTATATGTAATATAAGTATTAAAACATTATTATTTTTATTTAATTTGAACAAGTGTCTTGTTTTTTTTGTTTCTTTAGGAGAATAATCAACACCCCTGGAGAGACCCTTTGAGAAATCCTAGCAATGGACTCTGTTCCACCTCTTCTTACTCAAACACTGCCACCTTCACAATCCCCTCCTCTTTCTCATATGAACCCTTCTCCTCCTTCTCCATCTGTTTCTCAACAAATCAATATTTCTCTTGCATCATCTCAATCTGCATCTTCTCCAACACCATCATCTCCTATTCACATCTCACCCTTTCCTGGGTCTCCTTCATCACCTCCTAGAGCTTTAATCCATCATGTCACTGCTCTGCCTCTCCCAATATTCACCTTCTAAATCTTCACCTTTAGCATGCATTAGCACTCCTGCAACTTCCCTTCCTCTCACTTCTCCCCCAGTTTCCCCTGCCCCTGTCTCTCTCTGCCCCCCACATGAGTGTCTTTCTCCTCAAAGTGTAACTTTGTGTCCCCTTCCTGTAGCTCCTAGTCCAACTTCCATTGCCCTGTCTCCCCCTCCACCATCTGTTTCTCCTCCTCCAATTTCTCCTTCCCTTTCACCAATTTCTCCCTGCCCTCCTGCAGACTCTTCTGCTCCTTCCTCACCTCCATCCTCCCCATGTGTTACAGTTATTCCAACCTCACCACAAAATACTGACGCCTCACCAGAATTATCATTACCACCAACCTCTCCCTCTCCTCCTCCATCTTCCATCTCTCCATCTCAAGCCTCACCTTCTCCTCCTGCCCCCTCTTCACTCCTTAGCCTTTCTTTTGCTGATGAAGAACTGGATCTTCAGCGTCATTCCAATGGTTTTTCTGATGGTTCAAGCTCTAAATCTCGTCAATTTCCATGTACAATATGTGGAAAGCAGTTTCGTTTTATCAGCATTTTAGCACTTCATGCAAGCACGCACAAGGTGCGTGGAACTCTTAATCAAGGTCGTGGAGGCCTCAAGAACTTTGAGAGAAATTCCCAAAGGCCACTGTTCCTGGAGCAGCATCATGGGAAACAACCTATTTCTTCTGATATACAAAATGCAACACCAGATGTCATTCAGGAACCAGTCCCTCTTTTGTCGATACCTGCTCCACTTCCTACACTACGCCACCCTTGTCCTTTTTGCAAAGGTAAATTTCGTAAAGCAGCTGAACTGGAGCGTCACCTCAGAATACTTCATAGGCCTTATAAGTGTCACCTGTGTGACTTTGCAGCATCTCAGGAGGGTGAGCTGATGGGACATGTTGAAAGGAGACATTCAGCACCTAAGCTACCCAAGATTGTTCCACCTTTACCTGCTCCAAATCCCACTCCAGCTCTGCCTCCTGCTGAGTTCAAATGCGAGATCTGTTCTCAGAGCTTCACTCAATCCTGGTTCTTGAAGGGTCACATGCGTAAACATAAAGATTCCTTTGATCATCGGTGTTCAGTTTGTGGACGGTGCTTCAAGGAGTCATGGTTTCTAAAGAACCATATGAAGGTCCATCTTGGCAAAATAAAAGGAGTAGGAGGTCAGGAACCAACTGTGCATCAACAGTCACAATCTCCTCACGTCACCACTACAAATTCCCCATCATCGTCCTCCTCTTCCAGGCTTCTTGGATATCAAAATTTCTACTCTGGCTTGTTATTGAGGTTGCCTCCTCCTGGAGATGCCACCTGTTCCCAAATGCTTCAAGCTACAGCAAGAGCTGTGCAGAGTGGGGATGGAGATCAGGATGGAGCAGGGGCATCTGCTAGGGGACAGGCAATGAATGCAGCAATTGGGGAAGCAACCCCCTCCAAGGTTATGCTGCCCCAGGGGTCTTCTGGAATTGTACTGAAAACAGTTGGTTTTCCAGGTAAGAATCTTTATTTTTATGTTTTTTAAGGTTCCATGTGATTCATAGTATACAAACAAATAAATGCTAAGTTGTGAACTCTCCAGAAACTGATATTTTAAAATGGAAAGTATTTACTGTCATGGATGGAAAATTGGTAACTGGTCCCTAGCCCATAAGCAAAAAAAAAGTCTGCTGCTGATCTTTTAAAAAATGCTCAATGTACCAGTCCTTTAAATATATGATTTTATATAGTAATAAATCAATTAATTTGGTTTATTTTTTTTATAGGGGAACAGCATCTCCACTATCTTCGAACAGCATATAGGATAACCATTTCCAAATATTTTGAGTATTTCTAAATTCATCAGAATAGAGTCTTGGAGGGTTAGAGATAAAAGGGTTGTCCACTACTTGGAAAACATCTTCTTAAATGCCCAAGTCCCCCAAGTAAAATAAAAAAAGCTTATACTTACCATCCCACTCCGGCACCGCTCCACGACCCCAGCACTCTTGTGACATCGTCACATGAACACTGCAGCCACTGATTGGTTGTAGCACTCATATGACATAACAATGTCACACAAGAACAAGCGCCATAAGACATAAGTGTTGACATTGCTGGACATTACTTGGAGGGCTTGGACATTTAGTAAACATTGTTTGACTGTCACTCGCTCATGCACAATCATGCGCTTCTGATGATTTCACTTAATAACGTCAAGCAGGTTTTATATAGTTGCATTTGCAAAGCTTAAAGGGAATCTGTCACCCCATTTTTGCCCTATGAGATAGGGCCACCGCCATCAGGGGCTTATCTACAGCATTCTGTAATGCTGTAGATAAGCCCCCGATGTCACCTGAAAGTGAAGAAAAACGAGTTATATTATACTCATCCAGGGGCGTTCCGCCGTCCGGTCGGGTCCAATGGGCGTCGCGGTCCGGGGCCTCCCATCTTGTAGCGAAGCCGGCCTCTTCTTACCGTCCCGTCGCGGCTCCTGCGCAGGCGCACTGCTCTGCCCTGGTGAGTACTACAGTGCGCAGGCGCCGGACCTCTCTGACCTTTCCCGGTGCCTGCGCACTGTAGTACTCTGCTCTGCCCTGACCAGGGCAGAGCAGTGCGCCTGCGCAGGAGCCCCTGGGTGAGTATAATATAACTTGTTTTTCTTTACTTTCAGGTGAAATCGGGGGCTTATCTACAGCATTACAGAATGCTGTAGATAAGCCCCAGATGGAGGTGGCCGCTTTTCATAGGGCAAAAATGGGGTGACAAATTCCCTTTAAGAGGTTTTGCTGATGTTGAGCATTTACCTTTGATTTTTCTGCACTAAAAATGCATCTCTTGGCAGGGAAAATCACAGTAAACAATATTTGCATTTTTAATGCATTTTTTTCTACATTTATTTGAATAGGTGAAAAACACTGCAAAAAGCTTAAATAATTGACATGCTGCAGATTTTAAAAACCACATAATTGGTTAAGATATTTTTTGCATGTGAAAACAACTTTGGAAATACCCAATGTGTGCACAAGCCCTAAGGGTACTTGCGTACAAACGTGGGTACATACGGTACATGGTGCTTATTTTGTCTTTTTTCGCTCTATGGAGGTTTACATACTGGTAAAATATTAAAAATACAAAATTAAAGGTGTTGTCCACTAATCTGATGACCCCTTCTGACTCCGTATGTTTCCTCCAGTAAAATAATAACACTTATACTCACCTCTGGTGCTGGAGTTGCTCCAGTGGTGAAGGGACGTTATGTCACACGAGACGTGCGACCAATCAGCGCTGGCTTCACTCTCCTATCCTAAGGACATAATTTACGTAATTGACAAGACGCAATTTGAGGAAGTGAGAGGGCAGCAGCAGCTTTCACTTCGTGAAGACAACACTGTTACCCAAGCCTCAGGACAGCCAGTGCCAACACTGCTGGAATAGCGCCGGCATCGGAGCTGAGTATAAGTGTTATTATTTTACTGGAGAAAACATAGGGATTCAGCAGGGGTTGTCCGAGTAGACGACAAACCTTTTAATATAATTTTATGTAATTTTATATGGCAGTTGAACTTGACCTGATTGTCTGTACAAAAGTTTGTGCTACGGTTTTTGCCTTACAGGAATTGCTATCTACCACACCTTTCTGCAGAGTTTACAAGAACCCTTACTTGCCTGAAAGCTTTATTGGGGGCATTAGATGCATTTACAAGCCAATAAAGCATACAAAAATTGTTGTCATCATTGTTTCTTTTGCACTCAACTGTAAACTAAATTATTTTCACAAAAATACCGTGAAGAAAATAATTATTTGACATCCTTAGGAAGCTCTTTGGTCTTGCCGATGTTCTAGAGGTTAGTCTAGAGGTTAGAGTCTGACTGATTAATTGAGTCCGTGGACAGGAGTCTTTTATAAATGTGACTATGAAAGGCTAGGTTTACATTAGCGTTTCTGTGCGCAGTGTATCATCTGCATGCGAAAACGCATGTTTACGTTGCGTTTTTTATCCGCATCATCTTACACATGACGCAAAAAAAGCTGCATGTGTATGCATTTGTATGCGTTTTTGCATGCGTTTGCGTTGTTTATGCGCATGCGTTCGATATTTCCAGGTGCTGTAATCAGTTGGACTTGTCCAGTCTGAAGTCCGCATGCGCATCGAACACATCCAAGCGCATGTCCTTGCGTACCAATGCGTTCACAATGCATTTTTTTTTGACACACTCATCTGCATGTTCATGACTGCGCATATTTGACGGATTTTTGACTCTTCAAAAAATGCAACATGTTGCATTCGCCGGACACCACCTCACACCGCGAAACGACGCATGCGTACGCAAACGCATGTCCCTGCGTACACCATGCTAAAGATATGTACGCAGACACATGCAGATCGGTGCGCAGGAATATGCTGCGCACACATACGCTAATGTTAGGAGCGTCTAACTGGTCTGTAGGAGCCAGAACTCAATGGTTGGTAACGGATCAAATACAACGTGATTTTCTGGATTTTATTTTTGATATTCTATCAATGTTAAAATTAACCTAACCATAAAATTATAGACTGTTCATGTCTTTGTCAGTGGGCAAACTTACAAAATCAGCCAGGGATCGAATAATTATTTCCTTCACTTTAGCTTTGTGTTTGGTTATTGCATTATAAATTGGTATCTAGATTTTGCACAAGTAATACAGGTCAGAAATATGGTACTATTCCATATCCATGGGGCTCTGCATCTCACATAAAAGTACATTAGTAAGGCTTGGGCTACACCGTGACTTTGGGAGTGCAATTTTAAGATAACAATGTCATGCTGCCAAAATCGTAACTTATGAAATACAGCAATTTTGGATATAAGCAGATTGTTGTCACGGTCACATCAACTTGTGGATCACGACACAACTACCGTACATTTTCTATCATTAGTTTCAATTTTAGCAGCTTGACATTGGGATCTCAATATTGTCTGTCCCAAGTTGCCATGTAACCCTAGCCTATATAGGACCAAGTAAAAAAATATTTCTGGAGGAAATATTTATCAATAATACTGAATCCCAGTTTAAGTGTTAAGTTAAACGTCCATTTTTTTTTGCATGTGAGTGCTATCCGTACTTTTCATGTCTGAAAATCCTGGAGAATTGTCTCATTTTGATCTGATAGTTGGATCAAAATCAACAATGCAAGTCTATGGGTTCATGAAAAAATCGGACTGCACCTGACTGCCATCCAAGTGCTCTGTGTTTTTTACGAATTGCTAAATATGAAAAGATAGAGGAGATTCTTTTTTTAATTGTTTGTTATCCAAGAAAAGCAGAGGAAACTCGGAGCAAGTTGTGATGGTAACAACTGACACACTGAGTAAACGCTGATTAAAACTCTGATAAGAAAAACACTGATGAAGCTCGGACTGCTTTTCTCGTAAGAGAAAATAACTGACATCTGAAAGAGACCTAAAGTAGCAACAATATAGTGCGCATTATGGTTCTATTTCTGCACCATGTCATTGACCACAATGAGTCCTTTAACACCCGAGTTTACAGATTTTGACATTGTCCATATAGCCTTACCTATGGGAATACATATACACAGTAAGACTTAGCTATGGAAATACATATACACAGTAAGGTTTACCTATGGGAATACGTATACACAGTAAGTCTTACCTATGGGAATACATATACACAGTAAGACTTACCTATGGGAATACATATACACAGTAATACTTACCTATGGAAATACATATACACAGTAAGACTTACCTATGGGAATACATATACACAGTAAGACTTACCTATGGAAATACGTATACACAGTAAGCCTTACCTATGGGAATACATATACACAGTAAGCCTTACCTATGGAAATACGTATACACAGTAAGACTTACCTATGGGAATATATATACACAGTAAGCCTTACCTATGGAAATACGTATACACAGTAAGCCTTACCTATGGGAATACGTATACACAGTAAGCCTTACCTATGGAAATACGTATACACAGTAAGCCTTACCTATGGAATACATATACACAGTAAGCCTTACCTATGGAAATACGTATACACAGTAAGCCTTACGTATGGGAATACATATACACAGTAAGCCTTACCTATGGAAATACGTATACACAGTAAGCCTTACCTATGGGAATACATATACACAGTAAGCCTTACCTATGGAAATACGTATACACAGTAAGCCTTACCTATGGGAATATGTATACACAGTAAGACTTACCTATGGGAATGCATATACACAGTAAGCCTTACCTATGGGAATACATATACACAGTAAGCCCTACTTATGGGAATACGTATACACAATAAGCCTTACCTATGGGAATACATATACACAGTAAGCCTTACCTATGGGAATACGTATACACAGTAAGACTTAGGCCTCTTTCACACATCCGTTTTTTGACTTCAGGCATGATCCGGCGTGTTGTTAAAAAAACGGATCCGGTACCGGATGCGTTTTTTTTTACCATTGACTTTTATTAGCGCCGGATCGTGCCTGATGTCATTGCGTTGTATCCGTTTTTGTCCAGATCCGGTGGAAATCTACATTCCGGTGGCCGGACAAAACGGTGCATGCAACGTTTTTTTTTGTTTGCCGGAGCTGCCTGATAGTGCCTGAAGTGGCGCATCAGGCGGCCGGAAATAATAAAATTCAATGGAACCGGATCAGTCTTTTGTGCAACCTGACAAAAGTCTGATCCGGAGTCTGGAAATCAGGGACTACTACTACTACTACTAATACTACTACTACTACTACTACATTTTCCACTGTCTCCGGACATCCAAAACCCTCTTTTTCTGGGTTCAAAAGTTCAGGTCGGATCCAGCAAAAAAACGGATCCATTGCATCAGTTTTTTCGTTTTAGCGCCTGATCCTTTCCTTCAGGTGTTCGACGGATTATGCCTGACACAAAAAAACTGATGTGTGAAAGAGGCCTTACCTATGGGAATACACATACACAGTAAGCCTTACCTATGGGAATACATATACACAGTAAGACTTACCTATAGGAATACATATACACAGTAAGCCTTACCTATGGGAATACGTATACACAGTAAGACTTAGGCCTCTTTCACACATCCGTTTTTTGACTTCAGGCACGATCCGGCGTGTTGTTAAAAGACGGATTTTGGTAAGAACTTACCTGTAAAATCCTTTTCAGCTAAGAAGGAAGGGAGACACACTCATTACTAGTGGGTAGGCGGAGCCCCAGATAGGATTAACACCTCAGATTCCAAAAAGTGTTGACCGGCCCCTCCAGCTCGGACTCCTCCTACTCAGGTCTTCAGTCGTACCAAAGCTTAGGAAGAACAATATCACCAGCGAAGCAACATAACCCCTTCTGAAGGACTTCAGAGAAAAATACAAAAATACAGGTTATGCATGCATTTGCAACGAAAAACCACACAGTTCCAGGTACTACTCACTGAACCTGACAACTGCGATAGGCTGGCAATGCTGGAACAGAGCCGTAGCGCGTCGACCTCAGCTCAGAAAATCGCTATCAGAGAAGGGCCACGCTGCATCTGTAAATACAACAACACACTTCTGCCATGGGAGGGATGTGTGTCTCCCTTCCTTCTTCGCTGAAAAGGATTTTACAAGTAAGTTCTTACCAAAATCCGTCTTTCAGCTGCAGATGAAGGAAGGGAGACACACATTACTAGTGGGACGTCCCAAAGCAGTCCAAACAATAGGGTGGGAGAAAAACCAAAAAAGGCAGAAACCCAACACCTAAACAAATGCGCAACAGGCGCCAACACAAGTTAACTAACTTAGAATACCGCTGCCTGTAGGACCCTACGTCCTAAGGCCGCATCAGCGGAAGCACTGACGTCCACCTTATAAAACTTTGTAAATGTGTGGACGGAACGCCAGGTCGCCGCTCGGCAGAGCTGAGCTGCCGAAGCCCCCTGATGGAAAGCCCACGATGAAGCCACAGCCCTCGTGGAGTGAGCTCGAACCTTAATCGGACAAGGTTCGCCTTTAAGTCGATAAGCCTCCAAAATGGCTGACCGAATCCAACGAGCTATAGAATCCTTGGAAGCTCGTTGACCACGTCTACGACCTGCTGGGATCACAAACAGAGAATCTGTTTTCCTAAAACCTTGAGTAATAGACAAATAGAACTTCAAGGCCCGCACTAAATCCAATTTGTGCAAATCTCGTTCCTTTGCATTCTTCGGGCCCGGACAGAGCGAGGGCAACACAATATCCTGGTTAACATGAAAACGCGACACCACCTTAGGTAGAAAGTCGCCCCGTGTGCGAAGCACTACTCGATCCGGGTAAAACTCCAGGAAAGGAGGCGAGCAAGAAAGAGCTGCCAACTCAGAAACCCTTCTTAAAGAGGTTACTGCCACTAAAAATGCAACTTTCCAAGAAAGTAACGAAAGGCTAGCAGAACTCATTGGCTCAAAAGGCACATGCTGAAGAGCCTCCAAAACAAGGTTGAGTCGCCAAGGAGACACAGGTGCCTTCCGTGGTGGAAACTGACGGGTTACTCCTTGAATAAAGGAGCGTACATCCCTACGCGAGGCGATAGCCTTGCGAAACAACAAGGACAGGGCAGAAACCTGACTTTCAGAGTGCTAACAGCTAAACCTTTGTCCAACCCGTACTGCAAAAAAGCCAACAGATTGGGCATAGAAAAAATCCTCGGATTCCTTGAGGAACTTGAACACCACGAAAAGAAGGCTTCCCAGGTTTTATGATAAATCCTGGTAGTAGCCGGACTTCTGGCAGCTCGCAGAGTGGCAATGACTTCAGCTGAAAAACCTCTACGGGTCAATATTTCGGTCTCAAGAGCCACGCCGTCAAACGCAGAGACTTCAAGTCCGGATGACGAACGGGCCCTTGTGATAACAGGTCCGGGCGAAGAGGAAGTGGAAATGGCGGAGCTGCCAAAAGCGCCACCAGTGTCGAGAACCACGTCCTCCTTGGCCAATCCGGAGCTATCAACATAGCCGGGATTCCTTCCAGTCTGATCCGACGCAGTACCAGAGGAAGCAAAGAAATCGGTGGAAACACATAGACCAGCTCGAACTGGTCCCACGGAGCTACCAGAGCATCCACCGCCACTGCCTTCGGGTCCTTGCACCTGGACATGAAGGTCGGTAGTTTGGCATTGACCCTGGATGCCATCAAATCCACTTGGGGAGTTCCCCAACGGGAGCACAGTAGTGCAAACATTTCCAGATGGAGACTCCATTCTCCAGGATCCATCTTCTCGCGACTGAGAAAGTCCGCCGTGGTATTCTGGACTCCTGGAATGTGAATTGCAGAGATGGCTGGAACCGTGGCCTCGGCCCATAGCAGGATCCGAGACACCTCCATCATGAGCCTGGAGCTCCTCGTCCCGCCTTGGTGATTGATATACGCGACCGCCGTCGCATTGTCCGTCTGCAATCGAACTGGCAGACCGCTCAAAGGGACCGTCCAGTGTTGGAGGCAAAGGAAAATTGCCCTCAATTCCAAGATGTTGATCGGTAGAACAGATTCTTCCAATGACCATACTCCCTGGATCCAAAGATCGTTCCAAACACCCCCCAGCCCGTCAGGCTGGCATCGGTGGTAATGACCGACCACTTCGGAGGGAGGAAAGATTTCCCCAGGGATAACGTTTCCGGACGCAACCACCATTCTAGGGATTCTCGTACCCTGTGCGAGATGATGATGCTGCAATCCAGAGACAACTGTGATCGATCCCAACGACCCAGGATGAGTCTTTGGAGGTCCCTGGAATGAAATTGGGCAAACGGAAGTGCCTCCATGGACGCCACCATCAAACCTAGAAGGCGCATACACTTTCGCAGAGACATTGCTGTCGAAGCCTTCATAATTTGTACATGTCGTAGTAGACATGCTTGCTTGTCTTGAGGAAGAGACACTACCCCCCGTACTGTGTCGACATGCATCCCCAAAAACAGGATCGACTGTGTCGGATCCAAAGACGACTTCTCCCAATTCACCAGCCACCCGAAATCCTCCAGGAGCTGAAGGGATAGATTGCGAGCCGTCACCGCCTCCTCCTTTGAGGACGCCACAATCAAAAGATAGTCCAGGTAGGGAAAAATCGCAACCCCCTGTCTTCGGAGAATTGCCATGAGAGGCGCCAGAATTTTTGTAAAAACTCTGGGCGCTGAGGCCAAACCGAATGGCAGAGCCACAAACTGGTAATGGTCCTGACCTATGGCAAAGCGAAGGAAACGCTGATGAGCCCTTCCGACTGGAACATGCAAATAAGCGTCGCGGATGTCGATTGACACCAAAAAGTCGTTCTGCGACAGGGCCGTTATCACGGAGCGAAGTGACTCCATGCGGAATTTTTGGGTGTGGACATGCCGATTCAATCTTTTGAGATCCAGAATAGGACGAAATTTGTTCTCCTTTTTGGGAACCACAAAAAGATTGGAATAAAATCCTCTTCCCCGGTCTTCCGGCGGTACTGGTATTACCACACCCTTCTGCAGAAGAGAGTCGACCTCTCGCAGCAGGGCGGCCTTTAACTCGGGCTCTGACGGAGTGCGGGACTGGTAAAACCTGTCCGGGGGCCGAGAAGAAAACTCTATGAAATAGCCTGCCGACACGACCCGCGTTACCCAAGTGTCGGAACGCGGGAAATCCAAGTCGCTTTGAATTGGAGCAGGCGACCCCCCACTCGAGAGCCCTCGAATGGAAACCTGGCGTCAGTCCGTCTTGGGGGCTTCTTGTCAGTCTCCCGCTTGTCTTGACGGAAATTTGATTTCCAGGGAGTGCGGGATTTCTGAGTAAACTTTCTTCCCGAAAAAGAGGGACGACCTGATCCCCAAGAGGACTGACCGAATCGTCCCTTGGAACGAAAGGATCGCCGGCCACCACCAGCACTAGTCCTGCTAGGCGCAGAAGCCAAAGCCCTTCGCTGTGGTAAGGCTGCTTCTTTCGTCTTTGCCTTGGCAATCAGCTCTGAAAGGTCAGACCCAAAAAGCTGACTACCCTTGTAGGCTAGAGACAGCAAACCTTGTTTTGACACTGCGTCTCCAGTCCACTGTCTAAGCCACAGTGCTCTTCTGACTGTGACAGCCGAAGCTTGCGCCTTGGACAACAGTGATGCTGTATCCAGACCTGCATCATAGCTATAACAAACCGCAGTTTCCAATAAATCGAGAAGACCATCTATCTCGGATAACGGAGATCCATTTTGTATCGCCGTCCGTACACGGTCCAACCAACATAGAGAAGCCTTAGAAGCACACATGGATCCTAACACCGCTTTGAATCCATGCCCCGCGGCCTCGTAGTTGGATTTCGCTGCCATCTCAGTTTTTCTGTCTAGCGGGTCCTGCAGACTTGCTTTCCCTTTAACAGGGAGCAATGAGGATTTACTGAGCTGGGATAAAGGAACATCCACTTCAGGAGAAGAAATCCAAGTCTCTGTCAACTCCGTAGAGCACGGATATAGTGCCTCAAAAAAACGTGTTCCATGAAAACGTTTATCTGGACACAGACGTTCTTTCTCCACTGCTTCCTTAATC
Organism: Oophaga sylvatica; assembly: GCA_033576555.1. Classification (NCBI taxonomy): domain Eukaryota; kingdom Metazoa; phylum Chordata; class Amphibia; order Anura; family Dendrobatidae; genus Oophaga; species Oophaga sylvatica. The sequence continues at coordinate 726,456,325 of JARQOD010000001.1, forward strand.
TCTTCCAGAGCTGGTAACGTCGCTCGCAACTTATGGTACTCCTGGTACATCCGAGGCGACTTACCCGGACGTGTAGTTACCTTCTCCGGCAACTGTAACGCCTCCCTCATGGCTTCAATAAGAGCCTCTGTTCGGTCTAAAGGGACAGACTGTCCCTGCCGATCCTTATCCGAACCGGATAACTCCCCATCTGAATTCGAAGGGGAACCCTGTCCGCATTCCATATCAGATAGATCTGACTCGCTATGCGGAAATGCCGAAATCGGCCTGTGCCGCTTCCTCCCATGAGAGGATCTAGCTGACACCCAATGACCTAAAAGGTCAGAAAGGCCATCAATAGAGCGCGCGATGGCATCCAATTTGGCGTCGCTGTGCCCTGTAATAGCTGCGCTTGATGTCGAGGCCTGGTATCAGATACGTGTGACTGATTCTGAAGCAGATTTGGCGCACGGTCCGCACCTTCTGGACCCTGTTCCGACATGCCCTCACACAATATATGGCAGGTCCAAACCTGTCAGTAACTTATGGAAAAAAGTGTGGCTTCTCAGGCGACAGCAGCAAGCACGCTGAAGGGTTAAATCTCTTAGTGAGAGAGGTACCCCAGCTGTATCAGCTGAATACTCAGCGATACAATTAACTGTTAGTTCTAATCCCAAACTGGGATAGAGCCTATGCGTTGCTGAAGGGGTTAACCCTTGAAAAAGGGGTTAATGCCGCCAACTCCCCACTACTCCCTTATTAACAGAAGGGGTGTGCGAGTTCAGGTAAAAATAAGGTCTCTATATGAGACCGCAGCTGCAAGTAACGCTATCTGTTTTGCTATACAGATAGGTTCTGCGCTGTGGGGGTGAAGCGTTTCACTCACCCGGCTGGTAATGGTGCTGTAAATCGTTGGTACGGGAAGAGCGGAGCAGGAAGGAGCCCGTGGAGCCTTCTAATGGCCGCCGCGCTGAGAGAACCCGGAAGAGAAGCGCCTATCGCGCGCTTCTGTGACAGAAAGCCCGGGAGCGTGAAGCCACGCCCCCCGCCGGCTTCAAAAAAAGAGCGCGAACTCCTTCGCTCTCTGCTCTCCCCCTGTCCTGCAGGCGTCTGCCTGCGGACAGAAACAGTCACCAAACATGTCTCACATGTACCAGCGGCTGCCGCAGCAGTCGCTGAAAGCACTCACACACACTTTAAATAAAATGTGGGGTACTCACCAGCCAAGCGTCACAGGGACCCCCAGGGGTTTCTGACGCGTGCCCATGCTTCCCCCCAGGGCGGGGATCGCAGTGACCCCTGCGCGTGGTTTGCGTCCCTGCCAGGGAAGCTATCCTCATCCCCCCGGGCCGGCAGGGTTCTGCAGGGACCACCCTCAGGGTAATTACAGATCCGCCAAGGGAGAGGTTGGGGTCCAGCAGCGCTGAGACCCCTGAGACCTCTAGACCAACTCTGGTGATCCAAGTCTCTTGTCTGAATAAAATAAAAAAATCTGAGGAGCTGCTTCCAGCAGCGACCATCCTCTGAGACCTCAAATTCTAGACTGAAGACCTGAGTAGGAGGAGCCCGAGCTGGAGGGGCCGGTCAACACTTTTTGGAATCTGAGGTGTTAATCCTATCTGGGGCTCCGCCTACCCACTAGTAATGAGTGTGGCTCTCTTCCTTCCATCTGCAGCTGAAAAAACGGATCCGGTACCGGATGCGTTTTTTTTTACCATTGACTTTCATTAGCGCCGGATCGTGCCTGATGTCATTGCGTTGTATCCGTTTTTGTCCGGATCCAGTGGAAATGTACATTCCGGCGGCCTGACAAAACGGTGCATGCAACGTTTTTTTTGTTTGCCGGAGCTGCCTGATACTGCCTGAAGTGGCGCATCAGGCGGCCGGAAATAATAAAATTCAATGGAACTGGATCAGTCTTTTGTGCAACCTGACAAAAGTCTGATCCGGAGTCTGGAAATCAGGGACTACTACTACTACTAATACTACTACTACTACTACATTTTCCACTGTCTCCGGACATCCAAAACCCTCTTTTTCTGGGTTCAAAAGTTCAGGTCGGATCCAGCAAAAAAACGGATCCATTGCATCAGTTTTTTCGTTTCAGCGCCTGATCCGTTCCTTCAGGTGTTCGACGGATTATGCCTGACACAAAAAAACTGATGTGTGAAAGAGGCCTTACCTATGGGAATACACATACACAGTAAGCCTTACCTATGGGAATACATATACACAGTAAGACTTACCTATAGGAATACATATACACAGTAAGCCTTACCTATGGAAATAAGTATACACAGTAAGCCTTACCTATGGGAATACGTATACACAGTAAGCCTTACCTTTAGGAATACGTATACACAGTAAGTCTTACCTATGGGAATACATATACACAGTAAGCCTTACCTATGGAAATACGTATACACAGTAAGCCTTACCTATGGGAATACATATACACAGTAAGCCTTACCTATGGGAATACGTATACACAGTAAGCCTTACCTATGGGAATACATATACACAGTAAGACTTACCTATAGGAATACATATACACAGTAAGCCTTACCTATGGGAATACATATACACAGTAAGACTTACCTATGGGAATACATATACACAGTAAGCCTTACCTATGGGAATACATATACACAGTAAGACTTACCTATGGGAATACATATACATAGTAAGTTTTACCTATGGGAATACATATACACAGTAAGCTGTTGTGAATGGGTTTTAGATGAGTTCTGAGCAGAGGCTCCCTCTGGTGGTTACAAGCGGTACTAGTGAGGATTGTGAGGACTGGGAATCAGGTGTTACTGATTGGTCTTATGTAAGGGAGTCATTTTCCCATCAGGGTTGCCGGTGATCAATTGTTCTGGTCTGAATCCTTCTTTCCAGTTTCCCTTGTAGCCTGCTGTGTCGTGTCTGCATCTCCTGCTATCAGATAAGACAATTTCTTATTTTGTGTTTTTGCTATATTTTTGCATTTTGTCCTGCACTTCTGTGGGGGCCTTCATGGTCCCCTCCGGGGGCTTTTGCCCTCTCAGTTTAGTCCAGCCACTGTGTTTTGTACTTTTGCTTTTTCCAGTTTTTTCAGTGGCTGCTGTTTGTTTTTGTTACACCAGAGAACTAATTTAGGTGGTAGAGGTCGTGTGATCTCAGGTGATTTTGAAATTAGTAGAGTTGGTGTTTTTCAGGGTTTTCTGAGATTGCAGTAAGTACCCTTCCTGTCCTTTTCTATTTAGATAGTTTGGGCCCAGCGTTTGCTCATACTATTTTCTTTCTGTGTCAGTATTTCCTCTTGTCTAACCGCCATTACATGTTTGGGGGCTTTCTATTATCTTTGGGGTTCTGCTCCGGGGCAGATAGCTTTCCTGTTTCTGTCTTTAGGTGTAGTTAGTTTCTCAGGCTGTGACGAGGCGTCTAGGACCAACGTAGGAACGCTCCACGGCTGCCTCTAGTTGCGGTGGTTAGTCAGGGTACTGCAATCTCATAGATTCCAACTGCTCTGGTGTATTTCCTTTTTTACCTGCACTCCTCAGCTACCGTAACATAACAGTATCACCGGCCATAAAAATTGTATGGTACTCACAGAAGGGAAAAAATATTTTGAAGGAAGAAAAGTTGTCAGAGATATTTTTCTGTTTGTTGCATTTTTTTTTTTTTTTTTTCCCTCTGTATCTCTGGGTGCTGGGGAGGATCTTTTCTCCCAATGGAGTTTGCACAGTTGTCTGGCCGTGTGGATCAGCTTGCCACTGAGGTTCAGAGTATTGCTGCATATCTTGCTAGGTTGCCTGTTGTGGAACCTAGGATCCCCATGCCAGATTTGTTTTTAGGGGATCGAGCTAAGTTTCAGAATTTCAAAAATAATTGTAAATTGTTTCTTGCCTTAAAATCTAAGTCCTCAGGAAACGCAGCGCAGCAGGTTCAAATTATCATCTCTCTCCTGCGCGGTGATCCTCAGGATTGGGCTTTTTCCCTGATACCTGGGGATCCTGTTTTGAGTGATGTTGATGCATTTTTTCAGGCTTTGGGGTTATTGTACGATGAGCCTAATGTCACTGATCAAGCTGAAAAAGCCTTGTTGGCATTAAATCAGGGGCTTGATGACGCTGAGTTATACTGTCAGAGATTCCGTAGGTGGGCAGTCCTGACCAAGTGGAATGACGACGCTTTGGCGGCCCTTTTCCGGAAGGGTCTGTCGGATAATGTAAAGGATGTTATGGTGGGATTCCCTGTCCCCTCTGGTCTCAATGATTCTATGTCATTAGCGATTCAAATTGACAGACGTTTGCGTGAGCGGAGAAGTATGCGTGGAGTGGTGTTGCCTTGTGAGCCAGCTGCTGAGCCCATGCAGTGTGATGGAGTGGTGTCTGGGGCACAGCGTCATGAGTTTCGAAAGCGCAATGGGTTATGTTTCTACTGTGGTGATGCCTCTCATGCTATTTCAGTCTGCCCTAAGCGGGGAAGACGTTTTGCACGCTCGGTTGTCTTGGGTAGTGTTCAGACTAAGTTTTTGTTAACTGTCACTCTGATATGCTCTCTGTCCTCATTTTCTGCTCAGGCTTTCGTTGATTCTGGAGCAGCTATTAACCTGATGGATTATGATTTTGCTAAACGTTGTGGGTTTCCCTTGATACCCCTACAGAAGTCTATTCCTTTACTGGGGATCGATTCTACCCCTTTGGCTGAGAATAAACCCCAGTTTTCTACTCAGGTGATAATGAGGGTTGAACCTGATCACAGGAGTGCTGCAAATTTTTGGTTCTATATAATCTGCATGACATTATAGTGCTGGGTTTCCCTTGGTTACAGTCTCATAATCCTGTTTTGGATTGGAAATCTGTGTCTGTAACCAGTTGGGGCTGCCAATGTGTTAATACCAACACTCAGGGTGGATAAAAATCAATGATTTTTTTAAAAAAATCAAAAAAATCGGATTTTTTTGATTTAAATCGGATTTTTTTGATTTAAATCGGATTTTTTTGATTTAAATCGGATTTTTTTCAATAAACTGCTTTTTGAGGAAAATATTTTACCATCCAAAGGTTCTTCCATCATGAGATAAAGCTGAGTTGTTTAACTCAGTACAATAAAGGCTGTATATGTGATATTGTAAATTTAAGATGAGAGGTACAATGGTGAGTAGGAAGATATAAACACCTGTCGCACAAAAAATCAGCACATCTGAATCCAAAAAGTGGTCTATCAAGCACAGTATATCAGATAATGTTGAAATAAATCAGTCAATTTAGTATCCGGACAGGAAACAATATATATTCCCAAAGTGGGGTAATATATCATTCCATATAATATGTGGGATAATTAATCCATCATATCCTGCCTGGAGCATAAATGTGCCAAAGAGTAAGACAGATAGATCTGATATGGCATTAGAGAGAAGAGGGGGACAGAAAAAGAAAGAAAATCCCCCCACACATCTACCAGCTCCTGTGAGGTGCCATGTCAGCTGCGGAAAAAGATGCTGGAAAGTGCTTACCCATATTGGGGAAATGTAACGGACCAGGTACGTGCCCCGACGCACGTTTCGCTCCTTGAGCTTCCTCGGGGGGCAGTGTGTCTTACTCTTTGGCACATTTATGCTCCAGGCAGGATATGATGGATTAATTATCCCACATATTATATGGAATGATATATTACCCCACTTTGGGAATATATATTGTTTTCCTGTCCGGATACTAAATTGACTGATTTATTTCAACATTATCTGATATACTGTGCTTGATAGACCACTTTTTGGATTCAGATGTGCTGATTTTTTGTGCGACAGGTGTTTATATCTTCCTACTCACCATTGTACCTCTCATCTTAAATTTACAATATTGTGAACATTTTAGTAATATTTGTTAATAAAGTTTGTATCTTTTATATATATTATTGCCTCATGTCTCTATTTGGGCTGGAAGCTCTAATTCTTTGTGGTATATTAAATGATAGAGAGTTGCCCTGTTCCATTTTGGAACTATGTTTAAACATGTCACCCAGAGTTCTGGTTTAATCAAAAAAAGGCTGTATATGTGTAACATTCACAATGCCATGCTCTTCCAGAGGTTTCTGTAGGATTAGTGGGCAGTTTCTCTCCTATGTTATCACAGACGCTCGCTTTACTTACGCAGTTCTCAAAAGCGGAATTTGACTCCAGCCTCTTCTTCACGGCAAAAATGTTACAACATGAACAGAGTTGAGAAAAAGACCTTAATCCTATTGTTCTACAAACCTATGAATACAGAATCAACCCCTTCAGTGCCAAGTCCAAGAAGTTAGACAATGTTTCTGATTGTTTGGAGTGGAATAGATCTGCACAACACAAGAAGAATGTGAATCTAAGTGTGAGGAGGAGGAAGGGCAAGCAGACAAGAAAATGATCACGTGTGACTTCTCTCCTCCGTTACTAGGTGTTTGTAATAACAGAGGATGTAGTTTAGGCTCACAGAGCGGAGCCATTTTGTTGGGGACTGCCAGTGATACTGACAGTAGGCTGTCACTGAGGACGACCGGCAGCATCTATTCTGTTAGTCCATGCTGCTCGCTGTATTATAAACTGAGCACAGATACGTGGAGAGTATCACACACTGGGATTATTCACAGCACATGACACACTGCATGTATCTAGATACAGGGCTGAGTGTAGTGTATCGCATTATGGGATTAGATACACCGGTCTGGGGCATATCGCACTTGATGAAATTAGATACACCAGTCTGGGGCGTATCGCACATGATGAAATTAGATATACCGGTCTGGTAGAAACTTTGATTTAAATCACTGATTTAAATCAAGCCTTACTGACTAGTGATTTAAATCGTGATTTAAATCGTGATTTAAATCAGTTTGATTTAAATCAAATCCACCCTGCCAACACTCCTGTTTTTTCTGCCTCCCCCAGGCTGAGGATGTTCCTGACTTTTTGTTTGATTTTTCTGATGTGTTTAGCGAAAGTAAATCTGCATCCTTACCTCCCCATAGGAGCTATGACTGCGCTATTGAATTAGTGCCAGGTAGTAAATTCCCTAAGGTCGCCTTTTTAACTTGTCTGTACCTGAACATGACGCTATGCGGTCTTATATCAAGGAATCATTGGAGAAGGGTCATATCAGACCATCCTCTTCACCCTTAGGTGCCGGTTTTTTCTTTGTGGCCAAAAAAGATGGTTCATTAAGGCCGTGTATTGATTATCGTCTCTTGAACAATATTACTGTGAAATATCAATACCCGTTACCCTTGATTTCTGACCTGTTTTCCAGGGTGAAAAACGCTACTTGGTTTACCAAGCTTGACCTCAGGGGGGCGTATAACCTTATTCGCATTAAGCACGGGGATGAATGGAAGACGGCATTTAACACCCCTGAAGGGCATTTTGAGTACCTTGTGATGCCCTTTGGGCTCACTAATGCTCCTTCCGTCTTCCAGTCCTTCATGAATGACATTTTCAGGGATTTTGTGGACAAGTTTCTGATTGTTTATTTGGATGATATCTTGATTTTTTCTAATGACTGGGACTCTCATGTGAAACATGTTCGAACTGTATTCCAGATTTTGAGAGAGAATGCTCTGTATGTGAAGGGATCAAAGTGTCTTTTTGGCGTACAGAAGATCTCATTTCTGGGATTCATTTTGTCCCCATCTGTTATTGAAATGGACCCGGTCAAGGTTCAGGCCATCTGTGATTGGGTCCAACCTACTTCATTAAAGGCTCTTCAGAGATTTTTGGGTTTTGCCAATTTTTATCGTAAATTTATTGGTAATTTCTCGGTTATTGTTAAACCATTAACTGATTTGACCAGAAAGGGTTCTGATGTGGTGAATTGGCCTCCTGAGGCAATCTCTGCGTTTCAGGAACTTAAGCAGAGATTCACTTCTGCTCCTGTTCTACGGCAGCCTGATGTTTCTCTGCCATTTCAGGTGGAGGTTGATGCCTCTGAAATTGGGGCAGGTGCCGTTTTGTCCCAAAAAGATCCAGAGACCTCTAAAAGTAACCCTTGTGCCTTTTTCTCTCGAAAATTTTCTCCTACTGAACGTAATTATGACGTGGGTAATCGGGAGTTATTGGCCATGAAGTGGGCTTTTGAAGAGTGGAGACATTGGCTGGAGGGAGCCAAACATCAGGTGGTGGTCCTTACGGACCATAAGAATCTGGTCTATCTGGAATCTGCCAAGCGACTCAATCCTAGACAGGCCAGGTGGGCCTTGTTTTTCACACGTTTTAATTTTGTGGTTTCCTTTCTTCCTGGCACTAAGAATGTTAAGGCGGATGCCCTCTCGAGGAGTTTCCTTGCGGACTCTCCTGAGCTATCTGATCCCTCTGTTATTTTGAAGGAGGGTGTAGTTCTTTCCGCCATCTCGCCCAATTTGAGACTTGCTCTGGAGGGGTGTCAGGAGGATAGGCCCGAGCGCTGCCCTGTTGGAAAATTGTTTGTCCCGGACCAATGGAAAAAGAGTGTGATGTCTGAGATTCATTGTTCCGCATTGGCTGGGCATCCCGGAATTTTTGGTACCAGAGACTTGGTTAGTCGGTCCTTTTGGTGGCCTACCTTGTCTCGCGATGTCAGGGAATTTGTGCAGTCCTGCGGGACTTGCTCTCGCTCCAAGCCTTGCTCTCGCTCTAGTGGTTTGTTGATGCCATTGCCTGTGCCCAAGAGACCATGGACCCATATCTCTATGGATTTCATTTCCGATCTTCCTGTTTCTCAGAGAATGACCACCATCTGGGTAATTTGTGATAGGTTTTCCAAGATGATACATCTTGTGCCATTACCTAAGTTGCCTTCCTCCTCTGAATTGGTGCCGTTGTTCCTTCAGCACGTGGTTCGTTTACACGGCATTCCTGAGAACATTGTGTCTGACAGAGGAGTCCAGTTTGTTTCCAGATTTTGGAGGACTTTTTGTTCTAAACTGGGTGTTCAATTGTCTTTCTCCTCGGCATTTCATCCTCAGACCAATGGTCAAACTGAGAGAACAAACCAGACATTGGAGACTTATCTAAGATGCTTTGTGTCTGCTGATCAGGATGACTGGGTCTCTTTTTTGCCTTTGGCTGAGTTTGCTCTTAATAATAGGGCTAGCTCTGCCACTTTGATGTCTCCGTTTTTCTGTAATTCTGGGTTTCACCCTCGATTTTCTTCAGGACAGACGGAGGCTTCTGTCTGTCCAGGTGTTGACTCTGTTGTTGAGCGTATGCAGCAGATTTGGGACCAGGTAGTGGAGAGGTTGTCCCTCTCTCAGGAGAAGGCCCAGCGGTTTGCTAACCGGCATAGGACTGATGGTCCTCGGTTTAAAGTGGGGGACTTGGTCTGGTTGTCCTCAAAGAATATTCCTATGAGAGTAGCATCTCCTAAATTTAAGCCTAGGTTCATTGGACCTTATAAGATCATGGAGATTATTAATCCTGTTTCTTTTCGTTTGCTTCTTCCAGGGACATTTAAGATCCATAACGTGTTCCACAAGTCCTTGTTGAAGAGGTTTGTTGAGCCAGTGGTTCCTGCTGCTGTGCCTCCTGACCCTGTTTTGGTTGAGGGCAATCTGGAGTATGTGGTTGAGAAAATATTGGATTCTCGTTTTTCTAGACGAAGACTCCAGTATTTGGTTAAATGGAGAGGTTATGGTCAGGAAGACAATTCTTGGGTGTTTGCTTCGGACATCCATGCTAGGAGACTTATCCGTGCGTATCATAGAACTCATCCTGACCGACCTGGTTGCTCAAATGAGGGTTCGGTGACCCCTCCTCAAGGGGGGGGTACTGTTGTGAATGGGTTTTAGATGAGTTCTGAGCAGAGGCTCCCTCTGGTGGTTACAAGCGGTACTAGTGAGGATTGTGAGGACTGGGAATCAGGTGTTACTGATTGGTCTTATGTAAGGGAGTCATTTTCCCATCAGGGTTGCCGGTGATCAATTGTTCTGGTCTGAATCCTTCTTTCCAGTTTCCCTTGTAGCCTGCTGTGTCGTGTCTGCATCTCCTGCTATCAGATAAGACAATTTCTTATTTTGTGTTTTTGCTATATTTTTGCATTTTGTCCTGCACTTCTGTGGGGGCCTTCATGGTCCCTCCGGGGGCTTTTGCCCTCTCAGTTTAGTCCAGCCACTGTGTTTTGTACTTTTGCTTTTTCCAGTTTTTTCAGTGGCTGCTGTTTTGTTTTTGTTACACCAGAGAACTAATTTAGGTGGTAGAGGTCGTGTGATCTCAGGTGATTTTGAAATTAGTAGAGTTGGTGTTTTTCAGGGTTTTCTGAGATTGCAGTAAGTACCCTTCCTGTCCTTTTCTATTTAGATAGTTTGGGCCCCAGCGTTTGCTCATACTATTTTCTTTCTGTGTCAGTATTTCCTCTTGTCTAACCGCCATTACATGTTTGGGGGCTTTCTATTATCTTTGGGGTTCTGCTCCGGGGCAGATAGCTTTCCTGTTTCTGTCTTTAGGTGTAGTTAGTTTCTCAGGCTGTGACGAGGCGTCTAGGACCAACGTAGGAACGCTCCACGGCTGCCTCTAGTTGCGGTGGTTAGTCAGGGTACTGCAATCTAGATTCCAACTGCTCTGGTGTATTTCCTTTTTTACCTGCACTCCTCAGCTACCGTAACATAACAGTAAGCCTTACCTATGGGAATACATATACACAGTAAGACTTACCTATGGAATACATATACACAGTAAGTTTTACCTATGGGAATACGTATACACAATAAGCCTTACCTATGGGAATACATATACACAGTAAGCCTTACCTATGGGAATACATATACACAGTAAGCCTTACCTATGGGAATACGTATACACAGTAAGACTTACCTATGGGAATACATATACACAGTAAGCCTTACCTATGGGAATACATATACACAGTAAGCCTTACCTATGGGAATACATATACATAGTAAGACTTACCTATGGGAATACATATACACAGTAAGTTTTACCTATGGTGAATACATATACACAGTAAGCCTTACCTATGGGAATACATATACACAGTAAGTCTTACCTATGGGAATACATATACACAGTAAGTTTTACCTATGGTGAATACATATACACAGTAAGACTTACCTATGGTGAATACATATACACAGTAAGCCTTACCTATGGGAATACATATACACAGTAAGACTTACCTATGGGAATACATATACACAGTAAGTTTTACCTATGGGAATACGTATACACAATAAGCCTTACCTATGGGAATACATATACACAGATTTTTGAGTACAGTAACTGCTTTAATCTTTTCTTACTTTAGTTTTATTTTCAGCCCACACATGAGATCAGCAGCCCTTTCATGTTGTGGAATAAACTGTCAATCACCCTTCATTTCTTTCATCTCAGTGTGACAGACATATATGTCATCATTAATAGTATAGATGCGTTGAATTTTAAAGTTGGGCAGAAGTTGAACATATTCAAAGAAATGATATTATAGCATATTTTTTAGGCAATGTTACCATAGCTACCATTCAAATTAAGAAGATGTTACAGGAAATATTACCTATTTTGCACAGCAGGATTATTAAATGTCCCACGTGTCCTTAGGCAAAGGAAACTTAGGACACAATGACACCTTCTGTGAGGACATGCATGTTATTACAGTCATGGCCAAAAGTTTTGAGAATGACACAAATATTAATTTTTACAAAGTCTACTGCTTCACTTTTTCTAATGGCAATTTGCATGTACTCCATAATGTTATAAAGAGTGATCAGCTTAACAGCAGTTACTTGCAAAGTCAATATTTGGCTAGAAAATGAACTTTATCCCCCAAAACACATTTCAACATCATTGCAGCCCTGCCTTAAAAGGACCAGCTAACCTCTTTTCAGTGATTGCTCCATTAACACAGGTGTGGGTGTTGATGAGGACATGGCTGGAGTTCAATCTGTCATGATTAAGTAAGAATGACACCACTGGACACTTTAAAAGGAGGCTGGTGCTTGGCATCATTGTTTCTCTTCTGTTAACCATGGTTATCTCTAAAGAAACACGTGCAGTCATCATTGCAATGCACAAAAATGGCCTAACAGGGAAGAGTATCGCAGCTAGAAAGATTGCACCTCAGTCAACAATCTATCGCATCATCAAGAACTTCAAGGAGAGAGGTTCCATTGTTGTCAAAAAGGCTTCAGGGCGCCCAAGAAAGACCAGCAAGCGCCAGGACCATCTCTTAAAAGTGTTTCAGCTGTGGGATCGGGCTACCAGCAGTGCAGAGCTTGCTCAGGAATGGCAGCAGACTGGTGTGAGTGCATCTGCACGCACTGTGAGGCGGAGACTCTTGGAGCAAGGCCTGGTCTCAAGGTGGGCAGCAAAGAAGCCACTTCTCTCCAGAAAAAACATCATGGACAGACTGATATTCTGCAAAAGGTACAGGCAGTGGACTGCTGAGGACTGGGGTAAAGTTATTTTCTCTGATGAATCCCCTTTTCGATTGTTTGGGACATCAGGAAAATGCCTCATTCGGAGAAGACAAGGTGAGCGCTACCACCAGTCTTGTCTCATGCCAACTGTTAAGCATCCTGAAACCATCCATGTGTGGGGTTGCTTCTCAGCCAAGGGAATTGGCTCTCTCACAGTCTTGCCTAAAAACACAGCCATGAATAAAGAATGGTACCAGAATGTCCTCCAAGAGCAACTTCTCCCAACCCTCCAAGAGCAGTTTGGCGATCAACAATGCCTTTTCCAGCATGATGGAGCACCTTGCCATAAAGCAAAGGTGATAACTAAATGGCTCAGGGAACAAAACATAAAGATTTTGGGTCCATGGCCTGGAAACTCCCTAGATCTTAATCCCATTGAGAACTTGTGGTCAATCATCAAGAGACGGGTGGACAAACAAAAACCTAAAAATTCTGACAAAATGAAAGCATTGATTGTGCAAGAATGGACTGCTATCAGTCAGGATTTGGTCCAGAAGTTGATTGAGAGCATGCCAGGGAGAATTGCAGAGGTCCTGAAAAAGAAGGGTCAACACTGCAAATATTGACTTGCTGCATTAACTCATTCTAACTGTCAATATAAGCTTTTGTTACTCATATGTTTGCAATTATTATATTTCTGTCTGTGATAAAAACATCTGTCAAACACACATAAAAACCAGAGGGCAGCAGATCATGTGAAAATATAATATTTTTGTCATTCTCAAAACTTTTGGCCATGACTGTACATAATGGTCTGCTGTGTTAAATGAAAAAAAACCCACTATATTTTCCAACATGTATATAGGTTGGAAAACTTTTTTCATCTTTTCACCCTTTTTTTAATAAGTAAATCTCAAAGAAAGACGACATCATCATAGAACTATGGAAAAAGGTCTAATTGCAACTTGGTTTACTTGACAGTACTAATCCTACACAAAGTTATCGTAGCATAGCAGTCTACACATAATAGTCATCGGGAACACAATATAGTGGTACTGAATTATTTTTAAAAGCTGTGTGATTACTCCGTGCCTTAGTTGGTTTGTTTGATGTCCTATGAAAAAAACACTCATATTACACTCCTCAACCTTGAATTTTCAGTACCAAGAAAGAAAAGCGGCATTATGGAAATATAGAATAAGTAGATAAATTATGTGACATTATGTGAACAAAATTTTCAAAACATCTTGAAATACAGGCATTTTACACATCTTGTCTACTATCGATGAGGTTATTAATGGTTGTCTGGGGAATGTCCTGCCATGCTGAATGCAGTTTGGCACACAAGTCATCAAGATCCGCTGCTGGCAACTGATGACCAATGACATCCCAGATGTGCTCGATGGTAGAAAATTCCAGAGACCCTGTAGGCCATGGGAGCCAGAACATTCTTCAGACAACTATTAATAACTACATTGACAACTGGTGTGTAAGTGGCTGTATTTCTGCGCGTGGCGCTCATACTCGATACTGAATAAATCAAGATATTATGCAAATGATGAACAAACGGAAAAAAAATTCAAAGTATCGATCTTGTGATTTCCATAAGTCCCAAAACTTTTCCTTCTTGGTGTTGCAATTTCAGTGTTGAGGATGGCATATAATTACAGAGATTGTAGCACAGCTTACATAAAGAAAGTACTACTTCATCAGTATCAGTTCAAAATATTTACATCCATACCAGAAGAGGCCTATGGTTTTGAATTATATTAGAAACTAAGAGCAAAGAAAAGTGCATATAGGGTCTTATCCAAACAATTACTGCAATAAAGGATATGCTAACCTGAGAGGGTTGTGTGACACTAACCATGTATACGCATGAACAGCTGCTGCAGATCCACGGGTCTTCTGTTCAGAGATAGGAAAAAAAGGAGCCAAATGTGGTTTATCCATGCTGTTAATAGGTAATGACGATCCAGATCATAAAATATTAAAAACTGATTTTTTTTATTTTTGGTTCTTTTAGTCAACGGGTTTTCAAGTCATTTGAGACTTCTTCATCAGTACAAAAAGCGTATATACCATATATACTCGAGTAGAAGCCGACCCGAGTACAAGCCGACCCCCTAATTTTGCCACAAAAAACTGGGAAAACGTATTGACTCGAGTGTAAGCCTAGGTTGGAAAATGCAGCAGCTACTGGTAAATTTCAAAAATAAAAATAGATACCTATAAAAGTAAAATTAATTGAGACATCAGTAGGTTAAATGTTTTTGAATAGCCATATTGAATCAGGAGCCCCATATAATGCTCCATACAGTTCATGATGGCCCCATAAGATGCTCCATACAGAATACACCCCATATAATGCTGTACAAAGGTTAATAATGGCCTCATAAGATGTTCTGTCAAATATGCCCCGTATGCTGCTCCATAAAGGTTATGGCCCCATAAGATGCTCCATAGATTATGCCCCATATGGTGCTCCATAAGATGCTCCATATATTATGCCCCATATGATGCTCCATATATTATACTCCATATGCTGCCCCATAAGATGCTCCGTATATTATGCACCATATGCTGCCCCATATACTGCCCCATAAGATGCTCCGTATATTATGCCCCATAAGATGCTCCGTATATTATGCCCCATATGATGCTCCATATAATAATAATAATCTTTATTTTTAAATAGCGCTAACATATTCCGCAGCGCTTTACAGTTTGCACACATTATCGTCGCTGTCCCCAATGGGGCTCACAATCTAGATTCCCTATCTGTATGTTTTTGGAGTGTGGGAGGAAACCGGAGTACCCGGAGGAAACCCACGCAAACACGGGGAGAACATACAAACTCCTTGCAGATGTTGTCCTAGGTGGGATTTGAACCCAGGACTCCAGCGCTGCAAGGCTGTAGTGCTATCCACTGAGCCACCGTGCTGCCCAAATATATTATGCCCCATATGCTGCCCCATAAGATGCTCCATAGATTATGCCCCATATGATGCTCCATATATTATGCCGCATATGCTGCTCCATATATTATGCCCATAAGATGCTCTATATATTATGCCCCATATGCTGCCCCATAAGATGCTTCATAGATAATGTCCCATATGCCGTCCCATATGATGCTCCATATATTATGCCCCATATGCTGCTGCGAATAATAATAAAAAAAAGACATACTTCTCGTCGCTGGGGGCCAGGTGCTGGTGTCCTGAGCAGGCTGAGACACCAGCGCGCTATGGGGGACAGGTGCCGGTGTCACCACTGGCTCAGGCCCCGACACCTGCGATATTCACCTGTCCCCTTTCCACCGCTGCACACCGCTGTGTCTTCCGGGTCCTCTGTCAGTGAGTGCTCAGGCAGAGGGCGCAGTGAGCACTAGCTACGTCATTGCGCCCTCTGACCTGAACATCACAGTAAGAGGACGCGGAGGACAGCCGGCACGCAGTGGTGGAACAGGGACAGGTGAATATCGCATATACTTACCCCCTCCTGGCGCGTCTCTGCATCCCCTGCTCTTCTCCCACGGGCTTCTGCAGCTCTTCCTTCAGCGGTCACGTGGTACCGCTCATTAAAGTCATGAATATGCTCATATTCATGACTTTAATGAGCGGTACCACGTGATCGCTGAACACAGAGACATTGCGAGAAACCGGTGGCTGCAGAGACCATGCCACGCCAGGAGGAGGTAAGTATGATCTGACTCCCCCGCAGACCCCCTGGCGTATATGACTCGAGTATAAGCCAAGAGGGGCACTTTCAGCCTTAAAAAATGGGCTGAAAATCTCGGCTTATACTCGAGTATATACGGTACATTTTTTGTCCTGAGGAAGGAGTCTGAAATGACTTTGAAACTCGATGACTAAAAGAATCAAAAATCAGTTTTTAATATTTTATTATTTGGATCTTCATTACCTATCAGCAGTGTGGATAAGCCACATTTGGCTCCTTTTTTTTTCCTATGCTTTTGAATTAGCATTTTCCACAGGTACACAGAGGAGTAAGTTATTTTGTGTGATTTTTCAGCACTCAACTAATTTCTTCTTCAGATAAGAATGGATGGAGTGCCAACTCCTCGCAGGTAGAGAGACAACGAGGATCAACTGGGAGAGACTGTCCGTTTTGCGCCAAATCCTTCCGTTCTTCCCATCACCTTAAGGTGCATCTTCGTGTACACACAGGTATGAGATTGTTTCTGAGATTGTATTAAGATCCTTAAAGGGGTATTTCTAACAATTACATTCATGGCATTTCCATGACCCACAACTACTTGGAAAATGCATGCAAATGGATAATGAATGCAGAAGAAGCCATATAAGTGTGGAGCTATCTCTATTTGTTCCTATGAGAGATGTGGAAACAGCCGACTGCTGGTTATTACATCAGTTGGGGTAAAAGATTATACAGTGGGGAAAATAAGTACGGTATTTGATACACTGACGATTTTGCAAGTTTTCCCACCTACAAAGAATGGAGAGGTTTGTAATTTTTAAAGTAGGTACATTTCAACTGTGAGAGACAGAATCTTAAAAAAAAATCCAGAAATTCACGTTGTATGATTTTCACATAATTAAGTTGCATTTTATTCCATGACATAAGTATTTGATTTGATACAATAGATAAACAGAACTTAATATTTGGTACAGAAACCTTTGTTTGCAATTACTGAGGGCAGACATTTCCTGTAGTTCTTGACCAAATTTGCACACACTGCAGCAGGGATTTTGGCCCACTCCTCCATACAGATCTTCTCCAGATCTTTCAGGTTTCGGGGCTCTCGAAAGGCAACATTGAGTTTCAAGCTCCCTCCAAAGATTTTCTATTGGGTTGAGGTCTGGAGACTGGCTAGGCCACTCCAGGACCTTGAAATGCTTCTTACGGAGTCACTTCTTAGTTGACCTGGCTGTGTTTTTCGGGTCATTGTCATGCTGGAAGCCATGATTCATCTTCAGTGCTCTTACTGATCAAAAGAGGTTGTTGGACAAAATCTTGCAATACATTTCCCCCATCCATAATCCCTTCAGTACGGGGCAATCGTCCTGTCTCCTTTGCAGAAAAGCACCCTCAAAGTATGAAGTTTTCCACATCATGCTTCATGGTTTGGACAGTGTTCTTGGGGTTGTGCTCATCCTTCTTCTTCCTCCAAACACGGCGAGTGGAGTTGATACCAAAGTTCTATTTTGGTCTCATATAACCACGTGATCTTTTCCTATGGCTCATCCAGATGTTCATTGGCGAACTTCAAACGAGCCTTGACGTGCTGGCATGAGTAGGGGGACCTTGCGTGCCCTGCAGGATTTTAATCCATGAAGGCATAGTGTGTTACTAATGATAATGTTTGAGACTGTGGTCCCAGCTCTATTCAGGTCATTAACCAGGTCTTCCCGTGTAGTTTTGGGCTGATTCCTGATCTTTCTCAGAATCATTCTTACCCCACGAGGCGAGATTTTGCATGGAGCCCCAGACCAAGGAAGATTGACAGTCATCTTGTGTTTCTTTCCTTTTCTAATAAGTGTGCCCACAGTTATTGCCTTTTCATGAAGCTGCTTGCCTATTGTCATATAGCCTATCCCAGCCTTGTGCAGGTCTACAATTTTGTCCCTGGTGTCCTTAGACAGCTCTTTGGTTTTGGCCATGGTGGAGAGGTTGGAGTGTGATTGATTGTGTGGACAGGTGACTTTTATACAGGTAACGAGTTCAAAGAGGTTAAATTAATACAGCTAATGAGTGCAGAGTAGGAGGGCTTCTTAAAGAAAAACTAACAGGTCTGTGAGAGTCAGAATTCTTACTAGTTGGAAGGTGATTAAATATTTATATCATTCAATACAATGCAATTGAGTTATTTAAAAATCATACAATGTGATTTTCTGGTTTTTATTTTTAGATTGTGTCTCTCACAGCTGAAATGTACCTACAATAAAAATTACAAATCTCTCCATTCCTTGAAGGTGGGAAAACTTGCAAAATCGGCAGTGTATGAAATTTTTATTTTCCCCATTGTATTTTGTTGGTAATATATTTTGTTGATAATACTTAACATTATTCTCTGAATTTGTATGTAAACATCTCATCTGCTCGGGATATGCCATATGTGTCTGGGATAGATCACATCTGGGAGACTAAGGGTCCCCTGGCCACAGTAAGTGGAGAGGTAGGTGCATGTTGGCATTTGTAAGAGTTCTGAAAACAGCCAAGAAAGCTTCCTCAGATATTTTCAAAACTGTCAGAAATAAATGAAATTGTGCTTTCTTAACCACCTTTAAACTGAAAGATACTGCAAGAAAAGTGATGGGGCAACCTCGTTCTAGAGATAGATGAAACTCCAACCTCTGGAACAGGCACCAAGTAGCCATTTATAGCATATCTTCTAAGATAGGAAACCTCTTTATGGCCAAAATTATAAAAGTAGAAAGGAAAGACTTATACTTCTCTTTTGTAGACTTCTTTCTGTTCTGGAAACAGCATCATAATTGCACTGTATTAGACCTAAGTGTTCATCAGTTTTATGTCGATAAAACCCAACTTTGTAATACATTGTTCTTTTTTTGTCCTTTTTGCCCTTTTCCACTCTTTTTCACTATTATTAATGTATTTCTTTCCTTTTTATTGATGCTTACATCTGTTTGGTTTGTGCACAGGAGAACGGCCTTATAAGTGCCCTCATTGTTCATATGCTGGCACTCAGTCTGGGTCTCTGAAATACCACCTGCAAAGACATCATCGGGACTCCAAACTTGCTGCAGGTGTCCCATTGAGGGGCAAGAATATTCAGCAAGGTGCAACCCAGCAAGATCGACTACTTCCTGTGTCTACGGCTTGGGCCAATTCCTGCACTGATTTGCCTGCAACTTGTGAGGATGGATCCTCTCTACCCCTCCGTCTCCATATGACTGAGGGACAAGGTCCTAGTGCATTTCCTCGCATGCCTGGTAGAGGTGGACAGAGAAGGAGGAGTCCCTCACATCAGCCAACTAATGGAAGACCAGAGCATGAGCCTTTGGATTTGTCTCAAGGAAACCCTTTTCACCGCTGCATGTACTGTCCATTTGTAACTTCTGTAGGAGAGCTTATGAGCCTACATCTCCAAGTGCATCACGGGAGGAGATCACGCAGAAAGGGAGGCTATATAAGGGGAAGACCCCGACCTGTGCTTTCTCCACAGACCCAAGGCCCTAGCCTGAGAGACAGCCCAGAGTCATGTGAAAGCACGGAGTGAACTAAGAATTAAAGGGCAGATGGTATGAGAAGTGCCCTGTAACTGCCCAAAATCCATTATCCACATAAAAAGAGAGATGAAAGGTTTCTATATGATGACGTGTGCTGGTTAGATAGGATATGAGGGCTTATGATGGATAGAGAGAGGAGACAGCTAGAAATTGGGTGGAGTGATTGAGGAACATAGAAAATGGGTGTGAGGGTGTAACAGCTAGAAATGGGTAGATTGTGGCAGAGTCAGGAAAAATGGAGGTCGAATGTGAGAAAGCTAGGGAAGGTACTGTGGGAACATAGCTGGGCTTGAAAGATATATTGCAGCTGAGAGAAAGAGACAGTCAGTGATACCCTTTCCTGGGAGAGACAGTCATTGGCAGAAAGGACATTAAGGGTAGCAGTCCAGAGATAACCGAATATCAAAATGACAAGTTTTAAAGAGTAACAAGAATAAGCAATAAATTTCAGACTGAAAGACAATTTTGGAGAGTGCAAGCATTTGGAATATTGTAAAGTCAATAGCGAAAGAGTTAGGGAGGATGCCTGCAGTATATCTGAGCTATGAGATGAGAACCAGCTATAGAAATAGGATCACAGAAAGTTAGTGATAGAATGAGAAACACTAGACATAGGGTTTATAAAGGATACATAGACATGTTAGTAATAATGATTATTTTGCCCCAGAAAATATTTCTTTCTGGTTGTTGCTGAGACTTTATTTTTGATATTATAATTTGGATCGTTCTTCAGACCCAGCCGCCGGTAGACGCCCTTTCCCCCTCCAAAACAAATGTCCCTTCTTCCACATTCCCAAATGATTAGAATTCTGCTGAATGAAAACATTTCCACGTTTAGAGATTTCTATATTTTTTTTTATTCTTTTCTTGTAGAAAAAAAATAAATTTGGAAAAAATTAAATAAACTCTGTTTGAAAAAAACAATGGAAGTTTAACACCAATATGGCATCATCTGACCACAGCATAATTAAAAAATTCCCATCAAAGTTTTTATCCTTTTAGTATATTGCAATCATCATACTATATAGCACTGTGTACTGACAATTGCTCATTTTGCCCTTCTACTTAGTTAATTCTTGTCTTTTCTCTGTTCTATGTAAAAACAGGAAGTCAACTAGAGTGGTTTTAATCACGTGAGGTCATAGAACATATAGAAAAGAAGAATTAGCTGGGTAGAAGGGTAAAATGAGCAATTGTAATTACACAGTGCTGTATAATATGATGATTGCAATATATTAAGAGGATAAACATTTTGATGGGAGTGCTTCTTTAATATCGATATTAATGGAATATACTGATAGACTCCACTTGTGACATAAGAAATTATCAACAAAAAAGTCTGTAAAGAAGCAGTGGGAAGAGCGTGTGAATGCCTGCAGTTTAGTTATACAGGATTGCAATGAATAGTTTATTGCTTACGAATGCTGCCAAATTTCTAGGAAGTTAAAGGCATCTGGAGCTGCTGTAGAGAATTTATGCACTTCTCTGGAAACCCTAATATTGAATTGTACAAAGTGAACATACAATTCAGGGGTGTGCATGAGGCATAAAGGACTATTTACACAATGCAAAGATTTCCCCAACCATCTGTTTTTATAGCAGCAGTTGTTAAGCATTTACAAGACCATTTACAGTTTCTTATGTTAAAGAATTGCAATGTATCTGTAAAAAAACGGATGCTACATGATGGCTCCATATGGCAGCCGTTATTTTTTGTGCACCCATAGCCTTGAATGGGTGATTTTCATCCGACAAATAGAAGAAACTAGTGCATGCTGTGTTTTTTTTTACACATGTAGGTTCAGTCAGTGAAAGATATCACTCATTTGCACTGAATAACATTGATCTGTGTGCTGTCCATTTTTTAACTTACAGCATTCAGACCAAGAATAAGCACTTATGAGCCTACCGCCTACCCTTGGAAACATTCGTTCCTGGTCAGTGCCACTGTATAAACGTCTGGAAATTGTACAACAAACCTCTTATCTGTTGTTGATATCATCTTTTTATCTTCAGTAGACCCATTATTATAGAGATCATAGAATCATTGAATGTTAGAGTTGGAAGAGACCTCCAGGGTCATCATGTCCAACCCCTGCTCAATGCAGACTTCGCTAAACCATCTCAGACAGATGTCTGTCCAGCCTCTGTTTGAAGACTTCCATTGAAGGAGAACTCACCACCTCTCGTGGCAGCTTGTTCCACTCATTAATCACCCTCACTGTCAAAAAGTTTTTTCTAATATCTAATCTTTATCTGCTCCCATTCAGTTTCATTCCATTGCTTCTAGTGTTTCCATGTAAAAATGAGAATAAGGATGATCCCTCTACACTGTGAAATCCCTTCAGATATTTGTAGACAACTATTCTAGTCTTAGTCTTCTTTTTTGCAAGCTAAACATTCCCAGATCCTTTAACCGTTCCTCGTAGGATATACTTTGCGGTCCACTTACCATCCTGGTAGCTCTTCTCTAAACTTGCTTTAGTTTTTCAATGTCTTTTTTTTTAATGTGGTGCTAAGAACACATAGTGTTCCAGATGAGGTCTGACCAAGGAGGAATAGAGGGGGATAATTACTTCACTAGACTCTCTGCTTCTCTTAATACATCACGTAACTGTGTTTGCCTTTTTTGCTGCTGCATCACACTGTTGACTATGCAGTCTGTGATCTATTAGTATGCTCAAGTCTTTTTCAAACGTGCTGTTGATTAGTTCTAGTCCTCCCATTCTGTAGATATAATTTTTGTTTTTCTTGCCTAGTAGAATATTGCATTTTGCATTTCTCCCTGATCAGAACAAGGGCAGGTTCACACAAGCATATTTTCGGTCCAAGTGAAAAAAACTGAAAAAACGGCCAGCACATGCATGGTCTGTTAAAAACCGGGAAGCACATGGACAACACTAGGACCATTGTTATTCAGTTGTGCTGTTCAGATGAGCAATTTTTTTTTCATTGCCCAAATTTGCTTGTGAAAAAAATCGCAGCATGCACTAGTTTCTTCCTTTTGTTAGAGGAGACTCACCCATTTAAGTCTATCGATGTGCAGTGAAAAAGGATCCCATAGGGAGCCACAGCATGAGTCCAATTTTCATGGATGCATTGTAATTCTGTAACAGAGAAAACTAGGGTATGTGCACATGTTTAGTATTTGTTGCAGAAATTCTTGCACCATTTCTGCATCTCTTGGCAGGAAAAACGCATAAAATACATGGTTTTGCCGCATTTTTACATTTGTGTTGCAAATTTTTCCCCACTCATTAGTATAGATGAAGTCTGCAGTAAAAAGAATGAAAGAATTATCATGCTGCAGATTTAAATCTGCATCAATTCTGAAAGTCAAAAGTAAGTAATGTGTGCATGAGACTTCAGGATTCTCATTCACTTTGTGGCATCAGGAAACTCTTCTGGTTTTGTGACAAATATGCGAAGAAAAAAACAACAAATCTATAACGTGTGCACAGGCATTATTAACACCTGCTGCTGTTAAAAAAACAGATTTCACAAGGATGACAAGTGAGAAAAAAATGGAGTTTTCTGGATAAAACTGATGATTTCTTTATACGCTCATGTGGACCTGTTTTTAGGGTGAGTTCATACAATAGTGTTCAAAATAATAGCCGTGTGTTTAAAAACCTGAGTTAATCACAAAATCTTTACACTAGTTTTCATTTCCATGCGTTGGGAACATTGTACACCGTTTTCCAATTCAAAAACATGAAGAGAAATGTATAGAATTTTTAACTACTTTAAAGAAAATAACAAACTCTTTATAAACTTACAATAATATGTACTTATTTTTGTGAATTTAGCATTCCTGTGAATCAATAACCTAATATTTAGCTGTATACCCACAGTTTTTTAGAACTGTTTCACATCTATGTTGCATAGAGTCAACCAACTTCTGCCAAATGTCAACTGTCAAATGTCATCCAGCCCAGGATGCTTGGACTACATCCCACAGTTTTTTAGCATTTGTTGGCTTTGCCTCAGAAACTGCATTTTTGATGTCATACCACAAGTATTCTATCTGATTAAGGTCCGGGGATTGGACTGGCCACCCAATAACCTCAATTTTGTTGGACTGGAACCACGATTTTGCTTGCTTACTGTTGTGTTTAGGGTCATTGTCTTGTTGAAACACCCATTTCAAGGGCATATCCTCTTCAGTGTACAGTCATGGCCAAAAGTTTTGAGAATGACACAAATATTATATTTTCACATGATCTGCTGCCCTCTGGTTTTTATGTGTGTTTGACAGATGTTTTTATCACAGACAGATATATAACAATTGCAAACATATGAGTAACAAAAGCTTATATTGACAATTAGAATGAGTTAATGCAGCAAGTCAATATTTGCAGTGTTGACCCTTCTTCTTCAGGACCTCTGCAATTCTCCCTGGCATGCTCTCAATCAACTTCTGGACCAAATCCTGACTGATAGCAGTCCATTCTTGCACAATCAATGCTTTAATTTTGTCAGAATTTTTAGGTTTTTGTTTGTCCACCCGTCTCTTGATGATTGACCACAAGTTCTTAATGGGATTAAGATCTGGGGAGTTTCCAGGCCATGGACCCAAAATCTCTATGTTTTGTTCCCTGAGCCATTTAGTTATCACCTTTGCTTTATGGCAAAGTGCTCCATCATGCTGGAAAAGGCATTGTTGATCGCCAAACTGCTCTTGGAGGGTTGGGAGAAGTTGCTCTTGGAGGACATTCTGGTACCATTCTTTATTCATGGCTGTGTTTTTAGGCAAGACTGTGAGAGAGCCGATTCCCTTGGCTGAGAAGCAACCACACACATGAATGGTTTCAGGATGCTTAACAGTTGGCATGAGACAAGACTGGTGGTAGCGCTCACCTTGTCTTCTCCGAATGAGGCGTTTTCCTGATGTCCCAAACAATCGAAAAGGGGATTCATCAGAGAAAATAACTTTACCCCAGTCCTCAGCAGTCCACTGCCTGTACCTTTTGCAGAATATCAGTCTGTTCATGATGTTTTTTCTGGAGAGAAGTGGCTTCTTTGCTGCCCTCATTGAGACCAGGCCTTGCTCCAAGAGTCTCCGCCTCACAGTGCGTGCAGATGCACTCACACCTGCCTGCTGCCATTCCTGAGCAAGCTCTGCACTGCTGGTAGCCCAATCCCGCAGCTGAAACACTTTTAAGAGACGGTCCTGGTGCTTGCTGGTCTTTCTTGGGCGCCCTGGAGCCTTTTTGGCAACAATGGAACCTCTCTCCTTGAAGTTCTTGATGATGCGATAGATGCCCATATCATGATGCTTGCACCACCATGCTTCACTGTCTCCAGAGTGTACTGTGGCTTGAATGCAGAGTTTGGGGGTCTATAGAAGCAGACATGCATATGAAAACCAAAATAAATTAAGTTAAAAGGTAATTTTTATTATATCAAAACAAGTTAAAATTAGAACATAGTTTACACAAGGTGATGACAGAAAATGGTCAGAAAACGGGGCACCGCCGCTACAGATAGGTGATACTCAGCGTAATCATGGTACACTTGTATAGGGAAAGACATACAGAAGCAAGGTGTAACCGGATACTCCCAAAAGTAATAGGTTGGTAAGTAATGCTCAAAGACTTAAACAGAGCCAGTACACCAGTTGGTGAAAATTGTAAAGAAATGCTATTGAAGACAAGTGTAGAGCACGATTTTATATGACGCTGTGGTGCCACCACCCCAATGCGCGTTTAGGCTGCAGTGCTTTCTACTGGGGAAGTGGCATCACAGAAAATGTGGTTTCTTTAAATAATTTCCATAGACCAATGGGTGGAAATATGACAACCTTATGTATGAAAAACGGTCATGCACCGCAGGCACTAACCGGAAGTCAACACGGCTGAGGTCCTCATCAGTAGAGGAGAGCATGTGGCTCACAGGCACGACCACATGTGGTTACATGAGTGGACAAGCGGTCTCCCCTGCTCCGAGTAGAGACGCCGTCGGCAGTGCCAAGCAACGGAGCAGCAGCGTGCATGCGCACATGACAGAAAAGTGAGTAGATATAAAAGATTAAGGCTGTTTAAAGAAGGATGGAGGGGAAAAGAGACGGAGATGGAAGGATATGAAGGTAATAAGATCATAAGACCTGGAGCCCCATGGGAATAAGATACCATTCTGGCTATTCTTCCATCAATTTGAATGGTAGTCTTCCGTTTTCTTCCACGTCTCTCTCGTTTGGCTTTCCATTTTAACCTCTTCACCCCCAAGGGTGGTTTGCACGTTAATGACCGGGCCAATTTTTACAATTCTCACCACTGTCTCTTTATGAGGTTATAACTCTGGAACGCTTCAACAGATCTTCGCGATTCTGAGATTGTTTTCTCGTGACATATTGTACTTCACGTTAGTGGTAAAATTTCTTCGATATACCTTGCGTTTATTTTTGAAAAAACGCAAATATGGCGAAAATTTTGAAAATTTTGCAATTTTCAAACTTAATTTTTTTTCCCTTAAAACAGAGAAATATGTCACACAAAATAGTTAAGAAATAACATTTCCCACATGTCTACTTAACATGAGCACAATTTTGGAACCAAAATTTTTTTTGTTAGGAAATTATAAGGGTTAAAAGTTGACCAGTGATTTCTCATTTTTACAACAAAATTTACAAAGCCATTTTTTAGGGACCACCTCACATTTGAAGTCACTTTGAGGGGTCTATATAGCAGAAAATACCAAAAAGTGACACCATTCTAAAAACTGTACCCCTCAAGGTACTCAAAACCACATTCAAGAAGTTTAATAACCCTTCAGGTGCTTCACAGAAGCTGAAGCAACGTGGAAGGAAAAAATTAATATTTAACTTTTTAGCCACAAAAATGATCTTTTACAAACTTTTTTTTATTTTCACAAGGGTAAAAGGAGAAAATGGGCCGATAAAGTTGTTGTGCAATTTCTCCTGAGTACACCAATACCCCATATGTGGGGAAAACCATTGTTTGGGCACACGGCAGAGCTCGTAAGGGAAGGAGCGCCGTTTGACTTTTTCAAACTAAAATTGGCTGGAATTGAGATTGGACGCCATGTCGTGTTTGGAGAGCCCCTGATACGCCTAAACAGTGGAAACCCCCCACAAGTGACACCATTTTGGAAACTAGACCCCCTAAGGAACTTATCTAGATCTGTTGTGAGCACTTTTAACCCCAAAGTGTTTCACAAAAGTTTATAATGCCTGGGTGTGAAAAAAAAAAAAAAACAATTTTCCACAAAAATGATTTTTTAGTCCCAAATTTTTGATTTTTCCCAAGGAAATTGGACCCCAAAAGTTGTTGTCCAATTTGTCCTGAGTACGCTGATACCCCATATGTGGGGGGGGGAAACTGTTTGGGCGCACGGCAGGGCTTGGAAAGGAAGCAGTAACGTTTTGGAATGCAAACATTGATGGGGGTCATGTTCCGTTTTTAGTGCCCCAGATGAGCCTAAACAGTGGAAACCCCCCACAAGTGACCCCATTTTGGAAGCTAGACCCCCTAAGGAACTTATCTAGATCTTTGGTGAGCACTTTGAACCCCAAGTGCTTCACACAAGTTTATAATGCCCGGGCATGAAAATAAAAAATCCTATTTTTTTCCCACAAAAATTATCTCTTAGTCACTAATTTTTTATTTTCCCATAGGTAACAGGAGAAATTGGACCACAAAATTTGCTGTCCAATTTGTCCTGAGTACGCTGATACCCCATATGTGGGGGGGGGGGGAACTGTTTGGGCGCACGGCAGGGCTTGGAAAGGAAGCAGTAACGTTTTGGAATGCAAACATTGATGGGGTCATGTTCCGTTTGTAGTGCCCCAGATGAGCCTAAACAGTGGAAACCCCCCACAAGTGACCCCATTTTGGAAGCTAGACCCCCTAAGGAACTTATCTAGATCTTTGGTGAGCACTTTGAACCCCCAAGTGCTTCACACAAGTTTATAATGCCCGGGCATGAAAATAAAAAATCCTATTTTTTTCCCACAAAAATTATCTCTTAGTCACTATTTTTTTATTTTCCCATAGGTAACAGGAGAAATTGGACCACAAAATTTGTTGTCCAATTTGTCCTGAGTACGCTGATACCCCATATGTGGGGGGGAACCACTGTTTGGGTGCATGGCAGAGCTCGGAATGGAAGGAGCACCATTTGACTTTTTCCAACCAAAATTGGCTGGAATTGAGATTGGACGCCATGTTGCATTTGGAGAGCCCCTGATGTGCCTAAACAGTGGAAACCCCCCACAAGTGACCCCATTTGGGAAACTAGACCCCCTAAGGAACTTATCTAGATCTTTGGTGAGCAATTTGAACCCCCAAGTGCTTCACACAAGTTTATAACGTAGAGCCGTAAAATTAAAAAATCATATTTTTTCCACAAAATTGATCTTTTCACCCCAATTTTTATTTTCCCAAGGGTAACAAGACTCCAAAAGTTATTGTGCAATTTGTCCTGAGTACGCTGATACCCCATATGTGGGGTAAACCACTGTTTGGGTGCATGGCAGAGTTTGGAAGGGAAGGAGCGCCGTTTGACTTTTTCAACGCAGAATTGGCTGGATGCCATGTCGTGTTTTGAGAGCTCCTGATATGCCTAAACAGTGGAAACCCCCCACAAGTGACCCCATTTTGGAAACTAGACCCCTCAAGGAACTTATCTAGATGTGTGGTGAGCACTTTGAACCCCAAAGTGCTTCACAGAAGTTTATAACGTACAGCCGTAAAAATAAAAAATCTTTTTTTTTTTTTTCACAAAAATGATTTTTTTCGCCCCCAATATTTTATTTTCACAAGGGTAACAGGAGAATTGGACCAAAAGTTGTTGTCCAATTTGTCCTGAGTATGCTGATACCCAATATGTGGGAGTTAACTACTGTATGGGCGCACGTCGGGGCTCGGAAGGGAAGTAGTGACGTTTTGGATTGCAGACTTTGATGGAATGGTCTGGGGAGTCATGTCGCATTTGGAGAGCCCCTGATGCGCCTAAACAGTGGAAACCGCCCACAAGTGACCCCATTTTGGAAAATAGACCCCACAAGGAACTTATCTAGATGTGTGGTGAGCACTTTGAACCCCGAAATGCTTCACAGAACTTTATAACGTACAGCCGTAAAAATAAAAAATCCTTTTTTTTTTACAAAAATGATTTTTTCGCCCCCAATATTTTATTTTCACAAGGTAACAGGAGAAATTGGACCCCAAAAGTTGTTGTCCAATTTGTCCTGAGTACGTTGATACCCAATATGTGGGAGTAAACTACTGTATGGGCGCACGTCGGGCTCGGAAGGGAAGTAGTGACGTTTTGGATTGCAGACTTTGATGGAATGATCTGGGGGCGTCATGTCGCATTTGGAGAGCCCCTGATGCGCCTAAACAGTGGAAACCCCCCACAAGTGACCCCATTTTGGAAAATAGACCCCACAAGGAACTTATCTAGATGTATGGTGAGCACTTTGAAGCCCGAAGTGCTTCACAGAAGTTTATAACGTACAGCTGTAAAAATAAAAAATTATTTTTTTTTTACAAAAATTATTTTTTCGCCCCCAATATTTTATTTTCACAAGGGTAACAGGAGAAATTGGACCCCAAAAGTTGTCCAATTTGTCCTGAGTACGATGATACCCAATATGTGGGAGTAAACTACTCTATGGGCGCACGTCGGGGCTTGGAAGGGAAGTAGTGACGTTTTGGATTGCAGACTTTGATGGAATGGTCTGGGGCGTCATGTCACATTTGGAGAGCCCCTGATGCGCCTAAACAGTGGAAACCCCCCACAAGTGACCCCATTTTGGAAAATAGACCCCACAAGGAACTTATCTAGATGTGTGGTCAGCACTTTGAACCCCGAAGTGCTTCACAGAAGTTTATAACGTACAGCCGTAAAAAAAAAATCCTTTTTTTTTTTACAAAAATGATTTTTTCGCCCCCAATATTTTATTTTCACAAGGGTAACAGGAGAAATTGGACCCCAAAATTAGTTGTCCAATTTGTCCTGAGTACGCTGATACCCAATATGTGGAGAAAACGACTGTATGGGTGCACGTCTGGGCTTGGAAGGGAAGTAGTGACGTTTTGGATTGCAGACTTTGATGGAATGGTCTGGGGGCGTCATGTCGCATTTGGAGAGCCCCTGATGCACCTAAACAGTGGAAACCCTCCACAAGTGACCCCATTTTGGAAAATAGACCCCACAAGGAACTTATCTAGAAGTGTGGTGAGCGCTATGAAGCCCCATGTGCTTCACAGAAGTTTTATAACATACAGCCGTAAAAACAAAAAAATCATTTTTTTTTTTACAAAAATGATTTTGTCGCCCCCAGTTTTTTATTTTCCCAAGGGTAACAGAAGAAATAGGACAAATTGCACAATAACTCTTGTGGTCCAGAGTACGCTGATACCCCATATGCGGGGTAAACTACTGTTTGGGCGCATGGCAGAGCTCAGAAGTGAAGGAGCACCGTTTGACTTTTTCAACGCAGAATTGGCTGGAATTGAGATCAGACGCCATGTCACATTTGGAGAGCCCCTGATGTGCCTAAACAGCAGAAACCCCCCAATTCTAACTCCAACCCTAACCCCAACACACCCCTAACCCTAGTCCCAACCCTAACCACAAACCTAACCCTAACACACCCCTAACCCTAATCCCAACCCTAACCCTAATACTAACGTTAGCGCCAACCCTAACCCTAACTTTAGCTGCAACCCTAACCCTAACGGGAAAATGGAAATAAATACATTTTTTAAATTTTATTATTTTTCCCTAACTAACGGGGTGATAAAGGGGGGTTTGATTTACTATTTATAGCGGGTTTTTATGATTGGCAGCTGTCACGCTAAAATACGCTTTTTATTGCAAAAAATAGTTTTTTGCATCACCACATTTTGAGAGCTAGAATTTTTGCATATTTTGTCCCACAGAGTCATGTGAGGTCTTATTTTTTGCGGGACGAGGTGACGTTTTTATTGGTACCATTTATGACCACGTGACATTTTTTTGATCGATTTTTATTTCGATTTTTGGGAGGTTAGAATGAACAAAAATCAGCAATTCATGAATTTCATTTGGGGAGGCGTTTATACCGTTCCGCGTGTGGTAAAATTGATAAAGCAGTTTTATTCTTCGGGTCAGAACGATTATGGCGATACCTCATTTATATCATTTTTTTTATGTTTTGGCGCTTTTATAGAATGAAAACAATTTTATATAAAAAATTATTATTTTTGCATCGCTTTATTCTGCGAGCTATAACTTTTTTATTTTTTCGATGATGATGCTGTATGAAGGCTCGTTTTTTGCGGGACAAGATGACGTTTTCAGTGGTACCATGTTTATTTATATCGGTCTTTTTGATCGCGTGTTATTCCACTTTTTGTTCGGCGGTATGATGATAAAGCATTGATTTTTTGCTTAGTTTTTTTTTTTAAGGGGTTCACTAAAGGGGTTAACTAGTGGAACATTTTTATAGGGGGGTCGTTACGGACGCGGCGATACCAAATATGTGTACTTTTATTGTTTTGTTTTTTTTATTTACAGGAAAAAATTAATTTATTGGGGAATATTTTTTTTTTTATGATTTTTTTTACCACTTTTTATTTTTATTTTTTTTACTTTTTTACTTTGTCCCAGGGTGGGACTTCACAGTATTTTATCAGATCGCTGGTGTGACAGTGTGCACAGCACTCTGTCACACCAGCGATCGCTCTGGCATCGCTGCAGGCTTCCTCAGCGCCTGCTCTCAGCAGGCGCTGAGGAAGCCGCCTCCCTGCAGGACCCCGGCTCCATCTTGGATCCGGGGACCTGGAGGGAGGACGGACCCTCGGAACAGCGCGACACATCGCGCTGCTCTGAGGGTCTCAGGGGAGCGCGCAGGGAGCCCCCTCCCTGCGCCATCCTCCCCTGTGCCCCCTGTACACCGCGATCATGTTTGATCGCGGTGTGCCAGGGGTTAATGTGCCGGGAGCGGTCCGTGACCGCTCCTGACACATAGTGCTGGGTGTCAGCTATGATAAACAGCTGACACCCGGCCGCGATCAGCTGCGCTCCCCCCGGGAGCGCAGTTGATCGCCCATGACGTACTATTCCGTCCATGGGAATTAGGTCCAGGGTCACATGGACGGAATAGTACGTCTGATGGAATAAAGGGGTTAAAGCATTAGAGATCATTTTAGCTGAGCAGCCGATCATTGCCTGCACTTCGTTATAAGATTTACCCTCTCCAATCAACTTTTTAATCAAAGTACGCTGTTCTTCTGAACAATGTCTCGAACGACCCATATTTCTCAGGCTTTCAAGGAGGAATGCATGTACAACATGTCCTGGCTTCACCCTTAAATAAGGGCCACCTGATTCACACCTGTTTCTTCACAGAATGACCTCACTAATTGATCTCCACACTCCTATTATTTGGAACACCCCCTTTCAATTAATTATTCTAATACACAGACTCAAAAACCTGCAGATCATGAATGCGGAGTCTGCTAGCTTTCTTAGAATCTACTGCACCAACTGGTAAATTGACATGTGGTAATATATTTTATACCAAAAACAGTAATTAATCTTTAGTCATATTGGACTGCTATTATTTTGAACACTACTGTATAAGCACATCTGAGTGCTGTCTATAAATAATGCACGCGGACCAATGTTATTCAATGGGGTAGTGCAGATGAACAATTTTTTTCATTGACTTTCACAAAAAATTGGAGCCATCATGTAGCAGTTATTTTCTTACAGATCTATTGCAATTCTGTAAGAAAGTAAACTGTAAATGGTCTTGTAAATGATTAATAGCTGCTTGTGTACAAAATGGATGGTATATGCATGAAGAGTGAGAACAAATTAGGTTTTTCTGGCAAACCTCTTGACAGAACCCGGTCTGATAGAAACTGGAAATCATATGGCAAACGCCATGATAACTGCAGCATGTAAATGTAAGCAAGCACCGATCGATGATGTACCAAAATGATCGGCACTTGGTCTAGGCAGGTAATTTGCAAGTTGATTGGCTCTTGTTTTCATATATTTACATGCTACCATTATTATGAGATTTCTGTATGAGCGATTGTTCGTTCCCCACAGTTACCATTATTGTCAGCAGCACGTCCCTATTTACACAACGGGATGTATTGTAAGCAGAGTAAGCTACTGCTTCCCTAATTCAGGTCATAAATATACGCTAAGGAATTGCAGTGAATACAATTATTAATTATTTATAAGTGAAGTTGTATAAACCCAAGTGTTCTAAAATGAATAATAACTAAAAATTCTAGTTTTTCAGATCACAAAAAAAACAATTTTTTTCTTTTTAAAAGCTGACTTTTTCAGGGGATCTGTCTGGTTCTGCATTTCGGGATAAGCCCATGGACAAGATTAGCACTTATAAGAAAACGTCAACACCTATTTCAAATCAACAATTCCTTAATCCCTTTTGACCTTAACGACCAGGCCAAATTTTACATTCTGACCATTGTCACTTGATGTAGTTATAACTCTGGAACACTTCAATGGATCCCACTGATTCTGAGAATGTTGTTTCGGGACATATTGTACTTCATGGTAGTGGTAAAATTTATTCAATGTGACTTGGGTTTATTTGTGAGATAAATGGAAATTTGGCAAAAATTTAGAAAATTTTGCAATTTTCAAACTTTGAATTCTTATGCCATTAAATCAGAGAGTTGTCACACAAAATAATTAATAACACTTCCCACATGTAAACTTTACATCCGCACAATTTTTGAACCATAATTTCTTTTTGTTAAGAAGTTATGAGGGTTAAATTTGATCAGAGATTTCTCATTTTTCCAACAAAATTTACAAAACCATTTTTTAAGGGACCACATCACATTTGAAGTTACTTTAAGGGATCTATATGACAGAAAATACCCAAAAGTGACACCATTCTAAAGACTTCACACCTCAAAGTGCTCAAAATCACATTCAAGAAATTTATTAACCCTTCACGTGCTTCACAAAAATTTTACTTCAGAACCAATTTTTTTATTTTAACAAGCGTAAAAAGAAAAAATGAACCTCAAAATTTGTTGTGCAATTTCTCTTGAGCATGCTGATACCCATATGTGGTGAAAAAACACTGGGAACAAAGCAGAGCTCATAAGGGAAGGAGCACTGTTTGACTTTTTGACCGCAAAATTGGCTGGACTTGAGAGATGCCATGTCGGGTTTGGAGAGCCTCTGATGTGCCTAAACAGCAGAAACCCCACAACTGACCCCCTTTTGGAAACTTAAATCCTCAAGGATTTTATCCAAGGGTATATTAAGCATTTTGAACCTTCAGATATGACACAGAATTTGATAACATTAGGTCATCATTTTATTAGTATACCCCTCAAGCATTTTATCCTATACTGAGCATTTTGAAGCCACGGGTACAACACATAATTTGATAAGATTAGGTCGTCATATTGAAAAGGTTAATTTTTTTATCAAAAATCTTGCTTTAGCCCCAAATTTCTCACTTTTGCTAGAGATTACAGCAAAAAGTGTACCCCACAACTTGTTACCCACTTTCTTACAAGCATGGCGATACCCCATATGTAGTCAAAAATTTCTGTTTGGACAAACGGCAAGGCTCGGACAGGAAGGAGCACAATGTGCATTTTGGAACACAAATTTGCCTTTATTTGAAATAGATTGTCATATTTGCAGAGCCTGTGTAGTTCAAGAGCAACAGAAATACCCCATAAATGTCTTTTTTTGTAAATTATACCTTCTAATTTATTACTCTAGGAGATAGTGAGTAGTTTGATACCACCATTTTTTATGTAGTTGATGCAACACAAGTTTAAAAATTTACAATTTGCATTTTTTTCGCTGTCTCTTTTATGATTCTTTTTTGTACGTTCTGAGGAACACACCTCAAATTTTATTGCACTAGTTTTTCAGTGTTCAAAGTACATCCAATATGGCACCAATGTGAGTTCTGGACACACCTTTTAGTCTTTAGGGCAAAATTGAAGAAATTCCAGGTCCCATTCAAAGCTTACAGATATATTGAGCAAACAATAAAATCCTTCTAGGAATTATTACAGAGGGAGTAAAACCACATTGGCTGAATATAAAACTTGGTCTTGCTAACAAAACAATTGGCCCGCATTTGTGTATATTATAGGAGGAAGAATAAACTAATGGAGTGAAGGGCAAAATGTGGAGGAAAATGCAGGCAGCTATATGGCAAAGCTGAGTTTATACCAAAGAATACCAGCAGGGCTAGAATGACAGAGACTTTCAGAGACTGATCATACAACATCCGTTTAGTTCCATCAATCCCTATATGAGAGACGAATGTGCCAATAGACGTGGTGCACCATAGCAAGCTTCCGCTCGCCAATGTAGAAACAGCTATATGCACAAAACAACCAATCCCTTACAGAATCCGTAAAGTATTGTCTGCTACAGAAGGTTTGGCAAGAACCATGCAGTAAAGCCCACAGTGTATAAGTACAGTGTAAGTACAGAACATCCTCATTATTAGAGATCCTCCAATAAAATGATCATGCCTGTAACACCAACATAAATATATAAGTAATATAAATGGAAACAAAAGTTTTGTGTAGCAAGACATAGTCATAAAAACTATCAAACTAAGATAAATAGTAAAAAATGTTTGTGAGTAATCATCCTAGAATTAATTGTCAGATGACCTGACTTTTCAAGAACTTTTGTGGGGTCGACAATCTGGAGTATACAGATGTGGGTATGTGGATGAGAATGTCACAGGTGTGTCAGGCTGCAGACCGTCAAACTGCATCTGGCTGCAGAAGGTCTCAGCAATTTGCTTTGCAGACTTCTTCCTGGTCCTTCTGACTCTATGACCCAGTGGCAACCTTCCCCCGACTCTAATGGACACACCTGGACCTGGGTGTTTATTGTGATATTTCCATTTCTCACTGTTGAGTCTTGAGCTATAGCAGTCGGATATCTTACTCTTTGGTGTTTGGAGTACGTCTGTGTTTCTCTCTGAGTCTACTCAAGCTAAGTGTTCCACTTGTTTGTCTATCCCATCTGTCTTTAGTTATAGTGGGGATCGACCAGTGCTTACCCCGTCCTTCCCCAAGCAAGGCTTACTGCTAGGATCAGGCAAGGATTAGGTATCCTGCTCAGTGATAGGTGCAGAACCTATAAAGGGACGCTTAGGGCAGACAGGGTGACAATAGATCTGCCTAGGGTCTCCACTCCCTGCTTCCCTAGTGTTGGGCTCCCTTTCCCTTATCCCTTTGTGTTGCACTTAGTCTCTCCTACACTGTGCGTGACATTATCACCGGCTGTTCACTTTGGTAAAAGGAAGAGAAAACTGACACGTGTTTTTTTTTTTGGTGTGTTATTTCGGTGTCTTTTTTTTTTCTTTTGCTGGGTTCATGGATCCCCTTTCTATTGTGGCAGAGCAGCTGCAGAGGTTGGCACTGGAAGTTACCTTCGTTCTGAGGTTCAGCAGCAATGGCAGCGGCTGCAGGCTTCAATTGTGTGGGACTCTGCGGGTAGGCCGGTCCAGCTTGAACTCCATATTGCCCTCCCGGACAGGTTTTCTGGGGGTAGGGACAATTTTTTTGTGTTTAATAAGGCATGCACATTGTACTTTAAACTTCGTCCTTACTCCTTTGGAGATGAGGAGCAATGACTGGGAATTGTTATTTCACTGTTGCAGGGGGAATCTCAGTCCTGGGCTTTTTCTCTGCCACAGGATTCTATGTGTCTCCAGTCTGTGGAAGAGTTTTTGAGAGTTCTAGCCTTTATCTGTGATGGTTCTGACTGTATTTCCATGGCTGAATCCAGGCTCTGTCGCCTTCAGCAAGGGAATCATTCAGTGGAGACTTATAACTCTGAATTCCACAGATGGTCAACTGATACTAAATGGAATGACCCGGCTCTCAGAAGCCAATTCCTGCAGGGCCTCACTGAAAGGTTAAAGTGTCGTTGGAAGCTGCCATGTCCTTGGCTATTCGGGTGGATAGATGCCTGTGGGACAGATGGGTAAGACCACCTCCTGGGTAAGACCACCTCCTTCTGAGCCCTCTTTCCGGGATAATACCCCGGTGTCGGAGGAAGGTCCGGGGGTGAACCAATACTTGCTGAGTTAAAGGAACCCATGTAGTTGGGGGGTGCGATCACGTCGTATGTTTCCCCCGACACGTGCAAGAAAGAGGGTGTATGGTTTTTTTTGTGGAAGGAAGGGACATTTTATTGGGGCATGTCCTGAAATTCCAAAGCAAAGAGAGACTTGATTAACCATTGGGAGCCTTGAGCTTGATAATCAAGGGATGTGTTCGTCTTCAACCTGTAATTTTCATTTTGACCTGACAGCAGAGGTGGTGCTAGAGAGCAGCTCTGAAAAAAATTCTGTGTTTATAGACAGTAGCGCTGGAGTAAGTATGGTGGATGCTGAGCTTGCTAGAACTCATGGTTTTGTCTGCTCTAACTTGGCTAAACCTATTCCTATTTGCACCATCGATTCAGCACCACTTGCAGAGAGAACACTGACACAAATTGTTCATAACAAGACTGAAGGTGGGGTCTTTTCATTATAAAGTAATCCCTTATTATGTCCTGAAGGATCTCCACACTCCAATGATTCTGGGTTTGCCCTGGTTGGTGAAGCATAATCCAACTGTGGATTGGCAATCCAGAGATATTGTAAAGTGGGGAGATCACTGTCATGGTAACTGCCAAAATGTTTCCCCTTCTGCTGTACCTACAGGGACCTTACTGGCATTTTTGCCTGGCTTTGAGGACCCTACCTCAATTTTGCAGAAGTGGGTAAGCATCTCGGCCTTGTACCCTGACCTGGAGGGTGAGGTGTTGGAGGCTCAGGGGGACGCCACTGCCTCCTGCCCTTTGGGGAAGTTATTTGTGCCATTTAATTTGCGCTGCAAAGTAACTAGAGAATTTCATGACTCTGTACTTGCTGGTCACCCAGGTGGTAAGGCAACCGCGGACCTCCTTTTTCGTCATTTTTGGTGGCCGGGGTTGCATTGGGATGTGGTTGAATAGGTGTCTGCTTGCAGTGTTTGCACACTTTCTAAAGTACCGCATACTTGTCCATCTGGTCCTGTTTTGCCACTACTTGTTCCTAACAGGGTCAGGGGAGACAGGTGTAAACACGTGCCAGGTCCGGACCTGAATGTGAATGACTTTGTGTGGTTGTCTACCAGGAATATCAGGTTGAGGCTTCCTTCCTGGAAGTTGGGACCTAGATTCATCGGTCCCTATAAGATAACCACCGTCATTGGTCCAGCAGCGTTTCGTCTTGAGCTACATCAGGCTCTTAAAATCTACAATGTTTTTCACAGGTCATTGCTCTAGAGATATGTGAGACCTATTGAACCCCCACCTCTTCCGCCGCCCCCAATAATGGTTGATGGTAATCTAGTGTTTCAGATTTTGAGGATTGTAGATTCTCGCCTCCAACGTCGTTTCCTACAATACTTAGTGCATTGGAGGAGTTATGGTCCAAAGGAAAGGATTTGGGTTTCTGCATCAGAGGTGACCGGCCCCAGGCTGGTTCGTTTGTTTCACACCTCCTATCCTGAGAAACCTGGTCCTGAGTGTCTGGAGGCCATTCTTACAAGGGGGTTATTGTCACGGGTGTGTCAGGCTGCAGACCGTCGCACTGCATTTGGCTACAGAAGGTTTCAGCAGTTTGCAGACTTCTTCCTGGTCCTTCTGACTCTATGACCCAGTGGCGAGCTTCCCCCGACTCTAATGGACACACCTGGACCTGGGTGTTTATTGTGATATTTCCATTTCTCACTGTTGAGTCTATGGAGCTATAGCAGTCGGAAATCTTCCTCTTTGGTGTTTGGAGACAGTCTGTGTTTCTCTCTGAGTCTACTCAAGCTAAGTGTTCTCCATGTTTGTCTATCCCATCTGTCTTTAGTTATAGTGAGGATCGACCAGCACAAACCCCATCCTTTCTTAAGCAGGGCTTACTGCTAGAATCAGGCAGGGATTAGGTATCCTGCTCGGTGATAGGTGCAGAACCTATATAGGAACGCTTAGGGCAGACAGGGTGACGTTAGATCTGCCTAGGGTCTCCACTCCCCGCTTTCCTAGTGTTGGGTTCCCTTTCCCTTATCCCTTTGTGTTGCTCTTAGTCTTTCCTACACTGTGTGTGACAGAGAATTTGTCTGAATAGTAGTTTGGTATGTGATTGATCAAGTCATGGAATTAATTGTGTAATGGGGAAAAATGGGATTTAGTGCTGAAAATATTTTGTTCATTATTTGTTCCATAAAAATTACTCTACTGGGGCCCACTAAGCATAAAATATAAATTATTTGGAAAAAAAACCTAATAATTGTAAGATGTGGTAGGTCTCAAAACAGGGGAGATACAAAGGCCTGGTTGGGATGGGCACATGCTTCCTACAAACCTGGCATCTTTTTTGGGGGATACTTTTGGGTGGTAGTAGCACGGACGGGGCAAGAAAATGGTGCTCTGTAAGGCTAAGTGCACACGTTCAGGAATGTGTTCAGTATTTTCCTGAGCAAAAACGGACTTTTTTCGCGGTAAAACGTGCGTTTTTGGTGCGATTTTTGCGCGGATTTTGCGCATTTTTACCGCGATTTTTCCCTGAACTTTCTAGGTCAATAATATAGTGGGAAAAATGCTAGAATTCCGTGAAATTAATGAACATGTTGCTTCTTTTTCCACGATGCGTTTTTTTCGCGGAAAAAAACGCACCATGTGCACAAAAATTGCAGAATTCATTCTAAATGATAGGATGCTTTATTCATGCGTTTTTGACCCGTTTTTTGCCGCGAAAAAACGTGAAAAAAACGCAAATAATCCTGCACTTAGCCTAAGTCTCCGGATATCTTCAGACTTGAAGGCTTCCTCCTGTGCCATCGAGTCAAATACAGTGGAGGAAATAAGTATTTGATCCCTTGCTGATGTTGTAAGTTTGCCCACTGACAAAGACATGAACAGTCTATAATTTTAAGGGTAGGTTAATTTTCACATGAAAGATAGAATATCAAAAATAAAATCCAGAAAATCACATTGCATAAATTATATAAGTTTATTTGCATTTTGTAGTGGGAAATAAGTATTTGATCCCTCTGGCAAACAAGACCTAATACTTGATGGCAAAACCCTTCTTGGCAAGCACAGCAGTCATACATTATTTTGTAGTTGATGATGAGGTTTTCGCACGTCAGGAGGAATTTTGGTCCACTCCTCTTTGCAGATCATCTCTAAATCATTAGGATTTTGAGGCTGTTGCTTGGCAACTCGGAGTTTCAACTCCCTCCATAACTTTTCTATGGGATTAAGGTCTGGAGACTGGCTAGGCCACTCCTTGACCTTAATGTGCTTCTTTTTGAGCCACTCCTTTGTTGCCTTTGTAGATATCGCAGGAACGCGGGCTGTCGCCACGGACCACGGACAGGAGGCAGATCAAGAGTTAACATTATAATAACAAAAACAATGGCCTCCACGCAGGGAGCAAAGGGATGCAGGGAAGTGGCAGGGAATGGGACAACTGGGTAGTTCAGAATAAAAGTAATATGACTTAACAGACGATGATCCTCCGCATGCGGCGTCGCAGGGTTCCAACGGTGACACCGGCAACAGCGGCACTGAGCGTCTCGAAGTCTCTGACAGGCGGGTATCCAACGGTGGTGCCGACAGCAGCGGCACGTGTTGTCTCGTCGCAGTCTCTGAGGTAATATCAAGATTCCCGTGCTCACAAGTATCTAGCACGGTACTTAGTCCGGAGGAGAGAACTGATGGAACTAATCCCTGCCCCGCGGTATGTCTGGGAGTCTGCTCACAAAGTTCAGGCCTAGCCGTCTGTCTAACTGCGTGCGGCGCACGTGTCACAGTCACAGCTTGCTGGTCAGCGTAACTAATAGCCGGGATAGATAACGGAGCAGGAGTACAATGTAGTCTAGCTCCAATAGGTGTCTCATTCAGGGCAATGTCTGACGGGCCTGATCTCCCAGGGTGCTTGATCTCACCCGTCAGACCCGCACACGTCTTTCTACACAGCTCCCTTGTCCCTGACTTCCTTTATGCGTGCAGCGCAACTCCCTCTGGCTCTGCCCCCAACAGACCTCACGAAACCCCGGTTCTTTGCTAAAGAGCTTCCCCCTGCAACATAAGTGACAGTCCCGATGGTTCCAGAGCCAAAGCAGGAAAAACACCCCCGCGTTTATTCATCCTCTTCCTTTCCCCCCTCTTTTAGCTCACCATTCCACGGGCGAGAGTTTCTGAAGCTCACGCTGACAATCTTCCAGCTCTTGAACTATCTTCTGCCAAACAAACTGATCTTGATTAAACCGATTAGGGGTACACCTGCGGTGGAACTTTCGGAGCTCCGTAGGATAGAAGGAGTATTAGAGTCCATGGGAGCGATTGAATCCGGTTGTCTTTGGGGAATGGAGGACACTTCTTCGACGGTACTGTCGAAGTCTGACTCATCCTTTGCACATTCAACAGGAACCTCTGTGTCTACCCTCGGCATTTTTAGTGTTTCTGATTCAGGGTTAGGGTCTTTTCACAGACAAGGCTGCAACATGTTGCGATGAACTATCCGAGTAGGGGCATCCTGTGCTCCTTCTGGCAGAATCTCATAGACGCGTCCCTTAGCATCATCTCTACGCTTCACCCGATACGGGCTCTTCTCCCAACTTATCTCGGGGACGCCTCTCCCGTACCAAGACATGGTCCCCAGCTCGCAGAGCTGTCCCACGTAGAGGTGTGACACTAGGATGTTCCAAGTCTTGAAGCTTAGTTTTCACCAAACGATGTAATGTCTGTAGTCAGTGTTGATGTTCTCGAACCCAAGTGGACACCCCCATCCGTGGGTAGTCCTCTTCAGGCTCTAGCTCAGTAATTTCTTTACCGTGGCGACCGAACAGGAGGGCGTAAGACGAATACCTAGTGGTGCTGTGTTTTCTGTTGTACACCCATACAAACTCAAGCACATATTCAGGCCAATGGCCTTCTTGTCTTCCAAAGTTCTCAACATCTGAATTAGTGTACGATTGAACCGCTCACAGGCCCCATTTCCCTGAGGATGATAAGGTATTGTGCTTGATTTGTCAATACGGTACAACCAATGCAACTCTTCCATCACTTTTCCTAGAAAACAGGCACCTTGGTCTGAATGAATGTGCTTCGGACACCCGTACACCTGAATAAAGTTTTTACAGATTTTATAGGCTGCTGACTCTGCTGTTTGATCTCGCGTTGGGGTCACCACAGCAAACTTCGAGAAATGATCTATCATCACCAAGCAATGTTCATACCCCTGATGTGCTGGACCTATGGTCAGATAATCAATCATTAGCAACTCGAAAGGTGCTGAGGTCACGATGGTCTGTGTCGGAGCTCTTTGTTCGGGGGCTTGGCCAACTCACAGTTTCCACAAAGTTGACAAATTCTCTCTACGATGAGTTTCAATTGGGGGTGATAAACTGATCGCTGCAGCCATTGGAAAGTCTTTTCTGCCCCGAAATGAGCCCCTTTCTCGTGTGCTTCTGTAGCCACCTAGGACAACAACGTTTCCGGGATCACCGTTTGCCAGGTGGCATCCAGCTCCTGCGGCAAGAAAACTTTCTGATACAGAATCCCGTCATTCAGCTGCAGACTCTCCCACTGTCGTAGCATCCGCAGAGTATCCGAGGACAGAGTACTTCTTTCTTGCTGGCTGGGTAGCTGTCTATCCGACACCCACTGTCTCAGGTGGGCTAGTTCCCTGTCCTCCTGCTGCACTCAGACCTACTCATCACAAGATTGTCCCAGAAGATCTGTGTGGGTTGTTGCCTGTACCTGTTCCATCGTGGCTGCCACCGTTCTGGCAGAATACTTAAATCTAGGAATCTCTTCTGCCTCTAACTCTTCATCACGGTTGTGTCTGGGCTTTCCATAGTCTACTCGGGACAGAGCATCGTCATGGCCATTTTCCACTCCTCTCTTATATGCCATCCGAACTACCCAGCGTTGTTCCAGTGCCCCCAACCTTGCTTTATCCAGATGGGCTAACGGGTTGTTATCGGTTCACACATGAGCTTCAGAACCAGACAAGTACTCAGCAAACTTCTCCGTCATGGCCCACACCAACGCCAACAACTCCAATTTGAAAGAACTGTAGTTATCCGGGTTCTTGTTAGAGTCATGTAGAGATTGACTTGCATAAGCAGTTACTCGCTCCTCCCCTCTCTGTATCTGTGACAACACTGCTCTGAGTCCATGCAGACTACCGTCTGCGTGTAAGATGAAGGGTTGTGTGAAGTCTGCGTACGCCAACACTGGTGCCTCCGTCAGGGCCAATTTCAGGGACCGAAAGGCTTCCTCCTGATGTATGCCCCATCGTACAGGACTGTTTCTTGCATGGGACGGTACTCCTTTCAAAAGTTCCAACAGTGGGTTAGCGATGTGAAAAAAATTCTTGACGAAACGTCTTAAGTATCCAGTGAGTCCCAGAAAGGCTAGCACATCTTTCACGGTCTTTTGAATGGGCCAGTCTTGTACCGCAGCAAGATGGGCGTACTCCTTCTGCTGAGATCACATGTCCTAAATACTCAATTTGAGTATGAATCAGATGACGCTTCTGTGGCTTTACCTTCAGCCCGTGTTGTAATAGGTGACTCAACACCTGTTCCAGTCTCCGGAGATGCTCTTCAAAGGTTGGAGCAAAAACGATAATATCATCCAGATAGATCAGGGTGGATTTAAAGTTCAGGTTCCCAAAGCCCCTATCCATGAGCAGTTGAAACGTCCCTGGGGCATTGGCTAGGCCGAATGGCATGCGATCAAATTCGTACACTCCCATGGGGAGCATAAAAGCTGTTTTCGCTAGGTCTTGTTCGGACATAGGGACTTGACAGTAGCCTCTGGCGAGATCGAGCGTGGAGGAATACTTGGCATTTCCCAGAGCAGACAAAGACACCTCAATCCGGGGCAGCGGATAAGAATCCCGTACTGTACAGGCGTTGAGCTTACGGTAGTCCCCACAGAAACGTAGTGTTCCATCCTTTTTACACACTAACACAATGGGAGCAGCCCATGCACTTTGGCTCTCGTGTATCACCCCTCTCTGGAGCATCTGTGTCAACATTCCTTTTACTTCCTGATTTATTTGTGGGGTATATGACGGTAACACTCTCTTATGGGTGCTGTACTTCCAGTGGGGATCTCATGGGTAATGGCCGTTGTGCACCCAAAATCATCTTCATGTCTTGCGAACACATCCTGAAATTTTCCTACTAACACCTCCACCTGTTGCGGTGTAAGTTCAGTCAACTCTGCCCTCAATTTTGCATCCTTCCTCCAAGTGCCGCGGATCAAGAGATGAGTTTGAGTCCACAGTGACCGTCCAGGGATCTCCGTGTCTAACGGTTAACTGCACGGCTTGGGACGGTAACAGCACCTCAGGCATGCCCAGGACATGAGCTACTTCACTTCTGGGGGGGTAGGGTAACATAATTTTTCCCCAAGTTCACGCAGCGGACCAGCACTGTCCCATCATGCACCGTGGCCAGCGTCCGCACCACAAATATTCCTGGTGGTAACTGTTCAGATTGACTCCGCTCAATTTGGACTTCAACGCCTTGTGAGCTGTCAGTGTGATTTTACAGTAGTCGGACATGAATTGACGGCTTTTCAAAGGACACCGTTGCGTATAAATCGGACAGCACTCGCACCCATTGACTTGTATTGGCGAGTCCCATCCGGGAATTGCAGCAGTACGCAGCATGCTGCGATTTTTTTCTCAGTCCGATTTCAGCTGAGAAAAAACTCGCAAATGAGATGTCACCTATTGAATAACATTGGTCCGAGTGCAATCCGATTTTTTATCGAATTGCACTCGTCCGTATTTCTCGCAAGTGGGTATGAGCCCTAATAGAGAACATAGTAGCAGTCAGCTAAATAAATGCTCCTGAGTTTGGGAGAGGAGACTGAAGCATTGATCCTCTGACAGTCATCTAATGTGTATGGG
This sequence comes from Oophaga sylvatica, assembly GCA_033576555.1. Taxonomy (NCBI): domain Eukaryota; kingdom Metazoa; phylum Chordata; class Amphibia; order Anura; family Dendrobatidae; genus Oophaga; species Oophaga sylvatica. The sequence continues at coordinate 726,500,857 of JARQOD010000001.1, forward strand.
GGCCTATAGACCACCACCAATGTCACATTAATAACTTATATAGCACAGCCAAGGTGGTTTTCTCCAAGCACCTGTAACCTGAGGGAAGAGCACAACACAGCTAACTTGGCTCCACTACATCAAGCCAAAACTAACAGTCTTTCTCCTCAGCGCTGCAGAACTGTGAGTGTGACACTGGTGTTCAACTGTGTTAGTGTTTAGAGCAGGTTTCTCTAGTTAGGGCTCTGTAGCAGCGCAGCTCCTATTATCGGAAGCCAGGTAGGAAGAGAGTAGTTTGTAGAAATTGTTTATTCTGTTTGTATTGAACTTTGCATTGCCACAGCTGAAGCACAGCTTGTGTGACACGCTCCAGCTATCTCTCTTTGTATCTATTATTACTGTTAACATTACAAGAACCATTAGTCTTATTTTCCAGCATAAAATCCTCTTTGTTTTGTTTCTGCCTACTCGTCTACTGTGCCACATTAAAGTCCTGCCTGGCAGTATCGTTCAGGCACCGCTTCAAGCAGCGCTGCGAGCTGGGTACGGTTACAGAGATGGAGTAGACCGACAGCAATGGTAATACAGCAGGCAATGGTGGAACCCCTGCAATGTTACTCCCTATGGGCATGTTGTTTGACAGCTAGAATATTCCACTGTCTGACTGGGTGACCAGATTGCAAAGCTCAGCTAAGATTTATAATGTCAGCCCAGAACTACAAGTGGAGATCCCTCGCTGCCCTGGAGGGTGAGGCCCACAAAAACGTCTTTGTGCACCCAGAAGCCACGTGTAACACATTGAAAGAGATTGTGACATTTCTGGAGGAGATATATGGTGAAACAACTAGTGTGGGGCATTTCCGGGCAAAATTCTTCTACTTGCAGTGGGAAGGGTCTCACAATATGCCACAGCGCTACAGGAAGTTCAAACTGAGGTGCAAAAGAAAGAGGCAGATGGAGTAGGGGGTATGAAATTCGTGGACCGGATACTATGATAACTATTTATCCTGGGATTCTACAGTACTCTACAGTACTTCCCCGAATCAGGTCATACAAGAGCGAGTTAGAGTGCACCCTGCCTTAAGCTTTCAGCAAATATTGGTGGAGGTGGTGGCCCAAAGCAAAGAAGAAAGCTATGTTTCTGGAGTGGTACAGACCCGAACCGTCGCAACCCTCAGGGGCGCAAAGAATGAAGAGGCTCTGATCAGAATAGTACAATATCAGCAGAGTTCCCTGAATATTACGCAAGAGAAGTTGACTCAAATGGAAAAGCGGATGGGGACTGTCTCTGCCCCTGAGGCCACCTACCTGGCCCTGCAATATCCCAATCGGGCCTTCCCCCAGGCTCCCGAACCTGAGCCTTCCTACGCAAGTCTGCTGAACCCCAATGGTCCTCCACCTAGTATGCCTGCATGTGGACTGTTCCTCAAAATCCTCCATCGACAGACCCTTGTCCGGAGTATCAGCATTCTCCACCAATGCCAGCTAGTCAGATTCTAAGGACATCTCTTGCACGCAGGCAAAGAAAGGATCATCAGTATGCACAGTGTTGGTGGTGTGGAAGTAGAGGGCACTTCATTAGAGGGTCTCGGAATGATTTGCATTACACCCATAACCATTAACCCCTTCATGACCCAGCCTATTTTGATCTTAAAGACCTTGCCATTTTTTGCAATTCTGACCAGTGTCCCTTTATGAGGTAATAACTCAGGAACGCTTCAACGGATCCTAGCGATTCTGAGAATGTTTTTTCGTGACATATTGGGCTTCATGATAGTGGTATATTTAGGTTGATAATTTTTGCGTTTATTTGTGAAAAAAATGGAAATTTGGCGAAAATTTTGAAAATTTTGCAATTTTCAAATTTTGAATTTTTATTCTGTTACACCAGAGAGTTATGTGACACAAAATAGTTAATAAATAACATTTCCCACATGTCTACTTTACATCAGCACAATTTTGGAAACAACATTTTTTTTTTGTTAGGAAGTTATAAGGGTTAAAAGTTGGCCAGCGATTTCTCATTTTTACAACAAAATTTACAAAGCCATTTTTTTTACGGACCACCTCACATTTCAAGTCACTTTGAGGGGTCTATATGCCAGAAAATACCCAAATGTGAAACATTATAAAAACTGCACCCCTCAAGCTACTCAAAACTACATTCAAGAAGATTATTAACCCTTCAGGTGCTTCACAGGTACTAAAGCAATGTGGAAGGAAAAAATGGACATTTTAATTTTTCCAACAAAAATTTTCTTTTAGCATCAATTTTTTCAATTTTGCATGGGCAACAGGATAAAATGGATCCTAAAATTTGTTGGGAAATTTCTCCTGAGTACACCGATACCTCATATGTGGTCATAAACCACTGTTTGGGCGCACGGCAGGGCTCAGAAGGGAAGGAGCCCATTTGACTTTTTGAATGGAAAATATGCTGGAATATTTAGCGGTTGCCATGTCGCATTTGGGAAGTCCCTGTGTGCCTAAACATTGGAGTTCCCCCACAAGTGACCCCATTTTGGAAAACTAGACCCCCAAGGAACTTATCTAGATACATAGTGAGCACTTTGAACCCCCAGGTGCTTCACAAATTGATCCGTAAAAAAAAGAAAGTACTTTTTTTTCACAAAAATTTTCTTTTAGCCTCAGTTTTTTCATTTTAACATGGGCAACAGGATAAAATGGATCCTAAAATTTGTTGGGCAATTTCTCCTGAGTACACCGATACCTCATATGTTGTCATAAACTACTATTTGGGTGCATGGCAGGGCTCAGAAGGGAAGGAGCACCATTTGACTTTTTGAATGGAAAATATGCTGGAATATTTAGCGGTTGCCATGTCGCATTTGGAGAGTCCCTGTGTGCCTAAACATTGGAGCTCCCCCACAAGTGACCCCATTTTTGAAACTAGACCCCCCAAGGAACGTATCTAGATGCATAGTGAGCACTTTGAACCCCCAGGTGCTTCACAAATTGATCCGTAAAAAAAAGAAAGTACTTTTTTTTCACAAAAATTTCTTTTAGCCTCAGTTTTTTCATTTTCACATGGGCAACAGGATAAAATGGATCCTAAAATTTGTTGGGCAATTTATCCTGAGTACACAGATACCTCATATGTGGTCATAAACCAACTGCTTGGGCACACAGCAGGGCCCAGAAGGGAAGGAGCACCATTTGACTTTTTGAATGGAAAATTAGCTCCAATCGTTAGCGGACACCATGACGCGTTTTGAGAACCCCTGTGTGCCTAAACAGTGGAAAACAACCACATGAACCCCCAAGTGCTTCACAGAAGTTTATAACGCAAAGCAGTGAAAATAAAAAAATAATTTTTTTCCTCAAAAATGATTTTCTAGTCCGCTATTTTTTATTTTCACAAGGGTAACAGGAGAAATTGGACCACAAAAGTTGTTGTGCTATTTGTCCTGAGTACACCAATACCCCATATGTGGGGGGAACCACTGTTTTGGCGCATGCGAGAGCTCAGAAGGGAAGGAGCGCCATTTTGGAATGCAGACTTGATGGAATGTTCTGCGGGCGTCATGTTGCGTTTGCAGAGCTCCTGATGTGCCTAAACAGTAGAAACCCCCCACAAGTGACCCCATTTTGGAAACTAGACCCCTCAAGGAGCTTATTTAGATGTGTAGTGAGCACTTTAAACCCCCAAGTGCTTCACAGAAGTTTATAAACGCAGAGCAGTGAAAATAACAAAATCATTTTTGTTCCTCAAAAACCATTTTTTAGCCCGCTATTTTTTATTTTCCCAAGGGAAACAGGATAAATTGGACCCCAAAAGTTGTTGTCCAGTTTTTCCTGAGTACGCTGGTGCCCCATATGTGGGGGGGAACCACTGTTTGGGTGCACGGCAGGGCTCAGAAGGAAAGGAGCGCCATTTGACTTTTTTAATGGAAAATTAGCTCCAATCGTTAGCGGACACCATGTCGTGTTTGGAGAGCCCATGTGTGCCTAAACTTTGGAGCTCCCCCACAAATGACCCCATTTTGGAAACTAGACCCCCTAAGGAACTTATCTAGATGCACAGTGAGCACTTTGAACCCCCAGGTGCTTCACAGAAGTTTATAACGCAGAGCCGTGAAAATAAAAAATCATTTTTTCTCTCAAAAAATGATTTTTTAGCCCCCTATTTTTTATTTTCGCAATGGTTACAGGACAAATTGGACCCCAAAAGTTGTTGTCCTGTTTGTCCTGAGTACGCTGGTACCCCATATGTGTGGGGGAACCACTGTTTGGGCATACGCAGGGGCTCGGAAAGGAAGTAGTGACGTTTTGTAATACCGACTTGATGGAATGGTCTGCGGGCGTCATTTTACGCTTGCAGAGCCCAAGATGTGCCTAAACAGTAGAAACCCCCCAATTGACCCCATTTTGGAAACTAGGTCTCCCAAGGAACTCCTCTAGATGTGTGGTGAGAACTTTGAATCTCCAAGTTCCTCACAGAAGTTTATAACGCAGAGCCGTGAAAATAAAAAATATATTTTTTTTTTCCACAAACATGATCTTTTAGTCCCCAATTTTTTTCCCTAGGGTAACAGGAGAAATTAGACCCCCAAAATTGTTGTGCAATTTTTCCTGAGTACGCTGATACCCCATATGTGGGGGTAAAACCACTGTTTGGGCACACGTCGGGGCTCGGAATAAAGGGAGCACTGTTTGACTTTTTGAACGCAAAATTTGCAGGAATCAATGGTTGCGCCATGTCGCGTTTGGAGACCCCCTGATGTGCCTAAATAGTGGAAACCCCTCAATTCTAACTCCAACCCTAACCCCAACACACCCCTAACCACAACCCTAACCCCTCCACACCCCTAACCCTAATCCAAACCCTAACCATAACCCTAACCCCAACACACCCCTAACCATAATCCCAACCCTAACCATAACCCTAACCACAAGCCTAACCCCAACCCTAACTCTAATTCCAACCCTAATTCCAACCGTAACCCTAATTCCAACCCTAACCCAAATTCCAACCCTAACCCTAATTCTAACCGTAACCCTAATTCCAACCCTAACCCAAATTCCAACCCTAACCCAAATTCTAACCGTAACCCTAATTCTAACCCTAATTCTAACCCTAATGCTAAAGGCTAGGTTCACATTACGTTTTACCAGCCCGTTGAACACATAGCGTTGACGGGCTGGTAACGGTATAGCATAACGCGATCGCGTTATGCTATACCCTCTAGCGCAGAGGAATCAGCAGGTGATTCATCTGCGCTAGCGGTGACGGAGCCCAGACGCTGCAGCCCGAGTCCGAGGCTCCGTCACTGAATGACGGCACGTCGCAAACACATGCCGCTTTACGGCATGCGTTGGGGATGCGCCCGCAAATGGGGGTGAATGGTAGCGTTAACGGACTGCGTTACACCGCGTTATACCGCGGTGTAACGCAGTCCGTCTAAAGGACTGCCATAATGCAATAAAAATCCAGCATAATCCTAATGCTAACCCTAACCCTAAGCCTAAGGCTAACCCTAACCCTAAGGCTAACCCTAACCTAACCCTAACTGTAATTCAAACCCTAATAGAAAAAAAAAATATTTTATTTTTTGTCCCTACCTATGGGGGTGATAAAGGGGGGCGTTTATTTACATTTTTTTATTTTGATCACTATGAGAGTTTATCACAGTAATCAAAATAAATTTTTGGACTTTAGAAGGCGCACTGCGCATGCGCCCGACATTTTCCAATATGGCGGCGCCCATGAAGAGTCCCGGACGGATGCCGGGACGGATCCACGTCGCCAGAAGACCAGGGGAGGTGAGATGACACTGGGGGGGATCGGAAGGCGGGGGGCAGCAGACCGGAGCGGAGGGGAGCGGACCGGAGAGCAGGGCAGCAGATAGTAACAGCGGTGACCGATCGCTGCCATGAAATCGGTGGCGGCCGATCACCGCCGTTACTCGGTGTGGGGAGGGTCGTAACTCGGTGTCCAGCCATGGCAGATGCTATTGCAGCATCGACCATGCTGGATTGTAATATTTCACCAAATTTCATTGGTGAAATATTACAAATCGGTCTGATTGGCTGTTTCACTTTTAACAGCCAATCAGAGCGATCGTAGCCACGTGGGGGTTAAGCCACCCCCACTGTGGTGATGCATAAAGGGTCTTGTGCCTGCGGGTCGGGTGACCTTTCAGTGACCCCGGTCACTCGACCTGCAGGAACATGATTTATAGCATGACGCCTACGTTGGCGTCATGGGTCGGGATGCCACTGGTTTTCATGACGCCAAAGTAGGCGTCATGGGTCAGAAAGGGGTTAAACTTCTGGCCCTCCACAGTAGTGGAACACACTGCAGGGGAGGTACAGGGACAAGTCATCAAGCATAACTCCGAACATCTGGTTGCTGAGTGTCCCATTCTGCAAGCTGAGTTTAAAGGCATCCCAGTGGACTGCTTAGGGATACCAGGTCACAGGTAACGACCATGCCGAGTCGTACATCAACCGTTACTTTCAAGCGATGGCCAAGCCAGAGAGGGAGAGGCTTACCCAGTTAACAACGGCTCATCAACAACCAATCCCCGTCACAGGGGTCGTGTGGATGAATGTGCGGTTATGTGGACAAGATGTGGGAAGAAAAGGCATCCTTTTAGTTCCTGAGCCAATCAAAGAAGATGTACTGGTGATGATGGGCATGAATATCCTGTGAGAGTTGGACCAGATCATATTTACTAAACAGGGGCCTGGCTAGTGGAAACAGGCCACTCCGCACAAACCCACCCAGAAAGCATTCCAACAGCTGATCTACGTCTGTGGGACACAAAAGTGCGTCCTGGTACACCAGTCTAAGAGAGTTATTGGAGTGCCGGAAAGGGTTTCTATCACCCTCTTTCCTTGTTGTGAGACCATGCTGCCACTGCCTGTGGGGGCCTTCTGCAACCTTGAAGGAGGGCCGGCTCCAGGTTTTTATGGGCTCCGGGCGAAAGAGTCTCAGTGGGCCCCTTTAACACAGAGCACGATTCATGATGCACAGATACTGCAGAGAAATATGGGTATAGTACAATGCCAAACACTTCTCTTCTTCCATTACATGAGTGATATCTATTGTAAATTCTGCAATAACTCAGAAACCGCCAAATCCTCACAGCGCACAGTACAGACTGGACAGTACAGTCCTCCATACAATATTATGGGCACCACATAGTCCTCCATACAGTATTATGGGCAAAATATAATGCTCCATAAAGAATATTGGACCCCAAATAATGCTCCATACTAGATACTGGTCCCCATATAATGCTCCATAAAAAATATGGAGCTCTCCTCTGCACTGTGCTGCCTTTTGCACTGTTACGGCTCATGAAAGGGCGCTGTGGAAAGACTCCCCATTATCATCATCATTGCCTCCCCATTATCATCATCATTGCCTCCCCATTATCATCAATGCCTCCCCATCATCATCATCATTGCCTCCCCATTATCATCATCATTGCCTCCCCATTATCATCATTTCCTCCCCATTATCATCATCATTGCCTCCCTATTATCATCATCATTGTCTCCCCATTATCATCAACATTGCCTCCCCATTATCGTCATTGCCTCCCCATCATCATTGCCTCCCCATCATCATCATCATTGCCTCCCCATTATCATCATTGACTCCCCATTATCATCATTGCCTTCCCATTATCATCATTGCCTCCCCATCATCATCACCATTGTCTCCCCAACATCATCATCATTGTCTCCCCATCATCATCATCATTGCCTCCCCATTATCATCATTGACTCCCCATTATCATCATTGCCTCCCCATTATCATCATTGCCTCCCCATCATCATCATCATTGCCTCCCCATCATCATCATCATCATTGTCTCCCCATTATCATTCCCCCATCATCATTTGTCTCCCCATCATCATTATCATTGCCTCCCCATTATCATCATTGACTCCCCATTATAATCATTGCCCCCCATCATAATCATTGCCTCCCCATATCATCATCATTACCTCCCCATATCATCATCATTGCCTCCCATCATCATCATTTTCCACCCATCACTCTCATTGCTTCCCCACATCATCTCTTGTCTCCCCATCATCATCGCCTCCCCATCATCATCATTGCCTCCTCACCACCATCACTGCCTCCCCCCACCACCATCACACATACAGCACCACACACAGACTGCACCGCAGCACTCGCTCACATACACACACATAAAGCACCGCACTACATACACACACGCAGGCAGACACAGACACACACACACACTGATACACACAGACACACACACCTCACATCTCACCTGTCCGGCGCCCGCACTTACTCTCTTCCACAGCCGGCCACTGAATGATGACGTCATTCAGCGGCGCTGCTGTGAGAGGAAGCGCCCTGCAGGCGCCCCCTGGAGCCCGGATCTGCGGAGACACGGGGAGAGGTAAGTATTGTGCTGGCTGCTGCCGGGGCCCTGAGCAAGCGAGGGGGGGCCCAGTGGCGGCACTGGTACCACTCTCATCTGCTAACGGGCGCTGGGGTGCCCAATGGCGAGTGGGCCCCCCCGCCTTCTCAGGGCCCCGGCACTTGCCCGGGTACGCCGGGTGCTGACGCCGGCCCTACTTGAAGGTATGGAGGCAGTTGTCAAACTAGTGGGCCTAGGAGAAGATGCTGTGGTAGTCCTTACATTAGCAGTAGTCCGTATTGGATGAGTAGCCATCAAAGTTGTGAATGTCGGACATAAAGAAGTCTGCTTAACACCAGGAGTAGAGCTGACTTATGTATACCTACATCGAGGCAAAGTGCTGAGTCAGAAGGAAGTGACCCTAGCCCCGGTAGATGATGCCATCTGGACCCTGGCAGTCACGGCCGAAACAGTAGAGGCCCCGACACAGGAATGGAATGGGTGAGCCATATTGGCTCAAATGGGGGTGGATGTGAAGACTCTCGATCCGGATCGTATACAAGCAGTTGAAGCAATGCTGTGGGAGAATCAAGCCGCATTTGCCCGCCACGCCGATGACTTTGGCTGCACAGACGCCATCACCCACGAGATAGGGGACACTTCTCCAATGCGAGAAAGATATCGACAGATACCCCCAAGATGTACTAGATGGTGAAGACGTTGTTAAAGCAGATGTTGGACTTGGGAGTCTTGCAGAGTAGCCAGAGTCCATGGGAATCCCCAGTGGTGCTTGTCAAGAAGAAAAGCGGAACCATTCATTTTTGTGTGGACTACTGACGGTTGAATGGTTGAATGCATGCACTGTGCGAGACTCATACCCCTGCCTTGCATCGAGGAGTCCTTGATGGCTCTAGGGAAGGCTAAATACTTCTCCTCTCTGGGTCTAGCTAGAAGGTACTGGCAAGTACTAGTGGCAGAAAAAGACATGACAAAGACAGTGTTCATACTTCCCCTGGGACTGTTTGAATTTAACAGAATGCCATTCAGACTATCCAATGCACCGGATATATTCCAGCGGCAGATGGAGAAGTGCCGGGGTGACCTGAATTTTGAAGCCATTCTGATATACCTGGACGATATCATTGTGTACTTTGCAACCTTTCAAGAACATCTGAACACACTCGGGCAGGTTATCGGGCGATTTCGGGCCCATGGCCTGAAGGTAAAGCCAAAGAAGTGTCATCTTTCAAGAAGGAGATTGAATACCCGGGCCATAAGGTGTCTCAGAAGGGAGTTCTGCCTTCTGAAGGCAAAGTAGCTGAGATACAGCAATGGCAAGCGCGCAGAAGCTTGCGGGAGTTGAAAGCCTTGCTGGGATTAACTGGGTACTATCGATGGTTCATCAAAGACTATGCAAAAATAGTAGGCCCTCTGAACAAGCTTCTAAGGGGGACGGCTGGGGTACCCAAGAATCGAAGCATGTGAGCCGCCCGCCAGGGCCGTGGGGTACTCGGCACCGAGCCCGTCGACTTCTATGGGGGATGTCACGGGCAGCCACGGCTCGGACCGTAGCCCTGGGCGCTCACCAAAAAGGGGGAATATTTACAGGGGATTATTGGTCATGTAGTTTGGCGTGACGCCACCTGTAGTACCTGGTCAGGGTGACCAGCGCTGCTGTGCAGGTCCTCTGGAAGGGATGGTGTTGTGCAGCTAGTTGTTAAGTCTCCCACAGGTGAGACGGAGTCCTTCCATGAAAGGTGTAGTAATGGTGCAGGAGGGATGTAGCAGAGGGGAGTGTGCGTCGCTGGAATAATCAGGAAACAGTTATGTTGCAGTTTCAGGGTTTTACTCACAGTTCTGTCACCGGTAATACAGATGCCAGCCGGGCGCTGTGTCCTCCAAGAGAGTGGTCCAGCAACCCTCAGGTAAGTTAGTCGCACTTCCAAAGACTCCCTTTTATTATGTTCCTTTCTGGCTTCTTCTCTAGGTGCTACTCTCCTACTTCCATGCACCCCGCCACCACAGAGCCCTCGGACGAGGGAGTATTGGGTCCTTTCAGTTACCAGGCCAGACCTGTGGTTCAACCGGCCACTCGGTACGAAGGCTCTGGATGTACTTGACCCCTAAGCTTCCTCCCGGTGAGATTATGGTGGCTAGTGGCCCCTTGAAGAGACCCACTGTTCTCGGTGTTCTCGGTGTTACTAGTGGAGCTGAACTTTCCCACTAGATGGGGCACAGCCTCAGTTGCTGTCTCGCCCTGGACCCTTTCTCTCTCTCAGTCAGGCTCCCTGAGGTGGACTCAGAGGAGCAGCAAGACAGCCCAGTACCCACACACTGACTGCCTGTCTCCAACTGGAAACTCTAATCTCACACGCAGCCTAATGCTGCCTAAGCCCCTCCCACCCAACTAGCTACACCCTGTTATAACCAGCCTGAGTCAGACCATCCTCCCGAAGGGTCCGTCTGAGCTCAGCCAGCATGGTGTATGTTGGATGCAGTTGTTGGAGTCAATGGGGTGCTTCCTCCTTACCTGAGAGTCAGGTGTCACACCGCTGGGTGCGATGCAGCATCTCTGTGGCGACTGGACCCTCAGGGCGCCACACATGCCCTGGAAAATAAGCAGGAGGAGGCCTTCCAAACCCTGACAGAAGCTCTGACATTGGCCCTCTTCCTGGCTTATGCAGCCTTTGATAAGCCATTTCTCTTATTCACTGATGGCAGTCTCTATGGACTCGGGCAGTTCTTTCACAGGTGCAAGACAGGCACAAAATGGTTATCGCCTATGTCAGTAGATCCATACAGGATTCTGAGCAAAACCCTCACAAATACAGCTCCTTTCGGCTGGAACTCCTTGCCCTTGTGTGGACCATGACGGAGAAGTTTGCAGAATACCTGACAGAGGACAAGATCCTTGTGTGGGCTGACAATACACTGCCAAGCTGGGAGCCCTGAAACAGCATTGGGTAGCTCGCCTTGCAAAATATGACTTCTCGATCAGCTACTGTTCCGCTACGAAGAACACCAACGCTGATGGCCTATCAAGGGTAACCTTACCAAACCCAGAAAGGGACCTTGATGAACACCTGGAAGAAGAGATAATTCTGGACTTCTGTAAATTCACACCCCCAACAGTATCGGCACGGTCAAGAGGCCCACTCTCTACCTGTGACACTAGGAGAACTAACGAAGAATGGAGATGAGTACAAGATGAAGATGCAAGGTTGCTGCAAATGAAATGCTGGGTAATCCAGCAAGATAAACCCAACAAGGAAGAAATAGCTGACCTAGATGCTGAGATGAAGTCCATTCTGTGCCAGTGGGACAGGTTAGAAGTTCAAGGAGCCATTCTATACTGCAAATGGCAAAAGCCTGCTAGCCCAGAGGCAAGGTGGCAAGCAGTAATCCCCAGAATCATGGAACGAGAAATTGCTAAAGAAGCTCATGCATTTGGTGCCCACTTCAGATGGGGAAAGGCCTACCAGTGGCTGCAGCATTAAGTATATTACCTGCGGCTGGAGACCACGGTTGAGGAAGTTTGTCGACAGTGCCGAATGTGTGACCTCACCAAAAGCACGGGAACAGAGAGCACCTGTACAGACCATACAGACCAAGGAGCCGCTTGAAGTGTCAATGATAGACTACCTCCTCATGGGACAATCAACTAGAGGTCCACAGTACTGCCTGGTCATTACTGATCACTTCTTCAAGTTTGCAATGGTCACTCCAACTCGGGATCATTTAGCCGAGTCCGCTATGCGGGCTGTCTGTCAAGATTTCATCCAGGTCTACGGGTGTCCAAAGTGGATACACTCAGACCAGGCAACCTGTTTTCAAGCTAAAGTGATGGCAGAACTGCACCGACTGTACGGCATTGAAAGGTCCAGGACAACTCCATACCATCCCCAAGGGAATGGGGACTGCAAGTGCTTTAACTAAATTCTGCTTCAAATGTTGAGAACATTAGAAGAAGACAAGAAAGCACATTGGCCTGACCACTTACCCAAACTGGTCTAAACCTATAACAATCGGGTCCACACCACCATGGGTTTTACCCCGTACATGCTAGTGTTCGGTAGAGCCGGATGAGAAATCATTGAACTAAATCTGGAACAGCCACAGGATCTATTCGAACAATTTACCACCTCAAGGGTGAAAGAACATAGTCGGCAGCTCCAGACCATCCGCCGGCTAGCAAGCCAGCGGTCAGAAGAGGAAATCTAACAGCCAACCTGCAATCCAACAAGTTACACTCCAGCCTGGGGACCGGGTGCTGATGCGGGAAAAATGTCCCAAGGGCAAGCTGAGTGAATGTTAGGAGGTGCATCCACAGAAAGTGATCAAAAGAGTGTACCCTAATGACCCGGTTTACGAAGTACAGGTTTAAAATGAGGAGTCTGCTCTGAGAACTGTACAAAGGAATATGTTATGGCCATTCTGCTCTGAAGATCCCACATCTGCACCGAAAGTGGCTCCGCCTGTTGCTTCATCAGGGCAGAGTTCCCCTAATAGTGACTCTAATGAAGACTGGTAGACCTTTCCTGAAACTGTAGAAAGTCCCCAGGCCATGGATGCCAAAGTTCATGACCAAGAACCATTGCCAGTTCACAGAGAAGAGGAACCCTAGGCTCTGCCTGAACCTTCCACTGTAGAGAACAAGCCCACAGTAACTGCTCCCATTGAAATTAGTCAAGACTTCCAGAGATCCAGTAGGCCTAATGCAGATGTTCCACCAAATAAGTACACCTCTGATCAGTTTATTTGTCCACCAGTATGTGTTGTAAGCAATGGGCTACTGCTGTGTAAGAGGTTGTAAAGAGTCTTTTATCCTTCTCCCTGGACTATACAGCAAGGCGAGAATGGTCACCTTTAAGTGGGGAGGCATGTATGGTGTCAGTTCCTTACCAAGAACTGAATTACACTGTGACTTTAAGAGACAATGATCCCCTCTGATTTGTGTGCACTCGGACTAGTTATTTTCCCCTGAAGCTTGCTGAGTGTTGGTTTGAGCAAGAAGCAGGAAGCATCTGATCTGGAAATGAGAGACTCATGCCTGTGTTAGGAAAAGAGGATAATAAGGGTGTTTGAACATTGAGAGACTGTAAAATGAATTATCGGTTTTAAAGGCCATGTATGCAGGATGGGAGGGTGGAGCGGAGCCATGTATACAAGGATGGGAGGGTGGAGCAGAGCCATGTATACAGGATGGGAGGGTGGTTTTAAAGGAGAAGACAGTGCCCGATTACAGCAGTACCGAGTCAGAAGGAAAGGGTCGCATAGCACAGGCAAGCCAGCTTTCTCTAAGTACCTGTAACCTAAAGGAAGAGTGAACACAACTAATTCTGCTCCACTACATTGGAACCAAGCCAAAGCTAACAGACATTTTCCTCAGGCTGCAGAACTGTGAGTGTGACATCAGTGTACAACTGTTTTAAGGGTTTAGAGCAGATTTCTCTAGTTAGGGTGCTGTAGCAGCATGGCACGATTATCGGAAGCCAGGTAAAAATTTAGAATAGAGTTGTCTGTAGAAATTGTTTATACTGTTGATATTGAACATTGTATTGCCATAGCTGGAGCACAGCTTGTGTGACACGTTACAGCTATCTCTCTTTGTATCTAATATTGCTGTTATCAATAGAAGAACCGTTAGTCTTATTTTCCAGCATAAAATCTTCTGTCTTTAAATAAAGCCGATGTTTTGTTTCTGTACCGTATTCGAGTCCAGTGTCATTCAGGCACCGCTTCAGATGCACCAAAGCCTCCTTCTTTGCATATGTATTAAAAGCTATTTTTTCAGGCACTGTACTAGTAACAGGTACAGTGCTAGAATGGTTCTTATAGAGGCTAAGTCCCCTACAACATGGTAAAGCCGATTCAAAATGTATTTTGGGGGAGGCAGACTCCCTTTAAATTTTCCTGTGCCTTTGCAATAAAAAATAAATAAATAAATAACCTGAAACCTGAAACTCATCAGGTTGCACGATGAACAGTGGGGTCCTCTTCCTTCTGCAGCAATGCAGAAAGTGACCTTTGGAAGGTTGCTGGATAAAAGGTGCCTGCAGCTTACCAGAGTGAATGGCAAAGCAGGGAGTCGATGGCTCTCTGTTCTGCCACAATTTGTATCAGAATCCATTTACCCAAGACACAAATAAAGTTAAAAGGGATGTGGATCCCAGAGCCTCGCTGCTAGAACAGGCCAGGTATTCTGGCCCTGTACTCCCCATACTACCAAGTGGCACACACCCGCACTCCAGACTGTAGTGTGAACAAGTCAAGAGCCCCGCCTGCTCACTCTATAGTCGCTCTATTCTAAATATTTAATATAATAACTCATTAGACATTTTGGAAATACTCAGTAAACAGAAAATTGAGTTGGCCAGATATGCTTCAGCCTGTAATCACACTCATTGATTTGTATGTATTTTGCACACATTTGCAAAATTAATTTTAAAGAGTGGTTTAAACCCTTAACGAAGAGTGCTGTATATGTACGTCGCTCCTTGGCAGAGGATGAATAATGATAGCTGAGTCGGCCCCATTCCCTGTAGATGATGGCTCTGTTATTCAATCATCATTTCCCTCTATCAGCCGCGAGTGAAATGGATCTGTGAAATGCCACTGTTCTAACCTCTCATCAGTGCCTATCTGACATCTGGGCGACGATAGGTTGCCATGATGGGCTTGGGTCTGCTGAAGAACCCTGTGCCTGTCATGATGCTACTCCTGTGAATGCTACCGTAGTGCTGTGTGTAGAACAAGTGATCGGATGATTGCAGGTTCAAGTCCCCAACAGAGACAAACAAATACAGTAAAAAGTGGAAAGAAAACATGAAAATTCAAATCACTCCCCATCTACTATATAATTGTCTAACTTATAACTTCTGTCTGTAACGGAAATCCTGCGTCGCTGATTGATCGCGCCCAGCCGGACGCGACCAATCAGCGACAGGCACAGTCTGGTCGCGAATTGGCGCAGGATTTCAACCAGGCACGCCACCGCTGATCTCCCGACGTAACCATGGGTCATCTCCACGTACATACTCACCTTCTGTCCCTGCATCCCTGTTACGGCGCGTCTGTTTCTATCCTGTGCGGTGCGGTCATGAAGTACCGCTCATTAAGGTCATGAATATGGACGCGACTACACTCCCATAGGTGTGGCGTCCATATTCATGACCTTAATGAGCGGTACCACGTGACCGCACCACAATGGAAGAAGCTGACACGCCGGGATAGAGATGCAGGGATGTGCAGCGACGGTGTGAGGGTGAGTATGATGGGGAGCGGAGCCATGTATACAAGATAGGAGGGTGAGCGGAGCCATGTATACAAGAATGGGGCAGGGGAGCCATGTATACAAGGATCGGAGGGGGAGCCATGCATACAAGGATGGGAGGGTGGAGCGGAGCCATGTATACAGGATGGGAGGGTGGGAGCAGAGCCATGTATACAGGATGGGAGGGTGGAGCGGAGCCATGCATACAAGGAGGGGAGGGGGGAGCGGAGCCATGTATACAGGATGGGACAGGGGAGCCATGTATACAAGGATGTGAGGGGGGAGCCATGCATACAAGGATGGGAGGGTGGGAGCAGAGCCATGCATAAATAAACTACATACATATTATATTATCGTTATAATGCAGGAATTTGTGGATGGCCTCAAAACGCATCCGGTCCATGACCATTCGCAACACTGGAGTGTTGTATAAAACATCAACACTCCAACATTGCCGAAGTTCTGGCTTCTTCAGGATCCCCATGTGAAGAACCAGGCCCCAAAACTGCATCAATTCAACTGCGTCTACAGGAGACCAGTTAGAAAATGATGAACCGGGGTTTTGTGCCAAAAATTGACGAGCATATAAATTAGTTTGGCCCACCATGAGGTTAACAAAATCCTCAGTGAAAAAGCCTGGTGGTGTCAAACTTGATTAATAATTCTGCCACAAAATCAGGAATCAGTGACTCGTAATTTTGGGGGGGCGAGGTCCATACGGGGTCCGCAATGGAGTGCCCTGGTTAATCTTCATCTTCTGTAATGGTTGGTGCTGCCTCATCTTCTGTCCTGGGACATCTGTGTGGTGGTTCAGCAGGACCCGAGGAGGAAGATGAGGAGGAGGAAGAGGATGAAGAATCTGAGAAATAAAGAAATGTGGGATCCTCTCCCTCACTATCAGTGTTGGAGGCAAAGAAAACATATGCCTCCTCCACTGAATAGCGTTGTTGGGACGAACGGGACGGATGGGACTACATTTTATGAATATGATGATTGTCAGCACTTTATTTTTAAGTGTGTGTGGTGGGATAGTGATTAGTGGATCGCCCGCCAGGGCAGTGGGGTGCTCGGTACCGGCCGGTGTTTTAAAGGGATGTGTCACGGTGGCAGTGACCCTGTCCGTGGCCCTGAGTGTCCAATAAAGGGATTATTTACAGGGGATGATAAAGAGTTTGTATTGAAGTGTTCGTGATGCCACCTGTGGTTTCTGGTCATAAGTGACCAGCACTGCAGTGCAGATCCTTTGGGACTGGTGGTGTGATGCAGCAGAGTTAGAATAGCTCTCCACAGGCAGAGCTTGCTGTCCCAGGGCAGATGTATGTTGTAGAGGATAATGGTGCTGGTAGATGTATCAGTGCTGAGTGAGTGTTGCAGGAAGAACTTGAGAAGACACAGTCAGATGCAGTTTCCAAAGCTTTACTCACAGTTCTGGTGTACACAGATGCCCGCTTGGTGCCGTGTCCTCCAGGTGAGGGGCTCAGCAAACTCCCAGGTAGATCACAATACACCTTTCCAGGACTCCTTTTAATATGTTCCTTTCTCAGTCGTCTCACTGTGCTGACTTTCCACCTTTCCTTCCTGTCCAACACCTCGCAATCAGTATCCCAAGCCAGCAGCCGCAGGCCTTGGCGGATAACGTCTTTTCTGCTTTTCCTTGCTCCCTTATGGCTACCTTTTCGGAGAAGATAATTGCGGTTCAGTAGCTGAGGCACCTAGAGATGCCACTGCCTCCGGCTTGCTAGCTGAGTCGTAAAGTTCTCCACCAGGCTAGGGGCCGGTGTCCCTTCTGCGACCTGGTCCTTCCACAATTGGATCGGGCCCCATGGATGGATCACTCACTATCTGTGCCCCTAGGAACCCTTCTGTCCTTCCAGAAGCTTCTGTCTCTCTGTTCCTTATCTAACTTTCTCCGTCTGGGGACGAGCTGCTACCAGCTTCACGTCCCCTCACAAACTGTCTCTACAGTCTCTTTCCTTCTGCAGCTTCTCCTGCCAGGGAGCTGCTTCACCACACATCTGTTACTTTCACTTTCTCCTCACTCTCAGTCTCGCTAAGCTTCACTTCCCCTCCTTCTTGCTTTCTCCACCCACCACCCATGCACTCTTTCCTAGCCAGCCAGGGATGAGACCATCCTCCCTTATGGTGCGTCCAGGGTGCCCTGCTGCTATAGTCTGTGTTGGGTGCAGGTGTTAGAGTCCTGGGTGGTGCTCCCTTCTTAAGTGAGAGTGGTGTATCACACCTCTGGATGAGGAGCAATACCTCTGTGGCGACTGAACCCTCAGGGGCGTCACATTAGTGTAAACGTTTGTCTGAAAAGAAAAAGCTAGAAGAAAAAAAGCACAACCAGGGAGAAAAAAATGTCTGTGAACAGAAAAGTGTAAAACAGCAGGCACGAGCTCTGATGAGTGAACTGCATCACTTATCGAAGTTTGGTGGATGCTGGATGTGCGCACGGAAGTGTCGAAAATAAAAGTGTCTAAAGCAGCAGGCACGAGCTCTGATGAGTGAACTGTCTCACTTTTCAAAGTTTGGCAGCTACTGGATGTGCGTGCGGGGGTGGCACAAGGGGGGTGAGAAAGAAAAATGGAAAACAGCAGGCACGAGCTCTGATCAGTGAACTGCGTCACTAATCAAAGCTCGGCGGCTGCTGGATGAGCGCATGAAGGTGGCGCAGAGGGGGTGAAAAAGAAAAGCGAGCTCACAGCTTCGATCCTAGGCAGGTCACCAGCAGGGCACAGCGCGGTCACACCGCGGCTATGCCCTGTGATTGGCACAATCAAATTAATCGTCAATCGCGCCAATCAGCAGCTCCTGGCCTTTGCTAGGCACCGGCCTAGTATTGGAGCTCAAAGCTCGGATCCTAGGCAGTCCACCGGCAGGGCATAGTGCGGTCACACGGCACCATCTACCCACAGGTAAGATGACGCCGGAATTTTAATGCGTTCACCGCGACTTTGGTCGCAGTGTCGCATTAAAGAAATGACGTTCTATTCCATCCATGGTCGAATTGTGCAAGGTCACATGGACGGAATAGTACATCGGATGGCAGAAAGGGGTTAATGTCCTGGTGAAACCGCTCGCCTTCTTCATCACTTACATCCCCAAGATTTTGAGGGAAGAAATCAAAATGTGAATGCAAAAAGTGCATTTTCATTGACATGCGACATCCAAGACACTGGTATGCATTTAGCAGTTCCTTCAACACATTTTGTAGATTTTTGTTTTCCTAAGAAGTTTTCACAGATCCACTTGAAGCTTTTTCAAGATCTCAATTCCTTATCATTTAGAGTTCCTTCAAACACATCATCTCTCATAAGCTCTCTGATCTGAGGACTAACAAATACCCTTTCCTTCAGTTTTGCTGATGAAATGCTGGAGAATTTCTGTGGAATGTACTGGAACTCTTGAGAATTTGTCTTTGCCATGGCTTTCACAAAGTTTTTAATCAATCCCAACTTTATACTGTATGTAGTGGAGGAAGAAAGATTTTTGTTGGAGCAACTAAAGGATTATGCTGAACATTGTCTCTACCTGGAGCACAGATGTTTCTCTGTCCCCAATCATGATGAACATATGCTCTACTGTATTTCTACTGTCCCATAGACACAAGAAGCAACAATATTTTGTGAAACCTCCTTGCATTCCCATTAGCAGACCAATCACTTTCAAATCTCCACAGATATTCCATTGATGATGCTTATATTGCATTGCATCCAAAACAACTGACAGATTTTCATAACGTTCCTTTAGATGACATGAGTGAGCAATAGGGATTGATGGTTTAATATTTCCATTGTGATGCAACACTGCTTTCAAACTTCTCTGGGATGAGTCAATTAACAATCACCAATCTGCAACAAAATACTCTTGATTCAGTTTTTCAAAGAGGCCATTCACATTGTTACAGTACACCATTGATCCATCAACTGTGAAAAATTGTGTTAAAGTGTTACTTCTGTTTCGGTAATAACACACTTTGACATCATCATGAAGAAGATTCTTCTGTTTCAACCTAGATGCAAGAAGTTCAGCTTGATCTTTTGACAATGAAAGGTTTCTGATGAGATCATTTAGTTCATGTTGAGTAAAGCGTTCTGGCTGCTCAGATGCTCCATCAGGTACATACTCATCTTGATTTGAGGTCTCCATGTCTTCGCCAATAGCTTCAGCTCCATAGTCTTCATATTCTACTTCATTTTCATCCAATCCAGACAACAGTGGTACAGGAACTGGAAAGGTACCATCATGTGGAACTTTCCTAATTGCAGATTCAATTTCAGGGTAATTAATCTTATGTTTGTTCTTTGTAGAAAAGCCCTTCAGTTTGACAAAACAAAAGTAGCAGTCATCACTATGATTTTTGGGTTCTCTCCAAATCATGGGAACAGCAAATGGCATAGCCACTTTCCTCATAATTAACCAGTCACGAAGACCATTTGAACAACTTGAGCATATCACATGAGGGGCCCAGCTTTTGTCTTGATCACCAAGTGGACACTTAAAGTACGTCTGGTACATCTTTTAATATCATGAGAGATTGAACGTACTTGGCCTTTTGGTGTAAAAGAACCACACACATAGCAGAATCTGTTTGGATGATTGATACACTGTCAGGGCATTTTTCTCCATTAAATCAGATCAAACAGTAGAGTAAGTTCAGTTTAATGATGGTGACAAACTCCAAAAAAAAATGTGATGAACATTCACAATTAAGTAAGACAAGCAAAGAAATAGGAATAACATAGGAAAAGCCACATACATTGAAAATGCAGAAATAACGTAATAGCAAAAATACTTCTATCTCAGAAACTTTATGTGATCGAGCAAAACTAAGCATATTTTTGGAATCAACACATCAAACTTCATATAACAGACATATTACCTTTGCTGATGATTTTTTTGTTTTGACCAGTATTCATCTGAGCCACAAGTACTGTGGGGTAGAAAAATGCACTTGCAGATCTCCTGCCATCCCTCCCTATTCCCCACCTGTGGCCTACCTCTTGTGTCTGATTGACAGGCATGAGTACAGATTGAGGGCAGAGCAACGTACTGCAGAGCGCAGGCACCGGGAAAGGTCAAAGAGCCTCAGCGCATGCGCACTGCAATACTTTACTCTGCCCTGGTCAGGGCAGAGAAGTATGCCTGTGCAGAAGCATGATGCCGGGGAGACTGTGTGGATGATGTAGAAACGAGTCATCCACACGAAGCACAGAAGGAGGACAGCATCGCAAGAAGGGAGGCGTCAGACCAAGACCAGCGATGCCCATTGGAACTGACCGCCCTGTTGGTGAGTATAATAAAAGATCTTTTTCTTGTCTTGCAGGTCGGGTTGGGGGCATTATAAAATGCTGAATATCAGGCCTGAAAGGTTTTAGTCTTATTTCACAGCAGTCAAACCTGGTGTCAGGTTCACTCAGTCTGGTGCTTTTTGTTGCATTTCATGACTTTAATCAGCATGATTAGTTTGAGGTAAAAAATCCTCAGGATAGGTTCTCTTGCCTATCATGGAAACCTCCTATAAGGCCGGAGTCACACACAACTACAAAAAATCGGACCGTTTTAGTCGGTCGATTATCGGAGCAAAATTTAAACATCACACATCCGCCTGGCATCCGATTTTCCTTCAAAGATGCGATTTAATCGCATGTGTGTGTACCTTGTAACATCCGATTTTCATCCGACCACCGTTTTTTTGTTGCAGCTTACCAAAAAGGACCAATAACGGTTTTGAGGCCTGATAATAATTTAAATCATCAGCCAGAGCTATATTTAAGTGATCTGCTACAGCTGTGACCCTCCCACCTTTGGACTGGTGGCATTTTGTTCCTTGTGCTTAGTGCTTGCTAGCTGCTTTATCCAAACATGAGTGACACACTCAGATTTACTCCCACTGAGCGTGTGCTGTTCCATTGGGTTATATTCAGACGTTTTGGGGAGCCATATCCTGTGATAGCAGATCCCAGAAGACGCAGAAGAATGTGGGTACATCCACTTTTGACAAGAAGGATAACTAAAGGCCATTTTCACCGCCTATATTTGTCACTGCGTAGGCATGGAGATAAGTTTTTCCAATATTGTCGAATGAGCATAGCTACCTTTGATACGTTGCTTGAGATTGTGCGCCCTGGGATCACATTTCAGGACACCAGGATGAGAAAAGCAATTTCTGCAGAGGAATGCCTTCTCCTAACAATAAGGTATGTGTGTCAACGATATGTTGATGATGTTTGCCTCGACATAGTCACTTTGCAAGTGTTGTAGCACACTTCTTGTAAACTTATAATGTGAGTAATGTATTTCTCAAGCTTACCTATCTAAATTATTGCCTTTGGTGTATTCCACAGAAGCCATGGCTTGTAATCTAATTTCCAGCATGTGTGGTCTAACAAACTCAAGCATTGTAAGTGTTGTGCATGCTGTGATTGTTGTTTTTGGTGCTGATTTCTCCATGTTCTATGTTCTATGTGTGTTACAGGTTCCTTTCTACTGGCATGTCCTACGCTGCTCTGCACTTAGAGTTCTTAATAGGGCGATCAACAATTTCAGGCATTGTGCGGTCAACTTGTGTGGAAATTTGGAACAGACTACATGAAGACGTCATGCCTGAGCCAAAAATGAGTGACTGGTTGAGGATAGCACAGGGTTTTGCAGAAAATTGCCAGTTTCCACACTGTATAGGAGCCCTGGACGCAAGCACATACGTGTTCGTAAACCTCCTAACTCAGGCTCCCAATTCTTCAATTACAAACAATATTTTTCCGTAGTTTTGTTGGCCTTGGTCGACACAAACTACAGGTTTATAATTGTAGACATTGGGACCTATGGAAGGACTGGAGACTCAAGAGTCTTCAATACTTCCATAATGGGTAGGCGGATACGCAATAACCAACTGGACCTACCACCAGCAAGTCAACCTACAGACTCTATTCCAGAACATGTGCCTTATGTTATAGTTGCAGATGAGGCATTTCAATTAACTCGTAATGTAATGAGGCCATATCCCCGTCGCTATCTCACCCATCGCGTAGAATATTTAATTGTCGCCTGTCACGTGCTCGGCGGCTGGTGGAGTGCACATTTGGAATTCTTAGTGCTAAATGGCGGGTACTACAATCTGCAATTCAACTCAATGAAGACAATGTTAATGTGGTCCTCAAAGCATGTGTGGTCCTACATAATTTCTGTAGAATCCATGAATGCTCCTCACATGATGTGGGTGACATTGCCTCTGTGAATGTGTCTTTGCCTATGTCACCACCCATCCATCCCCGTCATCCACCTTCAGGCATAAAAGTACGTGATGTGTTCACTCAATATTTTGTGTCCCCTGAGGGTGCTACTGCCTGGCAAGAGGAGGCATTATTACAGATGTAGTCTGCCTATGTTGCTCTGTCATAAAGATATTTATGCTCACTTAATTGTATATGTTGTGTTTGTTTTGGTGTCATATTGTGTGTAAGTTATAGGCAGACCATCACATATTTAAATAAACAGCTACATATTGAAATAATCACATACAATCAATGCGAGTCAAAACATTTTTTATGTATTAGGTCATGTTTTGTCGCTGTAAACATAATGAAAAAGACTAATGTGTCATAAACTGTATTCAACATATTTCCTGAGAAACTTGCAGCAGTAAAACAAAGTATAATGTTCATAACTTCAAACAAATAACAAAAACATACATTACACCTATAACTGGTGGTAGTGTGGGGTGGTGAAGGTGGAGGGCCAGATTGTGAGGGCTGCCTAGACTGCTCTCCAGCCACTGTGTCACCATGAGTGGTGGCTGAGTGTGTACTTTGCTGGCTGCTTGTTGCTTGCTCTGTATGGGGGTTTGGGTAAGGGAAGGTTGGGAACTGTTGTGGGTAGTCATAA
>JARQOD010000001.1:726524467-726654817 GCA_033576555.1 Oophaga sylvatica
ACCTATGCTTAGTTCACATCTTTCATCTATACTTTGATTTTGCTGTTTTATCAGCATATTTTCTAAAATACCCCTTTCTAGACATAGACTTTTCTTAGGTATCTGTTTGCAATATCATGACTGTATTTTTCTTTACATATAGAGTCTTGCTTAAACTCATTTACCTGCTCAATGTCTTTATCTCCCAGTTGTACATTCTGTGTCCTAATTTTGTATGCAGCATTTTAAATATTGTTAAAAAATTACATTATTTTATTCTTTGCATTTCTGTGCCTTGCTCTTCTTTTATATAGGTATTCTTGCATTACTGTGCATAAAGGCCCCTTACTTTATGTTCACTATTCATTTGTAGGTTTATCTAGGAAATAACATGTTATACTTGTAAATGTCCACTAGATGTCATCACTGCACTTTTTTTTTTTTGCAGCACACTGTGTCATGTAGCAACACAGCTTGCTTATTATCCATTATAAATGATCTCTCTTCTGAAAAAAAAAATATTTATATTTAGATCTATATATATATATAAAAATTTATATGCTGGTCATGGAATGAATATTACCGTATATTCTATCAAACAAGTAATCGTTTAAAAAAAATGTTCGTTAGCATTAAGCTAGTTTTGTACATTGCATGTCCAGTTAAATAGAGATGGCGCTACACTACAACACATGGGGCTCTATGTTCCAGGATAGAGTTAGCAAGCATAGTTTAGACAATAGGCACGATTATGGCTGTGTTTTACTTTTGCAAAAACAATAAAAATTTTATTCTATAATAATTATTATTCAGTAATAATTATTGCATGAAAATCAAGATTAACATGTATAGTAAACCCACTGAAATAATAGTAAATCAAGCTCTGGTTAAAAAAAAAAAAGCTCCAGCTCAGCCTACATACTTTCTGGCCGAATAAGATACAGTTTGTGCTCCATTGAACAGAATTATTTGAAAACTAGCTGAAGTGCCCTGCGTTGCCGGGCATAGTAACTAACAGTGGTCAGTTATAACAAATTATGATGATTATCCTCCATCCCATAGTCCCATGCCCATATACCATCATACACATCCTCCATCCCATAGTCCAGTGCCCATATACCCATCACATGTTCTCCATCCCATAGTCCAGTGTCCCAGTACTCATCATACACATCCTCCATCCTATAGTCCCGTGCCCTTATACCCATCACACATCCTCCATCCCCTGGTCCTGTGCCCATATACCCATCACACATCCTCCATCCCATAGTCCCGTGCCCATATACCCATCATACACATCCTCCATCCCATAGTCCAGTGCCCATATATCCATCATACATATCCTCCATCCCATAGTTCCATGCCCATATATCCATCATACATATCCTCCATCCCATAGTCCCGTGCCCATATACCCATCACACATCATCCATCCCATAGTCCCATGACCATATACCCATCACACATCCTCCATCCCATAGTCCTGTGCCCACATACTCATCACACATCCTCCATCCCATAGTCCCGTGCCCATATACCCATCACATATCCTCCATCCCATAGTCCTGTGCCTATATACCCATCACACATCCTCCATCCCATAGTCCCGTGCCCATATACCCATCATACACATCCTCCATCCCATAGTCCCGTGCCCATATACCCATCATACATATCCTCCATCCCATAGTCCTGTGCCCATATATCCATCATACATATCCTCCATCCCATAGTCCCGTGCCCCTATACCCATCACACATCATCCATCCCATAGTCCCATGCCCATATGCCCATATACCCATCACACATCCTCCATCCCATAGTCCTGTGCCCATTTACTCATCACATATCCTGCATCCCATAGTACAGTGCCCATATACCCATCATACACATCCTCCATCCCATAGTCCCGTGCCCATATACCCATCATACATATCCTCCATCCCATAGTCCCGTGCCCATATACCCATCACATGTCCTCCATCCCATAGTCCCGTGCCCATGTACCCATCACACAGTACAGCCATGAGTCTTCTGGGGAATGATGCTATAAGTTTTTCACACCTGGATTTGGGGATCCTCTGCCATTCTTCCTTGCAGATCCTCTCCAGTTCCATCAGGTTGGATGGTGAACGTTGGTGGACAGCCATTTTCAGGTCTCTCCAGAGATGCTCAATTGGGTTTAGGTCAGGGCTTTGGCTGGGCCGGTCAAGAATGGTCACAGAGTTGTTCTGAAGCCACTCCTTTCTTATTTTAGATGTGCTTGGGATCATTGTCTTGTTGGAAGGTGAACCTTCAGCCAAGTCTGAGGTCCAGAGCACTCTGGAAGAGGATTTCATCCAAGATAACTCTGTACTTGGCCACATTCATGTTTCCTTCAATTGCAACCAGTCATCCTGTCCCTGCAGCTGAAAAACACCCCATTGCATGATGCTGCCACCACCATGTTTCACTCTTGGGATTGTATTGGGCAGGTGATGAGCAGTGCCTGGTTTTCTCGACACATACCGCTTAGAATTATCACCAAAAAGTTCTATCTTCGTCTCATCAAACCAGAGAATCTTATTTCTCATAGTCTGGGAGTCCTTCATGTGTGTTTTTAGCAAACTCTATGAGGGCTTTCATATGTCTGGCATTGAGGAGAGGCTTCCGTCGGGCCACTCTGATATTAAGGCCCAGCTGGTAGAGGGCTGCAGTGATAGTTGACTTTGTGGAACTTTCTCCCATCTGCCTACTGCATCTATGGAGGTGAGCCACTGTGATCTTGGGGTTCTTCTTTACCTCTCTCACGAAGGCTCTTATCCTACGATTGCTCAGATTGGCTGGACTAGGAAGACTTCTGGTGGTCCAAAACTTCTTCCATTTAAGGATTATGGAGGCCACCGTGCTCTTAGGAATCTTGAGTACTGCGGAAATTATTTCGTAACCTTGGCCAGATCTGTGCCTTGCCACAATTCTGTCTCTGAGCTACTTGGCCAGTTCCTTTGACCTCATGATTCTCATTTGGTCTGACATGCACTGTGAGCTGTGAGGTCTTATATAGACAGGTGTGTGCCTTTACAAATCAAGTCCTATCAGTTTAATTAAACACAGCTGGTCTCCAGTGAAGGAGTAGAACCATCTCAAGGAGAATCACAAGGAAATGGACAGCACATGACGTAAATATGAGTGTCTGGGCAAAGGGTCTGAACTTACTTATGATGATGTGATATTTAAGAGTTTTTTTTAATACATTTGCAAAAATTTCTACATTTCTGTTTTTTATCTGTCAAGATGGGATGCAGAGTGTACATTAATAAGAACAAAAATGAACTTTTTTGCATTTGCCAAATGGCTGCAATGAAACAAAGAGTGAAAAATTTAAAGGGGTCTGAATACTTCCAAACCCACTGTATATTAAATATTTATTACATACACACACGTGGTCAAAATTGTTGGTACCCCTCGTTTAATGACAGAAAAACCCACAATGGTCACAGAAATAACTTGAATTTCACAAAAGTAATAATAAATCAAAAATCTATGAAAATGAACAAATGAAAGTCAGACGTTGCTTTTCAACCATGCTTCCACAGATTTAAAAAAAAAAATAAAACTCATGAAATAGGCCTGGACAGAAATGATGGTACCCCTGAAAATAATGTGACAAAAGGGACATGGTAAATCAAGGTGTGTCCACTAATTAGCATCACAGGTGTCTACAATCTTGGAATCAGTGAGTGGGCCTGTATAGAGGGCTACAGATACTCACTGTGCTGTTTGGTGACATGGTGTGTATCACACTCAACATGGACCAGAGGAAGCAAAGGAAAGAGTTGTCTCAGGAGATTAGAAAGAAAATTATAGACAAACATGTTAAAGGTAAAAGTTATAAGACCATCTCCAAGCAGCTTGATGTTCCTGTGACTATAGTTGCACATATTATTCAGAAATTTAAGCTCCATGGGACTGTAGCCAACCTCCCTAGATGTGGCCGCAGGAGGAAAATTGATGACCAAACAAAGAGATGGATAATAGGAATAGTAACAAAAGAGCCCAGAAAAACTTCTAAACAGATTAAAGGTGAACTTCAAGCTCAAGGAACATCAGTGTCAAATCGCATCATCCGTCATTGGAGTGTACTTCATGGGAAATGACCAAGGAGGACACCATTGTTGAAAAAAATCATAAAAAAGCTAGACTGGAATTTGCCAAACCACAAAGCCACAAAGCCACAAAGCTTCTGGGAGAATGTCCTATGGACAGATGAGACAAAAATGGAACTTTTTGGTAAGGCACATCAGCTCTATGTTCACAGACGGAAAAATGAAGCATATCAAGAAAAGAACACTATCCCTACTGTGAAACATGGAGGAGGCTCTGTTATGTTCTGCGGCTGCTTTGCTGCATCTGGCACAGGGTGTCTAGAATCTGTGCAAGGTACAATGAAATCTCAAGACTATGAATGGATTCTAGAGAGAAATGTACTGCCCAGTGTCAGAAAGCTTGGTCTCAGTCGCAGGTCATGGGTCTTGCAACAGGATAATGACCCAAAACACACAGCTAAAAACACCCAAGAATGGCTAAGAGGAAGACATTGGACTATTTTGAAGTGACCTTCTATGAGCCCTGACCTAAAGCCTATTGAGCTGAAACATGCCGTCTGGAAAAGGCAACCTTCAAACACGAGACAACTGGAGCAGTTTGCTCTTGAGGAGTGGGCCAAAATACCTGTCGAGAGGTGCACAAGTCTCATTGACAGTTACAGGAATCATTCCAAGGATTAAGAGAAGAACAGCATACCAATCTGGGTGAAGATTAAGTAGATTCCTTTATTTTGCCAGATGCAACGTTTCAACCATCATAGGTCTTTTTCAAGCATAGTTACAGGAATCATTTGATTGCAGTGATTGCCTCAAAAGGTTGTGCAACAAAATATTAAGTTAAGGGTACCATTATTTCTGTCCAGGCCTATTTCATGAGTTTTATTTTTTTTAAATTCTGTGGAAGCATGGTTGAAAAGCAATGTCTGACTTTCATTTGTTCATTTTCATAGATTTTTGATTTGTTATTACTTTTGTCAGATTCAAGTAATTTCTGTCACCATTGTGGGTTTTTCTGTCATTAAACGAGGGGTACCAACAATTTTGACCACTTTAATATATATATATATATATATATATATATATACACGTATATATATATTAGATATTTATTATATGGGGCTTTGCGTGTGGAGTGAGTGTGGCTATGCGGAGTGGGCGGGGCTATGTGGAGTGAGCGTGGCTTGATACACACACATATACATACACTCATTTTTATATACAGTATATAGATGTATATATATAATAAGGTATAATTATGCATAAATATAATAAAACGTGACTTAAAAAAGAATGTGCCTGACAATAGTTCTTAACACTATGTACTCTCCCCATGTGCAAACCTATTTTATAAGAATATCCTAAATATATGACAGGTTGGGAATAATTTCCATATGTATGTCTGCATGTCCTAGAGCAGGGATGGGAAAACTGCAGCCTAGGGTCACATTCGGCCCTCTGGCTGTTCCAGTCCATCCCGCGGACCGAGACAGACGAAAAGCTGAAACAGTGGCCCACGGGCTGCACCATGCCTTCCTGCACCCACTGTCCATCCACTGCTGCCTTCACCGCTACCTGCATCCTTGGGATGCAAACAGCAGTGAATACGTTTATGGAGGACTGGGTCGACAGCATATTCTTCCACCAATCAGCGTGTGAGACAGCTGACACAATGACATAATTTCATTGTGTCAGCTGTGCCCTGCGACAAGTCAGTGCACCGGAGACAGAAGCAGAGGCTGAGCACTGAGTTAATGTGAGAGAGGTGAGTATGTAGTGTTTTTTCTTTTAATTTGTATGGGATGTTTGTATGTATATAGAGAGACTGTGTGGAGCTCATACTGTATATAGGAGGCTATGTGGGGCTTACACTGTAAATAGGAGGCTATGTGGGGGCTCATGCTCTATATGGGGGTTATGTGGGGCTTATTCTATATATGGGAGGCTATGTGGGGTGCTCATGCTATATATATATATTGAAGGCTATGTGGGGGGCACATGCTATATATAGTAAGCTATGTGGGGCTCATGATGTATATAGAGTGGTATGTTGGGCTCATGCTGTATATGGTGGCTTTCTTGGGCTCATGCTATATATGGAGGCTATGTTGGGGCCCATGCTATATATGGAATGCTATTTGGGGCTCATGCTGTATATAGGGTGCTATGTGGGGCTCATGCTGGATATGGGAGGGTATGTGGGGGCTCATGCTGTGTATAGGAGGTTATGTGGAGGCTCATGCTGTATATGGGATGCTAGGTGGGGTTCATGTTGTTTATAAGAGGCTTTATGGGGCTCACGCTGTATATAGGAGATTATTTGGTGTCTCATGTTGTATATAGGAGGCTATGTGGGGGCTCATGCTGTATATAGGAGGTTATGTGGGGGCTCATGTTGTATATAGTAGGCTAGGTGGGGGCTCATACGGTAAACGGGGCTGTGTGTGGGCTCTTACAGCATATAGGGGTTGTGTGTTTGCTCATACAGTATATAGCGGGCTGTGTGCTGGCTATACGGTAGATAGGGGGATGCCACCATATTTAATTCTGCTCAATATTAAGGGATACAATGAATATTAATATAAATAATTATAATTAAAATGTTAACATTTATATTGAGTAGAATTAATTTCAGCCTATTGGTTCAGCCCTCCACAACAATAATGGTCTCTCCTGTGGCCCCTTAGGAAAATGAATTGCCCACCCATGCTGTAGTAGACTTCTGAAGCCAGACCCCAGGTAATGAGCATGGCAATTCTGACATGGGACATTGATGTATGTCAAAGACAACCTCTTTAATTGCAACATCTGCAGTTGATGGCACTCTGCATGGCTGGAGCGCAGGTTAGGGCCCTAACCCCTTAGAACATCTGAAAGTAAAGTTCAAAGTTAATTTTCTGGTACCTCTTATATTTCTTAATTTAATCACTGGTACAACATGAAGAGCTGGAGCACCATTGCATAACCTGTAGCATATTGTATAAGTATTGTTTTTCTATGCAAAATATGCAAGGATATGTCAATATAGAAATATAGTTGTGTCACGAAGGCAAAAATTATTCACTGGCCTGCTAAATATACTGGCGTATATTCAATTTTATTACCACATGTAATCTGCCATGTAATTTGACATTTAGGTGCGGAAGAAAGTCCAATCAGTAGCTCCTGCCGGCATCCTGTCCTACAAATAGTAAAACCTTCACAGGATTGGCAAACCTCCTCTGGAAATGTAATGAGTAATAAAATGGTGTTGTTGTTGATGTAAAACCTAAATGAGCTGGAAACAGGTCAACATTAATATTGAGCCAAAGCTGTGAAAACAATCTCTTACCAGGAAGAAACCTACTGACCCCAACTGTGATCACGGTTCAAGGAGTAAAATTAAAGAAATGAGAAAACAAAATTCAAAGTCATTAGTGTATGAAAAAAATAAGCCTTTGTAATCAAGGAGACAATAAAGATGAATTAAAAAGAGTCATATAATCAAAGTAAGTTGAAAGATCATCAAGCTCTTCCTTTTATACTTACAAATCCCAGTAGAGTCAGAGGAAGAAAAACACCACCCTTGAATGACATTGCCCAAAAAATGAACTCCTCACCCTCTCCTGCCAAACAGATCCCGATACAACATTTTACATTGTTGGGGGAGAGGGGTGTTGAATGCGATCAGGAAAACTTGGCTGCTTTCTTACAAAAGCATCACTATTGTTGTCTATGGGGCATGTGTGGATTTGCAGCCGTGCCCTAATCATTAATGAAGGTGCAATATTAGGCTAAGCCCATGGTAAGAGTGGCACTGTTTTGGGAGATTGTACCACTCATTGAAAAGGAGACCTCTGATAACTGAAATTATAACAGAGGATAAGATTATTATATTATGTGGAATTTAATGATGTTTGGAGTTAGAGCTGAGCTTGTTTGCAGATAAAATTCAATGGTCACAGTCATTTAATAATTTACATAAATTAGTAATACAAGTGAATATAAGAAATGTTATATGCAAATTGTCTCTTCAGAGAGGACTTGAACTCTAGTGCCATCTATTGGAAGTAGCAATGCTAAAAGTCACTATGGACCCTTTAACGAGCCTTGAAATATGACTTAGGATGCAAGCCAAATCAGAATTTCAATTTGCAGACATAGTGTTTTGGGATATTGCCCCTCATCAGTGCAAAGTATGAGATCTACTGTAATTTGGCTAGGTGAAAGGCTAAGACTTGGATGTAAGGGGTAAGGTTTCTCCTTGTGGAGAGTGACATGCCAAGTCTGGCATGCCAGTATGAGAACACTTAAACTCCTTGCATGCTTCCTCTAGGAATGTAATTCGTCTGATCAAATAGTTTCTATTTCTTCACTTATGTGCCACTTGTCCTCCTCCTTGTTTCTTCAACTCATCATTATCTAAAATTCATCTTACTCTAAACAGGACTGCCTGCTGCTTCTGAACATGTGCTAAAAAGAGAGGGAGGGTGAGTCTCTGTGTGCTGTGAGACATCATAGCAGTTAGCCTCCACCCACTAGGATCAACTGAAGGTTAGAGATGTGAGTCGCCCGCCAGGACCTGTGGGGTACTCGGCACCGAGCCTGTTCACTTCAATGGGGGATGTCACGGGTAGCACAGCTCGGTCCGTGGCCCTGGGCGCTCACTAAAAAGGGAGGTTATTTACAGGGGATTAAAGGTTTGTAGAAATTCGTGACGCCACCTGTGGTACCTGGTCAGTGTGACCAGCGCTGCTGTGTAAATCCACTGAGGGGTTGTTTCTGGGCAGCAAGGTGTTAAGTCTTCCACAGGCAAGACTGGGTCCCTCAGGGTAGATCGCAGTGTAGGGGTGCAGGACGGAGAAGGGGAGTTCAGCCGCAGGAGCAATAATGCAGACACACACACAAAAGTCTCTTTCTGTACCTTTACTGGTGGGATAGCAGGCACGTCCCGGGATGCTGGCAGGGTGGAGGATGCACGTCCAGTTATTCCCACTGAGTAGGTGTAGGGCCTCCTTACTCCTGTAGTGTGAGTTTCTGACCTGTATATAACGAAGTCTAACTCTGTCTTCACTTATACGCCCGGCTGACTTTGTGGTGGGGCCTTCTCTTGGATAGAACAGTGTCTCTAATGGCGGATCCTGCCCAGACTCCTGTCTTCCTGACCCTGGTTACGTATCAACACTTGTGGGCCCCTGATACTTGAAGTCCCGCAGGGTCTCCGGTATCTCCTACTATTCGTGTAGATTCTAGCAAGCTCGGACCCGGTGTCCGGTTATTCAGAGTAGAGGTAAGCTATTAATGCTGTTTCAACCTCTATTACTCTCTTCTTCTCTTCCACTCGCCTTTCGTCCTACTCCTACCTTTAACATAAGCACACTAGCAGAAGATGGCTGATTCTTCTCTCTCTTCACCGCTCTCAAAGCGTCGGCACACTTGCTCACTGAAACTGCACTCAGTTGACTCAGTTCTGACCAGGCTGAAGTGGCTATCTTTCTCCACTTGTACTAGCCTTCACACATTGAACTAAGCTCAAAGCTGCAGTCTTCAGGTTCTCTCAACAACTCTCAACTCCTCTGAGATGTCTCAACTCAGACTGAACTCTCTCAGCTCTCAGGCTAATCAGCTCTCTCTGCTGTCTAGGCGTAGACTCTTCGTCTGCTGTGACTTCACCACCCTTATATACTACAAAAGGGCTCCTGTTGTGAATGGGTTTGAGATGAGTTCTGAGCAGAGGCTCCCTCTGGTGGTTACAAGCGGTACTAGTGAGGATTGTGAGGACTGGGAATCAGGTGTTACTGATTGGTCTTATGTAAGGGAGTCATTTTCCCATCAGGGTTGCCGGTGATCAATTGTTCTGGTCTGAATCCTTCTTTCCAGTTTCCCTTGTAGCCTGCTGTGTCGTGTCTGCATCTCCTGCTATCAGATAAGACAATTTCTTATTTTGTGTTTTTGCTATATTTTTGCATTTTGTCCTGCACTTCTGTGGGGGCCTTCAGGGTCCCCTCCGGGGGCTTTTGCCCTCTCAGTTTAGTCCAGCCACTGTGTTTTGTACTTTTGCTTTTTCCAGTTTTTTTTCAGTGGCTGCTGTTTTGTTTTTGTTACACCAGAGAACTAATTTAGGTGGTAGAGGTCGTGTGATCTCAGGTGATTTTGAAATTAGTAGAGTTGGTGTTTTTTCAGGGTTTTCTGAGATTGCAGTAAGTACCCTTCCTATCCTTTTCTATTTAGATAGTTTGGGCCCCAGCGTTTGCTCATACTATTTTCTTTCTGTGTCAGTATTTCCTCTTGTCTAACCGCCATTACATGTTTGAGGGCTTTCTATTATCTTTGGGGTTCTGCTCCGGGGCAGATAGCTTTCCTATTTCTATCTTTAGGTGTAGTTAGTTTCTCAGGCTGTGACGAGGCGTCTAGGACCAACGTAGGAACGCTCCACGGCTGCCTCTAGTTGCGGTGGTTAGTCAGGGTACTGCAATCTCATTGATTCCAACTGCTCTGGTGTATTTCCTTTTTTACCTGCACTCCTCAGCTACCGTAACATAACAGTATCACCGGCCATAAAAATTGTATGTGAAGGGATCAAAGTGTCTTTTTGGCGTACAGAAGATCTCATTTCTGGGATTCATTTTGTCCCCATCTGTTATTGAAATAGACCCGGTCAAGGTTCAGGCCATCTGTGATTGGGTCCAACCTACTTCATTAAAGGCTCTTCAGAGATTTTTGGGTTTTGCCAATTTTTATCGTAAATTTATTGGTAATTTCTCGGTTATTGTTAAACCATTAACTGATTTGACCAGAAAGGGTTCTGATGTGGTGAATTGGCCTCCTGAGGCAGTCTCTGCGTTTCAGGAACTTAAGCAGAGATTCACTTCTGCTCCTGTTCTACGGCAGCCTGATGTTTCTCTGCCATTTCAGGTGGAGGTTGATGCCTCTGAAATTGGGGCAGGTGCCGTTTTGTCCCAAAAAGATCCAGAGACCTCTAAAAGTAACCCTTGTGCCTTTTTCTCTCGAAAATTTTCTCCTACTGAACGTAATTATGACGTGGGTAATCGGGAGTTATTGGCCATGAAGTGGGCTTTTGAAGAGTGGAGACATTGGCTGGAGGGAGCCAAACATCAGGTGGTGGTCCTTACGGACCATAAGAATCTGGTCTATCTGGAATCTGCCAAGCGACTCAATCCTAGACAGGCCAGGTGGGCCTTGTTTTTCACACGTTTTAATTTTGTGGTTTCCTTTCTTCCTGGCACTAAGAATGTTAAGGCGGATGCCCTCTCGAGGAGTTTCCTTGCGGACTCTCCTGAGCTATCTGATCCCTCTGTTATTTTGAAGGAGGGTGTAGTTCTTTCCGCCATCTCGCCCAATTTGAGACTTGCTCTGGAGGGGTGTCAGGAGGATAGGCCCGAGCGCTGCCCTGTTGGAAAATTGTTTGTCCCGGACCAATGGAAAAAGAGTGTGATGTCTGAGATTCATTGTTCCGCATTGGCTGGGCATCCCGGAATTTTTGGTACCAGAGACTTGGTTAGTCGGTCCTTTTGGTGGCCTACCTTGTCTCGCGATGTCAGGGAATTTGTGCAGTCCTGCGGGACTTGCTCTCGCTCCAAGCCTTGCTCTCGCTCTAGTGGTTTGTTGATGCCATTGCCTGTGCCCAAGAGACCATGGACCCATATCTCTATGGATTTCATTTCCGATCTTCCTGTTTCTCAGAGAATGACCACCATCTGGGTAATTTGTGATAGGTTTTCCAAAATGATACATCTTGTGCCATTACCTAAGTTGCCTTCCTCCTCTGAATTGGTGCCGTTGTTCCTTCAGCACGTGGTTCGTTTACACGGCATTCCTGAGAACATTGTGTCTGACAGAGGAGTCCAGTTTGTTTCCAGATTTTGGAGGACTTTTTGTTCTAAACTGGGTGTTCAATTGTCTTTCTCCTCGGCATTTCATCCTCAGACCAATGGTCAAACTGAGAGAACAAACCAGACATTGGAGACTTATCTAAGATGCTTTGTGTCTGCTGATCAGGATGACTGGGTCTCTTTTTTGCCTTTGGCTGAGTTTGCTCTTAATAATAGGGCTAGCTCTGCCACTTTGATGTCTCCGTTTTTCTGTAATTCTGGGTTTCACCCTCGATTTTCTTCAGGACAGACGGAGGCTTCTGTCTGTCCAGGTGTTGACTCTGTTGTTGAGCGTATGCAGCAGATTTGGGACCAGGTAGTGGAGAGGTTGTCCCTCTCTCAGGAGAAGGCCCAGCGGTTTGCTAACCGGCATAGGACTGATGGTCCTCGGTTTAAAGTGGGGGACTTGGTCTGGTTGTCCTCAAAGAATATTCCTATGAGAGTAGCATCTCCTAAATTTAAGCCTAGGTTCATTGGACCTTATAAGATCATGGAGATTATTAATCCTGTTTCTTTTCGTTTGCTTCTTCCAGGGACATTTAAGATCCATAACGTGTTCCACAAGTCCTTGTTGAAGAGGTTTGTTGAGCCAGTGGTTCCTGCTGCTGTGCCTCCTGACCCTGTTTTGGTTGAGGGTAATCTGGAGTATGTGGTTGAGAAAATATTGGATTCTCGTTTTTCTAGCCGAAGACTCCAGTATTTGATTAAATGGAGAGGTTATGGTCAGGAAGACAATTCTTGGGTGTTTGCTTCGGACATCCATGCTAGGAGACTTATCCGTGCGTATCATAGAACTCATCCTGACCGACCTGGTTGCTCAAATGAGGGTTCGGTGACCCCTCCTCAAGGGGGGGGGTACTGTTGTGAATGGGTTTGAGATGAGTTCTGAGCAGAGGCTCCCTCTGGTGGTTACAAGCGGTACTAGTGAGGATTGTGAGGACTGGGAATCAGGTGTTACTGATTGGTCTTATGTAAGGGAGTCATTTTCCCATCAGGGTTGCCGGTGATCAATTGTTCTGGTCTGAATCCTTCTTTCCAGTTTCCCTTGTAGCCTGCTGTGTCGTGTCTGCATCTCCTGCTATCAGATAAGACAATTTCTTATTTTGTGTTTTTGCTATATTTTTGCATTTTGTCCTGCACTTCTGTGGGGGCCTTCAGGGTCCCCTCCGGGGGCTTTTGCCCTCTCAGTTTAGTCCAGCCACTGTGTTTTGTACTTTTGCTTTTTCCAGTTTTTTTTCAGTGGCTGCTGTTTTGTTTTTGTTACACCAGAGAACTAATTTAGGTGGTAGAGGTCGTGTGATCTCAGGTGATTTTGAAATTAGTAGAGTTGGTGTTTTTTCAGGGTTTTCTGAGATTGCAGTAAGTACCCTTCCTATCCTTTTCTATTTAGATAGTTTGGGCCCCAGCGTTTGCTCATACTATTTTCTTTCTGTGTCAGTATTTCCTCTTGTCTAACCGCCATTACATGTTTGGGGGCTTTCTATTATCTTTGGGGTTCTGCTCCGGGGCAGATAGCTTTCCTATTTCTATCTTTAGGTGTAGTTAGTTTCTCAGGCTGTGACGAGGCGTCTAGGACCAACGTAGGAACGCTCCACGGCTGCCTCTAGTTGCGGTGGTTAGTCAGGGTACTGCAATCTCATTGATTCCAACTGCTCTGGTGTATTTCCTTTTTTACCTGCACTCCTCAGCTACCGTAACATAACAGGCTCCCTCTGGTGGCTCTAGGGAATGGTGAAGGTGTGTTGTGTGCATATCATGTCTCTGTGGGTGTTACCTTTGGTGCATCCCCCTGGGGAATAAGATTCCAGGCACAGCTGGGCTACACATCCCCCCCTAGTTAACATCAGCACTCCCGGGCTGAAAGAAATAATTTTTAAATTAACAACAACATTAACATCAAATATCAAATGAACTCTTCCCTTACGGGAGGCAAGAATTTTTAACAATTGCTAAAGGTAACATATATACATGTATTTACACAATATTTATATACATTTATACACTTTGACTCTTGTTAACTGTTTACATTTGCTAGGTCTACTCTTGGTACCTAACAGGTAACTTTCCTTTTGTCATGCGTACTAACCTACGTGGTGTTGCGTCAGGTGAGGTAGCATTTGACCTATCTGTCCTACGTGCCGGTAAACTGTAATACTGCCTTAACCTCTCTAGGGTTCTGGCAAGCATACTTGCGGCTGGGCGATGCGGTTCTGTCTCGCCAGGGGATTCTTCTTCCTGAGACCCAACATCTGGAGGTTCTACGTTTTGAGACTCCACTTCTCGAGACTCTACTTCTTGAGATGCTTCAGGAGCAGGTTCCTCTTGAACTATTTCTGCTGTGACAACTGGCTCAACTTGAAGTTGGAGTGCTTCTTGCGGTTGATAAAATTGTTGTACTGGAATGATCACAGCTTCTCCGATACAAGGCCAATCTGCAGGAAAATCTCCTAAGTCCGTGTGTATGACTTCACCTGGTTTCTCTTTGTCAATAACAGGTTCTTCTTCGCAAAGCTTTAACATATCTGGACATAGTTTTAGGTGATCTCTTGATACAGTTGGGGTCGTTTTTCCTCCATCTTTACTAATGGTACATGTTTTCCTGTTGTCAAACTTTGAATTTTGCACGACATATGGCTCTTTTTCCCATTGATCATCTAATTTGTGCATTCTTCTTTTTCATTTCAGCACAATTTCTCCAGGTACAAAAGGTTCAGCTGGCGCACTTTTGTTGTAGTTTTCCTCTTGTTTTTCCCTTACTTTACTGAGACTATCTTCCACGCAGGCTTGTACTCTCCTGTACTGTTCCTGTCGGTTTGTGTCCCAATCTTCAGTAGTAACATCAGCTTCTGGTTCTACAACACCAAGTTCCAAATCCATGGGCAGCTTTCCTGGTCTTGCCGCATGAGGTAGGCTGGGGTGCAATTGGTGGAACTCACAGGTATGTGATTGTACAGATCTACCAGGTCAGGTAGTAGGTCTGGCCACTGATTCCTCTCCTCAAGTGGTACCGTCTTCAGCAGATCAATGACTATGTGATTCATCTTTTCACAGAGACCATTTGTTTTGGGGTGGTACGGTGTGGTTCTTATCTTCTTGCATCCGTACAAATGACAGAACTCTTTAAACAACTTGGCTTCAAAGGCAGGGCCCTGGTCAGTTAACACTTGCTCTGGATATCCATGGGGCCTGCAGAAATACGCTTGGAACATCTTTGCTGCTGTTTCTGCTGTCAGATCTTTGACAGGGGCGACCACCAGGAACCTGGAGTAGTGATCCACCATTGTCAGGGCATATGAGTATCCTGACCGGCTGGGTGACAACTTGACATGGTCCAGGGCCACGATCTCCAAGAGACGAGTCGTCTTGATGGGTTGCAGGGGTGCCTTCTGGCTGCTGTAGTCTTTTCTTCGGAGGCTACAGGACGCACAGTTTTTACACCATTTTTCGATGGAACTGCGCATTCCTACCCAGTAGAAACGACACTTCAACAGGGTCTCCAGCTTCTTCCAACCAAGTGCCCCGCTTGATCGTGGTAGGCTTCCAACACCATCTGGATGTTCGTTCTGGGGACTACTATCTGCCATACCATCTCATGGGTTCTTGGGTTGACGTACCTTCGGCACAGCTTCTCATGGTAGATAAACAGCCGGCTTCTCTCATTCCACAGCTGCTTTGCTTGTTGAGATGCATCCTTCTCCAAGGAGGAACCTTCCTGAGTTATCAGCTCCTTGATACAGCGGACAACCGGGTCACTGTTCTGGGTCTCCTTCCAGCTGTGGTGAGGTAAAGGGTTTAACGTCTTACCACGCTGCCTCCTGCAGGCTCGTTGCTCGTGGATCATCCCATTTCTGTGGAATGCAGGTAGCTCAATCTCTTCTAGGTCATCCAATTCCTCTTCCGTGTCGGACTCATGAGGCATTCTGGACAAGGCATCAGCGTTGGCATTCTTACGGCCCGCCCTGTACTTGTTTGTGAATTGATAGTTCGACAGCCGAGCCATCCAACGTTGCTCTATGGCTCCCAGCTTAGCTGTTTCAAGATGTGTCAAGGGGTTATTGTCAGTGTAAGCAGTGAACTTGCTGGCGGCTAGGTAATGCTTGAATCTTTCTGTAATGGCCCAGACCAGTGCCAGGAACTCCAACTTGAAGCTGCTATAGTTCTCTGAGTTTCTCTCGGTCGGGCGGAGCTTCCGGCTTGCATATGCGATGACTTTCTCCAGGCCATTTTGCTTCTGACTGAGGACAGCTCCCAATCCTTCGTTGCTGGCATCAGTGTACAGCAGGAACAGCTGGCTGTAGTCAGGGTAGGCTAGGATCTCATCACCCGTCAGGATCTCCTTCATTTTCTTGAAAGCCTCAGCTTGTTCTTTACCCCAGTGGAATGGAGAATTTCTGCTCTTGAGGGATTGTACTACCAGGAGGTCTTGCAGAGGCGTTGCTTTCTTGGTGTAATCCTTTACAAACATCCGGTAGTAACCTGTCAGTCCCAGGAACTGGCGCACCTCCTTGAGATTCCTCGGTTCCGGCCATTTCTGGATGGCGGTGACCTTCTCGGGGTCTGGCGCTACTCCTTCTGAGCTGACAATATGCCCTGTTTTGTTTCGGTAGCTGAGGAGTGCAGGCAAAAAAGGCAATACACCAGAGCAGTTGGAATCTATGAGATTGCAGTACCCTGACTAACCACCACAACTAGAGGCAGCCGTGGAGCGTTCCTACGTTGGTCCTAGACGCCTCGTCACAGCCTGAGAAACTAATTACACCTAAAGATAGAAATAGGAAAGCTATCTGCCCCGGAGCAGAACCCCAAAGATAATAGAAAGCCCTCAAACATGTAATGGCGGTTAGACAAGAAGAAACACTGACACAGAAAGAAAATAGCATGAGCAAACGCTGGGGCCCAAACTAACTAAATAGAAAAGGATAGGAAGGGTACTTACTGCAATCCCAGAAAACCCTGAAAAGCACCAACTCTACTAATTTCAAAAACACCTGAGATCACACGACCTCTACCACCTAAATTAGTTCTCTGGTGTAACAAAATCAAAACAGCAGCCACTGAAAAAACTGCAAAAAGCAAAAGTACAAACATAAGTGGCTGAACTAACTGAGAGGGCAAAAGCCCCCGGAGGGGACCCTGAAGGCCCCCACAGAAGTGCAGGACAAAATGCAAAAATCTAGCACAAAAACAAAAAGAAGAAAATGTCTTATCTGATAGCAGGAGATGCAGACACGACACAGCAGGCTACAAGGGAAACAGGATTCAAGGATTGAGACCAGAACAATTGATCACCGGCAACCCTGATGGGAAGGTGACTCCCTTATATAAGACCAGTCAGTAACACCTGATTCCAAATCCTCACAATCTTCACTGGACAGACCAGCACCGCTTGTAACCACCAGAGGGAGCCTCTGCTCAGAACTCATCTCAAGCCCATTCACAACAGTGCCCCAAGTACTGTACCTTTTGTTTGAGCAGATGGCACTTTAAAGGCTTCAGTTTCATCCCATACTTGGACAGTGACTCGAATACCTCCGCCAGGTGCTTCAGATGATCTTCATACGTCTTGGAGTACACAATTACGTCGTCCAGGTACAGCAACACGGTTTCAAAGTTGAGATGTCCCAGGCAACTCTCCATCACTCTCTGGAACGTTCCCGGGGCACTGCTGAGTCCAAACGGCATCCTGTCAAACTCACAGAGTCCCACAGGGTGGTGAAAGCCGTCTTCTCCCGATCCTCCTCAGCCACAGCTACTTGCCAGTACCCACTAGTGAGGTCAAGGGTGGAAAAGTAGTAAGCAGTCTTCAAGGCAGCTAAGGATTCTTCAATGCGTGGTAAAGTGTATGTATCTTTATGTGTAATGCGATTCACTTGTCTGTAATCTACACACATTCTCATGCTTCCATCCTTTTTCCTGACTAGGACTAGAGGTGCTGCCCAGGGACTACAACTATCCCTTATCACCCCTGCTTCCTTCATGTCACGCAACATCTCCTTGGTTTTCTGGTAGTGTGCTGGAGGTATAGGCCTGTACCGCTCTTTAATGGGGGGATGGTTGCCTGTAGGGATATGTTGTTGCATTCCCTTAATTGTCCCAAAGTCAAGTGGGTGTTTGCTAAATACCTGTGTGTACTCCTGTACCACTCGAAGTACTCCCTGTTTCTGGTGGGCTGGAGTGGTGTCCGTCCCGACATGGAGCTGTTGACACCAATCCTCCACCTGGGTTGCTGGGTCGTTATCCTCCGCTGGTTGGGGGGAGGCTAAGGACTCCGTCGTGAGAATGGAGTTATTATCTACTGTATGTAATTTAGCAACAGTGGCATATCGTGGTAAGTTCACTTCATCTTCTCCCCAGTTGAGAAGACGTACTGGCACCCTCCCATTTCGTACCTCCACTACCCCTCTAGCAGTCAAGAGTGTAGGTCTATGTTCTGAACAATGGGGCTCTACTACTGCTTGGTAGTTCTGTCCTCTCAGACCTATTGCTGCTCTACACCATATAAGCATTTCTCTCATTGGGGGTATCACAATGGGGTTCGGGTCTGTTACCCGTACATTACCAATCTCACCATCTGTCAGTTTCACTTGCTGCTGGCACATCAGGGCCCGGATCTCCCTCTGGATCACTCCCTTTTGCTTTGGCCTGGCAACATCGGCGAGCTGTTGGAGCAAAAACACAACTTCTCCCAGACAGTTACTGATAATGTTTGTACCTAAAACCACATTTAAGCCATTTTCCTCATTTACAGTTTTTACTACTAAGAGTCCCTGGTCCTTCAGCTCCACTCTACCCACTTTTACGTCCACGTTTTTGGCTCCGAGTATTTCAACAGGGAGACTATTAGAGGCGTATACTGAAAAGTCAGGGCTTGTTGGCTGGAGACTGTCCACGGACCAAAACCTATTATACAGGACATCAGGTATGATGGTCACCTGAGATCCAGTGTCCAGCAGGGCAGGGATTGCGATCCCGTCCAGGATGATGGACAGGTATGGTCTTCCTCCCACAAACCTGCGGTTCCAGTCTGAGGGGCCTGAAGAGTCTAGTCCTGGGTGTTGGCCCTCGGACCCAGGATCTGCTCGTTTAAAGGACACTGTCGGGCTAGATGACCTTCTCTGTTGCAACGGTAGCAGATGATCTCTCGGCGAGGATGATGCTGATCGAGGGTCGCTCCTGGGGGTGGCGTTGTCCTCCTCCGGTGGGGCGACATCCTCCTTCTCCTCCGGCTCATCCAAGGGACATCCTCTGGGCAGTCAGCTAGCAGAATCTTTCCTCCTTCCTCCTTTCGCAGTTGCAGGGTACTCATTACAGTGGCGAGGTTTTTGGTCAGCTGGTGCACTTCTGAGCGCAGACAGTCCAACTCAGTAGGGGGCGCCACCTGCTGTCACGGGTGTGTCGCGGCGAAGATCGTCGCGATTGCACACCCTGACTTCGCACAGCTGAGTTTCTGGTGCTGGGTGTTTTTTCGGCACTGAGGGAGTTAATTCTTTCTCTCTCGGTGCTGGACTGACCAGCCTCACCCAGCTGCAATTAATGTTTTGTTAATTAGCTTCCTTCATATACCTGCTAGTCTGCTGGGGAAGTTGTCGGTGAAAGCATTCATCCGCTCTCTTCCTCTCATCCGACTACATGCACTACCGACCCCATCCCCTCACATCTCCTCCAGTCTCTTTCTCCTGTTGTCACAACTCACCTAACTACAATCTTCAATCTCTCACTCTCCTCTGGCATTTTCCCATCCTCCTTCAAACACTCCATCATTACTCCACTACTAAAGAAACCCGCTCTTGACCCTTCCTGCACAAACAACTACAGACCGGTCTCCAATCTCCCCTTCATCTCCAAACTTTTGGAGCGCCTAGTCTACTCCCGCCTCACCCGTTACCTCTCCACTCACTCCCTCCTAGACCCTTCACAGTCCGGCTTCCGAACCCTACATTCGACTGAAACTGCACTCATCAAAGTGACCAATGACCTTCTGACAGCAAAACGTAACGGCGACCACTCTCTGCTCATTCTACTCGACCTTTCTGCAGCTTTCGACACGGTTGACCACCGTCTCCTACTGTCCAGGCTCCACTCTCTAGGTATTAAGGACACTGTTCTCTCCTGGTTCTCCTCCTATCTTTCTGACCGCTCCTTCAGTGTTTCGTTCTCTGGCTCCACTTCATCTCCTCTCCCTCTCACTGTCGGTGTACCCCAGGGCTCAGTCCTTGGCCCCCTTCTCTTCTCTCTCTACACCGCCCCAATTGGACAGACCATCAGCAGATTTGGCTTTCAGTACCATCTTTATGCTGATGACACACAATTATACACGTCATCCCCCGACCTTACCCCCGCTGTACTACAGAACGCCACCGACTGTCTGTCCGCAGTCTCCAACATCATGTCTGCTCTCTATCTGAAACTCAACCTCTCCAAAACTGAACTTCTTCTGCTCCCGCCGTCTACTAACCTCCCTAAATCTGACATTTCCCTCTCAGTGGGCGGCACCATAATAACACCCCGGCAGCAGGCTCGCTGTCTGGGTGTTATGTTTGATACCAATTTCTCCTTCACCTCCCATATACAATCTCTTGCCCGCTCTTGCCGCCTACACCTAAAGAACATCTCTAGAATCCGCCCTTTTCTCACCATGGAAACAACAAAAACCCTCACTGTAGCATTGATC
This sequence comes from Oophaga sylvatica, assembly GCA_033576555.1. NCBI lineage: Eukaryota > Metazoa > Chordata > Amphibia > Anura > Dendrobatidae > Oophaga > Oophaga sylvatica. Next base: position 726,545,071 of record JARQOD010000001.1, read on the forward strand.
CACTCCCGCCTGGACTACTGTAACGCTCTATTACTTGGCCTCCCCATTACTCGACTATCCCCTCTCCAGTCCATCCTTAATGCAGCAGCCAGGGTTATCCATCTGGCTAATCGGTACTCGGACGCGTCCGCTCTTCGCCAGTCCTTACACTGGCTGCCCATTCATTATAGGATCCAATTCAAAGTACTTGTTCTCACCCACAAAGCTCTCCACACTGCAGCACCCCCCTACATCTCCTCCCTCATTTCTATCTATCGGCCTAACCGACTGCTGCGCTCTGCAAACGACTTTCGACTAACCTCTGCACTAATCCGTACCTCCCACTCCCGACTCCAAGACTTCTCCCGCGCTGCGCCAATCCTCTGGAATGCTCTACCCCAAGAAATTAGGACTATCCACAATTTTCATGGTTTCAGGCGCTCCCTCAAAACACATCTGTTCAGAGCGGCCTATCACATTCACTAATCAAAGTCATTCTATGTGTAAGTGTGTGTGTGTGTAGCCCATTCACTATCTCCATCAATCCCTCACTCCCTTAAGATGGCTGGACCATCATTGTAAATGCACCATTGTATATACACACCTGTATTTTGTATCTCCCCCACCTCATTGTAGATTGTAAGCTCTCACGAGCAGGGCCGTCTTATTTTGCTTTAATCACTGTATTGTTAACGTTGTTACTTATGACTTGTGTTTTGAAACTGTTAAACTGTAAAGCGCTGCGGAATATGATGGCGCTATATAAATAAAGATTATTATTATTATTATTATCCGCAGACCAATGGTCAGACAGAGCGTCTGAATCAGAGCTTAGAGACATATCTCCGGTGTTTTGTCTCAGAGAACCAAGAGGACTGGTCTTCTTTCTTGCCTCTGGCAGAGTTCGCTCTTAACAATAGGCGGAGCGAGTCCACTGGTAAGTCCCCGTTTTTTGGGGCATATGGTTTTCACCCCAGTTTTGTACTTTCAATGGGGGGGGCTCTTCTGGGGTTCCTGAGGAGGAACGATTTTCGTCGTCACTTGCTTCAGTGTGGAGAGGAGTGCTTAATAATCTGAGCACTATGGGGAACCGATACAAACGTATGGCTGATAGGAGGAGAGTGTCTGGTCCGGACCTAAGTGTGAACGATCTGGTATGGTTGTCTACCAAGAATATAAAACTTAAGGTTCCCTCCTGGAAACTCGGTCCCAGATTCATCCATACAGGATCAGTTCGATAATTAATCCGGTGGCTTTCCGTCTTGATCTCCCTCCTACGTTTAAAATCCACAATGTGTTCCACAAATCGTTGCTTAAGAGGTACGTGGCACCAGTTATACCGTCACCTCTACCTCCTCCTCCTGTGGTGGTCAATGGTAATTTGGAGTTTCAGGTATCGAAGATCATTGACTCACGTCTGAATCGCCGGTCCCTTCAGTACCTTGTTCATTGGAGGGGGTATGGTCCTGAGGAGAGGATGTGGGTTTCTGCGTCGGATATTAACGCAGACCGATTGGTTCGGGCCTTCCACACTACTCACCCAGATAAACCAGGCCCTGAGGGTCCAGAGGCCCCTCGTAGAAGGGGGGGTACTGTCACGGGTGTGTCGCGGTGAAGATCGTCGCGATTGCACACCCTGACTTCGCACAGCTGAGTTTCTGGTGCTGGGTGTTTTTCGGCACTGAGGGAGTTAATTCTTTCTCTCTCGGTGCTGGACTGACCAGCCTCGCCCAGCTGCAATTAATGTTTTGTTAATTAGCTTCCTTCATATACCTGCTAGTCTGCTGGGGAAGTAGTCGGTGAAAGCATTCATTCAGACCAGCAGAGCGGATCGTTTCTGAGAAGACTTAAGCTAAGAGTGCCTGTTGTGGTTTATCCTCTCCTCGCTTATTGTTTATCTCCTTAACCTTTTGTGTTCCTCTGTAGTGGAAGTTTTGTATTCAAGGCAGTATTTTCTTTAACCCTTGTCTGTCTCGTTTGTCTTAGACTGTGTGTAAGCTGTGACCTGCCCATTCCCTGTGGTGGTAATCAGGGTCCTTCTCAGGACTAGATTACAGTGGTCAGGGATCTACAGGAGACAGGGTTACGCTTGCGGCCTGGACCTCTGTACCATTAACAGTACCTCCAGGTAGAGGGACTAGTCAGGACCCCAGTTTAGGGTCAGCATAGACCCCGGTCCACCTCTATCCTGAGACAGCGTGACACGTATACAGTATAGACCCACAATACATAGGATATGATGTCAGGTAAGACAATGCTGGCAGATACTATGTATACAACATTCTATATTTCATATAATAGAAAATATCAACATGTATACATAGTATCTGCCAGCATTGTCTTACCTGACATCATATCCTATGTATTGTGGGTCTATACTGTATACGTGTCACGCTGTCTCAGGATAGAGGTGGACCGGGGTCTATGCTGACCCTAAACTGGGGTCCTGACTAGTCCCTCTACCTGGAGGTACTGTTAATGGTACAGAGGTCCAGGCCGCAAGCGTAACCCTGTCTCCTGTAGATCCCTGACCACTGTAATCTAGTCCTGAGAAGGACCCTGATTACCACCACAGGGAATGGGCAGGTCACAGCTTACACACAGTCTAAGACAAACGAGACAGACAAGGGTTAAAGAAAATACTGCCTTGCATACAAAACTTCCACTACAGAGGAACACAAAAGGTTAAGGAGATAAACAATAAGCGAGGAGAGGATAAACCACAACAGGCACTCTTAGCTTAAGTCTTCTCAGAAACGATCCGCTCTGCTGGTCTGAATGAATGCTTTCACCGACTACTTCCCCAGCAGACTAACAGGTATATGAAGGAAGCTAATTAACAAAACATTAATTGCAGCTGGGCGAGGCTGGTCAGTCCAGCACCGAGAGAGAAAGAATTAACTCCCTCAGTGCCGAAAAACACCCAGCACCAGAAACTCAGCTGTGCGAAGTCAGGGTGTGCAATCGCGACGATCTTCGCCGCGACACACCCGTGACACCTGCGTTTTGGCTTCCGCAACCAGCGGGGAAAAGGTGGATGCTGCTGGCTTTAGAGTGGCTTCACCAGGGTGACACTGGGTTGTCATCTCGGGCTTTTCCAGGGGTCGCAGTCCTTTTATAGCCATATCCTTTAGGGCATCAAAGGTAGCGTCAGGATGATCCATCCAAGGACCACCAGTGCACAGTTCTGCTTTCAGCTTTGGACCTCAGTCCCCATACAAATTGTTCCTTTAACATTTTATTTTCATTGATGACACTTATGGGGTTAACCTGTTTGAGAGCTCGCAGGGCCCCCTGTAGTCGGCAGGCGTAGTCCCTAATACTGTCATCTGGTTTCTGGGAGCATTGGTAAAACCTCATCCGGAGATCTGTTTCAGTGCGGTCCTCAAAGATAGTCTGTAGCTTTAAGAAAATTGCAAGCACTGATTCCTTGTCTGCAGCTGACCATGTCTCTACTTCCCTTTCTGCAGCACCAGTCAGTTGTCCCACTACCACTGCAGCTCTTTGTTTCTCTGTCATAGGGTACATGTCCATTATGCTGCATATTTTGCGATTAAACCCTGACAGGGTGTCTGGCTTACCGCTATACTGAGGGAGCCACTTTGCTCCAGGCAGGTATGGCAGCGTCAGCGGTACTATCGGGGCCACAGGACCTGGTGAGGGGCCAGCGTTTCCATCCTGCGCGGCAGCGCCGGTGGGTAAGTCATCGGGGCGGTCGGCCTGGACCGCGCTGTCGGCTTGCTGCTGCGACATGTCTGCGCCCCCCTAGTTAAGCGTGGCCTACCTTCTCCTGTAGACCGCAGCTTCCTCCGGTTTTAGTAGTCAGAAGGACCTGTGTCGCCGGCGCTCTGACGTCAGAGCGTTCACCGAAGCTCTCCACAGGACCTGCCGCCGCGTCATCGTTGGGGCGTGTCCGGGACTCAGCGCGCTTTCTACAGGTACGCCCCCTTCTCTTCGCGCCGTGGCGCTGCAATTTGGCGGGTAATGGCAGACAATTGGCGGCAAAATCACAAAAATAGTAACCACAGTCTTTTTGCACAAAAACAGTCCAATTCAGGCACACAGTACCCGGTGGCAATGGGCACAAATCACTCCATTGCTGCAGGGCACGACAATCCTGTTCGTGGCGCCAGGTAGATGAGTCGCCCGCCAGGGCCTGTGGGGTACTCGGCACCGAGTCTGTTCACTTCAATGGGGGATGTCACGGGTAGCACAGCTCGGTCCGTGGCCCTGGGCGCTCACTAAAAAGGGGGGTTATTTACAGGGGATTAAAGGTTTGTAGAAATTCGTGACGCCACCTGTGGTACCTGGTCAGTGTGACCAGCGCTGCTGTGTAAATCCACTGAGGGGTTGTTTCTGGGCAACACGGTGTTAAGTCTTCCACAGGCAAGACTGGGTCCCTCAGGGTAGATCGCAGTGTAGGGGTGCAGGACGGAGAAGGGGAGTTCAGCAGCAGGAGCAATAATGCAGACACACACACAAAAGTCTCTTTCTGTACCTTTACTGGTGGGATAGCAGGCACGTCCCGGGATGCTGGCAGGGTGGAGGATGCACGTCCAGTTATTCCCACTGAGTAGGTGTAGGGCCTCCTTACTCCTGTAGTGTGAGTTTCTGACCTGTATATAACGAAGTCTAACTCTGTCTTCACTTATACGCCCGGCTGACTTTGTGGTGGGGCCTTCTCTTGGATAGAACAGTGTCTCTAATGGCGGATCCTGCCCAGACTCCTGTCTTCCTGACCCTGGTTACGTATCAACACTTGTGGGCCCCTGCGACTTGAAGTCCCGCAGGGTCTCCGGTATCTCCTACTATTCGTGTAGATTCTAGCAAGCTCGGACCCGGTGTCCGGTTATTCAGAGTAGAGGTAAGCTATTAATGCTGTTTCAACCTCTATTACTCTCTTCTTCTCTTCCACTCGCCTTTCGTCCTACTCCGACCTTTAACATAACCACACTAGCAGAAGATGGCTGATTCTTCTCTCTCTTCACCGCTCTCAAAGCGTCGGCATGCTTGCTCACTGAAACTGAACTCAGTTGACTCAGTTCTGACCAGGCTGAAGTGGCTATCTTTCTCCACTTGTACTAGCCTTCACACATTGAACTAAGCTCAAAGCTGCAGTCTTCAGGTTCTCTAACAACTCCCAACTCCTCTCTGAGATGTCTCAACTCAGACTGAACTCTCTCAGCTCTCAGGCTAATCAGCTCTCTCTGCTGTCTAGGCGTAGACTCTTCGTCTGCTGTCACTTCACCACCCTTATATACTACAAAGGGCTCCCTCTGGTGGCTCTAGGGAATGGTGAAGGTGTGTTGTGTGCATATCAGGTCTCTGTGGGTGTTACCTTTGGTGCATCCCCCTGGGGAATAAGATTCCAGGCACAGCTGGGCTACACAGATGGAGCATGCAGAGGGAACAGAAGTAGTGTGGTTCGTTCTGGAAATGCAAGACAGCTTAGTCTCTAAAGTTACCTGAAATCAAAGGAATGCTTTAAATGGTTGTTTCCATATTCTTTGACTGGAATTGCTGGACGGTGCTTGTTTTTACTTTGATAATTACTATTTATTTATATTATTTATTTTTAAATCATCCTAATTTCAGGGTACTATACAAGTAAAAATAGCGTTACATACATATCATTTAATGTATATAAAAAAGAGGGAGACAAGCAACACAATGCAGAGTAACTGGCACCACACAAAACAACCATACTATTAAGCAGACTGCAAGAACTGAGAGCAGCTAAGGCCTCTTTCACACATCCGGCGGGCGCCTTGCGGCGCCCCCGGCATTTTCCCACAGCGCCGCATCTGAAAATCTGATGCGCCGCATGCGGCTTTTTTCGCATTGACATGCATTAGCGCCGGATGGCGCCGCATGTCAATGCGTTGCATGCGGTTTTGTCCGGATGCGGCGCAAATGTACATTGCGGCGGCCGGACAAAACGCTGCATGTAACGTTTTTTTTTTTTGCCGGATGATTTCTTATCTCTCCAAGCATCAGAAACCATCCGGCAAAAAAACGCATTTTGGGCGCCGGAAGTGTGAAAGCTTTTCACATGCGGCGCTGCGGTAAAATGCCGGGGGCGCCGCCAGGCGCCCGCCGGATGTGTGAAAGAGGCCTAAGCGGCTTCTCAGGACACAGGTGCAGCTCCACTGACAGTGCAGTCTTTGTGAAATCCAAGTATAGAGATGAAAAAGGTGGCACTACGTGTCTGGTAAGAAATTCTTCTTTATTCAAACATATTTCTGAACGTGGATGCAGGGGAGTGGGTCATCGTGTGGATGCCGGCCATTTCGTGTACAACCTACTCTTCAACGGGTGCAGGTATGGTTAGGCATGGGAGGCGAGCTACACACATAGAAGACACCGCCCCAACTTCCACGTCACAGTCACAATTACATCAAAAAAGAATATAAAAGAAAAAAACAGGAATATAAAAGCACCGCAATATCTAATTTATCGTTAAAACCAAGTGGACCTTGTGCGCCGGATCAAATTATCCATTTGGCCTCTCTGTAATAGGGTCCTATTAAGATTCTTTCCCTGACTAGGTAGTGTAACTCTTTCCAGACTTGCAAAACGTAAACCTCCGGATTACAATGGTGAGAATTGTGAATATGTTCAATTAATCAGATAGAATTGCCAGATAGAATAGAGTTGAAATGTTCTCTAAACCTTACATATAATGATGTAATAGTTTTGATTGTATAAAACCTGCCACAAAAACAGAAGACAATATACACAATGAACTGCGTTCTACAAGTTATTAGATCGGCGACATTATCCCGGATACCTCCAAATTGGATAGGATTTGTGTTAATATGAAAACTGCAATAATTGCACGACAGCATCTATGATTAGCTGTGATTCTTGATTTGTTTAACCAATTGGTTGCAGGATTCTTTACCCTGTTTCTAACTAAATTGTTTTTATGTGATCATTTTCTGCTTTTTTTGCCCAATTTTTCTACATTACTGCTAGGCAGCAGTTGAAGCCCGTCCCTCATGTGATGTGGAACCAAAACCTATCTGATGGTGGTGAGTTCAGCTTTTTTCTTTGTTTTATTCTTGTAGATATTATTATGCTTTTCCATAATAGTAGTGACATTTTTCAGCAGAATAATGTACCTTGACACACTACAAAACCTATTCTGCAATGATTTGAAAACTGTAAAGCGCTGTGGAATATGTTGGCGCTATATAAAAATAAAGATTATTATTATTACCTCTAAATTCCTATATTTCAGTCCTATCAAGGAAATATATGGGATGTGCTGGAAAAATAACTCAGGGCCCAGCCTCCAATGTATAGGATTTTAAAAAATCTGCAACTCAAGTCATGGCGAATGGTCAATGTCATGGTGAAGATATCACAGCACACAGAGTTCTTATTAAGTCCATGCCTTGAAGCAGTAATATTAGTAAAGTGGTATTATTGTTATGAATGATCCATTTAATATGCAAATGATTAAAATTGGCTATCATCTAATATGTTTTAGTAGTCAGCTGTTATCACCAGGGAAAGTCGCAGTCCATTTAGCAAGACTGGAACCTATGATACATAACAGCTCTACAAGCTAGCTCATAAGGGTGACAAACCTCTACGACTTCTTTATGCTCTAACAGGGCATGTGAAAAGGGATAACTTGTAACTACTGTACAGAACCTACAAAGAATCTAGCAAAGATGATCTAATGCTGTGGTGACGAACCTATGGCACGCATGCCAGAGGGGGCACACAGAGCCCTCCCTGCATGCACTCGCACCATTACTGTTCTTCATTAGTGGAACGGGGCTAGCGGGTGAGGAGCCCGGGGATACCAGCCCCTACTTCAGCTAGATGTGCATCCGAGGACGCATGCACATCCAGCTGAAGTGTATTGCAGAGCACGAACTTGCCACAATTCATGTTGCTGACTAATCAAAGGCTAGCAGCTGACATCAGCATACACGCGACTGGGTGCCTGTCAGTGACGTCATACACACCATTCGCTTTGACATTGAAACTAGCTGCAAGCTTCAGAAGACGACGCGGCAGGGAAGAGAAAGGAAGATGAGTAGCAGTGTTTGTTGTGTTTTTTGTTTCAATGCGTGGAACAGCGGTGCCAGCAGGCAGGAGGGCATATACAAGGATGGTGTCGGGACTCAAACCCAACAGCTCTTGTACACCAGGCAGCAGCTCTTCGCTCTGAGCAATTCAGCTCGCTGGACAGTTCCGTGCTGACCCAGATTCTTGTACCTGTGTTGTTTCTGATTGTCTCCACCCTGAGCTCCTGATTGTCTCCAGCCTGAACTCTAATTGGCTCCACCCTGATTGAACACCCTATTTAAACCTGGCATTACACTCCCTTTCTTATGAGATTATTGAGCTACCAGTCTCTAGTCAAGCTTCCTTTCACCTGATGCTTATCCTCAAGATTCTACTGCAGCTCTGTGTACCGACCCCTGGCTATTCCTGACTATGCTACTTGCTGCTCTTTAAAAGTACATTGCTACTCCTGTGTACTGATTCCTTGGCTATCCCTGACTATGCTACATACTGCTCCTTAAAACTACATTGCTGCTCTGTGTACTTAATCTTTGGCTATCCCTGGCTACACTAACTGTCATTGCTGCCCCTATTGGTTGCAATACCACTACTCCAACCCAGGTCAGTCCATAACAGATCAATCTCACGCACAAAATGAAGTCTGCTGCAGCCCAACTGAGGCAACAAGTTTGTGAACTTCAGAATTTTGGGACCACATACCAAGAAACATTTTCAAAGTTGCAAACTCAGGTGTTGGGTTAACAAAAAGAAATTATTGAGTTACATAGGCAACTTCTGGATTTTCTCAACTCTGGCCCGGAATAAATTGCACACATGCCGTCTGCACGCAAAGTTCAGTGGGGATCATTATCATTACTGTGGATTCTTAAATCTATGCCATATCTATTTTCAGATGCAACCTTCTTCATTTACCACTGACAGGAAAAAGGTTCTGTTTATCATTAATCTCCTGACTGATGAGGCTCTTGCATGGGCCTCACCTTATGTGGAAAAGAATTCTGACCTCCTTAACCACTGTGGTACAGCAAAGGGTGTTTTGCTGGATGGGAGATACATTTCTTCCAGCAGGTTAAAGTTTGGCCGGGATTTACCCTGAAGACAAGGACCTGTGATGATGTCATGGTCACGTGATCAGCCCAGGTGATGTGTACCTCACCTGTGGGTGTGGTTAGAGGCTATGTAATGGTGAGGGTGAGTGCAAGAGAGAGATGTGGAAGAGGAGGAGCTCGGCCGGAGCCAGCGTGTAGCTGTTTTTGGACGACACGTGCTGAAAAAGCATTAGCATCTAGACTACAGACAACCCGGGGAATGGCACCTGGTGGTTGCTGCTGACCTGACAGCCGCTTAGTTAAGCCCGTCCCAGCAAGGGTGAGTCTGGGACCAGTGGTTCTCCAAGTCAGAGTATGTTTGTGTTTTTGCTATGTTTCTGTGATCCTGGTGTTTAAAGTGACATTAAACCACTGAAGTTGGACTTTAAGCCTGTGTGTTGCCTCATTACTGCAGCCCTGCCACTACCTACCAGAGCAAATCCCTACACCACCTAGTTTGCTTCATCACTGCTATGGATCAAGTGTTTGATGACCCAAATAGTTGTGCTACAGCCGAAACCAAATTGCATAACCTATGTCAAGGGCGGCGCTCTCTAGCTGAATATACCTCCAAATTCCACCGCTGGGTGGCAGACACCACATGGAATTTAGCTGCCCAAAGGAGTCAATTTTGCCTAGGATTATCAGATCTAATAAACGATGAATTTGCAAGGGTCGAGACCTCTGACAAATTTAGAGGACTTTATTCAATTGTGCATCTGAATTGATCAGAGACTCACTATTTGGAAGCAACCCTAACTACTCCTTTACTCAATCTGCATTAAAAAACCAACAGGAAATGGAAAGTGTGCCTGAATCTATGCAAATTGATGTCATTCGAAAACTTCTTTCTGCAGTAGAGAAGGGGAGACAGCGTACAGAGAATATATGTCTCTATTAGGGGGCACTGGACATTTTGCCATTAATTGTCCTAATAAAAGGACCATAGCCTTTGCAAAAGCCAAAACTGCAAGCAATTTAGACCTTTTTGAATGGCTAGATCTGCTTATACAGACCATTTAATCTCTAATGCAGGATAAGGGCAAAGAGCAATTGCCATCTTCTATAATAATAATAATAATTTTTATATAGCGATAACATATTCCGCAGCGCTTTACAGTTTGCACACATTATCGTCGCTGTCCCCGATGGGGCTCACAATCTAGATTCCCTATCTGTATGTTTTTGGAGTGTGGGAGGAAACCCGCGCAAACACAGGGAGAACATACAAACTCCTTGCATATGTTGTCCTTGGTGGGATTTGAACCCAGGACTCCAGCGCTGCAAGGCTGTAGTGCTATCCACTGAGCCACCGATCATAATTGGGAGCCAAAAATACAATGCTCTGCCATGTTAGATCCTGGAGCAGGAGCGAATTTCAAGCACTTACAATTCACACTTGATAATAGCATTCCAAGTAGGACTAAATCCATGCCAATCGATATGGAAACTGTGCATGGATCACCTTTATCGTCTGGACCTGTTACTCACGAGACAATTGAACTTGAAATCTGTATTGAACCGAATCATCATGAAGCAGTTAGTTTTCATCTTATTTCATCTCTAAAATTTCAAGTTATTCTAGGAATTCCCTGGTTTTCAATCCATAACCAGTCTATCAACGTGGCATCGAGGACCATTACCTTTCCCTCTGAGTGCTGTAAGAACAATTGCCATGCTAATTTATCTATTTTAAAAACAAATTCAAGTATCCAAGATTTCTCATCAGAATTATGATAAATTACCACCTCAGTACTGGCAGTTCATTGAGGTCTGCAGAAGAAGAAAGCCAATCAACTGCCTCCTCATTGTTCTTACGATTGTCCCATTGAATTGCTTCCTGGAGCATCCATTTCACTTGGGCAAATTTATAATCTTTACGAGCCAGAATTGAAAGTACTAAAAGAATATCTAGACAAAAATTTAGAGAAAGGCTTCATTCAACCTTCTTCTTCACCAGCTGGAGCACCCTTGGTTTTTTGTAGAAGAAGGACTCAACCCTGCGGCCATGAATTTATTATAGAGAAATAAATAAGATTACCATTAAAAATCGCTACCCACTATCCTTAATTCCTGAGTTGCTAGAGAGACTGCATTCTGTCAGAATTTTTACCAAACTCGATCTAAAAGGGGCTTATAATCTCATATGAATCTGCCCGGGAGATGAGTGGAATACTGCCTTTAGAACTAGATACAGACATTTTTAATATCTGATTATGTCTTTCGACATTTGCAATGCCTCTGCCACCTTTCAGCACTTCATTAATGATGTTTTTCGAGATTTCTTGGCTCAATTTGTTATTGTCATTCTTATATTTTCAGATTCCTTGGAGGAGCATTGCAGACATGTCCAATTAGTCTTGGAACGTCTAAAGGAGAACCAGCTCTATAACAAACCTGAAAATTGTGAATTCAAAGAAACTAAGACTCAATTTCTGGGATATATCATAGAATCATAGAATCATAGAATGGTAGAGTTGGAAGGGACCTCCTGGGCCATCTGGTCCAACCCCCTGCTCAAAGCAGGATTCTCTAAATCATCCCAGACAGATGTCTGTCCAGCCTCTGTTTGAAGACTTCCATTGATGGAGAACTTACCACCTCTCGTGGCAGCCTGTTCCACTCATTGATCACCCTAACTGTCAAAAAGTTTTTTCTAATATCTAATCTGTGTCTCCTCCCATTCAGTTTCATCCCATTGCTTCTAGTCTTTCCTTGTGCAAATGAGAATAAAGATGATCCTTCTACAATGTGACAGCCCTTGAGATATTTGTAGACAGCTATTAAGTCTCCTCTCAGTCTTCTTTTTTGCAAGCTAAACATTCCCAAATCCTGCAACCGTTCCTCATAGGACATGGTTTGCAGACCGGTCACCATTCTGGTGGCTCTTCTCTGAACTTGCTCCAGTTTGTTGATGTCTTTTTTAAAATGTGGTGCGCAAAACTGGACACAGTATTCCAGATGAGGTCTGACCAAAGAGGAGTAGAGGGCAATAATGACCTCACGTGATCTAGACTGTATGCTTCTGTTGATACATCCTAGAATTGTATTTGCCTTTTTTGCTGCTGCATCACACTGTTGACTCATGTTCAGTCTGTGATCAATTAGTATACCCAAGTCTTTTTCACATGTGCTGTTACTTAGCCCTATTCCTCCCATTTTGTATATGCTTTTTTCATTTTTATTGCCCAGATGTAGTACTTTGCATTTTTCCCTGTTAAAAACCATTCTGTTAGTTGCTGCCCACTGCTCCAGTTTATTTATATCTTTTTGAATCCTCTCTCTCTCTTCTCTAGTATTAGCTACCCCTCCTAGCTTTGTGTCATCAGCAAATTTGATCAGTTTACCCTCAATTCCTTCATCTAAATCATTGATAAAGATGTTGAACAATACAGGGCCCAAAACAGAGCCTTGTGGTACCCCACTTGAGACATTCTTCAAACTGGATGTGCAGCCATTTACGACCACTCTTTGAGTCCGATCACTAAGCCAGTTATGAATCCACCTAACAGTTGCCTTGTCCATTCCATACTTAGTCATTTTTTCAATAAGGATTGTGTGAGATACTTTGTCAAATGCTTTGCTGAAGTCAAGATATACTATATCTACAGCATTTCCCTGATCCACCCAGTCAGTGATTCTGTCATAGAAGGAAATTAAGTTAGTCTGACATGACTTATTAGTTACAAACCCATGCTGACTCTGTTTAATCACTTCATTCTTATGCAGGTAATTACATACATGTTCTTTAATAATTTGTTCAAAGATCTTTCCTGGTATAGAAGTCAGACTCACCGGCCTGTAGTTCCCTGGGTCCACCTTCTTCCCCTTTTTGAAGATAGGAACAACATTTGCTCTTCTCCAGTCTTCTGGGACTTCTCCTGTTCTCCAAGAATTTTCAAAGATTATGGACAGTGGTTCAAGAATTTCTTCTGCTATCTCCTTCAGTATTCTGGGGTGTAATTCATCTGGACCTGGAGACTTGAATTCATTTAGGTTAGCCAAGTGTTTCCTCACTGTCTTTCTGTTTATAGATATCCTGGATTCTTCTATTCCTTTAATAGGACAGTGAAGATCAGTTGATGTTACATTTCCTTTCTGAGAGAAAACAGATGCAAAAAAGGAATTTAAAAGTTCAGCCTTCTCAACATCCTTTCTTACCATTTCATCATTTTCATCCTGTAAAAATCCTATAGCATCTTTGACTTTTTTTTTTACTTTTGACGTATCCCCAACTACTGCGCACCAAGTTCTTTCACTTTCTTGCCTAAGTTTTCAAAGTCACTGCAGATGGTTTCCAAGTCACTTCTTGTGGTGTCATTTGTCCCCACATGTATTAGCAGGAATGGGTAGTCATCTTTAGGTCTGAAGAGTCCTGATATCCTGTCAGACACATCTTTAATTTTTGCACCTGGAAGACAGCACATTTCTCTTGAGGTTATATCCGGTCTGCAGATAGCGGCCTCTGTTCCTCTCAACAGGGAATCCCCCATGACCACAACTCTCCGTTTCTTCTTCACAATATTTTTCTTTCTCCATTCAGGAGGACTCTGAGGGCTTACAAGGTTGCTCTTTGTGGGCAAAGTCTTATCCTGATGTATTCCTTCATCATTCTCTTGTGTGAGAGCCTGGTACTGGTTCCTGAGCAGTATGGGTGCTGACTGCCCCACGATCCTCCTGCTTCTCTGGGTCACATGCTTCCATTCCTCTGTTTCTTCAGGTGCTCTTCGAATGTCTTCTCTTTCTGCACCATGAAGAGATAATTCTGCTCTGTCTAAGAACTCTTCATCTTCCTTAATGATCTTCAATGTAGCTAACCTCTCTTCTAGATTTCGCAACTTTTCCTCCAACATGGACACAACATCTCCCCAGAAGGTCTGATCATGGATCCCAGTAAAGTCAGAGCGGTAGTTGACTGGCCTACCCGAAGAAATTTAAAAGACTTTCAACGCTTTATAGTATTTGCAAATTTCTACAGAAGATTCATTAAAAACTTTTCAAAAAAATCATTTTGACAATTACTTCACACACAAAGAAAACAAAATGTTTTTCTGGTCTCCAGATGTGTGTCGACCCGCCACCACAATTGTGGGTTACCAGGGCAATGGGGTACTCAGAGCCGAGCCCATGGAAGTCTATGGGATTTGTCACAGGTAGCTGTGGCTCGGTCTGTGGCCCTGGCGGTCTGGCGTATGTTGGGGATATATTTACAGGGGATAGATTTATATACAGTTCGTGACGCCACCTGTAGTCTTCTGGTAATTTGTACCAGCGCTGCTGTAGATCTCTGAGGGGATGGTGAGGCAGCTAGATGTCGGGTCCCCTACAGGTGGGACTCTTCCCTCAGGTCGGTAGTTAGGTAGGGATTGTGCAGGCATGCAATTAATAACTCAGTCTCACACGGTCAGCGTCTTTCCATACCTTTACTTGCAAGATGGTAAGGCAGGTCCCAGGGAGGCTGATGGGGTTGATGGAGGATGAGCTTTGAGGCAACGGCTAAGCAAGTTAGGGGCCTCCTTTACTGTCCAATGATGATGAGTCCAACCAGCTTGAAGCGTAGTTCCCTCTATAATTCCAGCTATTCCAAAGCTGTACGGCCCGGTCAGTTTTGTGGTTGGAGCCTTCCTGTGAGAGAGCTGAATTCCTATCTTGTCGTGCACTGACTCAAGGTCCTCACTCCCCCTGACCCCAGTTACGTACTGACTATTCAGGGCTGCTTGCCACGACCTAAGGTCCGGTAAGTCTCTGGTTTTCTTACCACTATGCTTGAAGCTATAGTGATCCTTCGGTCCCCAGTGACCGGTAGCAATGTGCAGGACTTCTCCAAGCCAAAAGCACTTTTAAATATTCCTTCCACTTTGCCCTTCGATTTGCTCGACTCTTAATAGATATCTCAGTCTGTCTTCCAGTGGGGCACAGCTCTGACTAGGCTGAGGTGAACTAGGCCACCTGTACTAGCCTCCACTTTCTGAACTGCTAACAGGCTCAGACTGGACACGTCTACTCTGTCCAAGGACAGGAAACTGACTGACTAAATCACCCCCTTCCACACCCCTGCTGGGTGTGTCCGAAGTGTACGTGATGTTATGAAGAGCCCTTAACTGTTACCTCTCCACTCATCCTCCTGGTATGGTGTACCAGGGCTACACATTCCCCCATGGTAAACGACAGCACTCCCGGGCTGTAAAATACAAAGAGACATTTTGTTTATGCATGAAAACATCAACATTAAACATTAATTCGTCCCTTCCGGGAGGTAAGGATGTCTTGAACGTTGCGATAACAATAACATTATAGAAAAATACAAAAAGTATTAATGCATCAAAACATTCAATAAATACTCAGTATTCTTGTGAAGGACCCGCACCAAACCTTCAACGTGGGTCCTGGGTGGGCTGCAGGACATCCGAATGCAGACCTCACTCAGTGCCTCACCACACGGGTTTTATGTTCAGAGGTAAGTCAAGGCTTCATGTGAAACCATTAAAAGGCACCTTAGTGCAACTATTTACAGGATACAGTTTTTGGGCTGGCTCAGTCCTCAGCCTCTGAGTCCATTATAAGACTTAATAGGGAAAAACACATATATATATAGACTTTTTACAATATTCACATTAATTCGTTATAATCACTGCTGATATCTAATGGGTAACTTCCCTTTGGTGGTTCGCTCTGATCTACGTGGTGTAGCTTCAGGTATATCAAGTTGTGATCTGTCTGCACTGCGTAACGGCAAACTATAGAACTGCCTCAATCTTTCTATGGATCTGGCAAGCGTACTGATGGCTGGGCGGTGTGAGTCAGCTTCACCAGGGGATCCCATAGTATGGGGCGCTGCTTCAGATGATCCTTCTTGAGGTTCCACAGGTTGAGGTGTTGCTGGAATGGGTAACTCCTGAACGGGCTCAACTGGCACCACGGGCACAACTGGAGGTAGAACTTCCTCTTGTGGCTGATAAAACTGCAACACTGGAACTATTACAGCATCTCCCAGTCTAGGCCAATCCGCAGGAAAATCTCCCAGATCCGTGTGTATGACCTCTTCTTTCCTTTCTTCTTGATTGATGACAGGGTTCTTTTCACAACGCTTTAAGGGTTCTGGACACAATTTCAAATGGTCTCTGGACACAGTGGTTGTTGTTCTTCCTCCGTCCTTACTGACGACACAAACTTTTCTGTTGTCATATTTAGAATCTTGTATGACGTAGGGTTCTTGCTCCCACTGGTTATCCAATTTGTGCATCTTCCTTTTTCTTTTTAATACTACCTCTCCAGGCATCAAAGGCTTGGCAGGAGCATTTCTGTTGTAAATATCTTCCTGTTTCTCCCGTGCCTTGTTGAGACTTTCCTCTACACAGATTTGTACTCTTCTGTATTGCTCTTGCCGATTGATGTCCCAGTTTTCAACGGCGTCGTCTGCCTCCGGTTCTACCACTCCAAGTTCTAGATCCATTGGTAGTCTTCCGGGCCTTGCTCTCATAAGATAGGCTGGAGTGCAGTTAGTGGAACTGACAGGTATATGGTTATACAAATCAACCAAATCAGGTAGTAAATCCGGCCATCGATTCCTGTCTTCCAACGGTATGGATCTCAACAAGTCAAGGACAATATGGTTCATTTTCTCACAAAGACCGTTGGTTTGAGGGTGATATGGTGTTGTTCTAATTTTCTTGCACCCGTACATGTGACAGAATTCCTTGAATAGATCGGCTTCGAAAGCAGGTCCCTGATCGGTTAATACTTGCTCCGGATACCCATGCGGTCTGCAGAAACTTGCTTGAAAGGTTTTCGCTGCCGTCACTGCGGTCTGGTCCTTCACTGGAACAACCACCAGAAATCTGGAGTAATGGTCCACCATGGTCAGGGCGTATGAGTATCCAGATCTACTTGGCGACAATTTGACGTGGTCCAGGGCCACAATCTCCAGGGGACGAGTCGTCCGGATAGGTTGCAGGGGTGCCTTCTGACTACCGTAGTCCTTTCTTCTGAGACCACAGGGTCCACAGTTCCGACACCACCTCTCGATGGAGCTGCGCATCCCTACCCAGTAGAACCGGCATCTCAACAGGGTCTCCAGCTTCCTCCAGCCAAAGTGTCCTGCTTGATCGTGGTACGCTTCCAACACCATTGGGACGTCTGCCTTGGGGACCACTATTTGCCAGACCATTTCATGGGTTCTGGGGTTGACGTATCTCCTGCACAACTTCTCACGGTATAGGAACAACCTGCTTTTCTCGTTCCACAGGAGCTTTGCTGACATAGGTGCATCCTTTTCCAAAGAGGAACCTTCCTGTCTTAACAATTCCTTGATGCGGCTGACCACTGGATCACTGTCCTGAGTCTCTTTCCAACTGTGATGGGGTAAAGGATTTAATGTTGCACCATACTGCTTTCTGTGGACTCGATGCTCGTGGACTACCCCATTTCGATGGAACGCAGGTAGCTCAATTTCTTCCAGGTCGTCCGATTCTTCTTCCGTATCAGAGTCATGCGGCCTTCGGGACAACGCGTCAGCATTAGCATTCTTTCGACCTGCCCGGTACTTGATAGTAAACTGGTAATTGGATAACCGAGCCATCCATCGCTGCTCCATGGCACCCAGCTTGGCAGTTTCAAGGTGCGTTAACGGGTTGTTATCTGTAAACGCAGTGAACTGATTAGAGGCCAGATAATGCTTAAATCTTTCAGTAATGGCCCAGACCAGCGCCAGAAACTCCAGCTTGAAGCTGCTATAATTTTCCGGATTCCTCTCAGTTGGCCTGAGTTTTCTGCTGGCATATGCGATGACTTTTTCTTGGCCATTCTGCTTCTGACTGAGAACTGCTCCCAAACCTTCATTACTGGCGTCGGTGTACAACAGGAACGGTTGGCTGTAATCAGGATAGGTTAAGATCTCATCACCTGTAAGGATCTCTTTCATCTTTTGGAATGCTTCAGCCTGTTCTTTACCCCAATTAAAGGGAGGGTTTCTGCTCTTTAGGGATTGTCCTACTAGGAGGTCCTGTAAAGGGGCTGCCTTCTTCGTGTAATCTTTCACGAATCTCCTGTAGTAACCCGTTAGTCCCAGGAACTGTCGCACTTCCTTAAGGTTCTTCGGCTCCGGCCACTTCTGGATGGCAGTGACTTTCTCTGGGTCTGGCGCTACTCCTTCCGAACTGACGATGTGCCCCAAGTATTGTACCTTCTGTTTGAGTAGATGGCATTTTGAGGGTTTCAACTTCATCCCGTACCTGGACAGGGACTCGAATACTTCTGCCAGGTGCTTCAGATGGTCCTCATATGTCTTGGAATACACGATAACGTCGTCTAGGTATAGCAGCACGGTTTCAAAATTGAGATGTCCCAGGCAATTCTCCATCACTCTCTGAAATGTTCCTGGGGCACTGCTGAGCCCAAACGGCATTCTGTCGAACTCACAGAGCCCCATTGGGGTGGTGAAAGACGTTTTCTCACGATCCTCCTCAGCCACAGCCACTTGCCAGTAACCACTAGTCAGATCAAGGGTAGAAAAGTAGTTAGCCGTTTTCAGAGCAGCTAATGATTCCTCTATACGTGGTAACGGGTATGCATCCTTGTGTGTTATGCGGTTCACCTGCCTGTAATCCACACACATTCTCATACTACCATCTTTCTTTTTAACCAGAACTAGAGGGCTGCCCAGGGGCTACAACTATCCCTTATCACCCCGGCTTTCTTCATATCATTCAACATTTCTTTAGCCTTCTGATAATGAGCTGGAGGTATGGGCCTATACCGCTCTTTGATGGGAGGATGACTGCCTGTAGGGATATGATGTTGTACTCCCTTAATTATCCCAAAATCAAGTGGATTCTTGCTAAACACTTGGGCATACTCTTGCACCACCCGTAATACCCCTTGCTTCTGGTGAGCGGGAGTGGTGTCCGTCCCAACATGGAGTTGCTGACACCATTCCGCCACCTCGGTTGCTGGGTCATTGTCCTCCGCTATTTGGCGGGAGTCTAAGGACTCAGTCGGGAGAATAGAATTATTGTCGACAGCATGAAGTTTAGCAATGGTTGCATAACGGGGTAAATTTACCTCATCATCTCCCCAATTGAGAAGCCGTACCGGTACTCTTCCATTCACCACTTCTACTACTCCTCTAGCAGTCATAAGTGTAGGTCTATGTTCTGAATGGTGGGGTTCTACTACAGCTGGGTAATTCTGTCCTCTCAGACCTATGGCTGCCCTGCACCAAATGATCATTTCACTCATTGGGGGTATCACAATAGGATCCGAGTCAGTGACCCGTACATTACCAATTTCGCCGTCTGTAAGCTTCGCTTGCTGCTGACACACCAGGGCCCGGATCTCTCTTTGGATTACTCCTCTCTGCCTTGGTCGGGCAATCTCAGCGAGCTGTTGGAGTAAGAACACAACTTCTCCCAAACAATTACCGATAATGTTAGTACCCAAAATTATATTTAAACCGTTCTCCTCATTTACAGTCTTTACTACCAGAAGCCCCTGGTCTTTCAACTCCTCTCTGCCCACCTTTACATCTACACATTTTGTCCCGAGTACTTCTACAGGAAGACCATTAGAAGCATACACGGTAAAGTCAGAGCTCGGGGGTTTAAGACTGTCCATTGACCAGTACTTAGTATAGAGGGCATCAGGAATTAGGGTCACCTGGGACCCAGTGTCTAACAATGCCGGAACTGCAATACCATCTAAGATGATAGACAGGTAGGGTCGCCCACCCACATACCTGCGGTTCCAGTCTAGGGGCCTGACGGGTATTCTCCTGGGTGTTGGCCCTCGGACCCAGGTTCTGCCCGTTTAAAGGACACTGTGGAGACAGATGACCTTTCCGGTTGCATCGGTAACAGATGATCTCTCGACGAGGAGGGTGTTGATCAGAGGTCGCTCCTGGGGGTGGCGTTGTCCTCCTCCGGGGGGGCGACGTCTTCTTTCTTCTCCGGTGCATCCACGGGACGTCTTCTGGGCAGTCTGCTAACAAGATCTTCCCTTCTTCCTCTTTCCGCAGCTGCAGGGCACTCATTACAGCAGCCAGATTTTTAGTCAGCTGGCGCACCTCTGAGCGCAGACAGTCCAATTCACTAGGAGGTGTCACCTGCGCTTTGGCTTCGGCCACTAACGGGGAACAGGGGTTACTGCCGGTTCCAGAGTGACCTCAGCCTGATGAGGTTGGGTTGCCACCTCAGGTTTGCCCAGGGGCCGCAGCCCTTTTATTGCCATGTCCTTTAGGGCATCAAAGGTAGCATCCGGATGATCTAAGGACCACCAATTTACAGTTCTGCGTTCCTCTTGGGATCTCAATCCCTGTATAAATTGTTCTTTCAGCATTTTATTCTCATCGATAGCATTTAAATTGTTAATCTGCTTGAGGGCTCTCAGGGCTCCCTGTAGTCGGCAAGCATAGTCCCGGATGCTGTCACCTGGCTGTTGTGAACAGTGATAGAAGGCCATCCGGAGATCCGTTTCTGTGCGGTCTTCAAATATGGCATGCAGCTTAAGGAAGATCGCAGGTACCGACTCCTGATCAACGGTATCCCAAGTCTCCACTTCCCTCTCAGCAGCGCTGGTTAGCTGCCCTATTAGCACAGCAGCTTTTTGTCTCTCAGGCATGGAGTACATTTCTAGGATGCTGCATAACTTCCGCTTGAAGCCTGCTAAAGTGCCTGGCTCACCGCTGTATTGGGGAAGCCATTTCGCCCCAGGCATATATGGGAGCGTTAGTGGCATGATCGGGACTACCGGACTGGGTGCTGGGCCTGCACCCCCATCTGGCGCTGCAATACCAGGCGGTGCGGGATTGGGGCCTCCGGCCGGGGCCGCACTGTCAGCCGGTTGTTGTGACATCTTAGCGCCCCCTTGGTTAAACGGAGCCTACCGGTTTCAGACGCTGCTATTTCACAGGCACCGCAGTGAGAGCAGGACCTTCGTCGCAGGCGCTCTGATGTCAGAGCGTTCACTTCCTGTTGCAGGACCTGCCGATGAGTCAGAGCCGGGGGCGTGTCCAAGACTCTGCGCGCTCTTTCAGGTACGCCCACCTTCTTCTCCAGCGCCTTAGGGCGCGAATCTGGCGGCAAATATGGCGGTATTTGGCGCCAAACAACAGCAACAGTCTTTTTCACCAAAACACTCCACAGGCACACAGGGCTCGCAATGCTGCAAGTTTCGTATCCTGTTCGTGACGCCAAAGTTTTGTGTCGACCCGCCACCACAATTGTGGGTTACCAGGGCAATGGGGTACTCAGAGCCGAGCCCATGGAAGTCTATGGGATTTGTCACAGGTAGCTGTGGCTCGGTCTGTGGCCCTGGCGGTCTGGCGTATGTTGGGGATATATTTACAGGGGATAGATTTATATACAGTTCGTGACGCCACCTGTAGTCTTCTGGTAATTTGTACCAGCGCTGCTGTAGATCTCTGAGGGGATGGTGAGGCAGCTAGATGTCGGGTCCCCTACAGGTGGGACTCTTCCCTCAGGTCGGTAGTTAGGTAGGGATTGTGCAGGCATGCAATTAATAACTCAGTCTCACACGGTCAGCGTCTTTCCATACCTTTACTTGCAAGATGGTAAGGCAGGTCCCAGGGAGGCTGATGGGGTTGATGGAGGATGAGCTTTGAGGCAACGGCTAAGCAAGTTAGGGGCCTCCTTTACTGTCCAATGATGATGAGTCCAACCAGCTTGAAGCGTAGTTCCCTCTATAATTCCAGCTATTCCAAAGCTGTACGGCCCGGTCAGTTTTGTGGTTGGAGCCTTCCTGTGAGAGAGCTGAATTCCTATCTTGTCGTGCACTGACTCAAGGTCCTCACTCCCCCTGACCCCAGTTACGTACTGACTATTCAGGGCTGCTTGCCACGACCTAAGGTCCGGTAAGTCTCTGGTTTTCTTACCACTATGCTTGAAGCTATAGTGATCCTTCGGTCCCCAGAGACCGGTAGCAATGTGCAGGACTTCTCCAAGCCAAAAGCACTTTTAAATATTCCTTCCACTTTGCCCTTCGATTTGCTCGACTCTTAATAGATATCTCAGTCTGTCTTCCAGTGGGGCACAGCTCTGACTAGGCTGAGGTGAACTAGGCCACCTGTACTAGCCTCCACTTTCTGAACTGCTAACAGGCTCAGACTGGACACGTCTACTCTGTCCAAGGACAGGAAACTGACTGACTAAATCACCCCCTTCCACACCCCTGCTGGGTGTGTCCGAAGTGTACGTGATGTTATGAAGAGCCCTTAACTGTTACCTCTCCACTCATCCTCCTGGTATGGTGTACCAGGGCTACACAGATGCACAAGTGACTTTCAACAAACTAAAAACACTTTTCATTTCTGAACCATTAAAAGTCCATCTAAATCCTGAACTGACATTTGTTGTCGAAGTAGACACCTCAGACTCTGCAGTGGGATCCGTTTTATTACAGCGAGTTGGAGACAAAATGCTTCATCCATGTGCATTCCTTTCTCATACCATATCATCTGAAGAAAAGAACTATGACATTGGAAATAAAGAACTTTTTGCTATTAAAGTTCACTTTTCTGAATGGAGACGTCTTTTGGAAGGATACAATCATCCGGTGACTGCTCTAACTGACCACAAAAATTTAGAATTTATCCAGTTGTCTGCAAGACAAGCATGTTGGGCTTTATTTTTCTCCAGGTTTAATTTTGTAATTTTTTATCAGCCTGGTTCAAGAAATGGCAAGGCTGATGCTCTCTCCAGGATATTTACTGACCCTGGACCTCAGGAGAGGTCTAACACTGACTGTACCATTCTACGTCTACAAAATATTTTGGGAATACTGGACTCCAAAGAATTTTTGACAAAAATTAAAGATGGATACCAAACTGACTTTTTTCTTAACCATCCTTCTAAAGACATTGATCTTTTTTTTAAGGAGGGATTTTGGATGCATAATCACCAAATATATGTCCCCGAATCTGCTCGACTTGAAGTCCTCCAATGTGTCCATGATTCTAAACTTGTAGGACACCCTGGAGTCTTGAAAACACAAGAACTGCTGCTTTGTTCTTTTTGGTGGCTTAATTGTAGGAAGGATATGAAAAAATATGTTTCCTCCTGTTTAATATATGCACGGAACATGATGCCATGATCTTCTCCTCTAAGACTCCTTCAACCTCTTCCAGTTCCATCTACGCCTTGGGGATCAATCTCAATGGATTTTATCGTGGACCTACCTCCATCTAAAAAAATGACTGTTATCCTTGTGGTGGATCAGCTCATAAAGATTTCCCATTTTATTCCAACTAAAGGGATTTCTACCATTGAACAAACCGCAGAATTAATACTCAAAGAGATATTTAGGCTGCATGGAATGCCTGTCAATGTCATTTAAGATAGAGGTATTCAGTTTACATCAACATTATGGAAAAAGTCAATCTGTCTACTGCTTTCCACCCTCAATCCAATGGCCAAAATGAAAGAACTAACCAAACCCTCTAACAATACCTGCGCTCTTTTATTTCTTACCTACCGGATGACTGGGTGGACTATTTACCAACAGCAGAATTTGCCTGTAATAACTAGAAGCAAAGTTCTAGATCCCAAAGTCCATTTTTTGCTAACTATGGCTTACATCCGGTATTTATTCCTAATCTTCCATTTAATACTTGGATTCCTGCTGTAACAAAGATTTAAGAGAACAATTTGGTCCAAGGACCAGAAAAACAACCACAGATCCAAGAAGATTTTTTTAAAAAATATATAACAAAATTCTTTATTAGATACATGAAATATGCATAAAAATGGACAGGTGTACATAAACAGTGACAAATAGTGGGGTATGATGTCTAGCAAGGACATCTACCAAAGGAATGCACATACAGCTGAACTCCCTGATTGATATCAAGATTGTACAAGGCACAGTTTAAAGTCAGACATAGCGATAAAGACAAAACCAATATGGGGCAACAATATATAGAAATGCAAGTGCATATATAAGAATACGTGTGCCACCACATAAAGTAAGGCTAGCGATATAAATAATAGTGTACCTCTTATGGAAAATAACCACTACATAGTCTGAAATAAGCTGAGTCTCAGCATATACACAGTTGTGCCCACTAAGTATGCAGAAATTGCGGGTAAAATGTCCACCATGTGAGTGGAATATAAATCTACTACCTGCTATGGAAGCAGAGTGCCAATGTGCACTAGCAAATATTACCTCTCGTAGTGTAAAAACGGCACAATCAGGGAGAAACAGGTATGTGCAAATGTGCCCCAACGCACGTTTCGGATGCTCGTCCTTCGTCAGGGGGCGTGCTAATACAAGAGACCGAGTACTTTAAAAACCGCTGGACGGGAAGTGATAAGCCGCGGACCGGAAGTGACGCATATGGTGCCGATGACACCACACGACCCACCGCGCCTGCGTCAAACGAACGGAAGCCATGGAAAACCATGGCAACCATACGTCAGAGACACAGGGGGCGGAGCGGCGCGGAGCATCTCAGCACACATGCGTGCAGGGCCGCGGTCATCACTAGTGTGGAGTATGAGATGAGCCAAGTACTTAGGCTGATGTTACTAAGCAGAAGGAATATCGCCCAGAGTCAAACCAAAAGTGGTGAAACACAAATATCCCTTACATAGCATAATATGGATCATATACCATCACAGGTCGATATGTAAACAAATGAATATATGGACTATTGATGCAAAACATATTGTACATATATCACTCAAAAAGACCTTTATATAGACATGCATTGTATACATAGGGAAACAGGGAGGACAAATTTGTTGGACCAGATTATAAAAACTATGCAACAATAGATTTAACAAAAAATATATATATATGGAAATCATCAAATTGTCCTATCTACCACAAATATGCCCAATACATATACAGACATAATGGAATATATCAACATCAGCAGTACATATTTAGTCATAATCATTGAGAGGCTATATAACATCAAATATTACATTTGAAAATTACACACATATATATAGCAAAAAATAGCCTCAACAAGGACGCATACGATTGATGCTTATAGGATGGTATGGGAATGGTCAATGGCGTCATCCATATTAATAGTCCAGGAAATCGGGTATAAGTGAAAAAAAACTAAAATTTGTAAAAACAACAAAATGAGCAAAAATTACAAAGTAAAGAAAAAGCACATACGGTTAAAAGAAATGGTGATGTCACTATAAAGACATCCACCCAAAACAGCAGGCAATTATAGAAACAATGCGAAACTTAAGTTTTCATTTAGACCGTTGGGATGGACTGTATTCAGAGTCCAAATCCAGCGGGCTTCTAACTGAGCTAAACGCTGTGGGATACCGCCTCCCCGATCCCTAGATCTAAACAATCTATCCCCTTAATGCGTAAAAATTTGCTATCACACTGATGGTGTATCTTAAAGTGCCTGGGGAGTGTCTTAAGTGTTAGCGGATCCTCTTCGTTAATTGCTGCCTCTATCCCAAGCACATGCTCCCTGATTCTCACCTTGAGTTGTCGTGTGGTAAGACCCACATAAATCAGGGAGCATGGGCACGTGGCATAGTAAATGACGCACTTCGTGGTGCATGTAATACATTTCTTGATTTGGAAGGATTTAGTACCAGATGAATCCGTGAAGGAATCACTTCGATCCACATTTATACATGCCACACAATGCCACACTTAAAGCAGCCTTTACGATTGCTAAAGTCATCCAGGAAGGTTCGAGGGGAATAGCCTTGGTAATGGCTAGAAGTGAGAAATTCACATAAGTT
This sequence comes from Oophaga sylvatica, assembly GCA_033576555.1. Classification (NCBI taxonomy): domain Eukaryota; kingdom Metazoa; phylum Chordata; class Amphibia; order Anura; family Dendrobatidae; genus Oophaga; species Oophaga sylvatica. The sequence goes on from JARQOD010000001.1 coordinate 726,570,923, forward strand.
TTTTGAACGTCTATATGTGATACAAGGTCTAGCAGGAGTAATTTTTGCTAGGATGGGATCTGTTTTTAAAATTGGCCAAGCTCTTTCCAAAATTCTCCTAACGTTGTTAGATTGGGAGTTGAAAGTAGTAATAAATCTAGTTACCTCTGACTGAGGCCTATCCTTGATTTTATATAATAGAGAATTTCTATGGCTAAATTTAGCTCTATTGAAGGCTTTTTTAATAGATCTGTTACTATATCCCCTTTCGGCCAATCGTCCTTTGAGAATATTGGCCTGTTTGTCAAACTCGACGTCAGTTGAACAGATACGACGGAGTCGTATAAACTGGCCAGTTGGTATAGCCCTAATCATGTGTGACGGATGAGAGGAGGAGGCGTGCAACAATGAGTTAGTAGCTGTGGACTTTCTAAAAATAGTGGTCTGAATTAGATGGTCCACATCTCTCGTCATCGTGACGTCCAGAAATTCAATCTTGCTTTTGTCATGACAGAAGGTCAACCTAATGTTCAAGTTGTTATCATTCAACCAATCAAAAAATTCCTCTAAGGAATTAGTAGAATCCTGCCAGATCAGCAGGATGTCATCTATGTACCGCGTCCAAAGGAGGACGCGGTCCATATACACCTGCCGATCTGATAGGAGGAGGTCCCTTTCCCACAGACCCAGGAACAGATTAGCATAGGAGGGCGCAAACGCCGCCCCATGGCTGTTCCCTGGGTCTGCAGGAAAAAGGACCCCTTAAATACAAAGAAGTTGTGGGTTAAGGTAAACTCCAAAACTTCTAGTATAAATTCTTTGAGTGCAGGAGGAATATTGGAGGTCTGAAGAAAAAATTCGGTAGCACGCAACCCATCACAGTGTCTAATGCTGGTGTACAATGACTCCACATCAGCGGTAACTAATATGGAGTCAGAGTCCAGTACCAGACCATCGACTCTACAGAGCAGCTGATTCGTGTCTTTTAAATAAGAAGGTAGTTCTTCAACCAAAGGTTTTAGAATTGAGTCGATCCATTGGTTTACCAGCTCCAAGTAGTTCCCCTTGCCCGAGACAATGGGGCGACCAGGTGGCACAAGTGCATTTTTATGGAGCTTGGGGAGGAGGTAAAATGTAGGAACCGTAGGTTCAGAAACCACCAGGGCTGAACACAGTTCCTTGGTGATAATATCCTCATCCACAGCTCTGGAAAGGATCTCCCTGAGTTTGCCATCAAAGGCGGACAAGGGTTGAAGGTCAATTTTTTATAGCAAGTGGTGTTATTAAGCTGTCTAAAAGCCTCTTTCTCATACATGTTAGTAGGCCATATTACCAAATTACCCCCCTTGTCCGCTTGTTTGATGACAACATCAGGGAGACCCCTTAGAAATTTTAAACGTGTCCGCTCTTCCCTGGTAAGATTGTCATGGTGGATGTGACAAGGGATCTTCTGTAGTTCAGATGTAACTACCTTTACAAAAAGGTCTACAGTACTACAATTAGACAAAGGGGGGGAACCGCTTAGAGCGTGGTCTGATACTGGGAGGAATCTTACCTCCTTGTGGTGTAGCGTGCTCGTCAGATGTTTCCTCCAATATTCTTACTGCTGCTTGCTCTTCTTCTGTTGGGAAAAGTTCACAGAACTCATTATTATAGAAAAAACGTATGAACAAAAGTGACCGACCAAACAAGTGGAGGTCTTTAATGAAAGTGAATTTATCTAAACCAGCAGAAGGAGAGTAAGACAGACCTCTAGACAGTAAAGCAAGATCTATTTTTGAGAGGACATGTGAACTAAGGTTGATTACCTTGTTATCCATCTGTTCGTCGTCACGAAATTGAGCTCTCTGTCTTCTATACGGATGAAAATTATTGTTTCACTGTCTTTTGTTAGAAGTGCCTGACCGGGTCACCATCGATGAGGTAGATGCCTCAGAGTGGGTACTTATAGATGAGATAGATATATTTGAGGTAGCACGTTGCATAGATCTTGTTTGATTGGTGTTTTTCCTCCACAAATAAACATTGTTTGTTTGGTAATCTCTCAGATCTCTGTTTAATTTAGAGCATTGTACCTCATTGATTTTTTTGACTTTGTCATCTAAAGATTTATTAAGTTGTATCTCATAACGTTGGATACGTTCCTCAGAGCATCCAGCTTTCAATTCGGACAGACTAGAATCAATCTTCAGATCAAGCTCTTCAACAGATTTAGTATTTAGCTTGATTAGCAATTGCATAAAGACCAGAGAGCATGTGTTGCACGCATCCTCCCATTCCGTCACAAATGATTGGTCCTCCACCACAAATGTAGGAGATACTCTTAAGGGTATGCCACACTGAACAACATCGCTAACGGGATCGCTAAAAAACGTCACTATTTAGCGATCCCGTTAGCGATGTTGTTCTGTGCGGCATCTGCCAGCGACGAGCTTCCTGCTGTGATCTCGCTCGTCGCTGGAATCGTTCCGGACCCTATTTTCTCGTCGGCGCTCCCGCTGGGTAAGTATAATCGCTAAGTGTAGCACCTTTTCTTAGCGATTTAGCGGTACTTTTGTACCGCTAAAGTCGTTAAGGAGGTCGCTAACCGCGATAGCGTCCTTAACGACATCGCTAAGTTAGGTAGCTACTAGCGATATAAAAACAATCCCGCTAGCGATCTCATTAGTATGCGACGCTAACGAGATCGCTAGCGGGATTGTGTAGTGTGGCAGTACCTTTACTCTAAGACCTCTTGGTATAATTTTGCGTCCAATATACTTTTCTAGAAAAACTCGATTCCACCAAGTTTTGTCTTTATCGCTATGTCTGACTTTAAACTGTGCCCTGTACAATCTTGATATCAATCAGGGAGTTCAGCTGTATGTGCATTCCTTTGGTAGATGTCCTTGCTAGACATCATACCCCACCATTTGTCACTGTTTATGTACACCTGTCCATTTTATGCATATTTCATGTATCTAATAAAGAATTTTGTTATATATTTTTTAAAAAAAATTTCTTGGATCTGTGGTCGTTTTTCTGGTCCTTGGACCAAATTGTTCTCTTAGTAATTCCCAGCGATAGATCCTATATATCCTTACTAGCAACACTAATGTTTGGCCACTTTACTTTTATAACATGGTGATGCTTTCTATTTTGTTGCTATGTCATATTTGTTCTGTAACAAAGATTTACAGAGTTGTAGAAAGCTCAAAAAGAACTAACTGAGTTGTTGCAAAAGTGCCAAGAAGATTACAAAGAAACATCAGATAAACTTCGCAAAGCCCCTCCTCACTCTTCAGGTCGGTGACAACGTTTGGCTTTCTACAAAAAATCTGAAAAAGAACATACTGTCTTCTAAATAGGGTCTAAAATTCATAGGACCTTTTTACATTTCTGCATAAATTAACCCAATTATTTTCTGTTTAAAACTTCTTAACAGCCTTAAAATTCACCCTGTGTTCCATGTATCCTTTCCCAAACCATTCAATGAAAACCCATTTCCAAGAATATCTCAGCCACCTCCACCACCAGAAAAAGTCCATGGTGAAGATGAGTACATTGTGGATGAAATTCTGAGACTCCAGAAGATTTAGAGAAAGACTCCAATATTTGGTGCAATGGAGGGGTTACGGACCAGAAGATAATTCATGGGAGCCGTAGAGCAACGTCCATGCACCCAGGCTTACAAGAGCTTTCCATATCCAGAGAAGCCAGCGCCTGAGATGTCCAGAGGCCTTCCTGGAAGGAATGGAGTAGTGTTAGGACTCAAGCCCAGCAGCTCTTGTGCACCAGGTGGTAACTCTTTGCTCTGAGCTATTCAGCTCGCTGGACAGTTCTCTGCTAACCCAAATGCTTGTACCTGTGTTGTTTCTGATAGTCTTCACCCTGAGTTCCTGATTGGCTCAATCCTGATTGAACACCCTATTTAAACCTGACATTGCACTCCATTCCTTGTGAGATTATTGAGCTACCAGTTTCTAGTCAAGCTTCCTTTCAACTGCTGCTTATCCTCAAGATTCTACTGCTGCTCTGTGTAACGACCCTGGCTTTCACTGACTACGCTACATACTGCTCCTTAAAACTACATTGCTACTCTGTGCACCGTCTCCTTGGCTATCCCTGACTATGCTACCTGCGGTGCTGCCCCTAGCGGCTGCAACACCACTAATCCAACCCAGGTCATTCCATAACAGATGGGATCATATATACCAGGATGAAGGGCTTATACCAGGAGGGGGAGCATATACAAGGATGGTGGACATATACAACGATGGGAGATATACCAGGATTGGGGAGAATAATCAAGGCTGAGGGAGCATATACAAGGATGGGGGAGCATATACTAGGATGGGAGCATATACATGGATGAGGGAGCATATACATTGATTGTGGGAGCATACACAAGGATGGGGAGCATATACTAGGATGGGGGAGCATATAATAGGATGTGGAGCATATACAAGGAAAGGAGAGCATATACAAGGATGAGGGAGCATATACAAGAATGGGTGTATATACATGAATTGGGGGAGCATAAACATGGATATGGGGTCAATTACATGTATTGGGATGGGGGCATATGCAAGGATGGAGCATATACATGGATGGGAAGCATATACTAGGCTGGGGGTATATCCATGGATGGGGGAGCATATGCATGGATAGATTGAAGGAGCATATACAAGGATGGGGGCTCATATACTAGGATGGGGTCATATACATGGATTAAGAGAGCATATACAAGGATGGGGGAACATATACCAGGATGGGAAGCTTATACTAGAATGGGGGAGCATATACTAAGATGTGGAGCATATACATGGATTGTGGGAGCATATACAATGATGGGGGAGCATATACAAGGATGGGGAATATACATGAATTGCTGGAGCATATACAAGGTTATGGGGTCAATTACATGGATTGGCGGAGAATATACAAGCATAGGTGGCATACAGAGTTGAAACCAAAAGTTTACATATACTATAAAAAAAGACACATATTCATGTTTTTCTCAATATCTGACATGAAATCAGAATAAATCTTTCCCATTTTAGGTCAAATAGGATTACCAGAATTATTAATATTTGCCAAAATAATGAGAGAGCATGTTTTAAAGCATTTTTATTACTGCAAAGTCAAAAGTTTACATACACTAAAGGGTATGCCACAGTAAACAACATCGCTAACGGGATCGCTAAAAAACGTCACTATTTAGCGATCCCGTTAGCGATGTTGTTGTGTGCGGCATCTACCAGCGACGTGGCCCCTGCTGAGATCCTGCTGTGATCTCGCTCGTCGCTGACATCGTTCCGGACCCTATTTTATCGTCGGCGCCCCCGCTGGTAAGTATATATCGCTGAGTGTGGCACCTTTTCTTAGCAATTTAGCGGTACTTTTGTACCGCTAAAGTCGTTAAGGAGATCGCTAACCGCGATAGCGTCCTTAACGACTTCGCTAGTTAAGCCGCTATCAGCGATATAGAAACAATCCCGCTAGCGATCGTCATTAGTATGCGTCGTTATCGTGATCGCTAGCGGGATTGTTTAGTGTGGCAGTACCTTAAGACTACTATGCCTTTAAACAATTCTGCAGAAAGAATATAACGTAGCACTACTGTGGTGGTGCACAAGTAGGTTCCCAACCAGATATAGTGAATAGAAAACTTGGCACTCAACTTATAGTATTAAGTATATCCAACTTTATTGCAGTCAAGGTACACGTGGGTACAAGATGGAGACGTTTCGGTCCAGTATGGACCTTCATCAATCCGACTGCTTATAGGTGAGTATTTATTTCAATATGAATAATGCAGGCTATGTGCCTTAGAGGAGAGGGTCATATAGGAAAATTCGTTCATGCGGCAAAAACAAGGAAAGGACCTGTAGGTCCAAGGTGCACGGTTTTGTGTTCTAATAGGATTCCTATCACGTTTTATGCAGTATATGAGGGTAGCGCCGCTCTCTCCCACACCGACGCGGTATCCGCCGCTTGTCATGCAAGCTCCCTTGTGAACAAGCTAACGCGAAACGCGCGTCAGGGGTGCCCAGGCCACACCAGGTATGACCTCCCACTGACAGCTTTACTTTTTCAGCTGCTTAAATTTGCCCCATGTTGTAATATGTAGACTGTTTTTTGGTTGCATTTATTATTAGCATTTGCCATGGGCTTTGTACTCACATGCTGACACTTCTGACAGCTAGCATGGTGGGAGAGCGCATTCCTTTCACTAGTTCTTATGTGCATGAATACATACTATATAGGAGCTAATTTCTAGCCTATTACTAGCCGATGTGGCAATATATGTAATATACATGCACTTTTGAAATCTCTTTTACAGTGTTTATACCTGTTAATATTGGCCTGTTTCTTGCTGCATCCTCTTGTCCCCATTGGATTTTTTATCCTAATTATATGCATTTTTACTCTATTAAAATTTTGTATTTTATATGCTAAAAAGCTTCCCTTTTCTCCTTTTTGAATGCATCACCATCAGCCCCAGAGGATCTGCACTGCAGCGTTGGTCACCTCTGACCAGAAACCACAGGTGGCGTCACGAACACTTCACTACCAACTCTATTATCCCTTGTAAATATTCCCCTTTTATTGGATGCCCAGGGCCACAGATCGGGTCACTGCCGCTGTGACACTGCCCTTTTAGAAGTGCCCAGTACCGAGTACCCCACTGTCCTGGCGGGCGATCCAATTTCATGTGTTTAGAAGCTTCTGATATGTTTTTTGGCAACATATGAGTTAATTAGAGACACACCTATGGATGTATTTTAATGCACACCTGAAGCACACTGCTTCTTTGTGTATAATCATAGGAAAGTCTAAAGAAATCAGCCAAGATATCAGGAAGAGAATTGTGGACTTGCACAAGTCTAGCTCATCCTTGAGTACCATTTCAAGACACTTGAAGGTGCCTCGTTCATCTGTACATACAATTATACGCAAGTACAAACAAGATGGGAATGTCCAGCCATCATACTGCTCAGAAAGAAGACGGGTTGTGTGTCCCAGAGATGAACGTGCTTTGGTCCGACATGTCCATATCATCCCAAGGACAAAAGCAAAAGACTTTGTGAAGATGATGGTGGAAGCTGGTAAGATTGTGTCAATATCCACAGTGAAACAAGTACTGTATCAACATGGGTTGAAAGGCCACTCTGCAGGGAAGAAGCCATTACTCCAAAAGAAACATAAAAAGCCAGATTAATGTGTGCAAATGCACACAGGAACAAAGACCTTAATTTTTGGAAACATGTCCTGTGGTCTGATGAACATAAAATTGAACTTTTTTTGACATAATGAACATCGTTATGTTTGGAGGAAACAGGGAGAAGCTTGGAAGCCTAAGAACACCATCCAAACTGTGAAACACAGGGGTGGCAGCATCATGCTGTGGGGTTGTTTTGCCACAGGAGGCACTGGTGCACTTCACATTATGTGGCAATCCGGAAGCTACATCTCAAGACATCAGCCAGGAAGTTAAAGCTCGGGCGGAAATGGGTCTTCCAAATGGACAATGACTCGAAGCATACTGCCAAAATGATAACAAAGTGGCTTAAGGATAAAAAAGTCAATGTTTTGGAGTGGCCATCACAAAGCCCTGATATCAATCCTATTGAAAATGTATGGGCAATATATCTGCAGTCTGGTACCAGGATGAGGGGCATATACTGTACAATGATGAAGGGAATATACAAGGATGAGGGGCACATATAACAGGATATGGGTGCATATACCAGGATTAGGGGCATATACCAGGATGGAGGAGCATATACCAGGATAGGAAGCATATTCAAATAGATCATTTATTTATTAAGTAATCACATAATTAAAAAAAGTCATAAATTCTGAGAGTAATTAATCAGTAGTAAAGGAGAGAACAGACAAAAAAAACATACATACACAAGTCCCAAACAATTTTGTAGTCCAAACCCTCTAATACAGAGGACAACCGCCATCCCTACTAATACTGGCCATAAAAGGTATTTATCCCAAAGATACCAATAAGGGCACATATCTAAAAGTATGGATATGATAAAATGTATACAGTGCATAATAAGTAATAGGAATTATAAACAGCAACTTGGTGTACAATAATAAATTATATTGTGGTACCATGTTAGCCAGAAAAATTGATGTGAATACTTTTCCGTCCAATTATGACAAGAGTATTCTTAGAGTGATACCTTTATGACAAGGAGCTCCCTGTCAGAGGGAGCTAGGAGAAGGAGTGCAGAGTCCGAACAGGAGAGGGGAGCTCAAGCTGTGAGGAGCTTGTCCCCAGATGTGTAGAGAGAGAATATAGAGGGAGAGACTGAAGACTTGAAAGCTACAACTGCAGACAAATATAACAATGACAAAAATATGGAGTAATTGTCTCTATAAGCCATCTGTTAGGACTCTGAACATTTTTGATTACCTTTTGTGCATTACTGCCCTTTTCAAGATGGCGTCTTTGGTCTCATGTGCACTGTGTCTTCCTGCTATATAACTCCACCCCAGCCTTTTGTTTTTGCTAGAGTATTCTGCCTTGCATCCAGCTTCTGCCTTGCATCCAGCTTCTGACCTCTGGTGGCTCCCTGGCGTTGTACCTGCTCCTGTGAACCTGTTGGTGATCCTGCTACTGTGCTCTGGGTTCCTGCTGCATACACCGGTTTCCAGTAATCCTCCTTCATCTGGCTGCTGGTGTTTACTTCCTTCTGCATTTGCTGGACATGTAAGCTGTTGCAGCTCTGCTCTGCTTAAACCTGAGACTATTACCCAGGCCTCCCTGGTTGAGCTAAGATATTATTTGAACTGCCTTATAAGCATATCTACCTGTGCTTGGACTAAGTAAGGACTTATTCGTGTCAAGTATCCTCAAGTATAACTGTGCTTCATATACTCTCTGCTTGATTGCATTGTCCTCTGAAGTTTCCTATAGACTGTTAAGCTGCATTTAATATCTGCACCAAGTGTTGTGGACTTGAGCTTTGCTCTGCACCTGTTTGAATCACCGTGTGATAATATAGACTTTACCACTTATTAAAATGTGTCCTGTAGTTGTCTTGTTCCACGCAAAGAGTCTCCTGAGTTATCCCCTATAATCATTACAGGATACTCTAGCGTCTAGCCATAAAAGAGGAAACTGCTGGAACAATGACTGCAGATGGCAGATTAGAGCAGGTGTTCTCCATAATTAGATCACTGCAGAAAGATGTGGAAGGTCTGCAAAAGAAGTTTGGAAGCTTTGAACGCAATGAACAAGTGTTGGGACAAACTCTGCAGGACTTAAGCACCCGCATGGCAGCCCAGGAAAACAAACTTGCTGGCATAGAGTCCCAGTGTTGACGGGCTTTTCAGGACATAAGCACGCAAATAGCGGCACAACCTTCTGGGCAACCGCCACCAGCTAGCCCACCTAAGTTGCCCCCATTCAGATTTAATGGTGATCGCGACAAATTTCGTGGCTTTGTCAATCAATGTATGCTATATTTTGATGTGCATGCTGACCATTTCCTTAATGATAGATCTAAAATATTGTGTGTAATAATACTGCTGACGGCACGAGCGCTCGCCTGGGCGAATCCGATGATTGAGTCTCGTGACCCGCGGTTAAATAATTTGGATGATTTCTTGGCGCTATGGCATTAATGTTTGATGATCCTAATCGGCGTGCAACTGCTGAATCTGCATTATTGTCTTTACGCCAGGCTAAACGTTCTGTTATTGAGTATGCTACCGAATTCAGGAGACTAGCAGTAGATACCAATTGGGACAGTTATGCACAATTGCCTATTTTTAAAAGGGGTCTGTCTAGCATTGTAAAGGATGAATTAGCTCGCTCTGAATCACCACAAGAGCTAGAAAAATATTTAGACTTGAGAGTCCTCAGTGGTTGATACCTTTTAATGGCTAACTGAAAAGATTGTAACAAATTGCAAGCTTTCGAGACTACTCAGGTCTCTTCATCAGGCAAAGACTAAAACAAAAAATGACTGAGCTAGAGCTAGATACATTTATACAGCATTGTGTGCGCATTGACATTCGCCTTACTGAAAGCAGTCATAAAGTCCCATAAAATGTAACTTTTATTAGTATATAAAATACAAACATCCAGATAAACAGCATAAGGAAGGGGAAATGGGAACATATATCCACTGCCCACAAGTAAACACCAAGAGGGCCAAAGGGAACCGCATAACAAAGCCACATAAGATATATATTACTTAATAATAGACCGATCAGTATCGCAATATTGTGATACTACCCAATATCTGTATATATAACACTTACTAGCTTCAAGGTAAGTACCCAGAACAAAAGTCAGCTGCACCATATGGCGGTATACATACAAATACACCATCGCCCAAAAGAAAGGTAGACAGTGATACTAATAGTGTGGGTATTTTACATCCTAAGATGGGCCACGGGACCACTGACTTTTGCCACTTTCAGGTAATAATGTTGATAACCTGTGACCGCTGCTATTTGTCATCTTAGGATGTAAAATACCCACACTATTAGTATCACTGTCTACCTTTCTTTTGGGCGATGGTGTATTTGTATGTCTACCGCCATATGGTGCAGCTGACTTTTTGTTCTGGGTACTTACCTTGAAGCTAGTAAGTGTTATATATACAGATATTGGGTAGTATCACAATATTGCGATACTGATCTGTCTATTATTAAGTAATATATATCTTATGTGGCTTTGTTATGCGGTTCCCTTTGGCCCTCTTGGGTGTTTACTTGTGGGCAGTGGATATATGTTCCCATTTCCCCTTCCTTATGCTGTTTATCTGGATGTTTGTATTTTATATACTAATAAAAGTTACATTTTATGGGACTTTATGACTGCTTGCGCTTTTCTTTGTATGCTATGTTCTATGCAGTTGGTCATTTTACATGATCCTTGTATATATGTAGAGGGGATATTTACTATTATCTTGGTGGACTTCCTTGATTTTCCCATGCATATATGTATACTATGTTAGTTTCACTTGTTTTTCAGTATTCGCCTTACTGAGCATAGGCAGGAGAAGTTTGCTGCCTTTAACCGTATCTCTAACTTTTCCCTTCCTTCCAAAGAGCCTGCAGGTAAAACATCTCGGGAGGTGGAGGAGGTGTCCATGCAAATTGATTCTGTTCAGAGGCGCGAGAGTAATGAGCGCCGGGAGCATCGACTTCGTGAAAGTCTATGTTTCTACTGTGGCCAGTCTGACCACTTTTTAATCAACTGTCCCAAGTGTCCCAAGCGGCCTAACAAGGTGCAAGCGGCGGTAGGAGAGTATGACTACTGTGATGATGAATCTGACATCTCTGAATGTAGCCTGCCTTTAAACGCTGTATTCCATTCACTTTCTATGACTTCACCACCCAAGGAGCTGAAGGAAAAGAACTCTCACTGTTTTCTCTCTATTAAGATCCTGTGTTCTGGACAGTGGATTTCCAGTGCAGCTATGACTGACTCTGGTGCAGGTGGCAATTTTATGGATATCGTATTTGCCAAGGAACATGGTATTGAAATTCAGCAAAGAGCCTCTCCAATTACCATAGAAACAGTGGATGGGTCACCTTTAATCTCCGGGCCTGTGGATCAGGAGACCGAACCCCTTGACATTTTGTTGGAGCCTAATCATCAGGAGCAACTCTCTTTCTTGCTGATTTCTTCTCCTCATTTTCCTGTGATTTTAGGCATCCCTTGGCTGCGTTCTCAGAATCTAACTATCAACTGGGAGACCAAGGAGATTATCTTTCCAACAAGGAGCAACCCAGCATCAACTGAAGTTGTCCCTGAGTCCACGGCTAGGGAACCACCTGTACAGGTATTTACTTTACCTTCAGCATATAAAGAGTTCTCTGACATCTGTGACAAGAAGAATGCAAATCAGCTTCCTCCACACAGGCATTATGATTGTCCCATTGAGCTGCTTCCTGGGGCAGCTATTACTTTTGGCAATGTATACCCTTTGGCGGCACCTGAGCTCCAAGCCTTAAAGAAGTATATTGATGAAAACCTGGCCAAAGGCTTCATACGTCCTTCTTCCTCACCAGCAGGGGCACCTATATTTTTTGTAAAGAAGAAGGATGGGACCCTGAGACCCTGTGTAGACTATCGGGAACTCAATAAGGTAACCATATGAAACCGTTACCCTTTGCCTCTGATTCCCGAATTACTGGAAAGAGTCCGCCATGCTAAGGTGTTCTCTAAACTGGATCTTCGTGGGGCTTATAATTTGGTGCGTATTCGTCCAGGGGATGAGTGGAAGATAGCATTCAGATGCCGGTATGGACACTTTGAATAGCTCGTGGTGCCCTTCGGGCTTTGTAATGCCCCTGCAACGTTTCAACACCTTGCTAATGACATTTTCAGAGATTTGTTGGACCAATTTGTGGTGATCTATTTGGACGATATTTTAATCTTTTCTGACTCTCTACAGGAACATGAAGAACATGTCAAAGCGGTTTTAAGACATCTGAAAGAGAACCATCTGTATATCAAGCCGGAGAAATGCGAATTCCATCGTTCTGAGATACAGTTCTTAGGTTATATCATCTCTCCTCAGGGCTGAACATGGAATCTGGTAAGATTCAGGCTATCCTTGACTGGCCGGTACCCAAGAACGTTAAGGAGGTCCAACGTTTTATTGGTTTTGCAAATTTCTACAGACGTTTCATTCGAAATTTTTCTGATATTGTCCGTCCTATTACTTCCTTGACAAAGAAGGAAAAGCCTTTTAAGTGGTCTTCACAGGCTCAATAAGCTTTTGATCGGCTTAAGATCTGTTTCACCTCAGCACCGCTGTTGATACACCCAGATCCAACACTGTCTTTCATTGTGGAGGTGGACGCTTCTGATAATGCTTTGGGGGCTATTCTCTCCCAAAGAACTGGAGAGAAGGGGCTGCTACATCCTTGTGCTTTCTTTTCCCAAAGACTAACCTCAGCAGAGAATAATTACGAAGTGGGAGACAAGGAATTGCTGGCTATTATTGCGGCTTTCAAGGAATGGAGGCATCATCTGCAAGGAGCTGCACAACAGATCGTAGTGCTAACTGACCATCGCAATTTAGAGTTCCTTAGATCCGCTAGATGTCTTTCTCCTCGTCAGGCTCATTGGAATTTATTTTTAAATCAATTTAATTTTGTTATCTCGTACCGTCCAGGTTCTCGTAATGGGAAGGCTGATGCTTTATCCCGAATCCATGCTGCGGATTCCGTACCTGGAGCACCGTCCAAGACCATTCTATCTGATGCCAATTTCATCAGAGTTATCCACGATCAAGACTTGTGGAAGGAGTGCAGGGAAGCTTATGACGGTGATGTATTTCTGGCCAACCCACCTGTTGATATTAATCTTGTCTTTAAGGGTGGCATGTGGTTCAGAGATCGACGTATCTACGTCCCTGAAGCCGTCCGTCTGCAGATCCTCAAGTTGGTACATGACTCCAAGTTGGCTGGTCACAGGGGGTACAGAAGACACAAGAGTTCCTAAGCCGATTTTTCTGATGGCCTACTTGCCTGAAGGATACCAAGGACTATGTTCTCTCTTGCGAGGTATGTGCTCGTTACAAGACTCCTCATGTGGCACCTACGGGTCTTCTGCAACCATTACCTGTTCTGTCCCGCCCTTGGCGGTCTATATCAATGGACTTTATTGTGGAGCTGCCTACATCGGTGGGCATGAATACGATCTTGGTGGTAGTTGATCACCTGACTAAAGCCGCTCGTTTTCTCCATGCACCGGCCTCCCCTCCGCTAAGGATACAGTGAACTTGGTTATACAGAATGTCTTTCGGCTGCATGGGGTCCCGGATGAGATCATCTCTGACCATGGAGTACAGTTCACTTCAAGATTCTGGAAGGGGTTTTGCTCTGCACTCAATATTAATGTCTGTCTCTCTTCCGCTTACCATCCCCAGACAAATCGTCAGACTGAGCGTACCAACCAGACGCTGGAACAGTATCTAAGATGCTGTGCCAGCCATCTCCAGGATGATTAGTTGGAGTTGCTACCGTTAGCCAAATTTTCATACAACAATTCTCAGAGCGCCTCCACTAAGTTTACACCTTTCTTTGCCAATCTGGGTTATCATCCATGTATCTTACCTAGGTCTCCGATTAATTCTCCGGTTCCGGCAGTGGAGGAAAGGCTGACTGCGATGAGGCAAAATTTGGAGGTTCTGAAGGAGTCCCTGACCACAGCTCAAGAACGTTATAAGAGATCGGCTGATAGATTCTGTAAACCTGCACCCATGTTCAAGGTAGGAGATTCCGTGTGGTTAGCAACTAAGAATCTGAAATTAAACGTTCCTTCACAAAAACTTGGACAGAAGTTCATTGGCCCTTTCAAGATCAACGGTATTGTGAGCTCTGTGGCCTGCCGTCTGAAGCTGCCTAGGACTATGAAGGTACACCCAGTTTTCCATGTATCTTTACTAAAGCCTGTATCTCCTAATACCTTCCAGGGACGTGTTGTGCCACCTCCGCAGCCTGTGGTGATTGATGGACAAGAACAATTTGTGGTGGAGGAAATTATTGATTCTAGGATTCGCAGGAATCGACTCCAATATCTAATAAGATGGCAGGGATATTCCCCTGAGGAAGACTCTTGGGAACCAGTGGAAAACATCAATGCCCAACAGAAGATTTCTCGTTTTCATCAGAGATTCCCTGAGAAACCAGGTCCAGGATCGTCCTGAGGCCGCTTCTAAGGAGCGAGTAATGTCAGGACTCTGAACATTTTTGATTACCTTTTGTGCATTACTGCCCTTTTCCAAGATGGCGTCTTTGGTCTCATGTGCACTGTGTCTTCCTGCTATATAACTCCACCCCAGCCTTTTGTCTGTGCTAGAGTATTCTGCCTTGCATCCAGCTTCTGCCTTGCATCCAGCTTCTGACCTCTGGTGGCTTCCTGGCGTTGTACCTGCTCCTGTGAACCTGTTGGTGATCCTGCATACACCGGTTTCCAGTAATCCTCATTCATCTGGCTGCTGGTGTTTACTTCCTTCTGCATTTGCTGGACATGTAAGCTGTTGCAGCTCTGCTCTGCTTAAACCTGAGACTATTACCCAGGCCCCCCTGGTTGAGCTAAGATATTATTTGAACTGCCTTGTAAGCATATCTACCTGTGCTTGGACTAAGCAAGGACTTATTCATGTCAAGTATCCTCAAGTATATTTGTGCTTCATAGACTCTCTGCTTGATTGCATTTTCCTCTGAAGTTTCCTGAAGAGACTGTTAAGCTGCATTTAATATCTGCACCAAGTGTTGTGGACTTGAGCTTTGCTCTGCACCTGTTTGAATCACCGTGTGATAATATAGACTTTACCACTTATAAAACTGTGTCCTGTAGTTGTCTTGTTCCACGCAAAGAGTCTCCTGAGTTATCCCCTATAATCATTACACTATCTATACCTTGAGTCATATTAATGCTGATAAAATTAAAGCAGATGAAAAAGAAGAAGAGGCGGGCACACCAGCACCTCGACTCTCATTTCATCAACATTAAGCTTCTTTAGGTGGTCAGGATCTTCTAATATGTTCTTGCAGTCAGCTGTTATCAATGTGGGAAGTCGTAGCCAATCTATCAACCCAAACTGGAACTTTGACACATAACAGCTCGCCAATATAGCTCATAAAGGGAGGTTCAAGGGGTGACAAGCCTCTATGACTTCTTTACGACCTAACATTACATCTGAAAAGGAGTTGACTTGTAAGTACTGTAACTGAAAACAAATGTTAACACATGGTGAATGGGACTGTTTTTCGAAGATAGCAACCATACTTTTCTAACCTTACATAACTCCTTTAAATTCCTTTAAACTCCTTTAAATTCCTTTATGTTTTTTTGTCTATAATATGGATGAAAAAGTTTGTAGAAAACAAGAAATACAAAATGATAAAATTAATCTGTACAGTGGAGCAACCTCTTTAAAGTATTTTCATTTGATTGCTTTTTTATTGCTTTTCTTCAATCTTTGCATCCTCTTTCCCTCCCATTCACCATCATTGCCTCATATGCATAATCTACCATGATATACTATAGAACATGCAGACATAAATATGGAAAGGATTCCCAGCCTGTCATAAATTTAGGATATTCTTATAAAATAGGTTTGTACATGGGAACAGCCATACTTCCAGTTCATGTGGGAACATTTCTGTTTTGTACTATTTATACCATACATTTTTGGTCCATGTTTTTTTAGACTAAAGACAATATTTACACAGAATTTAGTGCATATTTTGTGGGAAGTCAATGTGATTGCAGGGTCCAAATTTCTCTGATTTAATTCCCTGTTTATGATTGCCAGAGGCAAATCAGAAAAGTAACTGATATGCAGGGTAAAAGTGGTACCGATGCAGAAATAGAAGTGTAACCAAATGACTCGGGGCCATGGATACTTGCTAAAGCTAGAAGAGATAGATAGATAGATAGATAGATAGATAGATAGAGTAGATAGAGTAGGGAAAATATGTATTTGATGCACTGCCGATTTTGCACGTTTTCCCACCTACAAAGAATGGAGAGGTCAACCGGAAAATCACATTGTATGTGGCGCCCCTGTATGTCCAGTCGCCACAGAGGTACTGCACCTCATCCGGAGGTGTGGTATCCCACTCTCAGGTAAGGAGGGAGCACTACCCAGGACTCTAATGCTTGCACACAACACACACTAGTTCAGTCAGGGCACCTGGGCGTACCCCAAGGGAAGAGGGCCTCATCTCAGGCTGGGTAGGAAAGGGTGTTGGGGTGTGGGTGGAGAAGGTAGAGAAAAGGGGAGGAGCCTAGAGAGCCAGAAGAACAGTGAGTTGTGAGGAGGAAGTGAAAGTGAGCAGACGTGCTGACAAGGAGCTCCCTGTCAGAGGGAGCTAGGAGAAGGAGTGCAGCAGAGAGGCTGCAGGGTCAGAACAGGAGGGGAGCTCAAGCTGTGAGGAGCTTGTCCCCCAGATGTGCAGAGAGAGAATATAGAGGGAGAGACTGAAGGATGCTCCCGGAAAGACAGAAGGGGTCCTAGGGGCACGAATAGTGAGAGATCCATCCGTGGGGCCCGATCCAGTAGTGGAGGGACCAGGTCGCAGTGGGGAATTGGCCGCCAAACCTAGTGGAGGACTTCAAGACTCAGCTAGCAAGCCGGAGGCAGGGGTAGCTGTAGTTGCCCCAGCCACATCCACAATTAATCGCCGAAAAGGTAGCCATAAAGGAGCAAGGGGATTTAGAGAACATCGCCTGACAAGGTCCACGGCTGCTGGCTTGGGACACTGATTGTGTTGGAGCTGGGCAGGAGGGTGGAAGCCAGTCCAGTGAGACAGCCAGGATAGGAACATATTGAAGGGAGTCCTGGAAAGGTGTATCCTGATCCACCTGGGAGTTTGGGGGATCTCTCACCTGGAGGACACGCCACCAAGCGGGCATCTGTGCACGCAAGAACTGTGAGTAAAACATTGGAAGCTGCACCTTGCTGTGTCCTCTGAATTATTCCTGCGTCACCTGCCCTATACCACACTCACCTCCAACATTATGTTTAATAACCTAACTGCCCTGGGACATAGCTCTGCCTGTGGAGAGCTGAACCAACTCTGCTGCATCAACTGTCCCAGTGGACTGAATCTGCAGCGTTGGCTAATATCTTTATTGCCGAGTACCACAGGTGGCGTCACGAACACTTTATTACAAACTTTATTATCCACTGCATCATCAACCCCCTTTTTTATTGGATGCCCAGGGCCACAGACCGGGTCACTGCTGCTGTGACACTTCCCCTTTAAGAAGCGGCCCGGTACAGAGTACTCCCCACAGCCCTGGCGGGCGATCCATATGCTTTTTACATAATTATTTGCATTAAATAAGTATTTGATACAATAGAAAAACAGAACTTGATATTTGATACAGAAAACTTTGTTTGCAATTACAGAAGTCAGACGTTTCCTGTAGTTCTTGACCAAGTTTGCACACACTGTAGCAAGGATTTTGGCCCACTCCTCCATACAGATCTTCTCCACATCTGTCAGGTTTTGGGGCTGTCGCTGGACAGCATTGAGTTTCAGCTCACTCCAAAGATTTTTTATTGGGTTCAGGTCTGGAGACTGGCTAGGCCACTCCAGGAACTTGAAATGCTTCTTACAGAGCCACTCCTTAGTTTCCCTGGCTGTGTGTTTCGGGTCAATGTCATGCTGGAAGACCCAACCACGACACATCTTCAATGGTCTTACTGAAGGAAGGAGGTTGTTGGCCAAAATCTTTTGATGTATGACACCTTCCATCCTCCTAATATGTTGCATTTGTCCTGTCCCCTTTGCAGAAAAGCACCCCCAAAGTATGATGTTTCCCCATCATGCTTCACGGATGGGACAGTATTCTTGGTGTTGTACTCATCCTTCTTTCTCCAAACTCAGCGAGTGGAGTTGATGCCAAAAACTTCTATTTTGGTCTCATCGACCACATGACTATCTCCCATTCCTCCTCTGGATCATCTAGATGGTAATTGGTGAACTTCAAATGGGCCTGGACATGTGCTGTCATGATCAGGGGTACCCTGCGTGCCCTGCCGGATTTTAATCCCTGACGGTGTAGTGTGTTTCTAACGGCAGTGTTTGAGACTGTGGTCCCAGCTCTCTCCAGGTAATTTACCAGGTCCTCCCTTGTAGTTCTGGGCTTTTTCATGACCTTTCTCAGAATCATTCTTACCCCACGAGGAGAGATCTTGCACGGAGTCCCAGACAGAGGAAGATTGACAGTCATCTTGTGTTTCTTCCATTTTTTTAATAATTGTGCCAACAGTTGTTGACGTCTCACCAAGCTGCTTGCCTATTGTCCTGTAGCCCATCCCAGCCTTGTGCAGGCCTACAGTTCTGTCCCTGGTGCCCTTAGACAGTTCTTTGGTCTTGGCCATGGTGGATAGGTTTGAGTGTTATTGAGTGTGTGGACAGCTGTCTTTTATTCAGGTAACGAGTTTAAACACATGCAATTAATACAGGTAGTGAGTGCAGAGTAGGAGGGCTTCTTAAAGAAAAACTAACAGGTCTGTGAGAGACAGAATTTTTGCTGGTTGGTAGGTGACCAAATACTGATTTCATGCAATAAAATGCTATGTTGTTATTTAAAAATCATATAATGTGATTGCAAAAAACTTTGCAAAAATGGCAGTGTATCAAATACTTATTTTCCCCATGATAGGTAGATAAGAGATATAGATATGAGCGATAGATAGATAGATAGAAAACAGATAGATAAGATA
Source organism: Oophaga sylvatica (assembly GCA_033576555.1). Classification (NCBI taxonomy): domain Eukaryota; kingdom Metazoa; phylum Chordata; class Amphibia; order Anura; family Dendrobatidae; genus Oophaga; species Oophaga sylvatica. The sequence goes on from JARQOD010000001.1 coordinate 726,590,122, forward strand.
GACAGACAGACAGACAGACAGACAGACAGACAGACAGATCAGAAGTAGATAGATAGATAGATAGATAGATAGATAGATAGATAGATAGATAGACAGATAGACAGATAGATAGATAGATAGATAGATAGATAGATAGATAGATAGATAGATAGTAGATAGATAGATAGATAGATAGATAGATATGAGATAGATAGTTCAGAATATTTTCAAAGAAAACGATTGATAGATGATAGACTTAGCTGACAAACTTGGCTTTTGATCATAAAGAATGCACATTATGTAAATACACAATGTATCTTCCTGCTTGTTTTGTTTTTAAGTGGGTGGGCAGCAACAGAAGAGAAATAGTAAAGACATGAAGGCAGCAAAGAATTGGTAAAGGAAAGTTTGGAATGTCTTTTAAAAGGCACAAAGCACAGCTGAAACATCCATGTACAAAGCAGGTGTGTTGTGATTGTTAATAGTGTGAACTGTGGCTAAAATGTTGCCCTAAGGCCCACAAGCCGTTACATCAGCTCAGCTTTCATGTTCACCATAACTACAGTGCTGCTCACCATTTTTGGCACCCCTTCATTTTTTTCATAGATTATACATCTCGACATTAAAGATGGCGGCGCCCACTGGAGGAGGCAGGAGGGCCCTGGGGCCACAAGAGAGGGATCGGGGGCCACAAGGGGGGGGATCAGGGACCCTTTTTCTCTCTCCTCTGATGTCCGATCACATCAGAGGAGAGAGAAATTAAAAGGCACATCAGATTTTTTTTTTCGTTGCGATCGCCGTTATAGGGTTAATAACGGCAATCGCAACATCGGGGTCGGTTAAAACTGACCCGATTCATATTCTCTGGGGTCTCGGCTTCCCCGCCCATCACCATGTGGTGATTTTAATTATAGCAGGTTCCTGCTCACCCAGAAAAGGCAAGCTTTACTGACAGAGGTGTCCACATTCACCCAGGAATTCAGATATCAGCCTAATAGAAGTATGTTCACATAGGCAGGGACCCATGCGTTCTGAGACCACCTTGACGTTGGTGTATGGGCAGGCATTATTTGGCCAAATTTTGTGCAAAGCGTCTCATTCATTTTTTTCTAATATTCAAAAGCCATATTGCTATTCATGTTTCATATTTCACATTGACTTGCTTTGGCTCGATAGAGTGCAACCTTTTTTTGTATATTGTCTATGGAGGTAGCTGCTCCTGGTTTGCACCTAATTCACACTGGTTTGGATGTGCCAGTCAGTTTTCTTTTACTTCTATGTTAGCTTACTGACCGAGCACTCCGCCCATCACCATGTGGTGATTTTAATTATAGCAGGTTCCTGCTCACCCAGAAAAGGCAAGCTTTACTGACAGAGGTGTTCACATTCACCCAGGAATTCAGATATCAGCCTAATAGAGGTATGTTCACATAGGCAGGGACCCATACGTTCTGAGACCTCCTTGATGTTGGTGTATGGGCAGGCATTATTTGGCCAAATTTTGTGCAAAGCGTCTCATTCATTTTTTTCTAATATTCAAAAGCCATATTGCTATTCATGTTTCATATTTCACATTGACTTGCTTTGGCACGATAGAGTGCAACCTTTTTTTGTATATTGTCTATGGAGGTAGCTGCTCCTGGTTTGCACCTAATTCACACTGGTTTGGATGTGCCAGTCAGTTTTCTTTTACTTCTATGTTAGCTTACTGACGAGCACTCCGCCCATCACCATGTGGTGATTTTAATTATAGCAGGTTCCTGCTCACCCAGAAAAGGCAAGCTTTACTGACAGAGGTGTTCACATTCACCCAGGAATTCAGATATCAGCCTAATAGAGGTATGTTCACATAGCAGGGACCCATACGTTCTGAGACCACCTTGACGTTGGTGTATGGGCAGGCATTATTTGGCCAAATTTTGTGCAAAGCGTCTCATTCATTTTTTTCTAATATTCAAAAGCCATATTGCTATTCATGTTTCATATTTCACATTGACTTGCTTTGGCACGATAGAGTGCAACCTTTTTTTGTATATTGTCTATGGAGGTAGCTGCTCCTGGTTTGCACCTAATTCACACTGGTTTGGATGTGCCAGTCAGTTTTCTTTTACTTCTATGTTAGCTTACTGAACGAGCACTCCGCCCATCACCATGTGGTGATTTTAATTATAGCAGGTTCCTGCTCACCCAGAAAAGGCAAGCTTTACTGACAGAGGTGTCCACATTCACCCAGGAATTCAGATATCAGCCTAATAGAGGTATGTTCACATAGGCAGGGACCCATACGTTCTGAGACCACCTTGACGTTGGTGTATGGGCAGGCATTATTTGGCCAAATTTTGTGCAAAGCGTCTCATTCATTTTTTTCTAATATTCAAAAGCCATATTGCCATTCATGTTTCATATTTCACATTGACTTGCTTTGGCACGATAGAGTGCAACCTTTTTTTGTATATTGTCTATGGAGGTAGCTGCTCCTGGTTTGCACCTAATTCACACTGGTTTGGATGTGCCAGTCAGTTTTCTTTTATTTCCTCTCTCACAGCAGCGCCGCTGAATGACGTCATCATTCAGCGACCGGCTGTGGCAGAGAGCGCGCGGACGCCGGACAGGTGAGGCGTGTGTGTGTGTGTGTGCCTGCGTGTGTGTGTGTGCCTGCGTGTGTGTATGTGAGAGAGTGCTGCCTGCCGTGCTGTATGTGTGATGGTGGTGGGGGGAGGCAGTGATGGTGGTGAGGAGGCGATGATGATGATGGGGAGGCAATGATAATGGGAAGGCAATGATGATGATAATATTAAGGGGGATTCAATGATAATGATGATGATGGGGAGGCAATGATAATGGGAAGGCAATGATGATGATGAATATTAATGGGGAGGCAATGATAATGGGAATGCAATGATGATGGTATTAATGGGGAGGCAATGATAATGATGATGATGGGGAGGCAATGATAATGGGAAGGCAATGATGATTATGATCTTAATGGGGAGGCAATGATAATGGGAAGGCAATGATGATGATGATGATATTAATGGGGAGGCAATGATAATTATGATGATGGGGAGGCAATGATAATGGGAAGGCAATGATGATGATATTAATGGGGAGGCAATGATAATGATAGGGAGGCAATGATGATGATGATGGGCAGGCAATGATGATGAGGGGAGACAATGATGATGATAATGGGCAGGCAAAAATTCTGGCTCCTAAATTTTTTGGCTGGCTCCTAGATTCTGAACAACTTTGTTGACCCCTGTTGTAAATGATGATTATGTAAGATTAGGCTGGTCTGGCTATCCAAGCTAAAAAGATACTGACAGGGAATTTAGATTGTGAACCCAATGTGGACAGTGATGATAGTTCTCCCCGTGTTTGCGTAGGTTTCCTCCCACACTCCAAAGACATACTGATAGGGAATTTAGATTGTGAGCCCCATTGGGGACAGTGATGAAGTATGTAAAGTGCTGCGGAATATGATAGTGCTATATAAGCAAAAAAGCATATATATATATATATATATAATATATATATATACATAATGTCTGTAAAGTGCTGCGGACAAAAGCAAAATACAACCATAAAAGGAAAACGGCTACATTTTGGTCTGCACCCATTTTGTTCTTCATAATTAACCTCCCAGGTATCGGATGTAGAATTCCATAAATAACCATGAAACCTGCCGGTATGTCATTGTACAGCATCATGCTTCATTTCACCTGGCGTTTTGAGACTAATGATAGAATCTGTTTTTTTGGGAAACTCTTACAGACCATTTATTGATAGTGTTTGATGCTCCAATTAAACAGACACCATTCAGTCAATTACCAAGGATCCACTGTAATTAAGAATGAATGAGTCCCCGAAATAATAGCCATGCAGTGATAAGACAAGCTGTGTTCTGCGGCATCAATAGTGACATGGAATGCTATCACAGCAATCAGACTGGGCTAATGGCTACAGAAGTCGTAGTCTAATGAGGCTCAATCAGTGCCATGCACAGGCTGCGCTCTAATTCTAGGTAAATGAATGTGCGCCGCTGTCTTGAGTATCACACGCCGTGTTATTTTTCTTTGCGCACACTTAAAGGCATTGAATATTGTTGATATTTTGTGCGACTTCATTGTGTACTAGCCGCGGCTTCTGGAGCTCAACGCTGGCCGACAACAAAAAGCGCGTGTGTCTGAAGCTGCACTGTACAAACAGAGATTGATCCACTGTACCCGAGTGACAAAGAAGTCATCAGCCTTGTGTGTCTGGGCCTTGTTCTTTGCACTGTCTCTGATAAGAGCTCACTATTCCCCCAGCTGAGCTTTTCCTTTTCCTGCCAGAGAATCCCTGCAGCTGTCTCGGAATAACATTCATTTCCTTCCTGAATATGGTTGCAGAGTGGCTGGACACCCCAATGTAGAACTGAGAGGGACGACAGAAGCAGACAGCACATAAGTCAAGAGCTGGCACTGCCCCAATCGCTAATGGACTGGCACTGATATAGTGATGAAAGAGATGGAGAAACAGGACATATGCACACACAATGTCACAGTGTCATGGCCCGTGGACCAAAGACAATAATGCGCAAAGTTGACAAGGACAAGGAGACAGTTAGACCCTTTGAGACCTAAGTGAAACACTGCAACACAAAACAGACAAATCATTGAGCGCGTTTTAGGCTAATGCAGATATTTATGGGTGTATTTCCCTAAACGGAGAAGAATATTTATTTTCACAGCACTTCTATAGGATGCAGATTATAGGGTTGCAATAATTAAAATGTATTATTTAGTGAATGTTATCAAACATACCTCAAGAATGAGGCAGATAATGAACTTTTGAAAGCTGTTTTCTTGTCTAATCTAAAACAGCTCCAGAATTAAGTGGTAATTAATTTCTTAATATATCTCTGACATTTGGAAATCCTTTTTTCTGAGACAAAGCTGTGCTGTTTCTAGAATAAACAGAATTTTTTTCTGACATCCCGATTAAAGAAATTAATGAACACAACATTTTGGACCTAAAAACACATTGTAATATTTTTCGGCATTGGGGTTAAACGCCATACTTATGAAACCCCACTGTAGTAGAGTCACGAAATTTGTTTTCTCTCAACGGAGCCTTACGATAATTTTTTTCCCCGTTAGGAAATAGTCATGAGTATGCAGAGAGTGTATGGCAATACTTACAGGCGCTGTTTTCTGCCGTTTCCAGCGCTGCTCTGTTCAAAGTCACGTGACCGCATTGGAGTCCTGCTGAATCATACTGTGTGGAGCAGAAGTCACTTTTTGGTATCACAACCGCAGGACTATTTATGTTTTTCTTCATTAGATAAATAAGCAATGTAATAATAAGTAATGGCAATAGAACATAATGAACAGGAAAGATAGCAACATTATTATTTTTGGAATAATTCTCTAATAAAAGTGATATTTTCCAAATCCCCTGTTCATAAATTAGCTCAGATTCTTCTTTGAGGATATTTATGTTTCTTTTATGGCAACTGACAATATCTTGGAAGGCATCTTAACCACTTATCAGGGTGTTTTCTTCCTCTTCATGTGGACTGGATGTGAATGACGTTATTTCTGGCACTGACAAGTCGATTACCATGATAAGTTATTTTAGCTGTTTATTCACTATTGTCCAGTAACCTATGAAAACATTACGGGTCATTTCAATCTACAAGTGACCCTGGCCTTATGTCTTGTGTATTACTAAGCATCAAATATCACAATCTAGATCTGTCTAGCAAATTATTAAAACGTAATCTGGAGTAATGTCTATATTAGGCCCTGTGCACACGTTGCGTTTTTAGATGCGTTTCCGCTGCGTTTTTTAACCTGCGGAAACGCATCAAACCCACATCACAGTGCACATGCAATGTAATCCAATGGGAACCGCATGTCTGCTGTGCACATGCTGCGGAAAAAAACACGCGGTTTCGCCGCGCTTTATTTTCCGCAGCATGTCAATTCTTTGTGCGGAACTGCAACGGTTCGGTGCCCATTGACTTGCATTGAGTCGGGCACTTCCGCAGCAAAACTGCAGGTCTAAAAAAGATCTGCGGTTTTGCTGCGGGTGAAACCGCTGCAGTTTGGGAGGAGGGAAGTGTGTGGGCCGAGTGTGGGGTGTATAGTGTGCGGCGCTATGTGTGTGGGCGGTGCGTGGGCATGTATAGTGTGCGGCACTATGTGTGTGGGCGGTGCGTGGGCATGTGAGTCGCCCGCCAGGCTGGTGCTCGGACAGCCCGTTCACTTCTATGGGGGATGTCACGGCGACACAGCTCGGTCCGTGGCCCTGGGCGCTCACTGAAAAGGGGGATATTTACAGGGGATTAAAGTATTTGTAGGATGTTCGTGACGCCACCTGTGGTACCTGGTCAGGGTGACCAGCGCTGCTATACAGATCCGCTGAAGGGTTGGTGTTGGGCAGCAAGGTGTTAAGCCTTCCACAGGCAAGGCTGGGGTACTTCAGGGTAAACGGAGTGTAGGGGTGCAGGATGAGAGGAGGGGAGTTCAGCAGCGGGGGTAATAAGGTAGACACACACACAAAAGTCTCTTTCTGTACCTTTACTGATGGAATTGCAGGCACGTCCCGGGGTGCTGGCAGGGTGAAGGATGCACGTCCAGTTTTCCCACTGAGTAGGTGTAGAGCCTCCTCTCTCCTGTAATGTGAGTCTCTGACCTGTATAAAACGAGGTCTAACTCTGTCTTCAGCTTTACACCCGGCTGATTTTGTATAGGGCTTTCTATTGGAAGAACACAGTCTCTAATGGCTGTTCCTGCCAGACTCCTGTTTTCCTAACCCAGCCACGTATCAACACCTATGGGCTCCTGCGACTTGTAGTCCCGCAGGGTCTCCGGTATCTCCTGCTAGTCGAGAAGGATCCAGCAAGCTCGGACCTGGCGTCCGGTTAATCAGAGTAGAGGTAAGCTATCAATGCTATTTCCACCTCTGTCACTCTCTCTTTTTCCACTCGCCTTTCGTCCTACTCGACCCTCACATAAGCACACGCTAGCAGATGGTGGACTGCTTATTTCCTTTCTTCACCGCTCTCAAAGCGTCGGCACGCTTGCTCACTGAACTGAACTCGGTTGACTCAGTTCTGACTAGGCTGGAGTGGCTACCTTTCCACTTGTACTAGCCTCCACACATTTGAACTAAGCTTAGAGCTGCAGATTTCAGGTTCTTTCAAAAACTGCCGTTCTCTCTCTCTTCTCTCCAAGAGAACTACACTCAGACTGATCTACTCTCACGTAGACTCAGACTAGACTAATCTGTGAGCTCTCTGAGGTGACTACTGACTGCAGCCCTCAGACTAACTAGCTTCCTGTGGCTTCATCATCCTTATATACACTAAAAAGGCTCCCTCTGGTGGCTCTAGGGATTGGTGAAGATGTGTGTATGCATATTGGGTCCTCTAGTGGTCATTACCTTCAGTGCATCCCTCTGGGAAATGAGATTCCAAGCGCAGCTGGGCTCTACATCTGTATAGTGTGCGGCGCTGTGTTTCTGCGTGATCAGTGTGCGGGGCTGTGTGCGTGATTGGTGTGCGGGGCTGTGTGCGTGATCGGTGTGCGGGGCTGTGTGCGTGGTCGGTGTGCGGGGCTGTGTGTGTGATCGATGTGCGGGCCTGTGTGTGAGTCGCACGTACCAGGGCTTTGGGGTACTTGGCACCGAGCCCGTTGATGTCTATGGGGGATGTCACGGGTAGCACAGCTCGGTCCGTGCCCTGGGCGCTCACTTTAAATGTGGGATATTTACAGGTGACTTGAATAATGATATGGGGATTCGTGACGCCACTTGTGGTGCCTGGTCAGGATGACCAGCGCTGCTTTGCAGATCCACTGGAGGGTTGATATTGTGCAGCTAGATGTTAAGCCTTCCACAAGTAAGGCTGATCCTCCAGGCAGATAGATATATATAGGATTGCAGGACAGATGGGGACCCGGCAGTCAGGGATAATAAGGGAGACACACACATAAGTCACTTTGGTACCTTTACTGTAGATGTTGCAGGCACTCCCCGGAGCACTGTAGGGTGAAAGGTGCACATCGAGATTCCTCCACTGGTAGGTGTGTGGCCTCCTGTCCTCTGCCTTTATGTGATAAAGTCCTGACCTGCCTGTAGCTAGGTCTAACTTGGTCTCCGTCTTGCACCTGGCTGATCTTGTGTTTGAACCTTCTCCTGAAGCACACAGTCTCTATTTGCAGTGCACTGCTAGACTCCGTTCTTCTGATCCAGCTACGTATCAGCTCTGTGGTACTCCTGTGACTTGTAGTCCTCCAGGAACTCCGGTGTTCTCCTAATGGGTCGTGGAGATCCCTATAGGCTCGGACCCCGGTGTCCGGTGGTACTTGCTGAGATGAGCTATTAAGGCTCCTCTGTCTCATTAACTTCCACTCACCTTCGGCCTACCTGGATCATCACACGATCACACACACTGGCAGTTGGTGGGCTGCCTCTTCGCCGCTCTCTAAGCGTCGGCACGCTTTCTACTGAGCTATATTTCTAAATTCAGCTCTGACTAGGCTGGAGTGATCTCTCTCTGTATCACTCTTACTAGACTCCACTTCAAAACAACTGAATAACTCTGCAGCCTCTCTGAGGTAACTGAGCTGTGCTGTGCTGCTCTGCTCTCTGACTGAGCTCTGACTGAACTCTCCTAGCAGACTTCCAGACTTCTGAGCAGACTGAGACAAACTGAAACTAAACTTCTTTTTATATGCCTAACACAGCTCCCTCTGGTGGTCTTTAGGGTGAGCTGTACGTGTGTGTGATCGGTGTGCGGACCTGTGTGGGTGATCAGTGTATGTGCGGCGGTGTGCGGGGCTGTGTGTGTGTTTCCGCGTATGCAGGCATCGTCAGATGGGACTACAAGTCCCATCCGGCTGTGCCTGCTACAGTGACAGTGGCTGACACATTAGCCAATGATGGGACAGTAGTTGTCCCATCATCCGGCTAATGTGCTGAATGTAAAAAAAAAACAAACCCACATACATGACATACAGAACATATAACATACACATGACATACAACACAGAGTATATACTCACCTATTCCCCGACGCCATCCGTGTATCGCTCTGCCGCCGGGAGAGAATGACGTCACTTCCATTCATTCTCTCACGGCAGTGCTGGGTGAGAAAATTCCCACGCAGCATTGCCATAAAGTGAGACAATGAACTCAGGTAACCTCAGTGATGCACTGCAGGAGCCATTGTCTCCTGTCAGTGCATCACTGGGAGGCCCTACAGAGCAGTGGCATCACCTGATCTCACCGTTCAATAGGGGAGACCGTCGTGGGACACTCATTATTAATTGGACTGCGTCGGACAGGGAGTATACGGTTGTTTTATTTTTTTACATTTTTTTACAGGAGATCGAGGGCGTCGCTTGGATCTGAGCGTATAATAAAGAGTAATGAAAACCGTCTTGTGTTTTATTTCATTAAAAGAATTTATTCTTATGCGTGTGTTGTTTTTTTTAACCCTTTATTAATATAAGATTAATAATGGATAGTCGTCTTATTGACGCCTCTCTATTATTGTCATGGGTGCATCGCCACGAAGATCGTCGCGATTGCACATTCTGACTTCTCACAGCTGAGCTGCTGTTTCTTTGGTTTGGTAATGAGAGAGTTAATTTTACCTAGCTCTTTGCTAAGACTAGGTCCAGCCTCGCCCGGCTGCTTTTGATTATGTTCTAATTAGTTTCCTTTATATTCCTGCCAGTCTGGGTGTTAGACGCCGGTGAAAGCATTCATGTAGTCTAGCAGACTGGAGCGGTTCTGAGAATACTTAAGCTAAGAGCTCCTTAGTTGTTTTTACTCTTATAGCTTATAGTTTATCTCTGAGACCTTAGGTGTTCCTACTGTGTGTGAGTGTTGTATGTAAGACTTTATTTACTTTATTTCTTGTCTTTCTTGTATGTCTTTCTGTTCATTAACCGTTACCTGTTCATTCCCTTTGGTGGTATTCAGGGTCCTTCTTAGGACTAGAATACAGTTGGCAGGGATTGATAGGAGACAGGGTTTACGCTGGTGGCCTGGACCTCTGTACCTTTAACAGTACCTCCAGGTTGAGGATTAGTTAGGACCCCAGTTTAGGGTCAGCTTAGACCCCGGTCACCCTCTAGCCGGAGACAGCGTATAACGGATTCCGTTTTGACCCACTGGACATTCTGTCAGGTAAATCTATGTTATCATATATCTATGCGCATGTTATATAGTATGTTGCCCTTTTGATATAGATTACTGACATCACATATATATATCTGCTATACAGCGTGACATTTTCACCGGCCCAACTAAAGATTCTCCCCAGCTGTCATGGATCCAGTAGCCCAGCTGGCCCGGCAGTTGCAGGGGTTGTCCATGGAATTTGCAGACATTAAGTAAAAGGTTTTGTCCCCCCCGGAGCAAACCAGATCTGAACCTAAGGTTGCTCTCCCGGACAGGTTCACTGGTGGGCGGGACAAATTTTTTACTTTCCCGGGAGGCATGTAAATTGTACTTTCGGCTGCGGCCTCGGTCATCTGGGAGTGAAGAGCAGAGGGTGGGAATTGTTATCTCGCTCTTACAAGGGGACCCTCAATCTTGGGCGTTCTCTATTCCTCCAGGCTCCCCAGATCTCCAGTCAGTGGATCGATTTTTTACTGCCCTGGGTCTGGTATATGATGATCCGGATCGAGTCTCCCTTGCTGAAACAAGGTTACGTAAAATACGGCAAGGAAATCGTCCAGCGGAGGAATATTCTTCTGAGTTCCGTAGATGGGCAACAGATACTCAGTGGAATGACCCAGCTCTTAGGAGCCAGTTTTGTCAAGGGTTGTCTGACAAATTAAAAGATGTGTTGGCTCAGTATGATTCCCTCCATCACTGGAGGCTGCTATGGCCCTCGCTATTCGCATTGATAGACGACTTCGGGGAAGACGCGAGGTAACTCCGCCCCCCGTGATGACTCCACCTACTACTAAAGTCCCTTATACTGAGGTTCCCCTGGTCTGTTCTGAGGAACCCATGCAGTTGGGAGGGACATCATTTTGTAGGAGGGAATCGGCGGTGCGCCGCAAGACTAGAAGGTGTTTCTTTTGCGGGAGAGAGGGACATTTTGTTGGGGGGTGTCCATCCCGGACCTCTTTGAGCCAAGGAGTTAACCTGGGAGTGTGTATTTCGTCCCCAAATCCTCTCAGTTTCTCGTGCCTGCGGAGGTGGTGATTGGTACTAGAACTGAGAGGATTTCTGTTTTTCTTGATAGTGGGTCCGGGGCTAATCTGGTGGACGCTCGGTTTGCCCAGGTGCATGGTATGCAACTGAGTGTATTGGCCAAACCGGTCCCTATACTCTCTATTGATTCTAGACCTCTTGGTCAAGGTAGCTTGGTACAAGCTGTTCATAACATAGATCTTCGAGTAGGGGCAATACATAAAGAGCAATTGTCTTGTTATGTGTTGGAGGGTCTACCTACTCCTATTGTGTTGGGACTTCCTTGGTTGGCTAAACATAACCCAGTGATTGATTGGCAATCCAGAAAGATAAGCCAGTGGGGTGAATTTTGCAAGAATAACTGCATGAGCACGGTCATCGGTGCGGTTGTGCCTAGGACTTTGCCTCCTTTTCTGGAGGACTTTGGGGAGATGTTCTCAGAGGAGGGGTGTAAAGAGTTACCTCCTCATCGCGCATATGACTGCTCAATAAAGTTGCTTCCTGATGCCTTATCTCGTACTTTCCCAGGGACCGGGAGGATGGATGATCCGGTTCCTATTCCTCAGGAGGGAGTTGTAGTGTCAGCTGTATGCTCTGAGCTTGAGGGGGAGGTATTGGGGCTCAGGGGGACCCCCCTGTGGGACTTCCAGGGAGACTGATAGTTCCAGATCGGTTAAGACTGAAGGTTACGGAGAACCGTTACAAACGGATGGCTGATAGGGGGAGAGTTTCTGGTCGAGATCTGAAGGTGAACGATCTGGTGTGGTTGTCTACCAGGAATATAAAACTTAAAGTTCCCTCCTGGAGGTTGGGTCCCAGATTCATCGGGCCATACAGGATCAGTTACATAATTAATCCTGTGGCATTTCGTCTGGACCTCCCTCCTACGTTTAAAAATCATAATGTGTTTCACAAGTCATTACTTAAAAAGTATGTGGCACCAGTCATACCGTCACCTCTACCTCCTCCTTCAGTGGTAGTCAATGATAACGTGGAATTTCATGGGTCGAAAATCATTGACTCACGTCTCAGTCGCCGATCCCCTCAGTACTTAGTTCATTGGAGGGGGTATGGTCCTGAGGAGAGGATGTGGGTCCCTGCGTCTGATGCTAACGCAGATCGATTGGTTCGGACCTTTCACACAACTTACCCGGACAGACCTGGTCATGAGGGTCCGGAGGCCCCTCGTAGAAGGGGGGTACTGTCATGGGTGCATCGCCACGAAGATCGTCGCGATTGCACATTCTGACTTCTCACAGCTGAGCTGCTGTTTCTTTGTGTTTGGTAATGAGAGAGTTAATTTTACCTAGCTCTTTGCTAAGACTAGGTCCAGCCTCGCCCGGCTGCTTTTGATTATGTTCTAATTAGTTTCCTTTATATTCCTGCCAGTCTGGGTGTTAGACGCCGGTGAAAGCATTCATGTAGTCTAGCAGACTGGAGCGGTTCTGAGAATACTTAAGCTAAGAGCTCCTTAGTTGTTTTTACTCTTATAGCTTATAGTTTATCTCTGAGACCTTAGGTGTTCCTACTGTGTGTGAGTGTTGTATGTAAGACTTTATTTACTTTATTTCTTGTCTTTCTTGTATGTCTTTCTGTTCATTAACCGTTACCTGTTCATTCCCTTTGGTGGTATTCAGGGTCCTTCTTAGGACTAGAATACAGTTGGCAGGGATTGATAGGAGACAGGGTTTACGCTGGTGGCCTGGACCTCTGTACCTTTAACAGTACCTCCAGGTTGAGGGATTAGTTAGGACCCCAGTTTAGGGTCAGCTTAGACCCCGGTCACCCTCTAGCCGGAGACAGCGTATAACGGATTCCGTTTTGACCATGGACATTCTGTCAGGTAAATCTATGTTATCATATATCTATGCGCATGTTATATAGTATGTTGCACTTTTGATATAGATTTACTGACATACATAATATATTGCTATACAGCTGTACATTTATTAACCGGGCTTAATATCACCTTACAATAGCAAGGTGATATTAACCCCTTATTACCCCATATCCCACCGCTACAGGGGAGTGGGAAGAGAGGGGCTAAGTGCCGGAATTGGCGCATCGTACAGGGTGCTGGTATTTTTAGCCAGGGGGGGTGCCAATATCCATGGCCCCTTCCTAGGCTATGAATATCAGCCCACAGAAGTCTTTCTAGCCTTTCTGGCTATAAATTATAGGGGGACCCCACGTCATTTTTTTGGGGGGGTCCCCCTATTTTAATAGCCAGTGAAGGCTAGCTGCGGGCTGATATTCATAGCCTGGGAAGATCCATGGGTATTAACCCCTTCCCAGGCTAGAAATATTGGCCCCGGCTGTCGGCTTTCCCCCTCTGGCGCAGAAAATTGTGCGGGAGTCCACGCCATTTTTTTCCTATTTTTTTTTATTAACTATTGCGTTAAGATTTTGTGTGTGTACGCGTGTGTGTCTTTAACTATTTATGTACCATTTTATCCATCTACCTATATATCTTTTTGTCTATCTATATATCTATCTTTCTATATATATATTTCTAACTATTATCCATCTATCTATGTATTTTCTATCTATCTAACTACTGGTATCTATTATCTATCTATGGCCGGCGTCACACTTGCGAGTGTGATGCGAGTAAGTCGCACGACTTTCTCGCATCAACACCCGGCACGGCCGCTCGCTCTCGGACCCGAGTGTGCGGCTGCACTTGCATCACACTCGCAAGTGTGATGCCGGCCTATCTCTATCTGTGTGTGTGTAATTGGAGTGTGGGTTGGACAAATGTAAAAGAGGAGGTTTGACAAGAAATGACATCACAAATCTTTTTTTTTTGTTAAACAACATATCTTTATTTAGCTGTCAAAACCGCATACAAAAACACATGAGAAAAAGCATGAAAACCCGCGTCAAAACCGTGCCAAAACCGCATCAAAACCGCGCCTGCGTTTTCTGCCAAGATATGCGGTTTTGGCGCGGAAAAATCCACAGGCAAATCCGCAATGTGTGCACAGGCCCTTACTGTGCAATTTAAATTGGGGACAATTCTAAAAAACATAAAATGTAAATTTGGAGAGCCATGTTGTCGTCTATCTTGTTCACGTCAATTCATCTTTCAGAAAATCTAGGGTTCTTTTAAAGGGAGGGAAATAGAATGGATGAAGGTTTCTAGGCAGTTTTAGAGTGTGGCACACCAGGCAACTTGCCATGGCCAACAGCCCTTTTACTAGAGGACCTCTGAGAACAAGAACTCCAAGAGCGGTCAATGAAATCCCAGCATTATTTTGCAAAGTATAATGGTATTTTGAAGAGTTGAATTACAGCATTATGTAGGATCCATATCACAGTATATTATTTTTTTACAGTAGTGCTATAAATTCATCTTATGTAGATGGAAATTATGAGGGTAAAATGTCTAAACATTTATTTAATGCTCTGATCCCTCCTAGCAGAAATATGAAATTGAAAGCAGCACACCAATCAACTAATTATGTCTCTTTCAAGAAGCTCACCAAACTGAAAATTACTCTTATTTCTTTTATAACCTTTCTAAATGTGTGTGTAGTCTAGTGTAGGTGTAATAAAATACTGATTGCCATTATCCAAGGTTTCCAGCATCGCTCCAGTCCTTTCCTAACTCATGTGACTTCAATTCAGGCTCACAGGATCCCACGGGGCTTTATGTGTGAACGGAAAGTAACGTGAGTCTGAAGAGGACCAGTGTGGCGCTGGAAACCGGGAGAGATGGCGATAGGTAAGAATATTAATGCACACATATTAGAAATGTTTGGGGAATAAAAGTTTTGCTGAGAGTGCTTCTTTAAAAGGAACCTGTCATCAGCAAAAACACTACTAACCTGCAGATATTGTAGAATATGATAATTTTCTCCCTGCATCTTTTGACCACGTGCAGGCATCGGGCAGGTTAATAGTGTTTTTCTGATGAAAGGTTCCCTTTAACCCCTTCCGATATCGGGCGTAACAGTACGCGAAAACGAAAATACCGGGGGTTAAGAGGTTAAGGAGGGGTGCATACCAGTCCAATAGAATCCTTCAACCAAAATATGAAAAAACATAGCACTCCAGGGGAAGAATAAGCTGCAAACATTTATTCACCCAGTCGTAGGAAGCAATTTTTCAACTCCTAAAAGACTTTTTCATGTAGTCCTTTTTTGAGCAGTCAGTTCATCACCAGTAGGACAGAATCTCATACAGCCCTATATTGCTCCTATTGCACTCAGTTGTCACACTCCAATAGAAGCACATGAAGATTAAGGGTGGCCATACTCCTAGGGCCGGCTCCAGGTTTTTATGGGCCCCGGGCGAAAGAGCCTCAGTGGGCCCCTTTAACACAGACCACGATTCATGATGTATAGATACAGCAGAGAAATATGGGTACAGTACAATGCCAAACACTTCACTTCTTCCATTACATGAGTGATATCTATTGTAAATTGTACAATAGCTCAAAAACCGCCAAATCCTCACAGCGCACAGAACAGACTGGACAGTACAGTCCTCCATACAATATTATGGGCACCACAGTCTCCCCCTCATCACCCATATAATACCCCATGCAGGATGTCACCCCCCATATAATGCTCCATACAGAATACTGGTCCCCATATAATGCTCCATACAGGATACTGGTCCCCATATAATGCTCCATACAAAATATGGAGCTCTCCTCTGCGCTGTACTGCGTTCTGCACTGTTACGGCTCAGGAAAGGGCGCTGTGGAAAGACTCTCCCTGCCCATTATCATCAATGCCTGCCCATTATCATCATCATCTCCCCATCATCATCAATGCCCCCCATTATCAGCAATGCCTGCCCATCATCATCTTCCCCATCATCAATGCCTGCCCATTATCATCAATGCTGCCCATTATCATCATCTTCTCCCCATCATCATCAATGCCTCCCCATTATCAGCAATGCCTCCCTATTATCAGCAATGCCTGCCCATCATCACACACAGACAGCACACAAGCACTCTCTCACATACATACACACACATACACACACACAAAGCACCGCACTACATACACACAGACACACACAGAGACACACACACACACGTCTTACCTGTCCAGCGTCCGCGCTCTCTGCCACAGCCGGCCGCTGAATGATGACGTCATTCAGCGGCGCTGCTGTGAGAGGAAGCGCCGGCGCCCCCTGGAGCCCGGAGCTGCGGCAGCGGAGGCACGGGAGAGGTAAGTATTGTGCCAGCTGATGCCGGGGCCCTGAGCAAGCGGGGGGGGGGCCAAGTGGCGGCGCTGACACCGCTCTCCTCCGCTAACGGGCGCGGGGGTGCCAGACGGCGAGTGGGCCCCCCCGCCTGCTTAGGGCCCCGGCACTTGCCCGGGTGTGCCGGGTGCTGACGCCGGCCCTGCATACTCCTAACAATCACTAGCCTGTCAGTTATTATAGCAATGTAGTCATATGTTTTCAATGAATAGACAGTAGCAAATCGTCACCAGATATCTTATCTAGTTACTTATCTCTCATGAGAGTAAAGGATTGGATATTATGAAAACCATTATGCCTAATCCTTCTTTCATAATCTAGCTATTGTCAGCCAAATTGTCTTTTTGGTATGCGTTTAGCCAACATATGTTGCAACAACTTTTCCCTCACTTGTATAGAAAAAAATTGTTGACTGTTCTTTTTGTAGCTATGTGTGACCCGCACCACAATTGTGGGTTTCCAGGGATATGGGGTACTCGGAGCCGAGCCTGTAGATTTCTATGGGGAATGTCACTGGTAGCGTGACTCGTTCCGTGTCCCTGGCGGTCAGGCGTTAAAGGGGGTTTATTTACAGGGGATATAGTAGATAACAGTTCGTGACGCCACCTGTAGTTGTCTGATCACTAAGACCAGCGCTGCAGTAGATCTCTGAGGGGATGTTGTGGCAGCTAGATGACGAGTCCCCCACAGGTGGGACTGGTCCCTCAAAGTCTATGGTATTAATGATGTAGGGTGCAGATAAATGAATCAGTCTCACACCGTCCAGCGTCTTTCCATACCTTTTACTTGTCAGATGTTTAGGCAGGTCCCGGGAAGCTGTTGGGGTGGATGGAGGATGCGTTTCGAGGTAACGGCTGAGCAGGTTAGAGGCCTCCTTTACTTCCAATATGATGAGTCCAACTAGCATAGAGCTAAGTTAACTCCGAATACTCCAGCTAACTCCATAGCTGTACTGCCCGGTCAGCATAGTGATCGGAGCCTTCCATATAATGTGAGAGAGCTGAGTTCCTACTGTTGTCCTGCATCGACTCAAGGTTCCCACTCTCCCAGACTCCAGTTACGTACCGACAATAGGCTTGTTCCTGTGACCTGAAGTCCAGCGAACCTCTGGTTTTTCTTATCACTACGCCTGAAGCTGTAGCGACACTTCGGTCCCCAGTGACCGGTGATCAATGCAGGATAGTTCAATCCTTAAGGCACTTCTAGAATTCTTTTCCACTGCGCCCTTCGCCCTGCTCACACTCTTAATGTCAGCACTGACTAGACTAGGATAATATTCGGTTATCCGTACTAGCCTCCACTTTTGTACCGTCTCTCTGTATTGACAGGAATCTCGGCTCTCCAACAGGCACCAGTCCTGACTCCCTCCACACTCAGGAGAAGCTTTCAGACTCCACTGTGCTACAGGACACTCCCCTATACACCCCTGCTGGGTGTGTCTGAAATGTATGTGAGTGATGTCAAGCCCTTAACCGTTACCTCTCCACTCATCCTCCTGGTATTGTGTGCCTTACATACCAGGGCTACACATTCCCCCTTGGTAAAATACAGCACTCCCGGGCTGTGAAATATAAAAAGAAAGACATTTTGTTCTGCATTAACAATAAACATTTAACATTTAACTCTTCCCAGCAGGGAGGTGAGAAATTCTTAAAACGTTGCATTATGTACAATGAACATAGAAAAATACAAAAACATACTTTCAATAAATATGTCATATCAAACAGTATTCTTGTGAAGGACCCGCACCAAACCTTCAACGTGGGTCCTGGGTGGGCTGCAGGACATCTGGCTGCAGACCTCGCTCAGTGCCACACCACACGGGTTTTATGTTCAGAGGTAATTGTTACAGTTTGATATAGAACCACGAAAATGCATAAAGTGCAACTATATACATTATCAGTTCTGGGGCTGACATAGTCCACAGCCTCAAAGTCCATTATTCCTCCTAATTAGTAATGCACAATACCATAACAATACTTTTTACAATATTCACATAAGGTAAACTTTTTCTGGGTTAAATTACATTATTTTGCTAGAATTACTGTTGATATCGAATAGGTATCTTCCCTTTCGTGGTTCGCTCTGATCTACGTGGAGTAGTTTCAGGTATATTGGTCTGTGATCTACCTGCTCTGCGTAACGGCAAACTATAGAACTGTCTCAATCTTTCTATGGATCTGGCAAGCGTACTGATGGCTGGGCGGTGTGAGTCAGCTTCACCAGGGGATCCCATAGCATGGGGCGCTGCTTCTGATGGTCCTTCTTGAGATTCTGTAGGCTGAGGTGTTACTGGAATAGGTAACTCCTGAACTGGCTCAACTGGCACCATGGGCACAACTGGAGGTAGAACTTCCTCTTGTGGCTGATAAAACTGCAACACCGGAATGATTACAGCATCTCCCAGTCTGGGCCAATCCGCAGGGAAATCTCCCAGATCCGTGTGTATGACCTCTTCTTTTCTTTCTTCTCGATTGACGACAGGGTTCTCTTCACGAAGCTTTAAGGGTTCTGGGCACAATTTCAAATGGTCTCTGGACACAGTGGATATTGTTCTTCCTCCGTCCTTACTGATGATACAAACTTTTCTGTTGTCATATTTGGAATCTTGTACGACGTAGGGTTCTTGTTCCCACTGGTTGTCCAATTTGTGCATCTTCCTTTTTCTTTTCAATACCACTTCTCCAGGCATCAAAGGTTTGGCAGGAGCATTCCTGTTGTAAATATCTTCCTGTTTTTCCCGTGCCTTGTTGAGACTTTCTTCTACACAGACTTGCACTCGTCTGTATTGCTCTTGCCGATTGATGTCCCAGTTTTCAACGGCGTCATCTGCCTCCGGTTCTACCACTCCAAGTTCTAAATCCATTGGTAGTCTTCCGGGCCTTGCTCTCATAAGATAGGCTGGAGTGCAGTTAGTGGAACTTACAGGTATATGGTTATACAAGTCAACCAAATCAGGTAGTAAGTCCGGCCACCGATTTCTGTCTTCCAACGGTATAGACTTCAACAAATCAAGGACAATGTGGTTCATTTTCTCGCAAAGGCCGTTGGTTTGAGGATGGTATGGTGTTGTTCTAATTTTCTTACACCCATACATGTGACAGAATTCCTTGAATAGGTCAGCCTCGAAAGCAGGTCCTTGATCAGTTAATACTTGCTCCGGATACCCATGCGGTCTGCAGAAGCTTGCTTGAAAGGTTCTTGCTGCCGTCACTGCTGTCTGATCCTTAACTGGAACAACCACCAGAAATCTAGAGTAATGGTCCACCATGGTCAAGGCGTAGGAGTATCCAGATCTACTTGGCGCCAATTTGACGTGGTCCAAGGCCACAATCTCCAAGGGACGAGTCGTCCGGATAGGCTGCAGGGGTGCCTTCTGACTACCGTAGTCCTTTCTTCTGAGACCACAGGGTCCACAGTTCCGACACCACCTCTCGATGGAGCTGCGCATCCCTACCCAGTAGAATCGGCACCTCAACAGGGTCTCCAGCTTTCTCCAGCCAAAGTGTCCTGCTTGATCGTGGTATGCTTCCAACACCATTTGGACGTCTGCCTTGGGGACCACTATCTGCCAGACCATCTCATGGGTCCTGGGGTTGACGTATCTCCTGCACAACTTCTCACGGTATAGGAACAATCGGCTTCTCTCGTTCCACAGGAGCTTTGCTGACATAGGTGCATCTTTTTCCAAGGAGGAACCTTCCTGTCGTAACAACTCCTTGATACGGCTGATCACTGGATCGCTGTCCTGAGTCTCTTTCCAGCTGTGATGGGGTAAGGGATTTAACGTTGCACCATGCTGCTTTCTGTAGACTCGCTGCTCGTGGACTATCCCATTTCGATGGAACGCAGGTAGCTCAATTTCTTCCAGGTCGTCCGATTCTTCTTCCGTGTCAGATTCATGCGGCATTCGAGACAATGCGTCAGCATTAGCATTCTTTCGGCCTGCCCGGTACTTGATGGTAAACTGGTAATTGGACAACCGAGCCATCCAACGCTGCTCCATGGCGCCCAGCTTGGCGGTTTCCAGATGCGTTAAGGGGTTGTTGTCTGTAAACGCAATGAACTGGTTGGAGGCCAGATAGTGCTTAAATCTTTCAGTAATGGCCCAGACCAGCGCCAGAAACTCCAGCTTGAAGTTGCTATAATTTTCCGGATTCCTCTCAGTTGGCCTGAGTTTTCTGCTGGCATATGCGATGACTTTTTCTTGGCCATTCTGCTTCTGACTGAGAACTGCTCCTAAACCTTCATTACTTGCATCGGTGTACAGCAGGAACGGTTGGCTGTAATCAGGGTAGGTCAAGATCTCATCACCTGTAAGAATCTCTTTCATCTTTTGGAATGCTTCAGCCTGTTCCTTACCCCAATTAAAGGGAGGGTTTCTGCTCTTTAGGGATTGTCCTACTAGGAGGTCCTGTAAAGGGGCTGCCTTCTTCGTGTAATCTTTCACGAACCTTCTGTAGTAACCCGTGAGTCCCAGGAACTGTCGCACTTCCTTGAGGTTCTTCGGCTCCGGCCACTTCTGGATAGCAGTGACTTTCTCTGGGTCCGGCGCTACTCCTTCCGAACTGACGATGTGCCCCAAGTACTGTACCTTCTGTTTGAGTAGATGGCATTTTGAGGGTTTCAACTTCATCCCGTACCTGGACAGGGACTCAAATACTTCTGCCAGGTGCTTCAGATGGTCCTCATATGTCTTGGAGTACACAATGACGTCGTCTAGGTATAGCAGCATGGTTTCAAAATTGAGATGTCCCAGGCAGTTCTCCATCACTCTCTGAAATGTTCCTGGGCACTGCTGAGCCCAAACGGCATTCTGTCGAACTCACAGAGCCCCATTGGGGTGGTGAAAGCCGTTTTCTCACGATCCTCCTCAGCCACAGCCACTTGCCAGTACCCACTAGTCAGATTGAGGGTAGAAAAGTAGTTAGCCGTTTTCAGAGCAGCTAATGATTCCTCTATACGTGGTAACGGGTATGCATCTTTATGTGTTATGCGGTTCACCTGCCTGTAATCCACACACATTCTCAAGCTACCATCTTTTTTTCTAACCAGGACTAGAGGTGCTGCCCAGGGACTACAACTATCCCTGATTACTCCGGCTTCTTTCATATCTCGCAACATTTCTTTAGCCTTCTGATAATGGGCTGGGGGTATAGGCCTGTACCGCTCTTTGATGGGAGGATGACTGCCTGTAGGGATATGATGTTGTACTCCCTTAATTATCCCAAAATCAAGTGGATGCTTGCTAAACACTTGAGCGTACTCTTGTACCACCCGTAATACCCCTTGCTTCTGGTGAGCGGGAGTGGTGTCCGTCCCAACATGGAGTTGCTGACACCATTCCGCCACCTGGATTGCCGGGTCATTGTCCTCCTATATTTGGCGGGAGTCTAAGGACTCAGCCGGGAGAATAGAATTATTGTCGACAGCATGTAGTTTAGCAATGGCTGCATAACGGGGTAAGTTTACCTCATCATCTCCCCAGTTGAGGAGCCGTACCGGTACTCTTCCATTCACCACTTCCACTACTCCCCTAGCAGTCATAAGTGTAGGTCTATGTTCTGAATGGTGGGGTTCTACTACAGCTTGGTAGTTCTGTCCTCTCAGACCTATGGCTGCCCTGCACCAGATTATCATTTCACTCATTGGGGGTATCACAATGGGATTCGAGTCAGTGACCCGTACATTACCAATTTCGCCGTCTGTAAGCTTCGCTTGCTGCTGACACATCAGGGCCCGGATCTCTCTTTGGATTACTCCCTTTTGTCTTGGTCTGGCAATTTCAGCGAGCTGTTGGAGTAAGAACACAACTTCTCCCAGACAGTTACTGATAATGTTAGTACCCAAAATTATATTTAAACCGTTCTCTTCATTTACAGTCTTTACTACTAGAAGCCCCTGGTCTTTCAACTCCTCTCTGCCCACTTTCACATCCACACATTTTGTCCCGAGTACTTCTACAGGAAGACCATTAGAAGCATACACGGTAAAGTCAGGGCTCGGGGGTTTAAGACTGTCCATTGACCAGAACTTAGTATATAGGGCATCAGGTATTAGGGTCACCTGAGACCCAGTGTCTAACAATGCCGGAACTGCAATACCATCTAGAATGATAGACAGGTAGGGTCGCCCACCCACATACCTGCGGTTCCAGTCTAAGGGGCCTGACGGATCTCCTCCTGGGTGTTGGCCCTCGGACCCAGGTTCTGCCCGTTTAAAGGACACTGTGGAGACATATGACCTTTCCGGTTGCAACGGTAACA
Organism: Oophaga sylvatica; assembly: GCA_033576555.1. Classification (NCBI taxonomy): domain Eukaryota; kingdom Metazoa; phylum Chordata; class Amphibia; order Anura; family Dendrobatidae; genus Oophaga; species Oophaga sylvatica. The sequence goes on from JARQOD010000001.1 coordinate 726,612,792, forward strand.
GGTGATCTCCCGACGAGGAGGGTGTTGATCAGAGGTCGCTCCTGGGGGTGGCGTTGTCCTCCTCCGGGGGGGGCGACGTCTTCCTTCTTCTCCGGTGCATCCACGGGACGTCTTCTGGGCAGTCAGCTAATAAAATCTTCCCTTCTTCCTCTTTCCGCAGCTGCAGGGCACTCATCACAGCAGCCAGATTTTTAGTCAGCTGGCGCACCTCTGAGCGCAGACAGTCCAATTCACTAGGGGTGTCACCTGCGTTTTGGCTTCTGCCATTAGCGGGGAAAAGGGGGTTACTGTCGGTTCCAGAGTGACTTCACCCTGGTGATGTTGGGTGGCCACCTCAGGTTTGCCCAGGGGCCGCAGCCCTTTTATTGCCATGTCCTTTAGGGCATCAAAGGTAGCATCAGGATGATCTAAGGACCACCAGTTTACAGTTCTGCGCTCCTCTTGGGATCTCAATCCCTGTACAAATTGCTCTTTCAGCATCTTATTTTCGTCGATAGCATTTATATTATTAATCTGCTTAAGGGCTCTCAGGGCTCCTTGTAGTCGGCAAGCGTAGTCCCTGATGCTGTCACCTGGCTGCTGCAAACAGTGGTAGAAGGCCATCCGGAGATCCGTTTCTGTGCGGTCTTCAAACATGGCATGTAGCTTAAAGAGGATCGCAGGTACCGACTCCTGATCAACGGTATCCCAAGTCTCCACTTCCCTCTCAGCAGCGCCAGTTAGCTGCCCTATCAGCACAGCAGCTTTTTGTCTCTCAGGCATGGAGTATATTTCTAGGATGCTGCATAACTTCCGCTTGAAGCCTGCTAAAGTGCCTGGCTCACCGCTGTACTGGGGAAGCCATTTCGCCCCAGGCATATATGGGAGCGTTAGTGGCATGAGCGGGACTACCGGACTGGGTGCTGGGCCTGCGCCCCCATCTGGCGCTACAACGCCACGCGGTGCGGGGTCGGGGCCTCCGGCTGGGGCCGCACTGTCGGCCGGTTGTTGTGACATATTAGCGCCCCCTTGGTTAAACGGAGCCTACCGGTTTCAGAAGCTGCTATTTCACAGGCACAGCAGTGGGGACAGGACCTTCGTCGCAGGCGCTCTGATGTCAGAGCGTCCACTTCCTGTCGCAGGACCTGCCGCTGAGTCAGAGCCGGAGGCGTGTCCAAGACTTTACGCGCTCTTTCAGGTACGCCCACCTTCTTCTCCAGCGCCTTAGGGCGCGAATATGGCGGCAAATATGGCGGTATTTGGCGCCAAACAACAGCAACAGTCTTTTTCACCAAAACACTCCACAGGCACACAGGGCTCACAATTCTGCAAGTTTAGTATCCTGTTCGTGACGCCAAGTTTGTGTGACCCGCACCACAATTGTGGGTTTCCAGGGATATGGGGTACTCGGAGCCGAGCCTGTAGATTTCTATGGGGAATGTCACTGGTAGCGTGGCTCGTTCCGTGTCCCTGGCGGTCAGGCGTTAAAGGGGGTTTATTTACAGGGGATATAGTAGATAACAGTTTGTGACGCCACCTGTAGTTGTCTGATCACTAAGACCAGCGCTGCAGTAGATCTCTGAGGGGATGTTGTGGCAGCTAGATGACGAGTCCCCCACAGGTGGGACTGGTCCCTCAAAGTCTATGGTATTAATGATGTAGGGTGCAGATAAATGAATCAGTCTCACACCGTCCAGCGTCTTTCCATACCTTTTACTTGTCAGATGTTTAGGCAGGTCCCGGGAAGCTGTTGGGGTGGATGGAGGATGCGTTTCGAGGTAACGGCTGAGCAGGTTAGAGGCCTCCTTTACTTCCAATATGATGAGTCCAACTAGCATAGAGCTAAGTTAACTCCGAATACTCCAGCTAACTCCATAGCTGTACTGCCCGGTCAGCATAGTGATCGGAGCCTTCCATATAATGTGAGAGAGCTGAGTTCCTACTGTTGTCCTGCATCGACTCAAGGTTCCCACTCTCCCAGACTCCAGTTACGTACCGACAATAGGCTTGTTCCTGTGACCTGAAGTCCAGCGAACCTCTGGTTTTTCTTATCACTACGCCTGAAGCTGTAGCGACACTTCGGTCCCCAGTGACCGGTGATCAATGCAGGATAGTTCAATCCTTAAGGCACTTCTAGAATTCTTTTCCACTGCGCCCTTCGCCCTGCTCACACTCTTAATGTCAGCACTGACTAGACTAGGATAATATTCGGTTATCCGTACTAGCCTCCACTTTTGTACCGTCTCTCTGTATTGACAGGAATCTCGGCTCTCCAACAGGCACCAGTCCTGACTCCCTCCACACTCAGGAGAAGCTTTCAGACTCCACTGTGCTACAGGACACTCCCCTATACACCCCTGCTGGGTGTGTTTGAAATGTATGTGAGTGATGTCAAGCCCTTAACTGTTACCTCTCCACTCATCCTCCTGGTATTGTGTGCCTTACATACCAGGGCTACACAGCTATACGAAAAAGAACAACATACAAATAACGTGCACATAGCATTTAGCCTACCAGAAGAAATGAGAAGAATAAGATCTTCACATGAAAAGATTACTAATTACAAGAATATGGTGTTCAAAAGAGACCCCATTTTTAAATGAATGTCAAATTTTAGTAAATAGATTAAATGCATTTGAAAAGAGATGGTATAAAATAAGGATCAAACTGAAAAAAAGGTTATTTAAGTAAGTGGGGTTGATCGGTATAAAAAGTGGAAAAATGTAATTTAATAATTTACTTTTCAGCCGTACTGGGTATGGGAGGATATGTGGGAATGTGTTTACACAATATATCCTAAAGAATGAATAAAATAATATATAGTGACAAAGTCACTGGTAAAGTACTGGATGGGAGAACCTGTATGCATCACTGGGGTTGTTAGCTTCACTGATATGAACATAGGAAAAATGCTCCAGCACACTAAGTGCTGAGAGGAGTTAATCAGCTAGGCTTTTTTGTGAACAGCTGAAGAGTGGGTGGGAGGCTGTTCACCATATCTCCACCCAAGGGTGGGGTTTAGAAGGTAAATAGTCAGCTTTCTGAATCATTCAGGGTTCAGTGTGACTGGAGGCAAGGGCTCCAGAGCTTTGTTATGCTAACCTAAGCTGAACTCTGTTGCTTTCCCTGAGCGTGCAGGTACCTGCAACCACATGGACTGTGCTATATGTTATCTTCTGTTTTCCTGTTATGCCAGAAAGGCCGTGTTTATTTTGATGGACTTTTTACTGGTTTATGCCATACTTTAATAAGCCAGCAGAAGATTCAGACAAGAAATGTTCCAGTGTCTACCTCTGCTAGCAGCCGCGTTAGCGAGTCAACCACAGTTGGTGGAAAATGCGGGCAACTTCCCCAGAGAGCACGTGTGACAGCTGTGGATAACCTGCATGTCTTTTTTGAAGGTAGCAGTGAGCCAGGAAGCAAAGTGAGACAATATGGAGGAGCTGATTAAGCATCCTGTCTAAGCCCAACAGCAGCAGAAGCTAACACAGCATGAAACAGGTAAATTTTTGGTGCAGCAGCTCCAACAGCAGCAGCAATGGCAACAGGAGGTGTTTATGTGGCAGATGAAACTCCTCACAGAGGCTGTTCGTGGAAGGCCAACAGCCCTTCCCCCAAACCAGGTGATGACTCATACGTCCGGAAGGCGGTAAGATGAGTGATGCAAAAGATGACCCCAGGCGATAATGTTGAGGCATTTTTGACTGAATGGGTAGCATAACTGGAGAAACTGCGGCCATAGCAGTGGGTGGAGGTGCTGGCCCACTATCGAACTGGTGAGCCCCCAAAGGCTTAATATGACCTGGCCTTACAGGAAGCACAAGAGAATGCCAAGCTAAAAATGGAAATTTTGGCATGCTCAGTGGTGACTATGTCAGGACACAAAGTGTCCACCACTGTACGCATTGCGGTGACAAACCCCTTCAGTCCCAAATATTTGACCTGCGACACCTTGTTATGGACAGGTTTATCCACTCCCTTCACAGGTAAGTTCAGACCTGGGTTGTCCAGGGAGACCCTCGGAATATGGTTGACCTGGTAAACCTGGTGAAAAGGTACTAGGTGGTCGAGAAGTCCTTAAATAAACCAGGCCTTGTCATATCTTTATAGTGGAGCACCCAGAAGGAGTCTGAGTCTCAAAAAAAGGGTAGTAGAGCCACAAATGATGAGGGCCCGAGATCCCAAGGGCTACTGGTAATGACTTAATGTAAAGGAGGTGTCACATTCCTGGGCCGAACCGATGGACTGCAGTATAGGGAAGCGCTGTTCATATTATGCTTATCCAGCCTGCAGTGTGGACTATCAGCCCGGTGAAGGGCCACAGGCATGTCCAATGACAATAAATAGGATACTGGTGTTGGGACTCTTGGAGTTTGGTGACCCTGGTAAGGGCCTCACTCCTCCACCAGTTGATCCCCTGAAAATATGTGGGTGTCCGCTGTATTCACAGGGATGCCAAGGACTACCCTGTTGCCAGAGTCACTATAAAAACAAACTGTAGCACTGACGCACTTGAGGTTGGAGTAGTCAAAGACCTGCTACACCCAGTAATAATAGGACAGGACTTTAGCTTGTTCTGGGACCTATGACAAAAGTCGCGGGTGCCAAGTTACTCAGACAGGAGCCAGTTTGACCATGAAGAATCTTCATCGCAATTAGAGGAGAATGAGTTCCCCCTGTGTGTCCTTGCTGTCAATGACAACGTGACCCATGAGGCTAAGATTCTTGAGTTGGCAGTTTCTGGGGGGATTTTTGGGATCGCTCAAATTCAGGATCTTACCTTTAAAGGGGCATTAGACAATTTGACTGTGATAAATGGGGTTGCTCAAGAGCTGGAGTCCGACACCAGGTTTCCATATTTTGCAGTAAATGAGGACCTGACATATCAGATCACTAAACTGAGAGGGGAAGTAATAGAACAGTTGTTAGTACCGGCTCCCTGTAGCTGTGGGGTACTACACCTGGCCCATTCTCATGTCTTGGGTGAGCATCTGGGAGTAGACAAAACTTAAGAAACTTAAGAACTGGTCCTTCAGAGGTTCTACTGGCCTGGATGTCACAGAGACATTGTTAATTACGTCCGTTCCTGCCCTACCCATCAGGTAATTGCTCCGTATCCCATTTAGTCAGTTCCCTAGTGCCGTTGTCTATTATAGAGGTCTCATTTGACCAGATTGCCATGGACCTTGTCAGGCTCCAAGTTAACTTCGCCAGGGGGCACCAATACATGCTGGTGGTGATGGACTATGCAACAAGGTTTATGTAAGCGTTACCACTGAGAAACTTCTCCACCAGCACTATAGCCTGAGAGCTAGTCCACATTTTCTCCCGAACTGGCGTGCCAAAGCAGATTATGATGGACCAAAGGACTCCTTTCATGTCCAAAGTGATGAGGGAGTTGTTTAAGGCTCTTCAGATTACACAACTCAGGATGTCAATGTAGCATCCACAGAGGTTCAATAAGACAATGAAGTCCATGCTTAAGAAGGTCATGGAGAAGGATGGCCGAGACTCGGATTGCCTACTACCCTACCAGCTGTTCTCCATTAGTGAAGTCCCACAGTCCTCTAAAGGGTTCTCACAGTTCAAGCTGCTATACGGACGGCACCCTCGGGGACTTCTGGATGTTGTGAAAGAGACCTGGGAAGCAGAGATTATACTCCACCAGAGCATCATTGAGTATGCGGCTTAGATGACAGGGTCGCGAGGGTGATGCCGATTGTGAAGGAGAGCCTCCTTCAAGCACAAGAGGCCCAGGAAAGGGTCTACAATTGGTCAGCGAGGCGGAGCCCTGGAGACTGGATATTGGTGTTTGTCCCCACAGTCAAAAGTAAATTGCCGTACAAGTGGCAAGAGCTATATGAGGTAGTCGAAAAGCTGAGTGACATCAACTACAATGACCGCCAGCAAAGGAGAAGACAACCCTACCAGGTGTACCACATCAACTTGTTTAAACCATGACTAGACAGTGAACCGGTGGAAGCTACGAGCCTGGGGGCCCATCCTGAAGCCAAGGTCGAAGATGTCACAGTGGCAGAGACACTGTCACCGGCCTAGAAACAACAATGCCGATAACTGCTTCAGCAGAAGAGGGACCTGTTTTCAGAGTTGCCAGGATGTAAGCAGGTTATTGAGCATGAAATCCTGACGGAACCACATGTGCAGGTGAACCAAAAACCTTATCGAATTCCCGAAGCACATCGCAGGGTGATTTTGAAGGAGGTGAGGAGAATGTTGAGCCTGGGCATTATTGAGGAGACAAAGAGCAGCTAGTCCAGCCCCACTGTTCTTGTAACGAAGCCTGATGGACAATAGAGTTTCTGTAATGATTACAGGAAGCTAAATTAGGTGTCCAAATTTGACGCATATATGATGCCCCGCATCAAAGAACTCATTGAGAGGCTAGGGTCAGCCAGATACATCACCACCCTGGACCTATTGAAAGGGTCCTGGCAAATCCTTCTGTCCAAAAGTAGGAGAAGATGCCTTCTCTATACCTGACAGTTGCTTCCAGCATAACAGGATGCTGTTCAGGCAGCTAGTGTCCCAGCTTCCTAATGAATGAGGTAGGGGCGATCCAAAATTAGCTGCAACCAATCTCCAAGAAACAGACTAGGGCATTTCTGGCAATTGTTGGATACTATCGGTGATTTATCCCAAATTTCCCCATGATAGCCGCACCCCTAACCTTCTTAAAAGCACAAAGACATCAATGGCCAAGTGGTCTTCTGAAACGGAAATGGCTTTCCAGGAGTTGAAGCTCGCCCTATGGAAACAGCCGGTCTTAGTCACACCTGACTTCAGTAAGGAGTTTGTCATTCAGACGGCCAGCTCCAAGGTTGGCTTTAGAGGCCGTGTTGTCCCAGGAAATAAATGGGGAAGAATATGCAGTCCTATACCTGAGTAGGAAACTCTCCTCCAGTGAGAACTATGCCATTGTAGAAAAAGAATGCTTGGTCACCAAATGGGCAATTGGCACACTGAGGTACTACCTGTTAGGGCAGCAGTTCAGGCTAGTGTCAGATCATGTGTCAATGAGATGGATGAGGGAAAGGAAGGGGAAGAATGCCCGGATGATGAGGTGGTTTCTAGTGCTCCCGGACTTTAGCATTCATGTGGAGCACAGGTCCGTGAAATGGTAACGCTGATGCCCTGTCCAGACTTCCCTGTTTAGTTACTAAAGGTGCCAGATATGTATCACTGAGGTTGTTAGTTTCAGTCATATGAACCTAGGAAAAATGCTCCAGCACACTAAATGCTGAGAGGAGTTAATAGACCATTTTAAGCGCTACGTTTTTTTGTGAACAGCTGAAGAGTGGGTGGGAGGCTGTTCACCATATCTCCACCCCAAGGTGGGGTTTAAGAGGTAAATAGTCAGCCTTCTGAATCATTCAGGGTTAGGTGTACCAGGAGGTGAGAGCTCCAGAGCTTTGTTATGCTAAACTGAGCTGAACGCTGTTGTTTTCCCTGAGTGGGTGGATACCCGCAACCACATAGTTTGTGCTATATGTTATCTTTTCTTTTCCCGTTATGCCAGAAAGGCCATGTTTTGATGAACTTTGCATTGGTTTATGCCGTACTTTAATAAACCAGCAGAAGATTCAAACGAGAAACGTTCCAGTGTCTACCTCTGTGAGCAGCCAAATGAGCGAGTCTACCACTATATATATATATATATTGAATATATATATGTATATAAATTTACAGTAAATTAAACTACTATCCAAAAAGTATATAAAATAATTGAATAAAGCAACCATATCATGACTAAAAATGTGACTCACAGAAGATAGTGCCATGTAGCTAGAGAAACGCAAAATACCTTCTTTGTGCCTCAAATAAAAAAATTGCATACATAGTACTCTTCTATGATATAATAGCCACAAAAATATATCCCCCAAATTACCTCATATAACATTGCAAGTTTATCTTTAAGAATCAAATATAAATGTAGCTGGTGCTATAACAACAAATAGCAGCCAAATTATAATACTCACTGATCCTTGTTCCCAAAAGGAGTCTAGGGCTATCTTCTGTTCGCCGCAGTCTGGGTAGTCTGAAGTCACACATTGGCACATGCGATGATGTCACAGCATCACACAAGCAATCAGGTGTCCAACAGGCTGTGGCCAAAAGAGGCCAGTGACCTCCATAGTAAACCGCAGAGCATGAAACAAGCATTGACACCAACGCCCTCAGGTAAGTGCCGCCCTAGGCAATTGACTTAGGCTGCCAAAGGGAAAAATAAGCCAGTTTGTCCCCTGAAATAATAGTATACATGTTCATGGGGATTTCAGGGGCGATAACTATCAATGAACACTTACTGTATCTTATGTTTATGGTTGTCCATATTTGGTGAAAATAAAAATGTGTAGTTTTTGCTTGTATATCCTTTGACATTATTGGATCATTGGAAGAACACACATTCTCAACGTTGTGCACATAAAAGACCATGCAAGATAAGCCTCATGAAAGTCTGTAGAGATGTACTGTACAATAAAGAGTTAAAATCATTGCTCCTTAAGTATCGGCAGGTATCCAAGGCTATAGACTTTTAGAATGGGCGTGCTCGCATCTCTTCCTGTTTTTCCTCTCCCTTTCCCCTGTTGGATTAATGAATTGACCCTACATACAGCAAAGGAACCCAGGATTACTGATTAGTGTTTTTTCAGAAGGCCTCCTCTGACCCTCTTAAGACAATGACAGGAAAACGTTTAGAGACAGGCTGATGTTTTCCCCAAATGTATATATATTTTCTTTCAATCAGGTCTTTTTTTATCTCAAGTCCTCTTTCCTTGTCTCTTCACCAATGATTCACTGCTGCTTCTCAGTCCAAGATTTAAATTAAGACTCTTGTTTAGTCTTGATTTGTCAGGAGAATTTGTGTAATTGACGAAAAGAAGCAATCTATTAACTGCAATCTACTCATTTACTCATGTACTTTCTGGTCAAAGAACTATTGTGCCCCATATCCCTCAAGCATCACAATAGCATTGGGACATTGCTAGATTTTTACTATTGAGAAATTATATAATTTACATCGCTATATTTAATAACCTAAAGCAAGTCTTAAAGACGTCTAACATTGACGATGTGTTCTTCTAGTTACCTGTGACTTCTGAATGGATCAGACATCACTTCCATGCAGACCTCCAGAGCGGCCTGTGCTGGATCCGGGGGGCATTGGAAGGTGAGTATGGCTCGGTTTATTATTTTAAAATCATCCATGCCTGAAAATAATACATTTTGTAACTGTCGAACAACTTCTTTAAGCTTCCTATACACATTAGATCACTGTTGTGGAATTCCACCGAATTTGATAGGATCACAATTTTAGTGTGTTTATGAGATTTTCTTTACTGTCTAATTGCCAAAATTCCTTAAAACCAAACTCAGCGCACATGTTTATGGGAGGCCAGGTGAAGACAGCTATAAGCTTTATGCTTATTCAGACATTAATTGTCATAATTTAGAACTGACTTTTCTTACTCACTTATACTGTATGTAACGCCATCATATTCCACAGGGCTTAAGAGACATTATCATTGCTGTCTACAATGGGGCTCACAATCTAAATTCCCTATCAGTATGTCTTCGGAGTGTGGGAGGAAATCAGAGTACCCAGAGGAAACCCACGCCAACAAACGGAGAACGTACAAACTCCTTGAAGATGTTGCTTTTGGTGGAATTTGAACCCAGGACCCCAACGCTGCAAGGCTATAGTGCTAACCACTAAGCCACTCTGCTACCACGGTGAAACCTTATAACTTAATACCATAAGCATGATGTTTATTGCTAACTAAAATATATTTCTATTAATTACGGTATATATACTATAAGCGGGCCTTTCTTATTACAAAGTATTTAAAGGGATTCTGTCAGTAAAATCAACCCTCCTAAGTGGTCAATATAGGCATATAGGTCATAGGAAGCTAAATAAAATGATAACTTGATTTCTGCAGTCCAATGTCTTATTCCAGAGAAATCCATGTTTTTCTTAATATGTAAATGAGCTGTTAAGATCTATGGGTTGAGCATAGATCCCCCTTAGAATCTGCCTCCAGAGACTATTTTAAATGAAAGTGGGAGTTATCAGTGTGAGACATGTAGGTTAAGAAAGCCAAATGTCAGTTATGATATGTCTTACACTGGTAATGCCCCCTTTCAAAAGAAAATAGAGATCTACAGTTAGGTCCATAAATATTTGGACAGAGACAACATTTATCTAATTTTGGTTCTAGACATTACCACAATGAATTTGAAACAAAACAAATCAGATGCAGTTGAAGTTCAGACTTTCAGCTTTCATTTGAGGGTATCCACATTAAAATTGGATGAAGGGTTTAGGAGTTTCAGCTCCTTAACATGTGCCACCCTGTTTTTAAAGGGACCAAAAGTAATTGGACAAATGACTCCAAGGCTATTTCATGGACAGGTGTGGGCAATCCCTTTGTTATGTCATTCTCAATTAAGCAGATGAAAGGGCCGGAGTTGATTTGAGGTGTGGTGTTTGCATTTGGAAGGTTTTGCTGTGAAGGAAACATGTGGTCACAGGAGCTCTCCATGCAGGTGAAACAAGCCATCCTTAAGCTGCAAGAACAGAAAAAAACCCATCCAAGAAATTGCTACAACATTAGAAGTGGCAAAATCTACAATTTGGTACATCCTGAGAAAGAAAGAAAGCACTGGTGAACTCATCAATCCAAAAAGACCTGGGAGCCCACAGACAACAGTGGTGGATGATCGCCGCATACTTTCTTTGGTGAAGAAGAACCCGTTCACAACATCAACTGAAGTCCAGAACACTCTCAGTGAAGTAGGTGTATCTGTCTCTAAGTCAACAGTAAAGAGAAGACTCCATGAAAGTAAATACAAAGGGTTCACATCTAGATGCAAACCATTCATCAATTCCAAAAATAGACAGGCCAGAGTTAAATTTGCTGAAAAACACCTCCAGAAGCCAGCTCAGTTCTGGAAAAGTATTCTATGGACAGATGAGACAAAGATCAACCTGTACCAGAATGATGGGAAGCCAAAAGTTTGGAGAAGAAAGGGAACGGCACATGATCCAAGGCACACCACATCCTCTGTAAAACATGGTGGAGGCAACGTGATGGCATGGCCATGCATGGCTTTCAATGGCACTGGGTCACTTGTGTTTATTGATGACATAACAGCAGACAAGAGTAGCCGGATGAATTCTGAAGTGTACCGGGATATACTTTCAGCCCAGATTCAGCCAAATGCTGCAAACTTGATTGGACGGCGCTTCATAGTACAGATGGATAATGACCCCAAGCATACAGCCAAAGCTACACAGGAGTTCATGAGTGCAAAAAAGTGGAACATTCTTCAATGGCCAAGTCAATCACCAGATCTTAACCCAATTGAGCATGCATTTCACTTGCTCAAATCCAGACTTAAGAGGGAAAGACCCACAAACAAGCAAGACCTGAAGGCTGCGGCTGTAAAGGCCTGGCAAAGCATTAAGAAGGAGGAAACCCAGCGTTTGGTGATGTCCATGGGTTCCAGACTTAAGGCAGTGATTGCCTCCAAAGGATTCGCCACAAAATATTGAAAATAAAAATATTTTGTTTGGGTTATGTTTATTTGTCCAATTACTTTTGACCTCCTAAAATGTGGAGTGTTTGTAAAGAAATGTGTACAATTCCTACATTTTCTAACACATATTTTTGTTCAACCCTTCAAATTAAACGTTACAATCTGCACTTGAATTCTGTTGTAGAGGTTTCATTTCAAATCCAATGTGGTGGCATGCAGAGCCCAACTCGCGAAAATTGTGTCACTGTCCAAATATTTCTGGCCCTGACTGTATGTCAAGCCCATATACCTTAACAGCTCAGTTACGTATAAGAAAACTGTGGATCTCTTGAGAATAATACATCAGGTCGCATAAATCAAGGAATCATTTTATTCAACTTTCTATTATCTGCGTGTCCATATTGATGACTTAGGAGTGTTGTTCCTACTGACAGATTCCCTTTAAGTTCACATGATGCAATTACTCTGCGTTTTTTGTTCCATAATATTTCAAAATCACAGTAAAACTCATTGCTATTGTTGCAAATGTAAGGAATTTGTGACAAAACACTTCAAATTTTACCATGATTTCAGTAATTTATGGCAAAATAAATGCAGCGTGATTGCCTTATTACAGTATGAGGGCCAGAACAGAGAACATTATTTCAAGATAGGGACCAGAGCAGCGGATATTATTACAGAATGGGGGCCAGGAACGAGAGCATTATTACAGGATGGGGGACATGATGGGAAGCATTCTTACAGGATGAGTGCCAGGATGGTGGATATTTTACAGGATGGGTGCCAGGACAGAGGGATATTATTCCAGAAAAAGGAGCCAGGACGAGGGACATTATTACAGGATCGTGGGCCAGGATGGTGGACATTATTACAGTACTAGCTGAAGAGCCCGGCGTTGCCCGGGCATAGTAACTAACTGTGGCTAGTTATAACAAATTATAATGATTATCCTCCATCCCATAGGCCAGTGCCCATATACCCATCACACATCCTCCATCCCATAGTCCCGTGCCCATATACCCATCATACATATCCTCCATCCTATAGTCCCGTGCCCATATACCCATCGCACATATCCTCCATCCATAGTCCCGTGCCCATATACCCATCATAAATATCCTCCATCCTATAGTTCCGTGCCCATATACCCATCATACATATCCTCCATCCCATAGTCCAGTGCAATATACTCATCATACATATCCTCGATCCCATAGTCCCGTGCCCATATACCCATCATACATATCCTCCATCCCATAGTCCCGTGCCCACATACTCATCATACACATCCTCCATCCCATAGTCCCGTGCCCATATACCCATCACACAGCCTCCATCCCATAGTCCAGTGCCCATATACCCATCACACATCCTCCATCCCATAGTTCTGTGCCCATATACCCATCATACATATCCACCATCCCATAGTCCAGTGCACATATACTCATCATACATATCCTCCATCCCATAGTCCCGTGCCCATATACCCATCATACATATCCTCCATCCCATAGTTCCGTGCCCATATACCCATCACACATCCTCCATCCCATAGTCCGTGCCCATATACCCATCACACATCCTCCATCCCATAGTTCCGTGCCCATATACCCATCACATCCTCCATCCATAGTCCGTGCCATATACCCATCACACATCCTCCATCCCATAGTTCCGTGCCCATATACCCATCACACATCCTCCATCCCATAGTCCCGTGCCCATATACCCATCACACATCCCATCCATAGTCCGTGCCATATATCCAGCTACATATCCTCCATCCCATAGTCCAGTGCCCATATACCCATCACACATCCTCCATCCCATAGTCCTGTGCCCACATACCCATCACACATCCTATCTTAAGCACAACCTGACCCTAGTATATATGGTCCTGTTAAGAAATTAGTAAAGTAACATTCAAGTTCTGCAACTGTTCAAATGTGAAATCCCATCCAGCAGCCACAGACCACGGTGATGGCTGATGGAATGGAATGTGAGGATAAATTTGCACCAGCTCTAATGTCAGGCCATTTGAAGGGTGCATCTTTATGGGAAAGTTGAAGCAATCAGGTGAATACGTGTTCATATGACAGCTATCGTACGTATATAGTCAGGTGTAAAACACTCCCTGTTAAATAAAGTTATTATGGGCCATATGATATAGTCCTGAAATAGTTGCGAGACTGATACACTTATTAAAAGATAAAAAATAGATATAATTTGCAAAAGCCTGTGTCCAACCATGAAAGATCAAATGGATGCTTGTAGAACAATGAACTAAGGAGCATAGACCTAATTAAAGTTCAAAGACAAGGTAAGGAAACAGAGGTCAGAGCAAGAAAGAACAAAGAAATATCTGGGTGAGGCTTGCTCTGGTATTTAATGGAAACAATACTTATCTATTCCCTAATCCATTCTAAGATGAATAGTCATTGTACCATGAGAAATTATTATTTACATCTTTAGGACATGGCTCCTTTGGGTCTTATAGACAGAGCATTATTTGATTTTGTCTTCAACCCAAATTACAAAAGCCATAACTTAAAGGATTTGACTACTACTAGACAACCCCAGCTTAATCAGTTTGGACCCCAATAATTTAAAAGTGTATTTTCACCTCCTGCAGCAGTGCCACTTCAGCAATCTTGGTGCCGCTGTTCCCAGAAAGTGATGTGACTTGTTGTGTCACATGCCAGTTGCAGCCAATGAGTGGGCGCTCGTCAGCTGCAGCCTTTACTATTTTATCAGAGTGGACGTCCACTCTGACGGAATACTGATGAGCCACAGCTAAAGTTTGACGACTTATTGGCTGCCGACGGACACAAGTCACGTTACTGTCTGGGGACAGCGGTGCCGACATAGCTGGAACGACGCTGCGCAAGAGTTGAGTATTGAATGTTTTTATTTTAAATATGCGTCTGAATTGATTAAACTGGGGCTGCCCACTGCTGGATAAGTTTTTTAACCCCTTACTGACAGCCAATTTGGTACTTAATGACCAAGCCAATTTTTACAATTTTGACCACTGTCATTTTATGAGTTCATAGCTCTGGAACGCTTCAACGTGTCAAACTGATTCTGAGACTGTTTTTTTTGTGACATATTGTACTTCATGTTAGTGGTAACATTTCTTCGATATGACTTGCGTTTATTTATGAAAAATACAGAAATTTGGCAAAAATGTTGAAAATTTTTAAATTTTCAAACTTTTAATTTTTGTACCCTTAAATCAGAGAGTCATATCGCACAAAACAGTTAATAAAGAACATTTTCCACATGTCTACTTTACATCAGCACAATTTTGGAAACATAATTTTTTTGTTAGGACGTTATAAGGGTTAAAAGTTGACCAGCGATTTCTAATTTTTCCAACAAAATTTACAAAACCATTTTTTTAGGGATCACTTCACATTTGAAGTGAGTTTGGGGGGTCAATATAACAGAAAATACCCAAAAGTGACACCATTCCACCCCTCAAGGTGCGCAAAACCACATTCAAGAAGTTTATTAACCCTTCAGATGCTTCACGAGAGATAAAGCAATGTGGTAGGAAAAAATTAACATTTTATTTTTTTTCACAAATTTTTACTTTGGAACCAAATTTTTTTATTTTCACAAGGGTATCAGAAGAAAATGGACCACAAAATTTGTTGTGCACTTCATATACGCCAATACCCCGAATGTGGGGGAAAGCCACTGTTTGGGTGCATGGTAGGGCTCAGCAGGGAGGTAGCAAAGTTGGCTGGAATCAATGGTGGCGCCATTGCGTTTGGAGACCTACTGATGTACCTAAACAGTGGCTCCCTCCAATTCTAACTCCAACCCTAACCCCAATACAACCCTAACCCTAATCCCAACCCTAACCATAACCCTAACCACAACCCTAACCCCAACACACCCCTAACCCTAATCCCAACCCTAACCATAACCCTAACCACAACCCTAACCCCAAGACACCCCTAACTGTAATCCCAACCCTAACCATAACCATAACCACAAACCTAACCCTAACACACCCCTAACCCTAGTCCCAACCCTTACCGTAATCCCAACCATAACCACAACCTAACCCTAGCCCAACCCTAACTTTAGACCAACCCTAACTTTAGCGCAGCCCTAACTTTAGTGCAACCCTAGCTTTAACCAAACCCTAACTCTAGCCCCAACCCTAACTCTAGCCCCAACCCTAACCCTAGCCCCAACCCCAAACCTAGCCCTAACCCTAGCCCAACCCTAATCATAACTTTAGCCCAACCCTAACTTTAGCCCAACACTAACTTCAGCCCCACCCTAACCTTAACTTTAACCCAACCCTAACCCTAACTTTAGCCCAACCCTAACCCAACTTTAGCCCAACTCACTTTAACCCAACTCTAACCCTAATGGAAAAATGTAAATAAATACAGTACAGACCAAAAGTTTGGACACACCTTCACATTCTAAGATTTTTCTGTATTTTCATGACTATGAAAATTGTAGAATCACACTGAAGGCATCAAAACTATGAATTAATGTGATGATACTGGAGCTCCATGTCTTGTGCTGTTGCTAGAACTACAGTCCTCATCCTCTTTAGTACTACAACCCCCACCGTTTGCAAGCACAGGGCAAAGTTACCCCTCCCTCCTTTTCTCTGCAGCTCACGCTTCCCTTCCCCCCTCCCAACCTGCAGTCAAGCTCAGTGTAACCTGAGCTACCAGTGCTGGAAGTTTTGCCGCTTCACCGCAGGGGTCCTCCATTGTCTGCACATGTGCTTTCTTCCTATAGCAGCCATTTTGGAGAATTCATTCTGTTTTGGTTATCACACGGTGGGAGCGTTCGCTAGAAACACGAAAGTACTGTTGTGAAACATGCGCCTGACAGGCATCGTTCCCGTG
Organism: Oophaga sylvatica; assembly: GCA_033576555.1. Lineage (NCBI taxonomy): Eukaryota > Metazoa > Chordata > Amphibia > Anura > Dendrobatidae > Oophaga > Oophaga sylvatica. The sequence continues at coordinate 726,629,216 of JARQOD010000001.1, forward strand.
GTACTGGTGAACCCGTAACTCCAACAGAACCCGAGAAATGGAATTCTCGGATCCCCCACAAACTAGCTCAGCCAAGTTTGGACTCATTTGAACTTCATTTTAAAGTAAGATCATTGATAGGTCTGCCGTTATTCTGCTAGGTTCACAGGACGAGGGATGGACCTTATGATATTTCAGAGCTCAAATCATACACTTCTGTCCCGGGGAGGTGGCCAGAGAAACCCTCCCCTTTTCGTGAGGTCAGCAGTCCCAGGTATAAGTCTGGCAGTGAGCCCCCCCCTAGTCAGTCCTTGCTGTGATGTTCTGACTAAGAGATCTGCAAATGAACTATGACGTGTGGCTCCTCCCCCCCAGCCTGGCTTGCCTGTATATGATCTAACTATCATGTGAGTCTTTCATTCTTAATCCCGTTTATTTTATAACTGCATTTGTACATAACTATATTGCCTCAGTTTGTTCCATCTTTTTTTATATTGTATAAGCACTGCCTTTTTTTTTAAAGGAATAAACCTATAAATTTATTAGTTTGTTTCTCCTGCTCTATAAACGAATCTGCACGTGCCTGAAGCACTACGCTACTGTTTTGGGGTTGCTACGGACCCTCTTGATAAATTGTTCAGTAAGAAAAACCGTAGCTGGTGGCAGCTTAAAAGAAGGGGGTGTTAAGTGTTGACATATGGGGTGGCGTTGGCAGTGACGGAGCGGGTATTATAAGTGAATTACCGGCTACGGCTCGGAGTAATTATAATTCCCTCACTGCAGCGTGCCCAATAGCCAGCACACATCCAAGTGACCCGTCTGGCGACTGATTATCCTAGGTGCAGTTCCCTGACTGCCCTGAGGGTAAGGGGGGCGCCAGAGAGCTGCAAGTTCCTAAGTGGAAGTGGGATAATTATAAATCCCTGCAGTTTACCGGGTCGGACGGAAGCAGCCGTCGTGTGTGTGCACCGTTTCATCACATATTGGTGGCAGCGGTGGGATCACAAGCTGTGATACCCGGGCTACCGTGTGGCGGACCGTGTGCCCGTTCATCACATATTGGTGGCAGCGGTGGGATCACAAGTCGTGATACCCCGGGCTACCGTGTGGCGGACCGTGTGCCCGTTCATCACATATTGGTGGCAGAGCGGTGAGATTATAGAGCATTAGTGATCTGGTCTGAGCAATCATTCCTCTCACTAAAAAACTTGCACGGTTCTTCAGGGACCCTGCATCTAAAGTTTTGGAGAACAGACTCAGTGTTTATTAGTCCTGAGACAATTGTGTGTACTTGCGGTTACCCCTCCCTTCTCTTTGTTTTTCTATCCTATCTTTTATTTGGCAACCATGGCTACGAGGGGATTCGACTGGTATAATCGGAGTAGCAGGGAAACTCTTCTAGCCATATGCGAGTGGAGGCAGATTGTCCCCATGGACCAAACCAAGGCTGCAGTGATCCAGGCCCTGATGGCACGGGACCACGCTCAGAGCGAGGAGGGCGCAGGAGCCGGCCCAAGCCAAGGTGGTGCCGCAGGAGCAGAGGCCCAACCCCTGACTGCTTACACCCAGGGCGGGATGGACCCTTACCTGCAGGCGGCCCTGGAGGGACTCTCCACTGACGACCATGAAGAACACCTGAAGCTGATCCAGAAAGCTCAAGAGAGAGCCGACCAGCGAGAGGCCAAACAGCGAGAGGCTGAGATAGCCGAGCGCCAAGCCCAGCGAGAGGCCGAGAGAGCCGAGCGGGAGGCTGAGAGAGCCGAGCGGGAAGCTCAGAGAGCCCATGAACTGGAGCTGCTCAGACAAGGGGCAATGCCCTCCACAGCCCAGAGCAGTGTGCCCAGCAGCGCTCAGAGTCCCAAGCCCCGGCCGGAGCACTTTCCCGTGCTGGAAAAGGACGGAGACTTGGACACTTTTCTGTGGGCCTTTGAGAAAGTCTGCAGACAGTACCGGCTGCCTGACAACCAATGGGCCAGGTACTTGACCCCCGGGCTAAAGGGCAAAGCTCTGGAGGCGTTTGCTTCACTCACGCCAGATCAAGATGACAACTATCAGGCCATCAAGCAGGCCCTGATCGCCAAGTACCAGCTAACCCCTGAGGTATACCGAAAGAAGTTCCGGAACCTCCAACGTGGCCCACACGACAGTTATAGCGATGTGGTGCAAGGACTCAGGAACCACTTTGACCAGTGGATCCATGGACTGTCAGTTGACACCTTTGAGAACCTGAGGGACCTGATGATCAAAGACCAGTTCCTGCATCTGTGCCCAGCTGAGGTCCGACAGTTCATCCTGGACCGAGAACCGGAGGACGCGGTCAGAACAGCAAGGGTCGCCGACAGCTATGAGGCCAACCGGAAACCCGAGGTGCGGAGGCCCGTCACCACCTGCTGGGGAGGGGGTAAGCCTGCAACCTACCCCAGTGCCCCTGCCAGCCGTCCCTCTGGAGGCACTATCCCCTTTGCCAGCGCCAGGCCTACATCAGACCCCCGCCAGTGTTTCTCCTGTAACAGGACTGGACACATCAGCGCCACCTGTCCGGAGAGGCAGAAGAACCCCCCAGCCAAGGCCTCCAGGCCCAACGCCTCTGTTCTTTTGGTGGGTGGTGTGGTGGGGAGGGTTGATGACAACGTGCAGCCCGTCCGCGTGGGGGCCCGTCTTGCTACAGGCCTCAAGGACACCGGGGCTGAACGAACCCTCATCCGACCCGAACTGGCGGCCCCTGAAGAGTTGATTCCGGGGAAAACCTTAACTGTCACAGGGATTGGGGGCGTCCACTACCCCTTGCCGATAGCCCGAGTTTTCATTGACTGGGGTGCCGGGAGCGGGGTGAAGGAAGTGGGGGTGTCTGAAAACCTGCCCACTGATGTTTTATTGGGGACTGATCTGGGGAGGATGGTGGCGTACTATGTCCCGGACACCCCTTCCCAATCTGATGATAAGGTTAACGTTAACCATGATGTTGATGTTGATGATGATGGGAAACTGATTGTGTTACCTGCTAATGCTTTGCGAAGTGATGATGCAACTGATAACCTTTCTTTCCCTAGGAATGATGTTGATAGTGATGTATCTGTGCCATCTGAATCTGTTAACCCTTTCTCTGAAGTGGTAGATGTGTCCACAGGTACAGGAGCGTTCAGTCCCGTCGCTCTGCGGAGTGAGACGGCTGAGGAACCCCTAGCAGGAGCAAGCGACAGTGCTCAAGGAAATGGGGAGGTGCATGGGAACCGGGAGGAAGGTGACGCCATGACACTGACCAGTGCCACCGAGGAAGGTAACTGGCCCATAAGTAGCACTGCTCCTGAAGTGTTGGGGGTGGATGGGGAGGTAGAGCCCATAGCAGCGCAGGCTGATGGGTCTATAGAAACCCCGGGGAGACGGCATATGTAGCTGCTGTCACCCGCAGTCAGAGTGCCCGGATCGCAGGTAGCGCCCTACCATCTGGACCCTCCTCCGCTACAGGAGAGACTGAACCAGAGTTGGACCCAGAGCCGGTCCCAGAGGGTCCCAGTGAGGAAGGAACCCTGACGTCACTTCTGGCTGCCTCCAGCCAGGAGTTCCAGGCCGCTCTGCACTCAGATGCGAGCCTGGAGAACTTGAGGCACCTCGCCGAGACGCCCACCTCCGTGACTGATAAGGAGAGGGTGTTCTGGGAACGAGGAAGGTTGTACCGGGAGACAGTACCCGGAGAGTCCCAAAAGGAGTGGTTGAGGGAAAAACAGCTGGTCGTCCCGCACCAGTTCCGAGGTGAGTTGTTGAGGATTGCCCATGAGATTCCACTCGCTGGACACTTGGGGATCAGCAAAACTAAGGCACGGCTGTCTCAACACTTCTATTGGCCCAAGATGGGGACAGATGTGACTAACTACTGCCGCTCCTGTATCACCTGTCAAAGAGTGGGGAAGGCGGGGCCTGCTCTTAAGGCTCCCCTGATCCCGTTGCCAGTGATAGAGGAGCCTTTCCAGAGGATCGTGGTGGACATTGTGGGCCCGCTGGCCGTCCCCAGCAGCTCTGGAAAGCAATACATCCTTACTGTGGTAGACTACGCTACCCGGTACCCGGAGGCAGTAGCTCTGTCCTCAACTAGGGCAGATAAGGTGGCGGATGCACTGGTGACCATCTTTTCACGGGTAGGATTTCCCAGGGAGATGCTTACCGATCAAGGGACCCAATTTATGTCTCGCCTAATGAATGCTCTCTGCAGCAAAATGCAGGTGACGCGTATGGTATCGAGTGCGTATCACCCACAGACCAATGGTTTGTGTGAGCACTTTAACGGTACCCTCAAACAGATGCTCCGCATGCTGGTTGAGACCCAGGGACGCGATTGGGAGCGGTACCTCCCACACCTGCTATTTGCCTACAGAGAAGTCCCGCAGGCCTCGACGGGGTTCTCCCCCTTCGAGCTCCTGTATGGTAGGCGAGTCCGGGGACCCCTTGGGTTGATAAGAGAATCCTGGGAAGATGAGCCAAACCCCACGGAAGTGTCCATCGTGGATTATGTCATGCGCTTCCGCGACAAGATGCAGACCTTGACGCAGTTGGTGCATGACAACATGACGCAGGCTCAGGCTGACCAGAAGCACTGGTACGACCAGAACGCCCGGGAGCGGACCTACCAGGTGGGTCAAAAGGTGTGGGTGCTGGTCCCCGTACCAAAGGATAAGCTTCAGGCAGCCTGGGAAGGCCCATACGTCGTGCACCAACAGCTCAACCCAGCCACCTACGTGGTCACGCTTGACCACACTCGGGGTAGGCGCAAGGCCTTTCACGTCAACATGATGAAGGCCCATCACGAATGTGAAGCCTGCGTCCTACCGGTCTGCAATATGCCCGAGGACGGGGAAGAGGATCCCCTCCTGGACATGCTGGCCCAAGCCTAGGCCAATGGGTCCATTGAGGACATGGAGGTAAATGCCTCGCTAACCGTCTCCCAGCGGTTGCAGTTGCTGACCACTCTGGAACCCTTCCGGGCCGAGTTCACGAACCGACCCGGAAGGACCGAGTTGGCAGTCCACGAGGTGGACACCGGGGATCATGCCCCATTACGGCGGACACCTTATCGGATCTCTGAGGAGGTGCAGCAGATTATGCGCCAGGAGATCCATGAGATGTTGCAGCTGGGGGTGATCCGGCCGTCCAAAAGCGCGTGGGCCTCACCTGTAGTTCTCGTACCCAAAAAGGATCGGACCACCCGGTTCTGCGTGGACTACAGGGGGCTCAACGCCATCACTACCTCTGATGCGCACCCAATGCCACGCATCGAGGATCTGCTGGAGCGGTTGGCGAATGCCAAGTACATATCCATCATGGATTTAAGCCGTGGATACTGGCAGATTCCCCTGAGTCCTGAGGCGCAGGAGAAATCCGCCTTTATCACCCCTTTTGGACTGTACGAGTCCACGGTCATGCCTTTCGGCATGAAGAATGCCCCTGCCACTTTCCAGCGGATGGTCAACCACCTGCTTCAGGGACTGGAGGAGTACGCTGTGGCGTACCTGGACGACATTGCCGTCTTCAATTCCACCTGGGAGGAACACCTTCAGCATCTCCAGGAGGTGCTCAAGCGTATTCACCAGGCAGGTCTGACCATCAAGCCGGGAAAATGCCAGATGGGCATGAGGGAGGTCCACTACCTGGGGCACCGGGTAGGCGGGGGTTCCATGAGTCCAGAGCCCGAGAAAGTGGACGTGATCGTGTCCTGGCCCACCCCCAGGACAAAAAAGCAGGTGAAGTCCTTCCTGGGCACTGCAGGGTACTATAGGCGTTTCGTACCGAACTATAGCGCCATTGCAAAACCCTTGACGGACCTCACCAAGGGCGGTCTACCCCAAACAGTCAACTGGACAGATGGCTGTGAGGCGGCATTCCGAGCTTTGAAAACAGCCCTGTGCAGCTCTCCAGTGTTGAAAGCCGTTGACAGCAGTAGGCCATTCCTGGTACAGACTGACGCCAGCGAATTTGGCCTCGGTGCTGTACTCAGCCAGGTTGATTTGGGGAACCAGGAGCACCCCGTGTTGTACCTGAGCCGGAAACTTCTGCCAAGGGAAGTGGCATACTCCACCATCGAGAAGGAGTGCCTGGCCATGGTCTGGGCACTGCAACGTTTGCAGCCCTACCTGTACGGGCGCACCTTCAAGGTGGTCACCGACCACAACCCTCTGAGCTGGCTGCACACAGTGTCCGGAACCAATGGTAGGTTGCTCCGCTGGAGCCTTGCCCTACAGCAGTATGATTTTGCCGTACAACACAAGAAAGGCAGCGAACATGGGAATGCTGATGGGTTATCACGACGTGGCGAACCCGCTGAGGTGCGCATGTCGGATTACCGACAGGTCATGCCTCCGTAGCGCCCTCTAAAGGGGGGAGGTGTGATGATACTGGAGCTCCATGTCTTGTGCTGTTGCTAGAACTACAGTCCTCATCCTGTTAGTACTACAACCCCACCGTTTGCAAGCACAGGGCAAAGTTACCCCTCCCTCCTTTTCTCTGCAGCTCACGCTTCCCTTCCCCCCTCCCAACCTGCAGTCAAGCTCAGTGTAACCTGAGCTACCAGTGCTGGAAGTTTTGCCGCTTCACCGCAGGGGTCCTCCATTGTCTGCACATGTGCTTTCTTCCTATAGCAGCCATTTTGGAGAATTCATTCTGTTTTGGTTATCACACGGTGGGAGCGTTCGCTAGAAACACGAAAGTACTGTTGTGAAACATGCGCCTGACAGGCATCGTTCCCGTGGTACTGGTGAACCCGTAACTCCAACAGAACCCGAGAAATGGAATTCTCGGATCCCCCACAAACTAGCTCAGCCAAGTTTGGACTCATTTGAACTGTCATTTTAAAGTAAGATCATTGATAGGTCTGCCGTTATTCTGCTAGGTTCACAGGACGAGGGATGGACCTTATGATATTTCAGAGCTCAAATCATACACTTCTGTCCCGGGGAGGTGGCCAGAGAAACCCTCCCCTTTTCGTGAGGTCAGCAGTCCCAGGTATAAGTCTGGCAGTGAGCCCCCCCCTAGTCAGTCCTTGCTGTGATGTCCTGACTAAGAGATCTGCAAATGAACTATGACGTGTGGCTCCTCCCCCCAGCCTGGCTTGCCTGTATATGATCTAACTATCATGTGAGTCTTTCATTCTTAATCCCGTTTATTTTATAACTGCATTTGTACATAACTATATTGCCTCAGTTTGTTCCATCTTTTTTTATATTGTATAAGCACTGCCTTTTTTTTTAAAGGAATAAACCTATAAATTTATTAGTTTGTTTCTCCTGCTCTATAAACGAATTTGCACGTGCCTGAAGCACTACGCTACTGTTTTGGGGTTGCTACGGACCCTCTTGATAAATTGTTCAGTAAGAAAAACCGTAGCTGGTGGCAGCTTAAAAGAAGGGGGTGTTAAGTGTTGACATATGGGGTGGCGTTGGCAGTGACGGAGCGGGTATTATAAGTGAATTACCCGGCTGTGGCTCGGAGTAATTATAATTCCCTCACTGCAGCGTGCCCAATAGCCAGCACACATCCAAGTGACCCGTCTGGCGACTGATTATCCTAGGTGCAGTTCCCTGACTGCCCTGAGGGTAAGGGGGGCGCCAGAGAGCTGCAAGTTCCTAAGTGGAAGTGGGATAATTATAAATCCCTGCAGTTTACCGGGTCGGACGGCAGCAGCCGTCGTGTGTGTGCACCGTTTCATCACATATTGGTGGCAGCGGTGGGATCACAAGCCGTGATACCCCGGGCTACCGTGTGGCGGACCGTGTGCCCGTTCATCACATATTGGTGGCAGCGGTGGGATCACAAGTCGTGATACCCCGGGCTACCGTGTGGCGGACCGTGTGCCCGTTCATCACAATTAACATATGTGGAGTTATACATTAAACTTTACAAAAAAGTGTGAAACAACTGAAAATATGTCATATTCTAGGTTCTTCAAAGTAGTCACCTTTTGCTTTGATTACTGTTTTGCACGCAGAAGAGGTGAACGGATGGACTCTACATGCCTAGTTCCCACCGTGAAGCATGGAGGAGGTGGTGTGATTGTGTGGGGGTGCTTTGCTGGTGACACTGTTGGGGATTTATTCAAATTTGAAGCCGTGAGCGGTCCAGCTCACCCCAAACCATCTCGATTGGGTTCAGGTCTGGTGACTGTGGAGGCCAGGTCATCTGGCGTAGCACCCGAACACTCTCCTTCTTGGTCAAATAGCCCTTACACAGTCTGGAGGTGTGTTTGGGGTCATTGTTCTGTTGAAAAATAAATGATGGTCCAACTAAACGCAAACCGGATGGAATAGCATGCCGCTGCAAGATGCTGTGGTAGCCATCTGGTTCAGTATGCCTTCAATTTTGAATAAATCGCCAACAGTGTCACCAGCAAAGCACCCCCACATCATCACACCACCTCCTCCATGCTTCACGGTGGGAACCAGGCATGTAGAATCCATCCGTTCACCTTTTCTGCGTGCAAAACAGTAATCAAAGCAAAAGGTGGCTACTTTGAAGAACCTAGAATATAAGACATATTTTCAGTTGTTTCACACTTTTTTGTTAAGTGTAATGTATAATTCCACATGTGTTAATTCATAGTTTTGATGCCTTCAGTGTGATTCTACAATTTTCATAGTCGTGAAAATAAAGAAAAATCATTGAATGAGAAGGTGTGTCCAAATTTTTGGTATGTACTGTACATTTTTTTTATTTGATTATTTTTACCTAACTAAGGGGGTGATAAAGGGGGGTTTGATTTACTATTTTTTTATTTTGATCACTGTGATAGCATCTATCACAGTGATCAAAATGAATCAATAGGAAAAATTTCCTATTGTTGCCAGGTGCCGGCCAGCAGATCTCGGCAGGCGCACTGTTTTATGCGAAGAAGCCGGGGGACAGGACAGGAGGATGCAGGAGGGTCCAGGGACACCGGAGGCACAGGGGGGGAATTGGAGGATCACATTTCTCTCTCCTTTGATGTGCGATCACATCATAGGAGAGAGAAATTAAATGGGAAATCAGACCTTTCTTTTGCGGTCGCCATTATTTCGTTAATAACGGCCATCGAAACACTGGGGTCGGTAAAAAATGACCCGAATCATGTTCTCTGGGGTCTCAGCTACCCTTGTAGCCGAGACCTGGAGAAATTCCAACTCTGGGGGGCACTATAAACTTATTTATATAAGGGCATAAGTACCCTTAACTTCCGCCGTTAAAAAGCGTATCGGAGGTCGTTAAGGGGTTAAAGGGAACCTATTATGGGCAGTATATTAACACTATTTACCCACAGACTAACCTTATATCAGCAGGTACAGTGCCTTGCGAAAGTATTCGGCCCCCTGGAACTTTTCTACCTTTTCCCACATATTATGCTTCAAAAATAAACATACCAAATGTAAATTTTTGGTGAAGAATCAACAACAAGTGGGACACAATTGTGAAGTTGAACGAAATTTATTGTTTATTTTACATTTTTGTGGAAATACAAAAACTAAAAAGTGGGACGTGCAATATTATTCGGCCTCTTTAACTTAATATTTTGTTGCGCCACCTTTTGTTGAAATTACAGCTGCAGGTCGCTTTGGGTATGTCTCTATCAGTTTTGTACATCGAGAGACTGAAATTCTTGCCCATTCTTCCTTGGCAAACAGCTCGAGCTCAGTGAGGTTGGATGGAGATCGTTTGTGAACAGCAGTTTTCAGCTCTTTCCACAGATTCTCAATTGGATTCAGGTCTGGACTTTGACTTGGCCATTCTAACACCTGGATACATTTATGTGTGAACCATCCATTGTAGATTTTGCTTTATGTTTGGGATCATTGTCTTGTTGGAAGACAAATCTCCGTCCCAGTCTAAGGTGTTTTGCAGACTCCAACAGGTTTTCTTCAAGAATGGTCCTGTATTTGGCTCCATCCATCTTCCCATCAATTTTAACCATCTTCCCTGTCCCTGCTGAAGAAAAGCAGGCCCAAACAATGATGCTGCCACCACCATGTTTGACAGTGGGGATGGTGTGTTCAAGGTGATGAGCTGTGTTGCCTTTATGCCAAACATATCGTTTGTCATTATTGCCAAAAAGTTCAATTTTGGTTTCATCTGACGAGAGCACCTTCTTCCACATGTTTGGTGTGTCTCCCAGGTGGCTTGTTGCAAACTTTAAACAACACTTTTTATGGATATTTTGAGAAATGGCTTTCTTCTTGCCACTCTTCCATAAAGGCCAGATTTGTGCAGTGTATGACTGATTGTTGTCTTATGGACAGACTGTCGCTCCTCAGCTGTAGATCTCTGCAGTTCATCCAGAGTGATCATGGGCCTCTTGGCTGCATCTCTGATCAGTCTTCTCCTTGTTTGAGATGAAAGTTTAGCGGGACGGCCGGGTCTTGGTAGATTTGCAGTGGTATGATACTTCTTCCATTTCAATATGATCGCTTGCACAGTGCTCCTTGGGATGTTTAAAGTTTTGGAAATCATTTTGTATCCAAATCCGGCTTTAATCTTCTCCACAACAGTATCACGGACCTGCCTGTTGTGTTCCTTGGTCTTCATGATGCTCTCTGTGCTTCAAACAGAACCCTGAGACTATCACAGAGCAGGTGCATTTATACGGAGACTTGATTACACACAGGTGGATTATATTTATCATCAGTAGTCATTTAGGACAACATTGGATCATTCAGAGATCCACAATGAACTTCTGGAGTGAGTTTGCTACCCTGAAAGTAAAGGGGCCAAATAATATTGCATGCGCCACTTTTCAGTTTTTGTATTTCCACAAAAATTTTAAATAACCAATACATTTTGTTCAACTTCACAATTGTATCCCACTTGTTGTTGATTCTTCAGCAAAAATTACATTTGATATCTTTATGTTTGAAGCATGATAAGTGGCAAAAGTTTGAAAAGTTCCAGGGGGCCGAATACTTTCGCAAGGCTGTTATGATTTGGTAGCTGAGGAGAGCAGGCAAAAAAGGAAATACACCAGAGAGGTTGGAATCTATTGGATTGCAGTACCCTGACTAACCACCACAACTAAAGGCAGCCGTGGAGCGTACCTACGTTGGTCCTAGACGCCTCGTCACAGCCTGAGAAGCTAACTACACCTAAAGACAGAAAGAGGAAAACTATCTGCCCCGGAGCAGATCCCCAAAGAACATAGAAAGCCCCCAAACATGTAATGGTGGTTAGACAAGAGGAAATACAGACACAGACAGAAAATAGTATGAGCAAACGTTGGGGCCCAAACTTCCTAAATAGAAAAGGATAGGAAGGACACTTACTGCAATCCCAAAAAACCCTAAAAAGTACCAACTCTACTAATTCCAAAAACACCTGAGATCACACAACCTCTACCACCTAAATTAGTTCTCTGGTGTAACAAAACTAAACAGCAGCCACTGAAAAAACTGGAAAAGGCAAATGAACAAACAACAGTGGCTGAACTAAACTGAGAGGAGCACAAGCCCCCGGAGGGGACCCGGCAGACCCCACAGAAGTGCAGGACAAAATGCAAAAAGCAAGCACCAAAAAACTAAAAGAAGAAAATGTCTTATCTGTTAGCAGAAGATGCAGGCACGAAACAGCAAGCTTCAAAGTGAACAGGAATCAAAGATGAGACCAGAACAATTGATCACCGGCAACCCTGATGGGAGGGAACCTCCCTTATATAAGACCAGTCAGTAACACCTGATCGCCAATCTTCACAATCTTCATTGAATAGTTCAGTATTGTTTGTAACCACCAGAGGGAGCTTCTGCTCAGAATTCATTTCTAGCACATTCACAACACAAGGCACTGTATATAGTGTTTTTGACTTTACATTTTTCGTCAAGTTTCTTTGCAGCATGAGTTGTACAGGTGCTTCTTGAAAAATTTATTGAGATAATAACTTTTGGGGTTTCATTGGCTGTAAGCCATAATCATCAACATTAACAGAATTAAACACTTGAAATAGATCACTCTGTTTGTAATGACTCTATATAATATATGAGTTTCACTTTTTGTATTGAACTACTGAAAAAAATTTACTTTTTGATGATATTCTAATTTTGTGAGAAGCACCTTTATTTTCAATTTTAAAGTTATTGATTAACTTTTCTTGACTTGTTCATTGTCGATTAAAAAACAGCAATTTACTATTGTTAATTACTTTTTAGTGCCAGTTACATTTTATGCCGTCTATCATTACTATTTACTTACTTATTTTTTAATTTTATATTAAGTGAACTCATTTTGTGCAATCTATATATATAAAATTGAATTTGTGTGTGTGTGTGTGTGTCACCAACCAATCATGAAGCATCTTTCATTTCACCAGAGCTGTTTAAAAGAAGCTGAGCTGTGATTGGTTGCTATGAGCAACAGTTTTCTCACTCCACGACAACACCTCAGCAGACAGTGACTGGGTGGTTCTGACCCCAGGGTCTCTTAAAGGGATCATTAATATGGAAGTTAGGGCAATTCCACTAAGCGCTCTGGTTCTGACCCCAGGCCCCTATTAAAGTGATCCCCAGTATGGAAGTGAGGGCAAATCCACTCTACGCTTTGGTACTGACCCCAGGCCTCTCTTAAAGGGATCTCTGGTATGGAAGTTAGGGAAAATCCCTCAATGCTCTGATTCTGACCCCAGGCCTCTCTTAAAGGGATCATTGGTATGGAAGTCAGGGCAAATCCATCCAGCGCTTTGGTTCTGACCCCAGGCCTCTCTTAATGGGATCCCCAGTATGTAAGTTAGGACCATTCCACCCAGCGCTGTGGTTCTGACCCCAGGGCCTCTTAAAGGGATCATTGGTATGGAACTTAGGGCAATTCCACTCAGCACTCTGGTTCTGACCCCAGGCCCCTCTTAAAGAGATCCCCGGTATGGAAGTGAGGGCAAATCCACTCTGCACTTTGGTACTGACCCAGGCCTCTCTTAAAGGGATCATTGGTATGGAAGTCAGGGCAAATCCATCCAGTGCTTTGGTTCTGACACCAGGCCTCTCTTAAAGGGATCCCCGGTATGGAAGTTAGGGCAATTCCACTCAGCGTTCTGGTTCTGACTTCAGGCTCTCTTAAAAGGATCCCCAGTATGGAAGTCAGGGCAATTGCCTTCAAATGCTCTGGTACTGACCCCAGGCCTCTATTAAAGGGATCATTGGTATGTAAATCAGGGCAAATACAGTCATGGCCAAAAGTTTTGAGAATGACACAAATATTATATTTTCACATGATCTGCTGCCCTCTGGTTTTTATGTGTTTTTGACAGATGTTTTTATCACAGACAGAAATATAATTGCAAACATATGAGTAACAAAAGCTTATATTGACAGTTAGAAAGAGTTAATGCAACAAGTCAATATTTGCAGTGTTGACCCTTCTTCTTCAGGACCTCTGTAATTCTCCCTGGCATGCTCTCAATCAACTTCTGGACCAAATCCTGACTGATAGCAGTCCATTCTTGCACAATCAATGCTTTCATTTTGTCAGAATTTTTAGGTTTCTGTTTGTCCACCCGTCTCTTGATGATTGACCACAAGTTCTCAATGGGATTAAGATCTGGGGAGTTTCCAGGCCATGGACCCAAAATCTCTATGTTTTGTTCCCTGAGCCATTTAGTTATCACCTTTGCTTTATGGCAAGGTGCTCCATCATGCTGGAAAAGGCATTGTTGATCACCAAACTGCTCTTGGAGGGTTGGGAGAAGTTGCTCTTGGAGGACATTCTGGTACCATTCTTTATTCATGGCTGTGTTTTTAGGCAAGACTGTGAGAGAGCCGATTCCCTTGGCTGAGAAGCAACCCCACACATGAATGGTTTCAGGATGCTTAACAGTTGGCATGAGACAAGACTGGTGGTAGCGCTCACCTTGTCTTCTCCGAATGAGGCGTTTTCCTGATGTCCCAAACAATCGAAAAGCGGATTCATCAGAGAAAATAACTTTACCCCAGTCCTCAGCAGTCCACTGCATGTACCTTTTGCAGAATACCAGTCTGTACATGATGTTTTTTCAGGAGAGAAGTGGCTTCTTTGCTGCCCTCCTTGAGACCAGGCCTTGCTCCAAGAGTCTCCTCCTCACAGTGCATGCAGATGCACTCACACCTGCCTGCTGCCATTCCTGAGCAAGTTCTGCACTGCTGGTAGCCCGATCCCGCAGCTGAAACACTTTTTAAGAGACGGTCCTGGCGCTTGCTGGTCTTTCTTGGGCGCCCTGGAGCCTTTTTGGCAACAATGGAACCTCTCTCCTTGAAGTTCTTGATGATGCGATAGATTGTTGGCTGAGGTGCAATCTTTCTAGCTGCGATACTCTTTCCCTGTTAGGCCATTTTTGTGCATTGCAATGATGACTGCACGTGTTTCTTTAGAGATAACCATGGTTAACAGAAGAGAAACAATGATGCCAAGCACCAGCCTCCTTTTAAAGTGTCCAGTGGTGTCATTCTTACTTAATCATGACAGATTGATCTCCAGCCATGTCCTCATCAACACCCACACCTGTGCTAATGGAGCAATCACTGAAAAGAGGTTAGCTGGTCCTTTTAAGGCAGGGCTGCAATGATGTTGAAATGTGTTTTGGTGGATAAAGTTCATTTTCTAGACAAATATTGACTTTGCAAGTAATTGCTGTTAAGCTGATCACTCTTTATAACATTCTGGAGTATATGCAAATTGCCATTAGAAAAAGTGAAGCAGTAGACTTTGTAGAAATTAATATTTGTGTCATTCTCAAAACTTTTGGCCATGACTGTACTTTCAGCGCTTTGGTTTTGACCCCAGGCCTCTCTTAAAGGGCTTCCCAGTATGGAAGTTAGGACCGTTCCACTCAGCGCTGTGGTTCTGACCCCAGGGCCTTTTAAAGGGATCATTGGTATGGAAGTTAGGGCAATTCCACTCAGCACTCTGGTTTTGACCCCAGGCCCCTCTTAAAGGGATCCCCGGTATGGAAGTGAAGGCAAATCCACTTTGCACTTTGGTACTGACCCCAGGCTGACGGGATGATGTGGGATATTAGGGGTAGTAGTCTGGTGGCTCTGGCTGATGGGATGATGTGGGATATTAGGAGTAGTAGTCTGGTAGCTCTGGCTGACGGGATGATGTGGGATATTAGGGGTAGTAGTCCGGTGGCTCTGGCTGATGGGATAATGTGGGATATTAGGGGTAGTAATCCGGTGGCTCTGACTGACGGGATGATGTGGGACATTAGAGGTAGTTATCCAGTGGCTATGGCTGACGGGATGATGTGGGATATTAGGGATAGTTGTCCGGTGGCTATGGCTGACAGGATGATGTGGGATATTAGGGGTAGTAGTCTGGTGGCTCTGACGGGATGATGTGGGATATTAGGGGTAGTTGTCCGGTGGCTATGGCTGACAGGATGATGTGGGATATTAGGGGTAGTAGTCTGGTGGCTCTGGCTGACAGGATGATGTGGGATGTTAGGGGTAGTAGTCCGGTAGCTCTGGCTGACGGGATGATGTGGGATGTTAGGGGTAGTAGTCCGGTAGCTCTGGCTGACGGGATGATGTGGGATTTTAGTAGTAGTTGTCTTGTGGCTCTGGCTGACGGGATGATGTGGGATATTAGGGGTAGTAGTCCGGTAGCTCTGGCTGACAGGATGATGTGGGATAATAGGGGTAGTAGTCTGGTGGCTCTTGCTGACGGGACGATGTGGGATATTAGGGGTAGTAGTCCGGTAGCTCTGGCTGACGGGATTGTGTGGGATATTATAGTGAATGTGGCTATGCGGAGTGGGCCGGGCTCTACACTCAGCTTTAGGCCGGCGTCACACTGGCGCGTGTGATGTGAGTAAGTCGCACAACTTTCTCGCATCAACACCCGGCATGGCCGCCCGCTCTTGGACCCGAGTGTGTAGCTGCATGTATTTCTATTCAGCCGCACACTCGGGTCCGAGAGCGGGCGGCCGTGCTGGGTGTTGATGCGAGAAAGTCGTGCGACTTACTCACATCACACGCGCCAGTGTGACGCCGGCCTTATATATATAGATATAATCATTATAATTTATTATAACTAACCGTAGTTAGTTACTATGCCCGGGCAGCGCCGGGCTCTTCAGCTAGTAAATAATATGAACATTTCAAATTATGAGTTGTTATGAATGGCTGATAATAATTTATAGTATAGTATTTTTTGTTTCCTTTGACTTGTTTATCTGTAGATTTATGTATATGATTAGGATGCTTTTCTGTTTTACTACTTTTGCACAAAAAAATCGCCATGAAAAAAAATCATTTGTTTTTCTTCAAGTTACTATATTTTAAGAGCAGAAGACCAATAAAGAGAACAAAGATCCTCCCAAAAAAAATGACATAAGTAAAAAATAATTATTTTTATCAATGCAATTTAAAAAAACATAGTAATGACATAATAACGAAGGAGATGGCAACACATACTGTACAGAAAACGAAAAAACACTGCAAGGAAATAAATCATAAATATATGCAAATTATATGCAAATTATTTTTAATATAAAGTGCATAGAAAAATAGGTAAACACCTATTGCAAGCAATATTTAATATAGCAGCAGTTGTTTAAAATAGGTGACATTTACCATGCCAGGCATCTCAGGAAGCAATATATCAGGTACAAAACCACGTTTTAAAAAAAAAAAACACCTGTCCTTTTCAGTCGTGTATAAGGTCAGTGGACCAATAGGTTGGCCTTTTTCTGCACAAACTTCATGGGGCACCGATAAATACAATATCAGTTGGATCATAGAGTAATAAACGGGCGTGCATGGGACATGGTCTCCCCAAAGTGCATGCGGTACAAATAAGAAAAATTCCAACGCCTATGCACTGCTATTTGAGATGAGAGGATTTTATGACATTCGAATATACTGTTTTGCCAAGTTTTCCTCAATAATTCGATTTGTGTCTAATAAATTTGTCCCAAACTGCATAATTAAAAAGCTGTTAATTGCTTGGAAAATATGTGCATAAGGCTGTGTGCACACATTCAGGATTTTTCGCGGTTTTTTTTGGCGTTTTTGCATGCATTAAGCATCCTATGATTAGAATGCATTCTGCAATTTTTGTGCACATAGTGCGTTTTTTTCGGCAGAAAAAAGCATCACGGTAAAAAACGCAGCATGTTCATTAATTTTGCGGTAAATTTGCGCATTTCCTGCTATATTATTTACCTAGAATGTTCAGGAAAAAATCGAGGTAAAAAAATGCGCAAAAACCGCAATAAAAACGCATCTTATTTTGCTTTAATTACTGTATTGTTAACGTTGTGACTTATGACTTGTGTTTTGAAACTGTTAAACTGTAAAGCGCTGCGGAATATGATGGCTCTATATAAATAAAGATTATTATTATTATTATCTGGATTTCCTGGGAAAAAGTCTGTTTTTTCTCAGGAAATTTCTGCAAAAATTCCTGAACGTGTGCACATAGCCTTAACACTCTGATTTCTCCTTGCAGTCTATTGAACCAGTGTTGTGCTTTGCTAGTCAAATACACCCTTTTTAATGTACAGGTGATCTTAGGGAAAACAAATGGTAAGCAGTGGTAATCAGCAGACTATTTAACCACACACTGCAGTTTTAGACCTTGTAGGTGTTATATCTGCCAAAGGCCACAAGCTCAAAAAGGCTGTCTCAGACTTGGCACAAGCCTCTCCTGACAGACTTGGCACATGCTACTCTGGCAGATTCCAGAGAAACCCTGACACCCTTAATCCTCTATAAAAGAATCTGGTTTTACAACAGGATCCAGAGATAGCTAACATGGAAGGGCTGCCATCCAGAGGCAGGAGTGGTTTCCAAGCAGGATCAAAGCTGAGAAGTCTTCTCAAAGACAAAATCAGGACATTAACGGGTAGGCCTCTTTCACACATCAGTTTTTTGCCGTCAGGCGCGATCCGGCATTTTTGTAAAAAAAGGATCCGTTTTTTTTAACCGCCGGATCCGTTTTTTGTCATTGACATGCATTAGCGCCGTATCGCGCCGCATGTCATTGCGTTTAGTCCGTTTTCTGCCAGATCCGTCCTAGATTTTAATTCCGGCGACAGAACGCATCATGTAACGTTTTTTTTTTCTGCCGGAAACGCCTGACAGCGCCTGAAGCGGAGGATCAGGCGGCCGGAAACAATAGAACTCTATGGGACCGGATCAATGTTTTGTGCAATCCGGCAAAAGACTGATCCGGATTCTGGAAACGAAGGACTACTACTACTACTACATTTTCCGGGTTAAAAAAAGGTCAGGACGGATCCAGCTAAAAAACGGATCCGGCACATCAGTTTTTTACAATCTATGCCGGATCAGTCTTTTAAACAATTCGCCGGATTGTGCCTGATTGCAAAAAACTGATGTGTGAAAGAGGCCGTAGTCAGAATTCTAAACAGAGTCAGAACACAGGCAAAACAAAACAGATAACCTGAGCCAAGTCAGAGCAAGGTCAGAGAGAGGATAGTGCTAGCTAAACACACTAATAACTGGCAGTTAGAGTAAAGCCTCCGTCACACTAAGCGAGGTCACTAGCAAGATCGCTGAAGCGTCACCGATTTTGTGACACAACAGCGACCTAGCCAGCGATCTCGCTATGTGTGACCCGCAGCGATGATCAGCCCCCCTGCTGCGTATCGCTGATCGTCGCTGAATGTCCTGGCCAGTTTTTCATCGTTGGTCTCAACGATCAGCGAGCTGGTATCCAATGTACATATCGGGTCACTAAGCACCGCGCGGCACCTAGTTACCCGATATGTACCCTGGTTACCGGCTCCCAGCGTCTGCTGTAGAGCGCTGAGAGCCGGTATCTAGGGTACATATCGGGTAACTAGGTGCCGCGCGGTGCTTAGTTACCCGATATGTACATTGGATACCGGCTCTCAGCGCTCTACAGCAGACGCTGGGAGCCGGTAACCAGGGTACATATCGGGTAACTAGGTGCCGCGTGGTGCTTAGTTACCCGATATGTACCCTGGTTACCGTCTCCCAGCATCTGCTGTAGAGCGCTGAGAGCCGGTATCTAGGGTACATATCGGGTAACTAGGTGCCGCGCGGCGCTTAGTTACCCACTGTTTACACTGGATACCAGCGTGCTCGCTAGTTCTGATTGCTGGTGAGTCTGCCTATGTGACAGCTCACCAGCGACCACAAAGTGACGCAGCAACGATCCCTGCCAGGTCGTATCATTGTCGGGATCGCTGCTGCGTCGCTGAGTGTGACTGTACCCTTAAGGGTATGCCACACTAAACGAGATCGCTAACGAGATCGCTAACGAGATCACTAAAACGTCACTATTTAGCGATCTCGTTAGCGACCTCGTTGTGTGTGGCATGTAGCAACGATGTGGCCCCTGCTGTGATGTCGCTGATCGTTCACTAGCGTTCTGGACCGTTTTTTGATCGTTGGCGTCCCGCTGGTGAGCCTATATCGCTGTGTTTGGCACCTTTTGGGAACGACGAGCGACCTCGTTTGTGACGCATATGAGTTTTTAGCGTCACGGAGTGGATCGCAATATCTGTAAGTTCTCTTTTGCGTCACAGAAAGGATCGCAGAAGTTGCAAAGCAGGCTAGCAGGACGCAGAGAGCAGGAGCGATGCTGGAGATTCCTATGAATCAGAAGCGCTCAGTACATGCTAATGACAGATCCTAACGACCGCCAAAGTCGTTAAAGAGATCGCTGACCGCTGATGAGTCGTTTATGAGATCTGTTTGGCAGCTACTAGTGACCTAAAAGCGATCACACCAACGATCTCGTTAGCTTGCGTCGTTATCGAGATCGCTAACGAGATCGCTAAGTGTGGCAGTACCTTTAGTCTGCTGGGGTTTATATAGAAGGGAGCCCCGCCCATGGTTCACAGCAGTAAACTAATTACCTTCCAGCTCACTGCAGTAAAACACAAGTTAAAAATGAAGGGGAAACAGTTTCAGAGCCTGAAACCTAAACACCCACATGCTGCCGTCGTCCAGCAGTAACCATAGTACAACTACGGCGCTACCTAGCAAACAGGGCAGGGTTTACCAGGGCATGCTTAAACACAAATTTGACAGTAGGTTACTCATATTATATAAGTGGTCACAAAATTATCCAGATGCATGCCTTGTTATTGTTTGTAAACAGGCTGTGCAAACAGAAGAAGTTGTGGCATTTTCACGCAATTGGGTGCAAAACTCCCTGTTTGGATCACGAGCTTAGCACTTTGCAAAACAAAGAAACGATAGCTTGTCTATAAGTTGTCAAAAAATTGTCTCTTTAATTAGAGAGACAAAACAGGTGTACTATTTTGAAGAATTATTGTTTCTAAACTAAAGGGTATGCCACACTAAACAATATCGCTAACGAGATCGCTAAAAAACGTCACTATTTAGCGATCCCGTTAGCGATATTGTTCAGTGCGGCAGCTTCCAGCGACGAGCTTCCTGCTGTGATCTCGCTCGTCGCTGGAATCGCTCCGGACCTATTTCATCGCTGGCGCTCCCGCTGGGTAAGTATCTAATCGCTGTGTGGCACCTTTTCTTAGCGATTTAGCGGTACTTTTGTATCGCTAAAGTCGTTAAGAAGATCGCTAACGGCGATAGCGTCGTTAACTATATCGCTAAATGTGGCCGCATTTAGCGATATAGAAACAATCCGCTAGCGATCGCATTAGTATGCGTCGTTATCGTGATCGCTAGCGGGATTGTTTAGTGTGGCAGTACCTTAAGAGTGAAAAAATATCCCTTTGTTGGGCTCTGCAACTGATTTGCTAATCACAAAATGATTAGGGAATTACAAAGGTTTTTTAACAAACTGTCCAAAAATTATCCCCTTCTTTCTGGAAACCAAACATGATAACTTATTCAAACATGAAGAAGTTATTGTTTCTCAATTAGGAGTTTAAAAAGTAATTCTTCTTTTGCAGTCCACAACTAGATTGCTAATCACAAAATGATTATGCAATTACAAAAGCTTTTTTTCAAGCCATCCAATAATGAATTCATTTTTATGAAGTAAAACTAGGTGCATTGTTTTTAAAGTGAAAAGCTATGGCTTGTTTTAACCAAGCCTTTTTTAGTCCTATTTTTGGAGTTGTTTCAAGAGAGTACATTTCCCAGCATCAGTAGTACTGTCTAGCAGCATGAAACACAGTAGGCAGCCAGGAGATGTGTGGCTGGCGTGTGTGTGCAGTGGCTGTGACAGGAGCAGCACAGTAGAGAGGCAAGGCTAGTTTCACACTAGCGTTGCACTGACCTGCGTTGGTCAGCGCATGGCCGCCACTAAGCTCCGCCCCGCCCGCGCCTCCTCCCGATCGCTCCGCCTATGGGCGCATGACGCTGCATGTGACCTGCGTATCCTATCTTTAGCATTGGGTACGCAGGCCGTGTGCAGCTATGCGTTTGCCGGTGCATGCGTACTTTTGACGGTGCGCCGAGCGCACCAAAATGCATCACGGTGCATTGGCCGCAGGTCAGCGCACCGTAAAAAGGTCGCATGCGCCGGCAAACGCATAGCTGCGCACAACCTCCGTACGGCCTGAGAACCCAATGCTAAAGATAGGGTGTGCAGGTCGCATGCAGTGTCATTCGCCCCTAGGAGGAGCGATTGGGAGGAGGCGCAATGGGGGCGGAGCTTAGAGGCGGCGGTGCGCAGACCGACGCAGGTCGGTCAAACGCTGGTGTGAAACTAGCCTAAGATGTGGTAGGCAAGGAAATGTGGTAGGCAAGCAATACAGTCCCCCTTTGATGACCTAACCTCCTCGCCATCACTGTTTGGTTCACAGGTTTTGTTCACAACAGAATCATCATCATCTTCTTTATCATCAGTTTTGATTTGGTTAATAGGTGCCTCCATGTATGAAATAACCAGTCCTCCTTACCCCCACCCACACCTTTCCCGTCTGATTCTGATCCCCAATATTTGCCCTGGCTCAGAGTGCTTTTACCCCTGACAGCTTCCCTGCTAGCACAGTGTTGTGATTTGGTAGCTGAGGAGAGCAGGCAAAAAGGAAATACACCAGAGCAGTTGGAAACTATGAGATTGCAGTACCCTGACTAACCATCACAACTAGAGGCAGCCGTGGAGCGTTCCTACGTTGGTCCTAGACGCCTCGTCACAGCCTGAGAAACTAACTACACCTAAAGATAGAAAGAGGAAAGCTATCTGCCCCGGAGCAGATCCCCAAAGAACATAGAAAGCCCCCAAACATGTAATGGCGGTTAGACAAGAAGAAATACTGACACAGACAGAAAATAGTATGAGCAAACGTTGGGGCCCAAACTTACTAAATAGAAAAGGATAGGAAGGGCACTTACTGCAATCCCAAAAAACCCTGAAAAGAACCAACTCTACTAATTTCAAAAACACCTGAGATCACACGACCTCTACCACCTAAATTAGTTCTCTGGTGTAGCCAAAAACAAAACAGCAGCCACTGAAAAAACTGGAAAAAGCAAATGTACAAACATCAGTGGCTGAACTGAACTGAGAGGGCAGAAGCCCCAGAGGGGACCCTGAAGGCCCCCACAGAAGTGCAGGACAAAATGCAAAAATCAAGCACAAAAACAAAAAGAAGAAAATGTCTTATCTGTTAGCAGGAGATTCAGACACGACACAGCAGGCTACCAAGGAAACAGGAATCAAGGATTGAGACCAGAACAATTGATCACCGGCAACCCTGATGGGAAGGCGACTCCCTTATATAAGACCAGTCAGTAACACCTGATTCCCAATCCTCACAATCTTCACTGGACAGTCCAGTACCGTTTGTAACCACCAGAGGGAGCTTCTGCTCAGAACTCATTTCCAGCCTATTCACAACAGTACCCCCCCCTTGAGGAAGCAAACACCCAAGAATTGTCTTTCTGACCATAACCTCTCCATTTAACCAAATACTGGAGTTTCCGTCTAGAAAAACGAGAATTCAATATTTTCTCAACCACATACTCCAGATTGCCCTCAACCAAAACAGGGTCAGGAGGCACAGTAGTAGGAACCACTGGCTCAACAAACCTCTTCAACAAGGACTTGTAGAACACGTAATGGATCTTAAATGTCCCTGGAAGAAGCAAACGAAAAGAAACAGGATTAAGAATCTCCATGATCTTATAAGGTCCAATGAACCTAGACTTAAATTTAGGAGATGCCACTCTCATAGGAATATTTCTTGAGGACAACCAGACCAAGTCCCCCACTTTAAACCGAGGACCATCAGTCCTATGCCGGTTAGCAAACCGCTGGGCCCTCTCCTGAGAGAGGGACAACCTCTCCACTACCTGGTCCCAAATCTGTTGCATACGCTCCACAACAGAGTCAACACCTGGACAGACAGAAGCCTCCGTCTGTCCTGAAGAAAATCGAGGGTGAAACCCAGAATTACAGAAAAATGGAGACATCAAAGTGGCAGAGCTAGCCCTATTATTAAGAGCAAACTCAGCCAAAGGCAAAAAAGAGACCCAGTCATCCTGATCAGCAGACACAAAGCATCTTAGATAAGTCTCCAATGTCTGGTTTGTTCTCTCAGTTTGACCATTGGTCTGAGGATGAAACGCCGAGGAGAAAGACAATTGAACACCAATTTTAGAACAAAAGGTCCTCCAAAATCTGGAAACAAACTGGACACCTCTGTCAGACACAATGTTCTCAGGAATGCCGTGTAAACGAACCACGTGCTGAAGGAACAAAGGCACCAATTCAGAGGAGGAAGGCAACTTAGGTAATGGCACAAGATGTATCATCTTGGAAAACCTATCGCAAATCACCCAGATGACGGTCATTCTCTGAGAAACAGGGAGGTCGGAAATGAAATCCATAGAGATATGGGTCCATGGTCTCTTGGGCACAGGTAATGGCATCAACAAACCACTAGAACGAGAGCAAGGCTTGGAGCGAGAGCAAGTCCCGCAGGACTGCACAAACTCCCTGACATCACGAGACAAGGTAGACCACCAAAAGGACCGACTAACCAAGTCTCTGGTACCAAAAATTCCGGGATGACCGGCCAACGTGGAACAATGAATCTCAGACATTACACTCTTTTTCCACTGGTCCGGGACAAACAATTTCCCAACAGGGCAGCGCTCTGGCTTATCCTCCTGACACCCCTCCAGAGCCAGTCTCAAATTGGGCGAGATGGCGGAAAGAACTACACCCTCTTTCAAAATAACAGAAGGATCAGATAACTCAGGAGAGTCCGCCAGGAAACTCCTCGAGAGGGCATCCGCCTTAACATTTTTAGTGCCAGGAAGAAATGAAACCACAAAATTAAAACGTGTGAAAAACAAGGCCCACCTGGCCTGTCTAGGATTAAGTCGCTTGGCAGATTCCAGATAAACTAGATTCTTATGGTCCGTAAGGACCACCACCTGATGTTTGGCTCCCTCCAGCCAATGTCTCCACTCTTCAAAAGCCCACTTCATGGCTAATAACTCCCGATTACCCACGTCATAATTACGTTCAGTGGGAGAAAATTTTCGAGAGAAAAAGGCACAAGGGTTACTTTTAGAGGTCTCTGGATCTCTTTGGGACAAAACGGCACCTGCCCCAATTTCAGAGGCATCAACCTCCACCTGAAATGGTAGAGAAACATCAGGCTGCCGTAGAACAGGAGCAGAAGTGAATCTCTGCTTAAGTTCCTGAAATGCAGAGACTGCCTCAGGAGGCCAATTCACCACATCAGAACCCTTCTTGGTCAAATCAGTTAATGGTTCAACAATAACAGAGAAATTACCAATAAATTTACGATAAAAATTGGCAAAACCCAAGAATCTTTGAAGAGCCTTTAATGAAGTAGGTTGGACCCAATCACAGATGGCCTGAACTTTGACCGGGTCCATTTCAATAACAGATGGGGACAAAATGAATCCCAGAAATGAGATCCTCTGAACGCCAAAAAGACACTTTGATCCCTTCATATACAGAGCATTCTCTCTCAAAATCTGGAACACAGTTCGAACATGTTTTACATGAGAGTCCCAGTCATTGGAAAAAATCAAGATATCATCCAAATAAACAATCAGAAATTTATCCACAAAATCCCTGAAAATGTCATTCATGAAGGACTGGAAGACAGAAGGAGCATTAGTGAGCCCAAAGGGCATCACAAGGTACTCAAAATGCCCTTCAGGGGTATTAAATGCCGTCTTCCATTCATCCCCGTGCTTAATGCGAATAAGGTTATATGCCCCCTGAGGTCAAGCTTGGTAAACCAAGTAGCGTTTTTCACCCTGGAAAACAGATCAGAGATCAAGGGTAAAGGATATTGATATTTCACAGTAATATTGTTCAAGAGACGATAATCAATACACGGCCTTAATGAACCATCCTTTTTGGCCACAAAGAAAAAACCGGCACCTAAGGGTGAAGAGGATGGTCTGATATGACCCTTCTCCAATGACTCCTTGATATAAGACCGCATAGCGTCATGTTCAGGTACAGACAAGTTAAAAAGGCGACCTTTAGGGAATTTACTAACAGGCACTAATTCAATAGCGCAGTCATAGCTCCTATGGGGAGGTAAGGATGCAGATTTACTTTCGCTAAACACATCAGAAAAATCAATCAAAAAGTCAGGAACATCCTGAGCCTGGGGGGAGGCAGAAAAAACAGGAGTGTTGGTATTAACACATTGGCAGCCCCAACTGGTAACAGACACAGATTTCCAATCCAAAACAGGATTATGAGACTGTAACCAAGGGAAACCCAGTACGA